>JASPKZ010008345.1:560000-1290000 GCA_030220185.1 Diploptera punctata
GTCCTGCCTATCGCATTCACCGAACTGTTCTTGCTATATCTCGCTTACTATATATATTATGTAGCTCGTAGTTTTCTCCATTCACCTGCCTGTTCATCTCTTTTTGACCCAAAACATTTTCTAAGAACTTTATTCTCAAATAATCGTAATAGTCTTTACATGAAACCATATTATAATAAGAACTGTCAAATGCCGTAGACTCAGATAGGCAGGGCATATGGCACAACTGGGGAATGAAAGAGGAGCATATAAACTTTCCTTGTAGGGAAACCAGAGGGATAGTCTAGTTAGCAGGCCAAGAGTAGGTGAAACACTAAAATTAACCATGATTTGGGTGATATAAAGTATACAGGAGAAGATTGGAAAATATTAGCTCAGGATAGGGATATATGGAGAGCTTATTTCTGCGCAGCCATGAACCTACGGGTTCGATAGTGAGTAAGTTTATTAATATCATCATCATTAACCGGTATCATGACAGCTGCCGCCGTCTTCCGGAAGCCAAACGCCATTTCTCTCTCCATCCATCAATCTTCCTCCAATCCTCTGATATTCATATCTGCTTGCACCCCTTCTATCCAAGTTTTCTTCGGTCTTCCTCTGTTCCTCCTTTCCATTGGAATCCATTCCATAACAATTTTAGGCTATCTATGCTCTGGCATTTTTTTGACATGGCCATACCACTGTAATCTTTTCTTTTCTCTAATGTCTATGATGTCCGTCTCCTCTTGTACACCCATAATTTCCCTTATTTCTTTATTTCGTATTCTATCCATTCTAGATTTTCCAGCTGATCTTCTTAAAACGTCCATTTCTGTACTTAAAATTCTTTTCGTTTCCATGTAATATAACTGGTAGAATAATAGTTATAAGTATTTTTAGTTCAATGTTTTTTGAGAGAAGTTGGGATGACAGGAGTCCCTGTAATGCATAATAGCACGCATTTCCAGAATTGAGCCTATTTTTAATTTACTTTCTAACTTTAACAATATAAAGTAAACGTAAAATAATGAATTTATGTAAGAAGTTGGAACTTTAATAGTTGAGTTTGTAACCTGGAATACACAGTGTATCGATCAAATATAATTTTTACTTGTTGCAGGTGAGTTTCTGTGACGTTATGCAGTGTTACTGCAGTCTTCAGGATTACGTTCGGGTACAGTTCCTTCAACATTTTAATATCTTACTTAATCCACGTGAAATATGACATGTGTAGTTAAAAACAGATATTGTGTATGATTATTTTTATTTCTAGAAACCGCTTTTTCGAAATTACATCATCTTCATCGTCATCATCAGCCTCGAGGATTAGGTCATCTGACCTGTTCCGTCTCAAAGTAAACTGTTCATGCCATATCTTCAATTGTCGGTCTGTATTTATTTTTTCTTTTGAATTATACAGTTCAATATTGGCTTCATTAGCCGCTTTTGAGTTATCGTTGGTGTTTGGTGCGGTAAGAGTGCAGTTACTGCCAGCAACTATCTTCAGTTTAGAAAACATAATAGTTTCTACACGTTGAGGTTTCTTATCTACTAGTTCAGTGTTAGTGAATATTTTTGTTGCCTAGTAAGTTTAGAGCGTTCGTTGTAGGATAGCTCCGTTTTTATAACAATTTTATTATTATCATCATCATCATGAACAAATTCGTTTTAGGCCATGTGGCCAGTACGGTAAACCTAGCGAAGATGGTCTTGATCTTTCCACCGATGTTTTGGTCTTCCTTGGTCCCTATGTCCAGTTGGGGTATATTGGAATGCCAATTTTGGAAGCCTATTTCTTGCCATTCTCCTCAGATGATTTTTCCATTCTTGTTGGTATCTTTGTATATCTTCATTTAAACTTGTTACTCCAAGTTTTCCTCTGATAATAGTGTTCCTTTGGTGATCCAGTCTATTAACTCCTAACAATTATTATTATTATTATTATTGCCCACCGCTGTGGTCTCGAGGTGGGCGTGCTGCCTAGTCACGCAGCGGGCCCTGGTTCGATTCCCGGTTGGGATAGGCTCCTGGGTGAGGTTTTTTACGGTTTTTTTTAAATTAGGAAAGGTGCACTCAGTTGAGCATTAATGGGGGACAGGACACACACCCAGACCCAAGGTAGAGATTTAAAAATCCCTTACCCCGCCGGGAATCGAACCCGGGTCGCCGGAGTGGAAGGTAGGGACTCTGCCGACTACGCCACGGCGACGGATCCTCAACTGTAAGACAAGTGTCAGGAAGTAGGGCCCAACGGTCCTCGAAAATCATCCGGCCATCATCACCATCCTTATCATCATCATCCTTCACCGGGGTGGAAACCAACAAGAAGCTACCACACTTATAATTCCCTAGTAAAGCTGCAAAGCATAGCATGAAAATGCTATGATTGCAGTGAAAGACCTGCCCTCGGGCAGAATTACTATGGATGGATGGATTATTATTATTATTATTATTATTATTATTATTATTATTATTATTATTATTATTATTATTATTATTATTATTATTATTATTATTATTATTATTATTATTAAGAAAATGTTTTTTTGCTTGGCTACTAGTTCCCTTCCCCACTCGGCAATGTTCTATCCTGCCACGCACCAAGACGGCTACAGTTATCAAACTGGACTGTAGTATAGGACAGTTTTTGATATTTTCGAGTCTCGCATTTCTTTTATTTCCTTTCTCCGGTTTCTTCTATATGTTTTAACTATGCATGTAATTTATTCTATATTTAATTCTTCTCTAATAAGTTATCTGTGTTCCTTTCGTGGCCCAGTAATTTGTAACGCGATACAAATTGTAGAAATCTCATTTCGGATGATTCAATTCGTCTTAACTGGCCTGATGTTAAGCTTCAGCGTTCATTTCCATATAATAGCAATGACAATGCAATTACTTTATAAAGTTTTAATAAACAACTAACTAACTCATTGGTACTATCGAACTCGTAGATTCATGGCCGGAAGGACATAAGCTCTCCATGTATCCTTATCCTTAGATGTTTTGCAACCATCCCCTATATAATCTACTTCCTTCAAATCATGCTTAATGTTATACTCCCACCTCATGATATGTCTACCAACTGGACGCTTTCCCTCTGCTTTTCCTACAAGACGTTCCATGTCCCTCTTTCATCACCCATTCGTGCCACATGTCCTGGTCATAGACTTAACTGTTCTTATTACATCTGGTTACCTATTAATGTCATGTAGCTCACTATTAAGCAGTTTTCTCCATTCGCGTGTTTGTTCGTCTATCTTTGGTCCAAAAGTTTATTCTCAAATACCTGTAACATTTTCTCATCCCTTAAAGTAAGAGTGGGGCACGCCGTAGAATAGTGGTTAAGCCACTGCGCTACAAGCTGGAAGGTCTGAGTTTCGAGTCCCGTTGGGGTCAGGATTTTTAAAGTGACCCAAACCTTCTGGCGGTTCTATGGTCCTGGAGTCGAGTCACCCTCTAACGGAAATGAGTACGAGAAACTTGTTGTGAGGGTAAAGACGGCCATCTCGCAGGACTGACAACCCGGCTGACATGAAGTGCCGATTGTCTAATAAAAGTGGGAGCCTTAACGTTTTACTACCCGAAGGACCTCCTGAGCCCTGTAGTCGGATCACTTTACCTTTTTTTAAAGTAACAGTCCACGTTTCCAATCCATATAACTGGAAGAATAACAGTTTTTTTATTTTAATGATTTTTGGGAGAAGGTGGAACGACAAGAGTATCTGGAGTCATTGCTCTACCTTCATTTATTCTGTTGTTAATGACAGTTTCTTGCCTGTTCTGGGAGAGGTTGTACCAAGAAAATAAAGGTAGCAGTGTGTTACTGTAGCAGTTAATTAAAGTCGATAATGAATTGAATGGAAACAGAGGAGGGTCAATGGAATCAAACGGAAATGCTGCTTGTTGTCAGGTTTTTTTTCCGCAGGTAATTGAAGCCCTCAAAGAACACACATGATATCTGACTAGAAAGCGTAACGTAACACAAGAGTAGGGCTTCTATCGTGTATCACACCTCTTTATTTTCTCTTCTTGTTAAAATACACGAGTTTTCACATTTTCGCTACAATCCTTACCAAATAAGCTAACCAACCTAATATGCTCCTGGCGAAGCATTTTATATCGTAATAATTTTTTTCGTCGTAATTTATAATAACAGAATATCTAAAAAAGCATGACAAATTGAAGAGCTGAGAGCAGTTACATAAGCCACATATTGTTCTTTCTGAGTTGTAAGGATTTTATTGTTCAAAAACATTATAAATACTAATTGTGCAGTATTGTTGTTAATACATTGTGTGTCTATATGTTATAACTCATCACTGACGCACTAACAAATTATTTTATGGATATTTCAATACATTTATTTGCTACTATTGTAATAAATTACATTTCTTAACAAATTGTGGCTTATCTTGTTACTGCCCTAAGCTCTTCAGTTGATTCCTTTCTCCTCGGAATAACTTGCCAGGCTAAATAAATAAATAAATTGACTAACTCACTGGTACTATGTCACCCGTAGATTCATGGCTGCGTGGTCATTAGCTCTCCATACATTCCTATCCTGAGTTAATGTTTTCCAATCATTTCGTGTATAATATACTTCCCTCAAATCATGGTTAATGTTATTCTCCCATCTCATTCTTGGTCTACCAACTGGACGTTTTCGCTCTGGTTTTCCCTACAAGAAGCTTATATACACATCTTTCATTCCTCATTGTGCCACATGTCCTGCCCATCGCAGTCTACGAGACTTAACTTTTCTTATTATATCTGGCTTCCTATAAAGGTCATGTAGTTTTCTCAATTCACTGTCTATTTGTCTCTCTTTGGACCAAAAAAATTCCTAAGGAGTTCTTTCCTCAAATACTCGTAATCTTATTTCCTCCCTTAAAGTAAGAGTCCATGTTTCGCATCCATATAATATAACTGGTAGAATTACAGTTTTATATATTTTTGGTTCAATGTTTTTTAAAGGAATTGGGACAACAGTCCCTGTAATGCATAATAGCACGCATTTCCAGAATTAAGTCTATGTTTAATTTCCTCATTCGTATTGATTATTATTGTCCCTAGGAATTTGAATTCAGCCACTTATTCAAAATGTCCCTCAATTGTCATTAACTGTCCATTTCCATTATATGTATTTCTATATGTGACCATATGGTCGCCGAAATCAAATGACCATCCTTATCAGTATCATCATCATCTTTCACCGGTGTGGAAAGCAAACGGGAAGCTACCACACCTACAATTCCCTAGTAAAGCTGCAAACATAGCATGAATATGTTATGATTGCAGTGAAGGACCTGCCTTCGGGCAGAATTACTATGGATGGATATGTGACCAAATATTTAGTTACATTGGTATTTACTTATATTTAGAAGAAGCCTCCAAAAAACAAGATAGGATAAAATAAAAAGTGAATTCGTTTGGAGAGAAATGAATGTCACCACATCTGTTGTTAAGAGGATTGAAAATCAAACGCTTAAATGGTATGGCCATGTACAAAGAATGGAAAATGAAAGATGGCCAAAAAATATATACCAATGGTCACCCCCCTGGAAGAAATAAACGTGGCAGACCAAGATGGAAATGGAAAACCTACGTCAGAACAATAATGGAGGATAGGAATTTGGAAGAGGGAGATTGGAATGATAGAGATAAATGGAAACTGAAGACGGCAAACCTATAAGTGGGAGAAATCCGAAGAAGAAGAAGATATTTACTTCCAGCCTCAATTTCTTAGTGATTTCTAGTAGCGTTGCCATTACTTATCGAATGCCATAGTATTAATTAAACCAATGTGTGTATGAGATACATTGCCGATTTAAGGAATTGAAAGGTGGTGGAACATTGTGCTGTGAAGAAAGAGAACGAGCTCGCATGTAGATATTACAGGTTGGGCGGGGCGGATGTTGCTCATCCTTAGCCTCGGACGTCCGTATTGTGGCAACGATAACAGCACCACCGCTAATTAGAATCCCTTACTCTACGCTTGGGTGTGAATTTTGCTCTAATTTTATTTAGGCGTTGCTTGGATTTCTCATTAACACCAACGTACCTGCGGTTCGGTTTCCAATTAAAACTTCATGTTGCGTGGTAACTACCGACCTACTTTTCTCCTGGCCGATAATGCAGCTTTCTGCACGCTATTTCGTTCACATTATGAGATTATTGTTATATAAACTAACATTACAAAGTTAAACATATGGTCACACATAGAAATACATTATATAAGGTTATGTACAGTTAATGACCAATGACGGAAATTTTGAAGAAGTGGCTGCATTAAAATATCTAGGAACAATAACTGAAAATAGGAATGAGACTCACAAATTAATTAAAGATAGGCTTGAATGTAGGCTTTCACGGCCGGTGATCATAATGTTAAGTAATTTCGGGCTTTGTGGCTGTGGTTCATTACTGGTGTTCCTATCAGACGTTTCTCCCTCAACTGCGGAGGGCATCTTCAGTGGCGAGTATTTCTAGGTGTCAATATTAGTAAAATGCATATAAAATTTCGTTGAAGTGAAGTCATATGATGAAAGTTATAAATCTTTCAATTGAAAAAGAATCTAATAATAAAACATGGGTAACATTAACATACACAGGAAATGAAACCACAAAACTAGCCAGAACTTTGAAAAAGATAAATAAAAACATTAACATAGCTTATAAAACAGGAAACAAATTAAACAACATAATATACATTGGCACAGAAGAATACAACAAATTCAACAACAAGAGAGTCTACAAACTAACATGTAAATATTGTAATACATTTTACATTGGCAGGATAAGCAGAAATTTCAATACAAGATATAAAGAACACCTAAAAGATTTCATACACGCGGGTGATGAATCAAGCTATGCTAAACATCTCATTAACGCAGGTCATCGAATGAACACAATTGAAAACACTCTCACGATAATCTACCGAGAAAACATTCCAGCTAGGATAAATATATTTGAAGACCTCGAAATTATAAAGGAAACAAACAACACCTCACTTCTGAATTGTTAACGCACCCCAGTCAAACCCATTATACGTGATCGTCAAAAACAAGTCAGTTGCTGCTACAAATAGTTGGAGTAAACATCACCGTACACAACAACAACAAATAACGGAAACTCAACCTGCAGAAGATGGAAGATAACTTCCGAAAGCGCTCCAGTTAATTTTATATACAATATTTTAACAAAGTTGAGGACGACGGCACCTACCAACAGGTAAAATTTAATTTTTAACTTTCATCATACTTCTAGGTGTAGTTTCTTGGTCGGAGGCTCGACAGTGATTCCGGGCTATGTGGCAGTACTTCATTACTGGTGTTCTTACCAGACGTTTCTCCCTCAACTGCGGAGGGCATCTTCAGTGGCGAGTATTTCTAGATATAGTTTCTTGGTCGGAGGCTTGACTGTGAAGTACTCGCCAGTCAAGATGTCCTCCGCAGTTGAGAGAGTCTGATAGGAACACGAGTAATGAACCACTGCCACATAGGCCGCAATCACTTAACAATAAATATAGGCTTATTTCTTGAAATGCGTGCTGTTATAAATTACAGGGACTCTTGTCGTCCCAACGTCTCTAAAAAAAACATGAAACTGAAAATATATAATACTGTTATTATCCGAGTTATATTATATGGATGCGAAACATGAACTCTTACTTTAACACTTTGAATCCGACGGTGGTACTAGTACCACGGCATTTAAATGACACTGAAGCCAGAAAAAATGTAATCCCTTGGCATGCATGTGCCGGCAGATTTACAGGGGTGCTTTTCTGGTCCAGAAAAAACACCCCTGTAAATATGCAGGCACAGGCATGCCGAGGGATTTAATTTTCTCCTGCTTCAGTGTCTTTTAAATGCCGTGGTACTAGTACCACTGCAGGACTCAAAGTGTAAGAACGGAGAAAAATTACGACCATTTAAGAACATAGTTCATAGGAACATTTTTGGACCAGAGATATATGAACAGACAGGCGAATCGAGAAAAATACATAACAGTAATCTACATGATATTTATGGGAAACGAGATATAATAAGAAGGTTAAGTCTCGTAGACTGCGATGGGCAGGGCATGTGGCACAATGGGAAATGATAGAAGGGAACGGGAGCTGCTTGTAGGAAAATCAGTGTGAAAGCGTACAGTAGGCAGGCCAAGAGTAGGGTGGGTTAAATAATATTAACTATGATTTGAGGGAAGTATATTATACAGGGGGGGGTGATGGGAAACATTAGCTCAGGATAGAGATCTATGGACAGCTTATATCCGCGAAGCCGCGAACCTATGTATTCAATAGTGCCAGTGAGTTAGTTCATCATCATCATCATCATGAACAAATTCGTTTTAGGCCATGTGGCCTGTACGGTAAACCTAGCGAAGATGGTCTTGATCTTTCCACCGATGTTTTGGTCTTCCTTGGTCCCTATGTCCAGTTGGGGTATATTGGAATGCCAATTTTGGAAGTCTATGTACATTCTATAACCTCTCCTACCTAATTCTCAACCTCACCTGCACGTGGTACACCCTGCTTTTAACTAACGAGGTAATGGGGACCGAGTCACGGCGGTATAACCGTTCCATCGAATATGGAGGAAATTCCATATTTTGAACGCCTGACTAGAGGCTATAAGGTAGCAGCCCTACCACTAGTCTTGCTCTGCTGATGGTTGGTAACCAACCCAGGGGACTTCCTACTACTCGAAGAAACTTAAGCAAAGACTGGAATGATCACACTGAGTTAGTTATATTCCATAATAAACAAAAACTGCCGATTTAAAAGATAACTTCGCATTTCTTAATTGTTCAACTTTATTAAATTTTTTTTGCGTGATAGTGCGTTTTGTCGTTCTGACAGCAATGGCGACCGTGATTGAAAGTTCAACTTCGTACATTTCGGGGTTGCCAACCTAAATAACTATACTGTAATATTACATATTACAAATCTCGTGCGGGAAGGTAAACTACTGCTCTTTATGTATACTACGTACAATGTATATACAAATAATATTCAAAAGGTAGTGTTAATATAAAAAAAAACTCCTGGCGCAACAGGCCTAGAAGACCCTTAGCCTACCAGCCGGCTACTGGCATCTCATCCACATGTTCAGTCACAGAGGTAGATGATCAGCCAGTGTAGGGGTGACATGTGGTTAGCATGTCGAGTCCCACAGCCGTTATAGCTGGTTTTCTCAACCTGGAGCCGCTACTTATTGTAGCTACCCAAATGTCTCACGATGCTGGGTGGGCACCGGTCCCATACTGGCCGAAATACCATGTGAAAATTTCTTCCCCCATGGAGACTCGAACCAGCGCAAGTCCCGTAGCTCTGTGCCAAGGCTTCCTGCCGTAACCACTCTGCTACGGCGCGGGACAGTGTTAATATACATCCTACGAAACAAATCACTGGATTTTAAATGAACTGAACCTTATTTGATACAATTTAAAATAATAAATACGTATTTGCCGCCATTTTATGACTGATTGGTGTTACGGCCTGCTGTGGTCTCAAATAATAAACATTGCCCACACTGTTAACATTAGTCAGTTGTTTATAATGAACGCAAATATTTTTTTAAAAAGGTATTATTTTACTTCTTCTTCTTGTAAGCCCATGTTTTTCCTTTACAGAGATTTAGGCGCTCTTCCCCTACAGGGAAGAATTTGAACCATACTAATTTAGTTACACTTGTTTTCGTATAGATGTCATTTGAGTGGTCCGTGGTCAGCGTTCCGCCTCATACTGACATCTAGGAAACCAAGGTAGTACTAGGACGAGAAAATTCGGTAAATTTTGCTTAGAGGCCTTTTCATTCAGGCTTAAGGATCTTTTACGAGCCTGAAAATCTTTTGACTCCGGACCCACGGCTTAAAGTCCCTCCCGGAGGACTTGCTCCTTGGATTTTTCCATCCTAAAGAATCTATCGACCCCGGCCGGGTTTGAACGCGCGACCCCCGGGACCAGAGGCAAGAAGCATAACCACTAGTCCACCGCGGCCTACTATTATTTTATTATTATTTATTATTTTGAAAACACTATCGCGCAAAAAAAAATAATGTACAACGCATGTTTGTGAAGTGTTTTACAGAAAGTTGGAAATTAAAAACTTCGCTATCGGTCGGTTTTTAAACATTTCCTCGCTTCTGTAAAAAACACTTCCCAACCTCATATCACAATATATATTTAATATATTTTGGATATTAGTTACTAGATAATTCTGCTTTAAAATATCTAGGATCAGCCAGCGATTTCTCACTTTAAGTTGTTGATGTTCCCGCTTGCATACCTCATCCATTAACGTTTGCATTGCTAACATATTTTGCATGCTCTTCTTTCTACAACATGGAGTGTTGTTTAATATATCACATGTCTGGTTAAAAGTTAGTGCGGGGGTTCATTCCCCCTCTCTTGAGCCTGAGTTATGTAAAACAAGTGGTGCTAAGTGATTGCCCTCCCCCCCCCTCTATTCTCGAACGAAACTGATGAGATATGTGGTTTCGTGATCCCCATCTTCACCACAATATAAAGTGCGCTGTAAAGAGTTAAATTATTTTCTAAAGATATTTCTGCTTTCAACATTATGGTATTCTCTGTTTAACGATACAAGAAGCTCAAGTTTATAAGCTGTACTACGTCATTCGTAGAGACTGGATTTTTATGTAGTATTACCCTATGAAATATGTACACGTAACAAAAAAAAATGACCTATGGTGCATGCTCGAAGAGCTAAAGCTGTGGTTCTCAAGGTAACGCATTATTAAATGTTTTAAATACGTTTTAATCGTCTTGAGTAAAAAAAAGTAAAGTGATCCCACAACAGACCCGAAGGCTCTTAGGGTAGTAGGAGGTTAAGGCTCCCACTTTTTCTAGACAATCCGCACTTTATGTCAGCCGGGTTGTCAGCCCTGCGTCCGCCTTTACCCCCAGAACAAGCATCTGGTACTTATTTCCATTAGAGGCTGAGTCAACCCCAGGGCCATAGTGTCGCCAGAGGGTTTGGGTCAGTTTAAAAATCCTGATCCCAACGGGACTTGAACCCTCGACCCTCCGGCTTGTAGCTCAGTGCCTTAACCATTACGCTACTGCGTGCCCCAATTGTCTTGAGTACAGTAGTTAAAGAACGGCCTCAATTTTATTAAAAAATGGTTGAAGATCGAGAAAAATCTTCCCACTTCGAGTGTGGATTTGACCCTAAAAATTCGACTCGACAACAATTTTCACTTTGATTCTTCCTAATCGCATTTACGAGGGTTGGACAATTACAATATTATATAAATTGCGACATTTCAAATGAAGTTCAACTCTCGTTCATAGTGTACAAGTAAACAAGACAACCAGGATTTAGACAATTAGTATCCGACGTTCGAGTAGCCTAGATCGTTAAACCAATTACAAAAATATGAAATATATATGAGTTTCAGAGCTCAAATCCCTCGACAATGTTTTTTTTTCTATATTTGTATTTTCACAGAATATATCTTATAACATTTAATTACTGCCACGTAATATATGTCCCACTCTACACTATATTAAGTACTATTCCTGCCTTCGTACACTCTATAACACTATTTAGCTATGTGTGTGCAGTATCACGTTTAATAACACTGCTATGAATTTATGTAATGTAGCTTTATATATTTACGTATTTATTTATTACGTATTAGTAAGGCAAAAGTTTGACCGTTCAATTAAAATATTGAGTTTATATAGGTCACGTCCAGCATAATAATAGCCCATAGGTGATGCACAATGACAATAATAATAATAATAATAATAATAATAATAATAATAATACTTCCAAACAGTTCGTTTTTTCTTTAAGAATGGACAGACAGAATAAAATATAAAGCATTGTAGCATTAAAAAAATTAACCTCAATGGAAATCAAATCTGTGACCTTTTGCATAGGAAGATAGCCATAAGGCACTGATCTAAGCGTTCGCTGTCATGATGTGTATAAAAAAAATGCTCTTCATAGAAGGAAGGGGTACGCGTTGTAGCTCTACTGTGCAATTAGTTTACTCGTGTGAATCGCGCGTTAAAACTTTAAATTTTGGAGATCAAGAGTCCGCTCATTCTTTTTTTGTGTTAAATGTACATAAATATGTAACAGAAACATGAAAATATATACCATGTGTAATATCAAAATTAAAAAAAAACAATAATGGTACATTGAAACCTTTGGCATTTAGGTCTGTAAAAAGAGTATCACAATAATCAGAATGGGGCACAGCAAGTAATAATTTCTTGAACATAAATTTAAAATAATGTTGTCGACAAACTAGAGTCCTGCCTCTCTCCTTTTATGAAAACGAATTTTCCAATTAATCCACTGTCATTCTTCTCCACATATCTCCGTCATTCCAGTCTCCATCGTCCAATCCTTTTCTCCCCACCGATGCTGCTCAAAACGCCATCAACCCACGTTATTTTTGGCTGTCTTTTTTTTTTTTTCACCAAGTTGCACCCATTCTAATATTCTTCTTGAGAATATTTCTTCTGTTGTTCTTTTTACGTGGCCATACCATTATATATATATATATATATATATATATATACATATATATATATATAGTGCTGTGCCCAAGAGCAGGTCTTTCAATACAAACTCAACATTCTCCACTCTTTACTTAACTCAGTTTTCCTTTTTGTATCCACAGACAAACCATTTATTTTAATATCGTCTATCATCTGATGTCTTTTTCTGCCTCTAATTTTCTTTCCGTTGACCATTCCTTCTAGGGCATCCGTAAGCAGACAGTTTTTCTTCTTAGCCAGTCGTCAATCGAATTTATTTTCCTCTTCTATATTGTTCTTCCTTCACCCACTCTGTCTAGTACATCTTTATTTTTATTTTGTCTGACCATTCCATACGTACCATCCTTCTCTATATCCACATCTTAAAAACTTCCAGTCGCTTTTCCTCATTCCGTCGTAATGTCCAAGTCTCTGCACCATACAATGCTACACTTTACACAAAGCACTTCACTAGCCTCTTCCGTAATTCTTTTGCCAAAGGTCCGCAGATATTGCTTCTTTTCTTGTTAAAAGCTTCTTTTGCCATTGCTATCCTCTGCTTTATTTCTTGACCGCAGTTCACGTTATTAATACTACTGATAGTACAACCCAAGCAAGTTCTCCACTTGCTCAATGGCCTCATCTTTAGTCCTCATGTTTATCTTCCTTAGTTTCCTTCCTATAATCATGGCCTTTGTCTTATTTATATTTATCTTCATCCCATAATACAATGATCTAAACTATGACTTGTCGCAGAGACTGCAGCGTGTTCATAATGCTTGCGTTCGATTCATTTTCAATATCCGCCGTTATGACCATATTTCCGAACACTTTAATAACCTCTCTTGGCTCCGTCTTACTGACAGACGTAAATTGCACTCTCTTTCAATACTTTTCAAGCTTCTGAATTCCTACATTCCTACTTACCTGGCGTTCAGATTTGAGAAGTTATCCTCCTACCACAATATTGACAC
The DNA here is from genome assembly GCA_030220185.1 of Diploptera punctata. Classification (NCBI taxonomy): domain Eukaryota; kingdom Metazoa; phylum Arthropoda; class Insecta; order Blattodea; family Blaberidae; genus Diploptera; species Diploptera punctata. Next base: position 573,486 of record JASPKZ010008345.1, read on the forward strand.
TAGGTCACAAGATAGCAGTCTGCTAACAATTCCTCTTCATAGCACTTCCTCCTATTCTACTTCCGTCACAGTAGCCTCTGCCCGCTCCTGGAATCTCCTTCCTCAAGATATCAGGGGTTGCCGCACACTTGGTACCTTTAAGTCACGCTTATACAGTTACCTGTTGTCTAATAATTAATTTTTCTCTATTTATTTAATTTTATACTATGTCATTAATCTTTTCCTCGTTTTTTATATATATTGTACATATTATATATTTAATTCGTTAAATTTAGAGTAAATCAAAATACATTATAAATATAAATTGTATTGTATTCATAACTTGTAATCGTTTGTATATATATATATATATTGTAATTTAGATTTAAGACTATTTTTTGTTTGTATTTTTTTTAAACCTGTTGAGTGGTAGACAAGGCCTTAAGGCCTTAACTCTGCCAGGTAAAATAAAGATATTATTATTATTATTATTATTATTATTATTATTATTATTATTATCCTCGCACTTGTCATTTAGCTCCATCAGCATGTTCCTCAGTATCATTGCATGTTCTGCTAGCAAAGCCATATCATCAGCAAATCTTACGCACTTAATTATTCTTCCTCCCATGTTACACCTTCAGTGTCCTGAAGCTTAAATGTGTGTATATATATATATATATATATATATATATATATATGTTGGTCATGGTTATTTTCGGTACCCTATGTACTAGATAGGATCAGTGAAAGTACAAAAAAAAGTTCTTCTTGAGAACAACTTCAGTTGCTTCCTTCCTTTGGAATCCATATTGTATATCTGGCTAACTTGGTAAAGGGAGAGATGGAGATGAATGGGTAGATCCTTGACCGCTTTCACCCAGAATCAAAAGAAAGAACCCACCCTGTTGTCAGTTTTCGTCATCCCCCGTTTCCCCATATTAACATCTGGTGAAGGAACACCGACAACAATGGTGCGAGTGAGAGAAGTGAGAACAGTTGTCTCTTTCTACAAACTTCTTGCAAAGTTAAGCCAGATATACTATAAAATATTAAATTTATTCTTGAAATATATTTAATTTTCTCTGATGCTGTATTTGCATAAATGATGTTAGTTTACAGAGTGATTATGTTGACAAATATTGATGATTAATACAGGTTTACCAAACTTTGTGCTAATAATTACCTTGTGATTAATTTGTGTAATTTAGCTGTCTCACTGCTCAATTCATTACGCTGATTTACATCATTAACTGCGTGCTTGATTGGTCCTTAATTACACACTATTTTTTATGGAATTAAATTGGAATTGATAGATTTTCTGTACCACTGTACAAACAAATTAAATCCAATAATGCAGGGCGAATTTCTACTTTTTATTTAAATTTAATTAGTCCCTAAGATCCAACATGCACATTCTGTTGGATTACTCCAAGGAATTGGATCTGGAAGTAAATATCAGTAAAACTAAATATATGGTCACACACAGAAATACACTACTTAATGGAAATAGAGAGTTAATGACAAATGAGGGAAATTTTGAGGAAGTGGCTGAATTCAAGTACCTAGGAACAATAATCACAAATAGGAATGAGATGCACAAAGAAATTAAACATAGGCTCAATTCTGGAAATGCGTGCTATTATGCATTGCAGAGACTCTTGATGTCCCAACTCCTTTCAATAAACGTTAAACTGAAAATATATAAAACTATTATTCTACCAGTTTATATTATATGGGTGCGAAACATGAACTCTTACTTTAAGGGAGGAAAGGAGATTACAAGTATTTGAGAATAAAGTTCTTAGGAAAATTTTTGGACCAAAGAGAGATGAACAGACAGGTGAATGGAGAAGACTACAAACAATGAACTACATTGTCTTTATAGGAAGCCAGATATAATAAGAACAGTTAAGTCTCGTAGACTGGTATGGGCAGGACATGTTGCACGTATGGAAAATGAAAGAGGTGCATGGAAGCTTCTTGTAGGAAAGCCAGAGGGAAAACGCCCAGTTGGTAGACCAAGAATGAGGTGGGAGAATAACATTAACTATGATTTGAGGGAAGTGGATTATACAGGGAATGATCGGAAAGTATTAGCTCAGGATAGGGATGTATGGAGAGCTTATGTCCACGCGGCCATGAACCTACGGGTTCGATAGTGCCAATGAGTGAGTAAGTAAGTAAGTTTTATGATTTTTCAATCTAATTAGATTTTAACTCTTGGTAAATGCTTTCCTCATATACATTTTGTTTTTGTGAAGAAATTTTGAAATCCCACTGTTTGGCTATATTATTTTATGTGCTTCCATTTGTAATTCAACCTCTGAGGTTCCCTTTCTTAAAGCCTATAATATATTTTTAAAATTTATTTTCTAGTTTTACAATGTATTTTACAACTTCCTGTGCCCTTTTCAAGATTGTGTAGCCAATCTCCAGTCTTCTCATCATATTACAGTTCGACGGCAAGGACAATAGACCAGTTGTTTCTATTGTTGCTGTCACGTATGACCTGTTTCTTGTTGGAAAGGAATTTGTTGTTGAAATAACATTGTCAGCGTACTACAAATACAATTTATGACAGTTATAGACTCTATTCTCACATCCCGAAATTCTTGTAGAATGATGTGAGAATTCATTTAATTCAAGCTATGGGTTGGAAGTTTACATTAAATGGTCATAAAGAATTACTATTGTTGATGACACGTCCGGCCATTTTGATTTGTTCAACCGCTGGAAATAAGGCCAAAAATATTAGTGGAGTTGTCTTTTGTTTGATCTTCGCTTCAAGGACAAACTGCAGTCCAGCATCAGTTATAATTTACCGGTGAAATGGTGAAATGCACGTGTAATTTATTCTGACACAAGCTATTTTACAAACTACTGTAATATGTTCATAGTTAATAAAACCAAGATTGTGCATCTCACAGGATATTTTTATAACTATTTCTATAAATTAATCTAGAATGGATAGAATACGAAATAAATAATAAATAGGCCTATGGAAGGTTCACCCGAATGGGTATTATTCTTTTCTATATTCGGAGATAGATTTTGTTCTTTCACGGCACTCGGTGATATGATATTGGTTACGTCTCTGTCCGCACAATTCACAGACACATTGGTCATTCGGGGTGTGGAATGTCTTGTTCTTGCATAATTTGTGGTGGAAGTCGTGAATGGCTAGTCTTGTAATGGTGTGTCTCTGCTCCTGATTCTCCTTGGTCCAGTTGCGATCGATCATTGCAGTCGATATCTATCTCCGCTCTTTTCATTCTTCTCCGTTCTAGTAGCTTGTTGCTGGCTCCGGTAGATGGTAAAGAAATAGGGAAATTATGGGTGTACAAGAGAAGCCGGACATCATATGCATTATAGAAAATTAAATATTACAGTGGTATGGCCATGTCAAAAGAATGCCAGAGCACAGATTGCCTGAAATTGTTATGGAATAGATCCCAATCAAAAGGAGGAAGAGAGGAAGAAAACTTGGATAGAAGGGATACAAGCGGCTATGAATATGAGAAGATTGGAGTAAGATCAAAGGATAGACAGAGAGGAACGGCGTTTGGTTTCCGGAAGACGGCGGCAGCTGTCATGATACCGGATGATGATGATGTCTATAAATTAATAATAATATTAATAATAATATTTTTTTTAATTTAATTCCCGCATTATCCGCGTGGAGATTAAGGTGCTCCCTGTAGGAGTGTTTTTTTTTAAACAAGCTAATTTACTTAGTTATTTATCCACAGTTGTCAGCAAGTGACAACAGAGATGTATTTTTTGGCGAAGAACATCAAGAAAATCAAGAAAGGAGAATATACGGAACCGGAAAATTAGAGAAATAATGAATGTTATACATAATATTATAGAAATAATGGATTAACGAAGATTCAAATGGTGTGGGTATCTGAAGACGATGGACAATAATAGAATCCTAAGAATGATACTGCATTGGAATACTGAAGGCAGGAGTAGGAAGGGGAACAGTGGATTAATGAAGTGTGAAGAAACATGATCGGCAGATATCTCAATGAAGAAGAAGCTGAGGATAGAAATATGTGGCGGAGCAAGATACATTTGAATTGAAGGATAACTAATGGGATGTAGAGAAAAACAATAATAATAATAATAATAATAATAATAATAATAATAATAATATATTTTTATTTAGGAATATTCCACAATACGGTATTTCTCCTTCAACCCAAAATTATTTGTCGCCAGAGGTTCCTGTCTAAAGCATCTTCTTCCCTCAAATATCTAGCCTCACTCCATCCATCCATCGTTCTCTAGGCCTGCCTCTTCCACTTCTTCTATTAGTTTTCCAATTAAGGATCTTCTTTGGTATTCTCTCTTCTTCCATTCTTATTAGGTATCCATACCATTTCAAACGTTTTTCTTGTATTTTTCCTGATATGTTTTTTTTTTCAACTTGCATAATTTCCCATATTGTGCTGTTTCTGACCTTATCCCTTCTTGAAATTCTTGTCGATCGCCTCCAATAATCAATTTCTACTGCTAACAGCATTTTCTACTTACTGCCCAGCTTTCGGACCCATATAATAGAATGCTTTGTAACAAAACTTGAAATATAGTTTTCTTCGTTCTGTATGTTATATTTCTATTCCAAAGCACTGAGTTCAACATACTCATACCAATGATTCTTCTTCCATCAGTTCTTCTTTTAATTTCTGTAGTTGAATTCTCACTTTAACTAAAATAGATCCTAAATATTTAAAATATTTATCATTACGTATTCTTATAATAATAATAATAATAATAATAATAATAATAATAATAATAATAATAATAATCATCATCATCATCATAGTACATTCACGAATTTAGGCCATTTGTTGACCTGTTTCGGCCTCAAGAGAAACACCATCCAGAAGTCTTTTGAGTGGACGTCCTGGTCTTCTTCTTCCTGCAGGTTGATATCTTAACATTAGTTTGGGTATTCTGTGATTTTCCATTCGATGAACATGTTGTATCCATCTTGACTTATAATCAGAAATTTTGTTTTCTAAAGATTCCATGTGTAATTCTTCTCAGATGTCTTCATTTTTTTTGTGATCTAGTAGTGTGTATCCTGCAGTCCTCCGAAGATATCTCATTTCAGCAGATCTAAGTCTCTGTATATCCTTCTGTTTCAACGTCCATACTTCGCTACCATACAAAAGAGTTGGAAGAGCCAGTGTTTTATACACTTTCAGTCTTGAATGCTTTTGGACTAACTGTGGCTTGAAGATAGAATTTATTAACCCTAAAATTCTTAAAAATTTAGATATTTTTGCATTTACATCCTTTTCTTCTTCATATGAGATATTGCATCCTAGATATGTAAAATTATTCACCTGCTCCAAAATTTTATTGTCCAGTACAATTTTACTTCTGACAGGATCTACACCTTGAAATGCCATAATTTTTGTTTTTTCTGTAGATATCTTTAATCCATATTCTTCTGTAATTTTGTTAAGTTCATACAGACCTTTCTGTAGATTATCTTCGGAATTTGCTATTATTATTAGGTCATCTGCAAACAATAGGGTGTTTAATTTTCTATTTTCTGATATTCTTATTCCAAATTTATATGTTTTGTTCAATAATAATAATAACAATAATAATAATAATAATAATAATAATAATAATAATAATAATTAATAATAATAATAATGCGTTGTGTATTCTAGAAATGGATGACTTTTTAAAATTGGAATTATTCTAATGTTGATTTTCTTATTGAAGGAAATGTTCTGAAGTGTACATTTAGAAAGGATGGAGGTGCTCTTTACTTTATTCAGTCAGTGAAACGGAATATCGAAGAGAATGTAAAAGCGGTGAGGGAAATTGTGGTGTCAGAACATTTGTTATTTTCTGCTCATCCGTGAACAAAGACTTCTTGATGAATTATTGTATAAATTTTACATCTCTCCTTAGGCTCAAGACGTTCTTTCTTCTTCCCCCGGGAATAATGGGAAAGATGTAGATTAATTCCTCTCTTTGTGTGTCATCCAGAGAAAATGTTCTTCTTGATAAATACTCAATTCACCAATATTAAAGCTATTTAAATTTTTAATGAGTTCAATTCATAAACAAGTTAGAAATATAATTATGCCTTATGTCAGTTAATAATTAATATTCCATCAACTCGGTTTAATGTATTCCATATTGTTTTGTCTATTTTATTTCCCCTTATAACTAACTCGCTGGCACTATCTAATGCATAGGTTCATGGCCGCGCTGACATAAGCTCTCCGCACATTCCTGTCCTGAGCTGTTTTCCAATTATCCCCTGTATAATTTAATTCCCTGAAATCGTAGTTACTGTTAAACTCACACCTTGTTCTTGGTTTACCTAACTGGGAGTTTTCCTTCTTGTTTTCCTACAAGATGCTTCTATGTCCGTCTTTAATTCCCAATTTTAAAACAAGGTTCTGCCCATTGCAGTCTACGAGGTTTTACTGTTTTTATTACCTGTATATCTGGTTTTCTATAAAGATCATGTAGCTTACTGTTTGTAGTCTTCTACATTCGCCTGTCTGCTAATCTCTCTTTAATAATAATAATAATAATAATAGCTTTATTTTACCTGGCAGAGTTAAGGCCTTAAGGCCTTGTCTACCACTCAACCAGGTTTTAAAAAAATACAAAAGAAAAGTCTTAAATCTAAATTACAATATATATATATAAACGATTACAAGTTATGAATACAATACAATTAATATTTATAATGTATTTTGATTTACTCTAAATTTAACGAATTAAATATATAATATGTACAAAATATATAAAAAACGAGGAAAAGATTAATGGCATAGTATAAAATTAAATAAATAGAGAAAAATTAATTATTAGACAACAGGTAACTGTATAAGCGTGACTTAAAGGTGCCAAGTGTGCGGCAACCCCTGATATCTTGAGGAAGGAGATTCCAGGAGCGGGCGGAGGCTACTGTGAAGGAAGTAGAATAGGAGGAAGTGCTATGAAGAGGAATTGTTAGCAGACTGCTATCTTGTGACCTAGTGTCAATATTGTGGTAGGAGGATAACTTCTCAAATCTGGACGCCAGGTAAGTAGGAATGTAGGAATTCAGAAGCTTGAAAAGTAGCGAAAGAGAGTGCAATTTACGTCTGTCAGTAAGACGGAGCCAAGAGAGGTTATTAAAGTGTTCGGAAATATGGTCATAACGGCGGATATTGAAAATGAATCGAATGCAAGCATTATGAACACGCTGCAGTCTCTGCGACAAGGCATAGTTTAGATCATTATATATAATGTCACAATAATCGAAGTGTGGTAACACAAGATTCTGCACTAGGATTTGTTTTAACGAAACTGGGAGAAAATTCTTTAAACGTCTAAGATAATGTAAGATGGAGAAAGTCTTTTTACATATGTGTTTCACTTGTGTTTGCCAGGTTAAATTTGCGTCTAGATGTAGTCCAAGATCTATTACTGAAGAAGAATAAGGGATAATTATATTATTTATAGTAATGTTTGGAAGTGTAGATATGTCAAAGGTTGTAAGCAGTCTTTGTTGTCCCATTAGAATTACTTGTGACTTGTTAGGATTTAGATTTAGACCGATACTTGAAGACCAGTTAAAGATGGATATGAGATCGTCATTCATTTTCATCAAGCTGTTATAGAGAGAATGAGGAGGTGAATGTAGGTAAATTTGGAGATCATCAGCGTAGAGGTGATAACGACAGTGCTTTAGTACAGTTGGCAAATCATTTATGTAGATTGAGAAAAGAAGAGGTCCGAGAACACTGCCCTGGGGGACTCCAGCCGGCACGTTACGCCAAGTCGAAGATCTAGAGTTTAATGAAACGTATTGTTGACGACCGTGCAGGTATGAGTCGAACCAGGATACAGCGCTGTCAGACAAATGTAGGTGCTTGAGCTTTATCATAAGTAAGTCGTGGTCTACTGTGTCAAAAGCTTTGCTGAAGTCAAGTAAGGTTAAAGGAGTCAATTGACGTCTGTCCACGGCTTCACGAATATCTTCGGTAATTTTTAGCAAAGCTGTGGTTGTGCTCTTTAGTCCGAACGTTTTCCTAATAACTTTATTCTTAAATACTCGAAATGTTTTCTCCTCCTTTAAAGTAAGATACCACGTTTTGCATCGATATAACTGGGAGAAAAACAGTCTTACATAAGTTATTCTCAGTTTGACGTTTTTTTTTGGAAAAGTTGAGTCGATAAGAGTCCCTGTAGTGCGTAATTGTGTACATTTCCAGAATCGAGCCTATGTTATTATTTCCCATTATATTAGGCCTATTTTTCTATGGATTAATTATTTTTTAAATGTTTTAATTGCCAGAATTTATTTTCTTCACTGGCCCCCAAATGTATTTATTTTTCTCTTCCTTTAATTAACATTTTATATTGTATATATTCTATATGTAGGCCTATTATTTCTTATTCATCTGGAATTTTGTGCAGTCATGGCCGTTCCTACTATTATCTATGGCAGTGAAAATTGGACTTTGACTCACACAGATAGAAAAAAATAGAGGCAGCGGAGATGAGATTTTTAAGGCCAACGACAGGCTACAATCTTATGGACCAGAAAAGAAGTTCTGAGATAAGAGATCAATTAAATATTTTTAAATTGACGGATAAAATTGACAAACAAAGACAACATTGGCACGAACATCTACTAAGAATGCCAGATGATAGACCTTCTAAAATTATTTTAAACTACAGACCCACAGGATCTAGAAGTCAAGGAAGACCATTTGCTAGATGGAGAGACCAAATCTCTTGAAGTCGGAACGGGCCACAGGGCCTAAGCCTTGATGTTGATGATGATGGTGTATTCTGTAACTGAACTGCACCCGAGCACGTGCACTTGCTCATTCGGGTGTCAATTACTGTGTACAACAATTATATGTGAATAAAATATATTCTTATTGTTATTCTTACGTACTACTCCAATGTATCAGTATCTCAGCAACGGATCTCTGGAATCAACCTGCAGATGCAATAAAATTACTTCAAAACAATAACCTCATGGACAAGCAACATAACGGTGATAAGATGAAAATTAAAAAATGTACCTGTTGGCAGGTGCCGTCGTCCTTAACTCTCAAAATAATATATTTAAAATATTATTTGGAGGCCTTTCGGAAGTTAACTTCCATCATCAGCAGAATGAGTATGTGCTACTAGTTGTTGTATCTAAGGACAACTAACGACGCATCAATACCATCAACGTCTACAAAGTCTTAGATACAACAACTAATAGCACATTCTCATCCTGCTGATGATGGAAGTAACTTCCGAAAGGCCTCCAAATAATATTTTAAATATATTATTTTAAGAAAATTGAGAACGACGGCAGCTGCCAACAGGTACATTTTTTTATCATTTTATGACTATTCACCTCAACGGAATTTGATATGAATTTTATTAGTATGGATTGCATAATAGTGAACCACATGATTTCATGGGAAAGCAGATGTAGTAAGAACTGTTAAATCTTGTAGACTGCGTTGAGCAGGACATGTGACACTAATCGCGAATGAAAGAAGGCCATGAAAATTTCCTGTAGGAAAACCAAAGGAAAAGCGCCTGGTACGTGGTTTAATAACGGGGCAGCAGAATAACATTAACCATGATTTGAGGAATTTGTATTATATACAGAAATTATTGGAAAGCATTAGCTCGGGATAGGGATGTTTGGAGAGCTTATGTCCGCACGGCCATGAACCTTGTATTCAATAGAGTCGCTGAGTTTTTTTTTAATTAAGGATTGTCTCGACATTACAGTTGTTATACTTCAGCCCAAATGTATTTTGTTCCGCCACAGATTTGTATCCTCAGCATATTCTTCTTTGAGGTCTCTGATAATCAAGTTTCTTCTCACTTCAATGAATCCACTGTTCCCTGGGTTTCCCCCTCCTCCTCCTGTCTTCAGGATGCCAATCCAGCATCATTCTTGGAATTCTATTATTCTCCATCCTCTTCAGATGTCCATACCATTTCAATCTTCGTTCTTTTACAGTATTACTTCTATAATATTATGTTTAACATTAATTATTTCTCTAATTTTCTGGTTCCGAATTTTCTCCTTTCTCGATTTTCTTGATGCCCTTCGCCAAAAATCCTTATTCTTCTTCAGTAATAGATCTTGGACTACATCTAGACGCAAATTTAACCTGGCAAACACAAGTGAAACACATATGTAAAAAGACTTTCTCCATCTTACATTATCTTAGACGTTTAAAGAATTTTCTCCCAGTTTCGTTAAAACAAATCCTTGTGCAGAATCTTGTGTTACCACACTTCGATTATTGTGATATTATATATAATGATCTAAACTATGACTTGTCGCAGAGACTGCAGCGTGTTCATAATGCTTGCGTTCGATTCATTTTCAATATCCGCCGTTATGACCATATTTCCGAACACTTTAATAACCTCTCTTGGCTCCGTCTTACTGACAGACGTAAATTGCACTCTCTTTCACTACTTTTCAAGCTTCTGAATTTCTACATCCCTACTTACCTGGCGTCCAGATTTGAGAAGTTATCCTCTTACCACAATATTGACAGTAGATCACAAGATAGCAGTCTGCTAACAATTCCTCTTCATAGCACTTCCTCCTATTCTACTTCCTTCACAGTAGCCTCTGCCCGCTCCTGGAATCTCCTTCCTCAAGATATGAGGGGTTGCCGCACACTTGGTACCTTTAAGTCACGCTTATACAGTTACCTGTTGTCTAATAATTAATTTTTCTCTATTTATTTAATTTTATACTATGTCATTAATCTTTTCCTCGTTTTTTTATATATGTTGTACATATTATATATTTAATTCGTTAAATTTAGAGTAAATCAAAATACATTATAAATATTAATTGTATTGTATTCATAACTTGTAATCGTTTGTATATATATATATATATATATATATATATATATATATATATTGTAATTTAGATTTAAGACTATTTTTTGTTTGTATTCTTTTTAAACCTGGTTGAGTGGTAGACAAGACCTTAAGGCCTTAACTCTGCCAGGTAAAATAAAGCTATTATTATTATTATTATTATTATTATTATTATTATTATTATCTTTGTTGTCAATAATGTTTTTCTTGGTGTCTACATAAAGTCTCTCTGAAACCTACAACATAACACTTTGTAATAATGAATCAAACATCAATGTTTTGATTTTATTTGTAATATTTTTACTCCATATTCATTCCTATTTACTTCGATGTTTACCTAATAGTGGTCGACTCTCAGTTCCATACTTCAGTGGAGTTACCTAGCCTATTGATATTTTATGCTTAATGCTAACATCTTTCTTCCCGATTACTGTTTTTCATAGTTGGCCTATGCAGCTGCAGTTTTCTTTATGCGATTACGGATTTCTTGACCTATCTTCCAATTATTATTATTATTATTATTAATATTATTATACATTTAGTTCCTAAATATTGAAAGTTAACACGTGGCACGAATGAGCAATGGAAGAAGGGCATGGAAAAACCAGAGGGAAAGTGTCCAGTATGTAGGCAAGAATGATGTAAGAGAACAATGTAACCATGATGTGAGGGGGATTAATTATACAGGGAATCATTGGAAAAATGTTAGCTCAGGATAGGGATGTATGGAGAGCTTGTGTCCGTGCGACCGTGAACCTGTGAATTCGATAGTACCAGCGAGTTGGTTAATATTATTTAATACAGTTTCTGACAATATTGTTTTATTTATTAATAATAATGTTCTCTAAATTACCATGCACCAAAATCTCTTGTTTCTAACTAGTCCTCCATCGTCATATTGGCCGTAGTACAGTATGTTTCTGAAGTTCTATTTTTTATATAGTCAAAATATGTGTCTGGTATTCATTTCTAATAGAGGCAGAGTCGAGCCTAGGACTATGGTGTTGCCAGACGATTTAGAAGAGCCTGTATAATGTATTTTGTATTGTAAGCCTATGTTTTCCCTTTACAGAGATTTAGGCGCTCTCCCCCTACAAAGAAGAATTTGAACCATACTAATTTAGTTACACTTGTTTTCGTATAGATGTCATTTTGAGTGGTCCGTGGTCAGCGTTCCGCCTCATACTGACATCTAGGAAACCAAGGTAGTACTAGGACGGGGAAATTCGGCAAAATTTGCTTAGAGGCCTCTTCATTCAGACTTAGGATTTTTTACGAGCCTGAAAATCTTCAGACTCGGGACCCACGGCTTAAAGTGCCTCCCGGAGGACTTGCTTCTTGGATTTTTCCGTTCTAAAAAATCCATCGACCACGGCCGGGGTTTGAACCCGCGACCCTCGGGACCAGAGGCAAGGAGCATAACCACTAGTCCACCGTGGCCGATTCCAGTATAATGTTAAAATAAGCACCTAATATGTCAGTCGTCCTCAACTAAATTAAGCATCTGTTTAAAAAAACTTTGTTAAGTGGTTAAAACTATGAAGGCCTTTCAAAATCATGTTTCATATTCTGCATTCTACTTGGTACTGGCATCCTATGCCCCATCGGAAATCGAACTCTTGGCCGTCCGCCTTGTTGCCTACAGCCTTAATCAACAATGCTATGACCCACTCCACCATCACAAAAAAAAATAACCCAACTATTTTTGATGGAATATAATTGTTCTGCTTTGAACGTTGAGAGACAAAACTAATATATTTTTTAAAAACATATGAAATCGTTTTAATTAAATGAAAAGGGTCTGTGACGCAGCAAGTGAGCTTGTGGTCTGTTGAACAGATGAACGGGACTTTCTCATTTCAATTTTCATTCTCTTTTTTGTTCGTCAGAGAAAAACTTGTGTTTCAACTATTCTCATACAATGCTAATGTTACAATGTAACGAGGAAAGCGATGTGTTTTTGCTCTTGGGACCAAGAAGCAAGTGTGCCTTCAGATTAAGTTTTTCCTCAGTTCCATCCTGAATTACAAGACCAAAGAATTTTTTCAAGTGAAGCAAAAATATGTTCCCTGTGTTATTATTAGGAAAAGGATTTTGAGATGCGCCATCTTTCCAAAAATATAGCTGTTTTATATCAATAGTTCAATATATGTATTGGGGGGATGAAATGAAGCGAAACCAACACAATTTGTTGCACGTTTTTGCACCTTTTCGTGGGATTACAACATTTCGCCCCTTTTCCCCTCTTTTTTATGCTTCAGTACCCTTCCACGTATTTAAAAGATAGGGCAGAAAAAATTATATTTTCTCTTCTTGAACAACTTTTTAATATCTCAATCGGAAGTAAACAATATTTTGAAAAATATAAATGTAATTTAAACCCCAGAAACAATGGCCAATCTGCAGTGTGAAGTCAACAATAGTAAAACATAACTTTTAAAATATAATTTACTAGAAGTCCCGGCCACGCGTTGCTGTGGCCAAGGTATACATTAAATATTTAAATTAGTTGCTGTCTTTCAGCCAGATTACTAAAACTAATACTTACACACGAAATTAATAATATTGAAAATAAAATAAACACTGAACACACTTAAATTATGAAATAATCAATATTTGTAATTCCATTGAAATTCGCGGTTGCAGCAAAAAGCACTGCCATCTGGATCTCTCTTTGTTAAATAATAAACCAATTACCTTACCAAATTACCTTACACCGTCATCTGTTAGAATCGTATAGAACTCACAGATAATTGCACCGTCATTTGTTAGAATCGTATGGAACTCACAGATAATTATAAATCTTTGTTAAATAATAAACAAATAATTTGCAATAAAAAATAATGCGACTATAAATTTAGTTATAAACTACCCTAAGTCTCAAGTTTGGATCAAACTGCACACAGTGCGCAAACTTTTATAAAAATCGGTTCAGTAGTTTGGGATTCCATCGCGGACAAACAACGTGACACGTAATTTTTATATATTAAGATTTAAACCAACTGTAATTTATATCCCAGCAATAACGGCCAAATTTAAATTTCAACAGTGTTGCTGTAACAGTTAAAAATATACGAGGTGAGTGATACAATTTTACCTAAATGAATGTACCTCATTGTGGGAATTCCTAAAATAAGCTCATTTAGTACTGGCAATGATTTAACAGTTTTTCTATCTACCGAATTATTGATGGCTGTGGTTTAATAGTCTGAAACACAACGCATTTGTATTAGTGTAGTAGAACTTGTTCAAAGCGGAATCGCATTGGACCATTTTTTTTCCACATTTGAAATTCCGCATTATAAAAAAACACAATCTTAGATTATAGAGCACCGTATATGTCTTTTTTATATACCTTGGATTAATTGTAGTTCCGCTAGCGTTGGAAACTGAAGTATAGAATGTACGAGCGACTTCGACGGTAACGCACGAAAAAACAGTCCCATATATCAGTGTTTAAAATGTCTCTTAGGCCCATATCCTGAAATTAAAGTATGCAGTTTCGGTTTTCACTCACTAACTATACGTTCGTCCATATCGTTTGATTCCCCGCAAATTTCATTCCACACTGCACAGAGGTCTTTTAAACTGTCCACAACCATTACGAATTAGCTTGAAATCTTGACTTAGGCTTTCACGGCCGGAGTTACTATGATGATCTTGCAGAAGATTTCCGGGCTGTTGGCCGTGGTCTTGAGGCTTGTAGTTCCCCAACGTTTCGCCAGAGACTGCCCGGCATCCTCAAGGGTTGTCTTGAGGATGCCGGACGCAGTCTCTGGCGAAACGTTGGGGAACTACAAGCCTCAAGATCACGGCCAACAGCCCTGAAATCTTCTGCAAGATCATCATACCTTGAAATCGTTATTTCCTATGGATATAGCAACAGCTAGAGTTTTATTTTCGAGCATCGGTCCAGAAATTTGGAGAGTTTTTGATCGTGGAGTTGTAAAACACTCCCACACCTCGTTGATTTTTTCTTTGTGTTTTAAAATCTCGTAAACTTGAGTTTTTCCACATTTAAATTTAGTCATTATTTCGCGGACTGAGAGTTGTTTTTCTTTATCTTCAATCACTTTCACTTTTTCGTTTAATGACAATGATACATAGGATTTAACCATCTTTATTCCGTAAATTCAGACGCTACCTGCGAAAGATGTGTACACAATCAGTCTCAGATCTTAAACTAATTTAAGATTTTACAGTGCACTGGTTATTTGTAAGACAAATATCACACGCCAATTATTTGTTAAACGAACCTGTATTTCGCAAAACTGGTGTGCAGTGAGGCCTAAAGAAAATTTCAGGTAGTAACTGTACTTCTTCCGGCGGCAAGAATAATCACTTATTGTTAATTCGCCTGACAGGAATTCAATGGAGTGGAAATTAATTTATTTCTCTCTCTCTATCTTTCCGCCTTATAAACATTTTTAATGAATGTGTAGAAATATCCTTCCGTTTCCGCGTTGGACAGATTCTGTTTTATACAAAATAAATACACGTAAAATTACTATTATTTTGGCGGGACCAATAAATTTGTTCACATTGGACAGATTTCCGCATTATTCACGTTCCGGATTAAACAGGTTTCATTGTATTACAACTGGGTTTTCACAACAATAACATGGCGAATGTTAAGATGGATAAGTTTCAGAAGAATTAAAAATGCAATTTATCGAAACTAATTACATCATTCTTCGATGTTCCATCTGCGAAACAAATAATGCAATACACTTAAGAACTTTGAACTCTATAAATAAGAAAAAAATTGGTGCAAAATGGTATGCATATTATATATATGAGCTTACCTAATCGTAAATATCCTTTATTTACAATTTCATTTTACACAGAATTTATTCTCCACTCTGATTCAGCATTAAATTCTGCAGTTATTTCCATCACATCCTCAATGGCTAATGTAGGATATTTTTCGGTAAACTGTTTGAAAATATTCAAAATCATTTCTTTCTCTCCGGTATTCAAATGATTTATTTTCCAGTCTTTTAAGAAATTCTACAGATAATAACCATTTAAAAATAATAGAAATTCCAACATATTCTGTATCGCGCGTGCGTAAGAATTAAACAATGAAATACTTATTTATCTAATTTATTTAAATTGTAATGAAATATTTTAAGATTATTCCATGTATGTTATATAGCCATTTGCTAGCTAAAACATTTTTGTCAGGATTGTTTTTGTTATACATACAGGTATATATATATATATATATATTGGTTTTTTAGCATTAGTTTTTTTTACGATGTATGAGGAGCTGGCCCATAGCATCAACCCTCAACCTGGAGGACCAGAGATTTTTTCTGGAGTCCACCATATATCAGTTGCTTTCACAGCAGCTAAGAGTCTGATCTACCTTTATTACCTCATCCACCGCCTGCACCATACCGTAGGTCTTCTACTCTGCTGCATCTGCCGTTGGGGTTTTCACTGTAACCCTGGCAAGAGACCCTCACAAGGTACTATCAGCCGGGTCAGCTGAACCAAGGTTTTTAACGAGGTGTTACTCCTCCCACTGCTTTCTCATTCGGACTTGGGATCGGCAATGGTGGTATTATTCTTATTTCACTTATTTCGAGTGATAGAGGGCGAACTACATTTTCTTACACACTTAAGGGTTAAACAGTTATTCGACCAATGAAAATATAGTCCATACACCGATTTGTTTACATTACTACTGAAACTCAGCTCAGAAATAGTATTATTAGCCGCATGTGGACTCCCAGTAGTGGAAGCACTTTGCCCCTAACTGTATGTGTTAACGGATTCGTTATCTTTAATGAATATTCAATTTTTCGAGAAATCGGTTAACCAGTTTGCTAACTGATCTTAAACCCGCAACTTCTTCCTCCACGTAAACAAGAATGTTGTCTCAAGTTTTGGTGAAGCGTGTAGCCCATTAGCTACAGGTTGTACGTGTTTTATTGTAAAAGTCGAGAGATTGAAACACTGCATCTCCACCCGACAGATGTTTCATATGATTCCGGATACGACATCCCGGGCCGGAACTTAAAAACGTATAATTTTTTTAACATTCCAGTCGTCGAGGATTGTATATATTTCTATGTAGCATGTGTTCAGCTTTGAAACAGATGTCATGCTGGAAACGTATTTCGTGTAGAAAATAGATCTAAAAAATTTCGATTTTAATCTACTGATATTGTATGTGGATAATGAAGACTGACTAATTCCCTGGCACTATTGAACCCATAGGTTCATGGCCACGCGGACATAAGCTGTCCATACATCCCTATATTGAGCTAATGTTATCCAATGTTATGAATACATACGGTCTTACTAATAAAAATCTCTAATACAGGCTTTCATCAGTTGTTTAGTTATACAATATATAAGCCTTATGTAGATCACGTATAATTTCCTTACTAATAAACGTTGTGCCGGAGCTATATAACAAAACAGCAGTTATACACAATACGTCACATATTCGTCATCATAATGACGTCAGAACAATATTACTCGCAGTTTGTAACAGAAATAAAACAACATCAACTAGTGATTATTGTGTAAGAAATGAATATGGATAAGAATTAAAAGAGATTCCCTAATTGAGGAGGTACGGTAAAAATAAGTGTGTTTTAATTTATATACATTTTCCTTTACGCAATGTCAAATAATACGTAGAATTGGTTTCACAGATAATGTGCTGCCATCTAACGTCAAGAATTTCGACCAATTCTTGGAAACTAATAAAAGCTTTGCCCACTACTTATGAATTATATGCAGTATTTTAAGATGCGTTAGAAAACGTTCAAAATAGTAGGAAATGTTACCGACAACAAAATATCATTTCAAGAGAAAAAAAAAATCACTATAGTTCGACCAGGAATCGAACCTACGACCTCACGCATGGCAGTCAGAAGCTCTAACCACAAGACTACCAACTTAACATGTAGATTCTTGCAATAATAGTACCTCTATACTAAAATACATTTTTATATCGGTGTGTGTGTTATGTATTAATGATGCAAGAAAGTTTTCTTAAAATAATATTATGAAGCATTTAAACTACATTCAGGTTAAATCTTGTCTACAGCAATTATTGTAGAACATATCCTTTTGTGATTCAATGTTCAATTTTAAAATATTTTTAGGCCTAATCGAGAATGAGTGTAACCAAAAGGCATTTTATGATGCCTTTATTTTCCTACCCAGAACTTTATTAATATTATTTATGCCCTGTGCATCCATCAAACAGTCATTAAAGTGTTGCATTTTGGGTTAAATTTAAGGAAACTTTCATCAAAATCATAAGAAAACAGTCAGTTGATCTTGATGTCCGACATTTTGTCTAGTTATAGAATCCTTAAACAAGGGTGGAGGCATGTATAACGATTCCCATGTAAAGTTGTACACCTCTTCTACACTGAACAGCTAATACAGTGTTTATTAGTAAGAATTTTCAACTGAGATGTGTATAAACCTTGTATAAAAGTTATATATGGATTATTAGTAAGAGGGATAGTCTTTTATATAGATTATTTTAATTATTCAAGCAAAGTCTTTTGAAATAGAGTTTAGACATTCAAAGTCTGTTGAAATAGAGTTTAGATATGATATAGTTCAGAGCAAAGTTTTGCTTAGCTAACTGTAAACATCCCTACATTTAGTTTATTGGAATGTTAGTGAGTACAGTTAGGGTAACTAGAGGTCAAATTGAGTATATAATACATGAGAAGTGAGGGTCTCGTGTCTGTTTGTGTAAACTGCTGAAGGGTAAGTCACCGACCATTTTTCTTAATATGTATTCTGGACTTTAGGATGGGAATCAAGTACAATTAACTATTTTGATATAAAATTTTTAAAAGGGATATAACATTTTTAAACATGTAGATTAGGGTAGATTTATAACTTCCACAACTCCCACTCTCTCAAACCCCAGAAAGTACTGTAGTTTTTAATATAGGCTTAGATTAGGTATTTAGGGCTAGGATACTTAGGGATTCTAATTATTTATACTTTAGTAATAAAATAGTTTAAAATAAGACTCCATTTGTTTATTTCAAAACATGTATAACTGTACATCCTCATACTAACGCTCGGCTAGATAAACGCTACCAGATTTTCCAAGTCCCGAAGGTCCTTTAAGCCTAAGAAATCCAGCTGGGCTTATAACATCCAATCATCCCTTATGATTTACTTCTCTCAAATAATTTTAAATGATATTGTCCCATCTTATTCTTGGCATGCCATCTGAGCGGTTTTACGTAAATTATATGCACCCGTATGTGAGAATGAAAGTTGGAAAATTGGAATAAACGATGAGTTAAAAATAAATATAATTCACCAAATATTAATAATAATAATAATAATAATAATAATAATAATAATAATATAGTTTCTCACAATCGTGCAAAATGAATTAATTGGTGTATTGCGTTAATGACATTGTCATTTTGGAATGCAATTTCAGATGATATCTTGTACACTTTAGTCCATACAGTTTACATCTGCAACTCTCTTCCATTTGATGGTAAGAAACATTCACACACACTTTGTGATGGAAGCCGTAAACTGCATATCAGTTTATCTGGTGCCTTAGTATCTTTCACCAAATATTCCATCCATAGTTATTCAATTGTTAAAAGCATCATTACTTATGGAGCAGAACTTTGGCCATTAACAACAAAAACAAGTAAGTACCTTTAGGCAACGGAAATGGTTTTTATACGAAGGGCCGCAAGAATTTCAAGAAGAGAAAAAATTAGAAACTCAGTTATAAGGGAGAAAATGGAGATTGAAGACACTATTTTAGATTATATTAAAACTCAGCAATTAAGATGGTACGGACATGTCCAGCGAATGGAAGAAGATCGACTACCAAAATCTGTTTTGGAATGGAAACCTGAGTGAAGACGAAGCAGAGGAAGACCTAAAACTTGCTGGAGTCAGGGAATATGGTTATATATGAAGGAGAAACATCTACAACCAGGAGATTGGATGGACCGACAAAATTGGCTATTAGGAATCGGACGATGTCAAAGACACTAATCAACCGATGATCTATCTATAGTTATTCTGCCGGAGGGCAGGTCTTTCACTGCAATCATAGCATTTTTATGCTATGCTTTGCAGCTTTACTAGGGAATTATAGGTGTGGTAGCTTCCCGTTGTTTTCCACACCGGTGAAGGCGATGATGGCCATATGATTTCGGGTACCGTTTGGGCCTCAAAGTTTTCTTTTCCTGACATTTGTCTTACAGGTGAGGAAAAACCCCGATAAAAACCTCGCCCAGAAAAATTACCCCGACCGGGGATCGAACCCGGGCCCGCTGCGTGACAAGGCAGCACGCTACCTCGAGACCACAGCGGTGGACTCACCAAATATTGTAACCGTTAATAAAGCTCGCAGATTGGAACGGCTACTGTATGTGATGAGAGATGCTAGATAATAGAACAGGTGGAAAGATTTTAGAAACAAAACCAGATGGAAGGAGACAAACAGGAAGACCCAGATTAAGATGGATGCTGTTGAGGATGACCTCGGAAAATTACTTACTTACTTACTTACTTACTTACTCACTGGCACTATCGAACCCGTAGGTTCATGGCCGCGCGGACATAAGCTCTCCATACATCCCTATCCTGAGCTAATGCTTTCCAATCATTCCCTGTATAATCTACTTCCCTCAAATCAAAGTTAATGTTGTTCTCCCACCTCATTCTTGGTCTACCAACTGGGCGTTTTCCCTCTGGCTTTCCTACAAGAAGCTTCCATGCACGTCTTTCATTCCCCATACGTGCAACATGTCCTGCCCATCGCAGTCTACGAGACTTAACTGTTCTTATTATATCTGGCTTCCTATAAGACCTCGGAAAATTAGAAGTGAAAATATGCAAGCAAAAAGCCATAGAAAGAGCTGTGTGGGCATCGATTGTTAAGGAGGCTATGGGCCGTTACGCTATATGAAGTATAAGAAGAAATATTACAAAGGTTGATTGAAGAATATTAGCTCAGGATAGGGATGTATGGAGAGATTATTTTCGCGCGGCTATAAACTCCCGGGCTTCGATAGTTCCACTGAGTTAGTCAGATACTCGTATAAACGATAGTAAAATTCTTGGTAAATTTCCGTTGGGGTATTAATTCACAGTAATATAATATATGAATATAAACTATAAAATAGTCATCTTGTAGGTCCATCTCCTCAACTCAGAGTGCTTCAAGAAGTACGGACCTAATTCATTCTGCTGATGATGGGACCAGTCCCGAAACGACTACAGAGTTTTAAAACAATTTAAGTTGTGGAGACGGACATACAAGGTGATTATTCTATAGTTTTTATTCATATGTTATATTACTCCTTCTGGCTTTTTTCGTGTTGAGACTTGAAAGTAGTTCTGAAGTTCCTTAGGACAGGTTACTGGCATTTCGAGGTGTAGATCCTGTCAGAAGTAAAATTGTACTGGACAATAAAATTTTGGAGCAGGTGAATAATTTTACATATCTAGGATGCAATATCTCATATGAAGAAGAAAAGGATGTAAATGCAAAAATATCTAAATTTTTAAGAATTTTAGGGTTAATAAATTCTATCTTCAAGCCACAGTTAGTCCAAAAGCATTCAAGACTGAAAGTGTATAAAACACTGGCACTTCCAACTCTTTTGTATGGTAGCGAAGTATGGACGTTGAAACAGAAGGATATACAGAGACTTAGATCTGCTGAAATGAGATATCTTCGGAGGACTGCAGGATACACACTACTAGATCACAAAAAAAATGAAAACATCTTAGAAGAATTACACATGGAATCTTTAGAAAACAAAATTTCTGATTATAAGTCAAGATGGATACAACATGTTCATCGAATGGAAGATCACAGAATACCCAAACTAATGTTAAGATATCAATCTGCAGGAAGAAGAAGACCAGGACGTCCACTCAAAAGACTTCTGGATGGTGTTTCTCTTGAGGCCGAAACAGGTCAACAAATGGCCTAAATTCGTGAATGTATTATGATGATGATTATATTACTCGTAAAAAGTGTACATAGGATCTTGAGACTTTTTTTTCCAAGCTGTCTTAAATCTACCTGTCCAAGCCGCCCTTATTAAATAGATCATTAGACAGAGGCGACATGTCTGTAAACACTCTCATTAGCATGAGTCACTGAAATTTTACGAAGTTATCAGCGTTTTTTTTAAGTGTATTTACTTAGTTTTTAGCAACATTTGTGTGTATAGTACTTTTTTTTTTTATTTACATATATGCTACAACCCGTGTTTCATCAATGGTATATCACGGGATATTTACATTTTTACAATTGTTCAATTATTGTGTGTATAGTACTTGGAAATATGGCATCTCTGTTAACAATTTTTTCGCCACGTGCATACAAAGATGTGAGTTGGGTTTAGCTAGTGGAAAAATAACGCTGGAAAAAAATTATTTTAAGAATTTGCATTCACAATAATAATCATACTAAACGGTATTGAAGTATTCGTTTAATATAGTAGATTTTGATGTACTGCAATCGTCAGTTCGGTCCAGTTGTATGAGGTTGGCCATGTTCCAACAGGAAAGCTTGCATATGAGGTCAGTAAATTTAATTCCGCAACTCTGTTCCTTAAATTGGTCAAAGTGAAAACAACATTAGCATTCAGGTCTGTTTCATCGCTTACTCCTTGCAGTCTACAGTATTACTCCGCCATGCATTCACTTTGTTACCGACCATCAATTGAGATGAGAAAGAAAAACATTCCACTTTTTGGTCATTTCAAACTGAGATAGCCATTTTATGCCTTAACACAATCTACATCCAAAAAAAAAAAAAAAAAAAAAAACTGTTACTCGACTTTTTTAATTTCTTCATAAACTCCTGTCAAATTTTATTCATAGGGTTTCATTTTTCAAATTATTTACCACCATTTACAATGATTTTTATATTTTTTCTCTAACGATTATTTCAATATATTTTCTATGATATTTAACTACATACATAGCATGAAGACGTGTAGTAGACATATTGATTTTAACGAATATTGTATAAAGCAACAAAGACATGTTCCAGTGCAGCCAACATAGAGCATCTACTAATTAACTGTACACATATATACTTCAGAATTTCAAAATTTAATATTTATTTTTAAGCCACATATAATAAGAACAGTTAAGTCTCGTAGATTGTGATGGGCACGACATGTGCCACGAATGGGGAATGAAAGACGTGAATGGAAGCTTCTTGTAGAAAAACCGGAGGGAAACGCCCAGTTGGTAGACCAAGAATGAGGTGGGAGAATAACATTAACCATGATTTAAGGGAAGTACATTATACAGAAATTGATTGGAAAACATTAGCTCAGGATAGGGATATATGGAGAGCTTATGTCCGCGCGGTCATGAACCTAAGGGTTCGATAGTACCAGTCAGTTAGTTAGTTCAATATTTATTTTGGGCGTTGCATTCTTTCACAGGTTAGAGTGTTTAAATTGCGTTTGGTTAATTAAATATCGTGTATATGTTGGCTACATCCCGTGATTCCATAGTGTAAACCGCTTCGCGTTGACGCATGCGCATGGTGTATGATTGGAACGTACACTTTTTTTTTTTTTCGTCAAGTGTTGTAAAGTATTTTTAGAAAATATTTTTAGTTTGGATTGAAATCAAGGTAATACAACATATTCCAAGTGAATACAACTAGTTCTACAACAATATATTGCTCTGAACTGCAGATACATCTCCTGAAGAATGGACTTTGTGAGTGATCAAAAAGAAATATGGACGATTTTATTCAGAGCTACATTAATACTCAATCTAAGCTTCCAAGTAAATTGATGTTTAAAATAGTATGTTAACACTTTATTTAAATATTTGATTGTAATTATTACTTTTTTTGGATGTGTCATGTATTATTGTGCTGGTGAGTTCCAAAAGGGAATCATTCCACGAACTTTGGACATTTATTATCAAATAACAACAAATATTACGTTATCGGGAGCGAGTGGAAGATATTGCCCTCGACTATTTCTGCAAACCACCAATAATACAATTTTCTCTAATGTTTACCATTTTTTTCCCCCTCATAAGTGTTTTGCAGGTTATATAATATTTTCCTTTTCCATCTCAACGATTAAATTGATACAACTGCATGGCTCAATAGACTTAAATAGCCCTTGGTCTGCCAGCTAGCTTCGAATATAACTAACTCACTGGCACTATCAAACCTATAGTTTCATGGTCGTGCAGACATAAGCTGTCCATACATCCCTATCCTGAGCTAATGTTTTTCAATCATCCACTGTATAATCTACTTCCGTCAAATCATGGTTAGTGTTAGTCTCCCATCTCATTCTTGGCTTGCCTACTGGGCGCTTTCCCTGTGGTTTTCCTGAAGAGCTTCCATGCCCCTCTTTCATTTTCCTTTCGTGCCACATGCTCTGCCCATCGGAGTCTACGACACTTAACCCTTTTTATAATAACTGGTTTCACATATATATAAATTAGTTCACTGTCCTTAGGAAAATTTTTGGACCAAAGCGAGATGAACAGGTGAATTGAGAAGACTACATAACAGTGAGCTATATGATTTTTATAGAAAACCAGATATAATGGAAACAGTTAAGTCTCGTAGACTATGATGGTTAGGATATATGGCATGAATGAGGAATGAAAGAGGGGCATGAACATTTCTTGTAGGGAAACCAGCGGGAAAACACCCAGTTTAAGACTAAGAATGAGGTAGGAGAACAACATAAACCATGATTTGAGGGAGGTAGATTATACAGGGAATGATTGGAAAACAATTTAAAAAGGATAGGGATGTATGGAGGGTTTATATTCGACGGCCATGAACCTATGGGTTCGATAGTGCCAGTGAGTTGGTTAGTTATTCTTAATAAGTTTAGGATTCTTAAATCTTCAGATTTAACAGATGAAGACACAGAGCACAGAGAACGATGGAGACTTTAATTAAGGGGAATTTGTGAATGTTTGTTGCAAACTGACAGTCTATAAGTCCGTAGCCATTTATTTATTTTTTTTATTTTTGGAGAAAACCCTCAATGATGAGGAAAATTCACAAAAGGATTGAATGAATTATTAAATCTTAAACTGAAGCCCTATATATGATTATTGCATGCTAGCAATATGCTAACAGTCGCAACAAAATAATGGTACATTTCGAATTTTATAAAATGTGTTTTGTCTGAGAAGAACTCTGAGCGTTTCAACCTAACGGAGCAGAAATTGTAGTGTAATATAGCTAGGTCAAGTAGGTTGCCCCTGCGCATGGGAATTGGTATCAATGTAATATAGCGGGGATGTAGAATTACATACATTTACAGTGGGTGTACTTTTACAGTTGGAATTTCTAAGTTTTATGAATGCAACGTATGTGGGTCGCTTGCAAAATGATACAGTATACAGTTGAAGCTAGTTTATTGAATACCTGTAGTTCCATTATTAAATCATAACATTTTAACAAATTTACTAACTAACTAACTAACTAATTCACTGGCACTATCAAACTTGTAGGTTCATGGTCGCGCGAACATAAGCTCTCCATACATTCCAATTCAGAGCTAATGTGTTTCAATCATCCTATGTGAAATTCATCTCCATCAAATAATTGTTAATGTTATTCTCCCACCTCTTTCTTGGTCTACCTACTGGGCGCATTCGCTCTGCTTTTCCTACGAGGAGTTTCCTCACCACTCTTTCATTTCCCATTCGTGTCATATGTCCTGCATATCGCAGTCTACGAGACTTAGCTGGTTTCTCATAAAAATCATGTAGCTTACTGTTATGCAGTCTTCT
Organism: Diploptera punctata; assembly: GCA_030220185.1. NCBI lineage: Eukaryota > Metazoa > Arthropoda > Insecta > Blattodea > Blaberidae > Diploptera > Diploptera punctata. The sequence goes on from JASPKZ010008345.1 coordinate 599,160, forward strand.
CGATTCATCTCTCTTTGGTTCAAACATTTTCCAAAGGACTTTATTCTAAAATACTCATAATTTTTCTCCTCCCTTAAACTAAGAGTCCAGGTTTCACATCCATATAGAATGGTGCTTTTATCTATTATATAAAAATCAATATTTGTTTGTTTGTTCGTATTCTATGCGTGGCCATACCGTTGATCCGTTTTTATGCGGCTTTTTGCAAAATGTTCAGGAGATTCCCAGGATGAACATAGGCTCTGTAGTGAAAAACGTGAAATAAATTCCCTATTTTGACGCTTAAATGGCTTACACTGCCTAATCCATAACAAACACACCAAATTATTGTACACAGAATTGAATATCACAAAAAACTACAAAAAAGTCCGGGACAGCATATGTTTATCTTCTAAGGATAACTCACAATAACGATAAGAAGATTGGGATAAGCAGATTCCCGGGCAAGTATAACACCGCACGGCTGGTGGTAAAAACACATTAACATTTATTTAGGAGTAGCAGCGCACGCCGGATATTAGCTAGTTCTATATATATTTTTTAGTTTAACATTTTTTTTGAAAGACGTTATGACGACAAATTGTCCCTGTAATGCATAAAAGTATGCATTTCCAGATTTGAGTCTATGTTTAATATCTTTGTGCACCTCATTTCTGTGTGTTTTATTGTTCCTAAGTGTGTTCATTGAACCTTAAAATGAAGTGTGAGTTACTCACTTGGACCCAGACTACATTTTCCCTGTGTCCTTCCCTGAAGAGAGTCATTGTTTTCCCGAGCATCATCACAGATCAACCCAGTAACGAATAAATAATTTGCTATTGTTTCTTTTTTTATGAAATCCACAATTGTAGTTTGAACATTTGTCTTTTGTTTAATTACATTATTTATTATTTTATCTGTTCTATAAATTGCAGCTGAACGCTCCAAAAATCCATTTCTGCGGAATGTAATTTATTGTTCTAGATTTAAATTACCACGTTCCTGAACTGCATGCCATTGTTCTCATTATTGTACGAAATAGTATATTACGATACGAGGTTGGGAAGTGGTTTTTACAGAAGCGAGGAAATCGAGCGATAGCCAGGTTTTTAATTTCCGAGATTCCGTAAAACACTTCACAAACGTGCGTTGTACATTATTTTTTTGCGCGACTGTGTTTTCGAAGTCATAAATAATAGTAAAATAATAACATCTTTGTTGGAAATATTTGCGTTCATTGTAAACAACTGTCTAACGTTAACAGTGTGGGCAGTGTTTATTAGTTGAAACTACAGCATGCCGTGACACCAATCACTGATAAAATGGCGGCAAGTACGTTTTTATTGTTTTATATTGTTTCAAATAAAGTTCAGTTCATTTAAAATGCAGTGATTTGTTTCATATAATGTATATTAACACTACCTTTTGGATATATTTTTGTGCCGTAGCGTAGTGGTTAAGGCACCGAGCTACAAGCCGGAAGGTCGAGGGTTCAAGTCCCGTTGGGGTCAGGATTTTTAAACTGACCCAAACCCTCTGGCGGCACTATGGCCCTGGGGTCGACTCAGCCTCTAACGGAAATGAGTATCAGACGCTTGTTCTGGGGGTAAAGGTGGCCGTCACGCAGGGCTGACAACCCGGCTGATATAAAGTGCCGATTGTCTAGAAAAAGTGGGAGCCTTAACCTCCTACTACCCCAAGGGCCACCGGGCCTGTTGTGGGATCACTTTACTTTACTATATACATTGTACGTAGTATACGTAGAGTGTAGCGATTTTACTTTCCACATGTGGTTTGTAGTATGTAACATTACAGTATAGTTATTTAGGTTGGCAAGCCTGAAATGTAGGAAGTTGAACTTTCAATCATGGTCGCCATTGCTGTAAGTACGACAAAAGGCACTATCGCACATTTTTTGAACTTATATTCATCATCATCATCATCATGAACAAATTCGTTTTAGGCCATGTGGCCTGTACGGTAAACCTAGCGAAGATGGTCTTGATCTTTCCACCGATGTTTTGGTCTTCCTTGGTCCCTATGTCCAGTTGGGGTATATTGGAATGCCAATTTTGGAAGTCTATTTCTTGCCATTCTCCTCAGATGATTTTTCCATTCTTGTTGGTATCTTTGTATATCTTCATTTAAACTTGTTACTCCCAAGTTTTCCTCCGATAATAGTGTTCCTTTGGTGATCCAGTCTATTAACTTCTAACGATGATCGTAAAAGCGCATTTGGCTTACTTGAAGTTTATGAGAGTTTATTTTATTTAAAATTCAAATTTCACTTTCGTATTTTAGAGCAGCTTTTGATGTGATGTTATGTAATCTTAGTTTTGTCTCTGTCCTCATCTGTTTACCAAAATGTCTTCGTATTACCCCATTCATTTTATTATATTTTTGTAATTTTGAACTTATATTCTTATCCCATAAAACACTATTTAGTTTGATAATGCCGATTTGATCTTATCCCCTCGTTAATTTCAGCATTATGGCTGCTAGATGCACTAATTTTTGACTCCCAAAAATATACATATTCTTCGCACGTTTTCATTTGTCAAGTTTAAGCCCTAGAAATGTTTTTTTCTTTCTCGTAAAAAAACTGACTAAATTAGAGCGCGAGTTTTATAATTTCACGTGTTTGAATACAAAAACAATTAAAAGAAAATGCGGAGTTTATATCGTCTTTTTTTTCACTCTCATAACTAAGTAAAAATGTGTTTCATAACGCAGTTGAATATGCATGGCAGGTTAGTTTGCAGGCAGGAGTTGAAAACTTGTTATTTTTACATCTCTAATAAATATGGATCGACTTTTAGTTGTAACTTTTATTAGAAAAGTCGTTAAAAAAAGGATGTATACTGAATATTAACATTATGACCACCGTTTTTATAATTGAGCATACTTCAGATGTAGACGTCACGGCTCCGCTTAATGGGGTTAATTAGCATGCCAGCTTAGTTGCATTTGTTCTTCTCTCTAAAAGATAAAGTGATGTCATTACAAGATTTACGAACATTTTTGGAAGTTGGTGTCTTAAGGAAACCTGATATAATAAAAAAACTCCTGGCACGACAGGCCTAGAAGGCCCTTAGCCTACCATCTGGCTGTTGGCCTCACATCCACATGTGTCAATCACAGAGGTAGATGATTATCAGCCAGTGTAGAGGTGACATATGGTCAGCATGTCGAGTCCCTCAGCCGTTATAGCTGGTTTTCTCAACCTGGAGCCGCTACTTATTGTAGCTACCCAAATGCCTCACGATGCTGGGTGGGCACCGGTCCCATACTGGCCGAAATACCATGAGAAAATTTCTCCCCCCATGGAGACTCGAACCAGCGCAAGTCCCGTAGCTCTGCGCCAAGGCTTCCTGCCTTAACCGCTCGGATACGGCGCGGGACCCTGATATAATAACAGTTAAGTCTCATAGATTAGTCTTCTCCATTCACCTGTCCGTTCGTGTCTCTTTGGTCCGAATGTTTTTTTCTGAAAACTTTATTTTCGTACACGCTTACTTGTAATATATTCTCCTCCCTTGCAATACCACACTTGTAAAACAGTATTCTCAATAATACATTAATTAAATCGCATAATAAATTGTTTATCATTCGCTCTAAGAAAAATGGTAGTAGAAACACTTGCCAGGTTTGTATTATTGGGATACTCTTTTTACAGACCTAAATATTGTTTTTACCCAAAGACTTCAACGTGTTCTTAATTCTTGTCTACATTTTATTTATGGTATTAGTAAATTTGATAGAGACGCACATCCTCTTTATAGATTATAAGAAGACCTTTGATAAAGTGTCTAGACCAAAATTATGGAACATATTAAGTGAAAAAGGAATTCCACTACACTTGATAGCAGTAATTAAGAAAATGTATGAGAAAACAAAAATAAAAATAAATCACAGGGAACCAATACATATAACAGGAAGAGTTAGACAAGGTTGTCCACTATCAACCACTCTTTTAAACATTTATTTCGACGACGTGATAAGATTATGGAAGCAAATGACGACTGGGGGAATTAACTTAGGAAATATAGTAATGAAAACAGTAGCCTTTGCAGATGACTAGATTTTAATAGCAAAAACAGAGGACGAACTACAAAGAATGCTATATAATCTAAATGAAATATCAAAAAAAAATACAACATGGAAATATCCTCACAAAAATAAAAAACAATGGCCTTCAAGGGCGCTCATCCAGTTCGGACAAAGATAATATTAGAAAATAAACCAAAGAACAAGTAGTAAGATATAACTTCCTAGTTTTCGAAATATCATACACAGCAGAAACAGATATAAATAACAAACTAAATAAGTTTAATTATATAACAGGAACACTAAAAAGAACTTTGAAAAATAAAGCCAGGAAAGAATCTGTAATGAAAATATACAAGACAATGGCAGTGTCTATTATTACTTACGAATCCGAAACATGGGACAGTGACATGACAACAATCTGCCGGAATACAAGCTGCTGAAATGAGATTCCTTAGACCAATAGCAGGATATCAAAGAACAGACAAAAAACACAGAAAAGGACAACAACTAAAAGTAGAGGAATTAAACACAACAATAGAGAAATGCAGAACAAACTGGAAAGAACACTTGGCAAGGATGACTGAGAATAGAATACCAAAAGCAGCATACAACTATTCACCATGAGGAAGAAGAAGTTTGGGAACACCAAGGAAAAGATGGAAAGAGCAGCAATTTGGAGCCGGAACAGGCTAGTAAATAAGCCTAAACTGTGAAGAAGAAGAAGAAGAAGAAGAAGTAAATTTGATCACGTTACACCATCCCTAGAACAATTGTCATGTTTGGTCCACAAGATCTTAGAACCGGCCATTCGCTGTCTCTTATAAAATACTAGCTAATATCCGATATGCGCTACCACGCCTAAATAAACGAAAATTATGTTTACTTGAATAGGTCAAAGGAACAATAATTATAAATTTATATTTTTAGATACCCCGTGCTGGTAACTCGGAGTTGCCCGGGAATCTACTTATCCAGATCTTCTTGACAAAAATGAGCTGAAATACGAAAATAAACATGTTTTATGTTTAGTAGAATAAGCAGAAGGAAACAAATATATATCGTAATTATTTTTAGATATCCCGTGCTGTTTACCCGGCGGTGTCCGGGAATCTACTCATCCCGATCTTCTTGGCAAAATGAGCTGAAAGACAAAAAATAATGTACTTCTTATGATTAATTGAATAAGTAAAATGAAAAATAATTATAAATGTATATAGTAATTTTTTTAAGATTCCCCGTGCTGATTACCCGGTGTTGCCCGGGAATCTACTTATCTCGATCTTCTTGGCATAAATGAGCTAAAAGACAAAATTCGTTATTGTGGATTATCCGTAAAAAAATACGCGCCATGTGCTGCTATGCTTGCACAGGAATCTACGTACTTGTGTAGATCTTCTTGACATCAATAAAATACAAAAATTGTCATTGTGAGTTATCCGTAACAGATAAACATATGCTGTCGTGGACTTTTTGCAGAGCCTTTTGAGATATTCAATTCTGTGTACATTAATGTTGTGTATATATTTGTTATCGTTTAGGCAGCGTAAACCATTTAAGCGTCGAAAGAGGTACTTTTTTCAAGTTTTCCACTTCAAAGGGCGATTTTTAAGGGTGTATGAGATAAATATAGCAACTTTCTTATAGCCTATGTTCATCCCGGGAATCTCCTGAACATTTTGAAAAATCCCCATCAGAATCGGATCAACGGTATGGTCGCGCATGAAGTAAGAACAAACAAACAAAAATTAATTTCTATGTATTAGACTTCACATCATTATCTAATTATTTATAACACCGTTTCTTTAGACTCTGTGATACACATCGGTTAGGCACACGATTTCGTCAGCACATTGTTATTTACAACTCTCCTCATCACACTACCTTTTACAAACTTTTGGTGTTTTTCTTGCTAAAACATGGAATTCTCTACCACCGTATGACAAAGACTGCCGGATCTTGACGTATTTCTCAAACAGTCTGGAACTTTTTATACGCTTTATATTAGCTTGGCCTGTATCTATCTTTCTTTCTATATATCTATCCTTCTATCTATCTATCTATCTATCTATCTATCTATGTAACGGAATCTTTCAACGCGATTTTCACCCACTTAAAATCATTGGGTCTACTTGAAACTTTGTATACTTATAAAGGACCCGTGACAATACAATAATTTCATTTTTTTCTAAAATTCTGGTCAGAATCATCAGAAAATCAAAAAAGTGTCTTTGTATCTACGTAACGGAATCTTTGAACACGATTTTCACCCACTTAGAAATATTGGATCGACTTGAAACTTTGTATACTTGTAAAAGATCCGTGACGATACTGTATTGTCATATTTGTTTCTAAAATCCTGGGCAGAATCATCAGAAAATTAAAAAAAAAAGTATATTTGTATCTATGTGGGGGCACGCCGTAGCGTAGTGGTTAAGGCACTGAAGCTACAAGCCGGAGGGTCGAGGGTTCAAGTCCCGTTGGGGTCAGGATTTTTAAACTGACCCAAACTCTCTGGCGGCACTATGGCCCTGGGGTCGACTCAGCCTCTAACGGAAATGAGTACCAGACGCTTGTTCTGGGGTAAAGACGGCCGTCACGCAGGGCTGACAACCCGGCTGACATAAAGTGCCGATTGTCTAGAAAAAGTGGGAGCCTTAACCTCCTACTACCCCAAGGGCCTCCGGGCCTGTTGTGGGATCATTTTACTTCTTATTTGTATCTATGTAACGGAATCTTTGAACACGATTTTCACCCACTTAGAAATATTGGATCGACTTGAAACTTTGTATACTGGTAAAGGGCCCGCGACAATACAATAATTTCATATTTTGGTTCTAAAATCCTGGCCAGAATCATCAGAAAATAAAAAAATTAAAAATTAAAACTGGTATAATAGTTTGCGGACTTGTCGACTTTTTAATCAATCGTCGTAAGAGCTCAGTTGGTAGAGCGGTGAACTCTAGTGGTATATAATTTCAGTAATCTATAGGTCGCTGGTTCAAATCCGGCTGGGAGAATTTTTTTAGAAGAGTCCTACTTTTAGCTCATACTACAATAGAATCGAATTTAAAGATATTTACATTTTTATCTTATTCTGTAAAATATTACAACTAAAAACTAAAAAATAAATAATAGTTTTTAAAAAACTAAATTGTAATATCTGGGTGGTCGATTCCTTCTATAATTATAAGGATTATTTTTAAAGTATAAATAATAATCAAAATAAGTAAGAGTTGTGTCAGGAGGTGAAGATCGTCTTGAAGTTCTAGTAGATATCTGTAAATTTATAGATTAGGAATCAACCCCAGGAATTCTTCGGAAATGTGGTTAGTAGATAGGATTAAACCTAACTATAAGAAGACACAGCGGAGCAGTAGTGAGAAACAAACAGACTTTAATACAAAAAAAACGTGAGACAGGGTATCGGTAACACCGATGAAAAAAAACTGTCTAACTTACAATCATAAGTTTCATACATATATACCAGTTGAGTAATGACGTAGTTACAATGTATACGTGAGAATCAATTTGGTTGTATTGTACATGTAACCAGATTCTCCCTTTCTGAAAAGCATATTGAATGCGCTTAACCTATGACCTTTTAAAAGCTAAGTCATCATTAGGTAAGACTACCTATTGTGTAACAATCCCTTATACTGCATGACTTTTCCAAATAACTACAAAGGTAATACCTATTTAAATATTCATGACAGAATTCTTTAAAATCATTCTTCAGCATATTTTAACAAAAAGATCAATTAGGTCAATAATTGTGTTAATTTAGGACAGTCATACATTATAATGAATGTTCATATTATAAAATATATATATATTATGATATACTTCAATATATATTATGATATACTTCAATATATATTACACTCTTCCCCCTATAGAAAGTTTTGAATTACATAATTCGAAACTTTACTAACGAAATGTTTTATTTTTATTTCTAGTTCTATGCGCAATACTATCTTTATCTTCTTCATCTTTTGGGGATACATTCTGTGGACAACTGGGGTCTCTAATTCTTTCTCCGATAAGCGGTGATGACTTGAGGGACACGACAGGTGAACTCTCATCATTACCTGTAGTTTTAGTGTATACTACACGATCATGCCCAGAGTAATTATGTATGTTAACACACAGCCTCTCGGTCGTCTCCTTCCAGCATTTTCTTGGAGTCCATTTATCCCATAACCAAAATATTAAAGTTCTGTAGCTCTTACAACAGCAAATGCAACAACAACAAGTCAAGGTTACGAATATGATCGTACCCATTACAGAACTCCATGTGGTTATATGTATATACCACTTCGAATAATCATTTTCTTCTTGCTGTTTTATTAACTTACCTAAATCATCGGCCTTCATACTGGCCATTCTCAAATCATCTACCGATGACATTAGGTTAGACATAGGCATGTCCAATTGTAATTTCTCGTAGTCGTTAGTTTTATCCATATCAAAGCAACAGTCGAAGTCAAGAGGTGCTGTCGGTATAAAATCTATGGTTAAGTTACTTACCAAATTACTCATGGCATGTAAGGTTACGTGGGCATTAAAAGCCTTGCAATTCTGTCCTAGCGATAATTTACCTTCCTTTTCAATATTGAGTTGTGTTGATTTGTCGCCACATAACACAGTCATACGATCTGGTTTTGGGGTGACAAATAACCATTCATTAGATAAATATAAGGGAATCCAGTAGGATTTGTTCAATGTGAAAATTCTAGTCTCGCAACTTTTTGGAACTTTAGTGGTGGATGGATGAAGAAGTGAAGCTTCACAATCAGCTTCAGGGGTGTACAAATAAATCGGTATATTTTCTTTACATACATAATGCAAAAGATTAGGACGAAAACATCCTGTTAGTTCATTAGTTGTCATTTTTCCGTAATGTTGTCTCAACGGGTCACTGAAAATATATTCTTTGTTTGCGCTTAGAAAAATGTAAATATTACCTTCCTTCTTGACAGGAAAAGGAAGTGTTTTATACAAGTGATACGGAGTAGGAGAGAGAAGGGGTATTTGTAATACATATACTAGATATTGTTTATAAGAATAGGTGTGAGGTGTAATTAAATTTTGAAGTTCTGAAAAAGAAAAATTAGGGTAGTCCAGACCAGTTGGTAGCGTTTGGGCTTTCATAACATTCTTAATTCTTTCCACCGTAATTAATTGAGGTTGAAGAGTTCCTTGCTCTGCGTGTACAAATGCGTCTATAAGAAGCTCAAAAGAATGCTGGCATTCTTCCACACCTCTAAGAGAAATCCTTATTTGTTCATTGGCTAAACTAATACCTTCTATTTCCTTCTGCAGTGCGTTAATCCTATTAGTGGTATAATTATTTAATTTTATTAAACCATTTTTTAAAATATTTTCATTCCGGTTCACCCTTGCTATAGTTAAGTTAACTGAATTAATGGTTGATTTAATCACTGTAATTTCATCCTTTAGAATATGCAAAAATTCTGCCTGTTCCTTCTCTAACTGTGAAATGTGCTTATTATATTCCTCTGCATCAGATTGAGTCAGAGTACCGAATAATATCTTAGCAATATCTCCCATAAAATTTAAAACGCCTCTCTTGCTTCTAGTATTCTGTTCATTAGGTGTTTTTAAATATTCTGTGACTAATTCTTTTAAATTTTCAACATACCTGACTTTTGGTTTTACAAAGTGATTTAAACTCCCACAATCTGTCAAATGATACCACTTTTCTCCCTTTATCTTATCACAATAATCAGTTATCAACCTTAAATGATTTTTTGTCTGTTTCCAAAGATCTCTAGTTGGTTCCAAGTTTATATAACTTACCACTTTCCATTGTATAGGGTAAAATTGTATAATTCCTATCTCGTCAAAGTACACACCGGTCTTCGAATCCAGAGCTTTTACTTCTTGAGCGTCTGTAAGCTTCCCCAACCAAAATGGTATTAACATTTGTAGCATTACCCATGTGTTATGAAGTTTCATTTTCTTTTCCCTGCAAAGGAAAATATGGCTTTAATCTATTTGAATGTACCGTCTCATATTTGCGTTTACCTAACTTTTGTATTATCACGTTGTGACCTTCAGTAGTCTTAACCTCATATGGACCTTTCCATATTGGATCTAATTTATTCCTATTTTCTACTCTGAGAAGTACTAGATCATCCTTCTTGAATTCAACATAATTGCTTTTCACACGCGATCGTTGTAGTTCCTTAAACTTAATAAGCCTTTCTCTAGCTATCTCATGACAACTTTGCAATTTATTCCGTACATTTAGAATTAAATCGTCGTAATTATATAAAGGTTGTGATTTAGTTTGTAAAATTCCTGGGATATTACATTTTCTTCCATACAATAATTCATAAGGAGAGTATTTAGTAATACTATGGGGGGTAGTGTTGTACGTAAAACTGGCGAAAGGTAACCATTTGTCCCAATCGGCTCCTCTAGGATTGCAAAAACAACGTAAGTAGTTTACTAAGGTCTTATGAGTTCTTTCTAGAGCTCCATTACTTTCAGGGTGATAAGCAGTAGTGCTTAGTTTCTGAATCTTAAATAGTTTACATATTCTTTTAAATAAATCTGACATAAAATTTGTTCCTTGATCAGTTAATATGATATCAGGAATCCCATAAATTAAAATAACATTGTTTACGAAAGCTTCTGTCACTTCTTCAGCTGTTTGTGTCTTTAAGGGTATGACTATTAAATATTTACTTAAGTTATCTTGACAAGTTAATATATATTTATGACCTCTCTCGGTTAGCGGAAGTGGTCCCACTACATCTAAATAAATTTTTATCCAAGGTTCCTTTTGTGTGTCCGTGACCTCTAAAGGTTGTTTTACTTTCTGCTTCTCGTCTTTATTAAATTGACAAATCTTACAAGTTTTAATGTAATTGGTTACGTCTTTCTCTACTCCCGGCCAAGTTATGTATAATTTAATTCGATCGGTAGTTTTATTGATTCCAAGATGTCCTCCAATTGGACAGCTGTGAAATTCCTTGATTATTTCCTTCTTACGATCCTCAGTTAAGTGCGTATTATCCAAGGTGCAACATTCTACAGGGTGTCTACTCAAACTATCTGCGTTTACGTGTCTTTTACCTGCCCTATAATGAATTTCGAATTCAAATTCTGAAAGTTGAAGTTTCCAACGTATTAATCTCGAACTAGGGTCTTTCACTTTAAATAGCCAGACCAATCCTTTGTGATCTGTCACTACTTGAAATTTACGTCCTAGTAAATAAGGTCTAAAATGTCTGCATGCCCATACTATTGCTAATAGTTCCTTTTCTACAGTGCTGTAATGCGATTCGGCTTGATTTAAAGTCCTGCTAGCGTAAGCAATGGGTTTATCATCTCCTAACGTTCCTTGACTAAGAATTGCGCCTAAAGCGTATCCACTCGCGTCTGTCGTTACTATAAAGGTTTGTGTGAAATCTGGATACTGTAACAACGGAGCTGTCGTTAATTTATCTTTCAATTTATTGAAGCTATTCTGTTCCGTATCTTCCCACTTCCATTTTTTATCTTTCTTTAACAATTCAGTCAGAGGTTTTGCAATCGCACTAAATTCTTCTATAAATTTTCTGTAATATCCTGCCAAACCTAAGAATGATTTTATGTCTTTAGGTGTCTTTGGAGTTGGAAATTCGGTAACTGCCTGTATCTTATTCGGATCGGGTTTGACACCTTGAGCGGTAACCACGTGTCCTAGATATTTTAATTCTTCTCTCAAAAATTCACATTTATCAGGTTCGATTTTTAAATTGTGTTTCCGTAACTGATTAAACACTTCCCGTAATTTTTTATTATGTTCTTCTAAGGTTTCGCCCATTACTAATATATCGTCCATGTACACAAAGCATCTATTGCCTATTGAGTCTTGGAGTACCGAGTTCATCATCCTTTGGAATGTAGCTGGTCCCGACCTAACTCCAAAAGGCATTTTCTTGTACTCGAAATGTCCGTTAGGGGTGCTAAAAGCGGTTTTACATTGGTCTTCCTCAGCGATCGGCACCTGAAGGTATCCACTTGCGCAATCTACTGCTGAAAAATATCTAGCCTTTCCTATTTTGTCTAATATATCTTGTATATTAGGAAGAGGATAGCTGTCTCCTACGGTTACTTCGTTTAACTTTCTAAAATCTATACAAATTCGCCACTTTTTCTTTCCAGAAGCATCTTCCTTTTTAGGTATTACTATTAGTGGAAAATTCCATTCGCTCTTACTATGTGCGATAATACCGTCTTCTAACATTTGTGTAACTTGTTTGTCAATCTCCTCTTGATGAGCCTCTGCTAACCTATAATTCTTCAAAGTTATAGCTCTTCCTTTAGGAATTGAAGGTGTGGGTATGGAATGTGTAGCAGCTGTTGTGCTTGTTAGTCTATCTCCCGGAAGCTTAAATATGTCCGCGTATTCTGTGCAAATGTTTCGTATACTATGGGCTCCTTCTTTCACGTGTTCAAGTCTCAGATTTTTATTTAATAAATCTAATCTTTGAGGTACGAAATTTTCAACTGATACTTCCTGTTCCTTACTTATTTGAGTGGGCGGTTTAACTAGTTCTGGTATTTTCTTTATTATCTGTGCGTCAGCTGTTAAATTAATTACTAGGCATGTGAATGTCTTATCACATTTTGTTATCCCGTTAGCGCAAATTAGCCCTGGCTGTAAAATTTGCCGTTCTATGAATCTGTTCCCTCTTTCGTTCGTAGGAAATTCCATTAAATTTTCACTATACGGAGGAATAATCATCTTTTTATTTAACATATAACCTTGTTCCATGAGCCAGTCTTGGCCTAAAATTATATCTAAATCTCTGGGTAATTTATCTACTATATGACAATTAACAACTGTATGATTTTCACAATTATTCAATACTAATTGAGTTATCCCATTTACTTTTATAGAGTTCCCACTAATACCTTGTATTTTCATATTACAGTTATCCTTTATAACGTTTCTCTTTAGTGATGTTTCTTTAACTAATGATATTTGTGCACCAGTATCTATCAATACTAAACCTAGGCCATTTTTTAATTGTTCACTTAGGATATACATCTCCCAGGGTCTCGGTTCATAACCAGAGGCGTCCCACTGATTAATAGCATTAAGAGTCCCTACTTCGATCTCACAACACGCTGTCTCCATTGAGGTAGGTTTGGTGTCCTTGGATTTTTCCTTAAATCCACTATCCCAAGTTCTATCCCTTGTGGACGACTCGTAGCGTTTCCCTCTATTATTCCACTGTTTCGAGCCTACAATCTCCTGGCGTTTCTCTCTATTATTCCACTGTTTCGAGCCTACAATCTCCTGGCGTTTCTCTCTATTATTCCACTGTTTCGAGCCTACAATCTCCTGGCGTTTCTCTCTATTATTCCACTGTTTCGAGCCTACAGTCTCTTGGCGTTTCTCTCTATTATTCCACTGTTTCGAGCCTACAGTCTCTTGGCGTTTCTCTCTATTATTCCACTGTTTCGAGCCTACAGTCTCTTGGCGTTCCCCAACCACGCTAGGCCCACAGTCACAGAACCCATTTATCGGCGTTCTAGTCAACTTATGCAGTTCGCCTTGCGACACTGCCCAACAAACACTGTCATCTGGGGATTCGTTTGCGTCACTAACTATTTTAGCGGCTTTATCTATCCTATCCTTAAACTTCTGATCAACTAGTTCAGGTAATTCCCCTTCCATATTTACCCTAGTATGATCCCTCAGGCACTCCATGAGTCCTGGCGCGCAGTCAGACGGGAGGATTACCTGCGACTGCTCAGGTAACCCGAATTCTCGTTTCCCTGGCGGCCTCCCAGAGCTGCTCTGTCCCGTCCTCCATGCCTACGGGGTTGCGGTCTCTTACCACATTCTCTACTAATGTGCCCTATCTCATTACAATTATAACACCTTATTTCTTTTGTGGCCAGGTTAACCTCTCTCTTTATCTCTGATCCGTACGGTCTTCTAAATTCCCTTTTTACTGCCCCTGTGATTGGATGTCCTTGTCCATTTTGATTACCCCTAAATCTCGTGGACTTTACCTCGCTTTCTTCCTGTAATGCGGTTTCGATTAGTTGCGCTAATGATTCTTCTTCACCCTTAGCCTTTACTATATACTTAATCTTATCGTCCTTTAACCCTGCTACGAAAGTACCTTTTAAAAATTCTCCTATCAGCTGTAGGCCTCCTTCTACATATCTCGAATTATCGCGTCTTTCTAACCTCTCCAATCTATTTCTGACTTCTCTTCTTAAATCCATGGCTATTCCATCTAATCTTGAACCCCACTGTGCAACTGTTTCATTTGTACTTTGTTTTGAATTAAAGAGTATTCCTGCATAATATTCTAGCGTTCTCCTTACAGAAAAGTTCTCCTCCAATATTGCTTTAACTTGAATCCAAGTTTCTCTCTCTGTCCTAGCTAAAAGTCTATCTTTAGCGTCTCCTGAAATTTTGGATTCTATAAATCTTAACAATAAGGGTTGTTTGGTTGGATGGACTACCTGAACCGCAGCTTCTACTCCTTCTATAAATTCTCTTAAATGTTTGGGGTTTCCATCGAATGTTCGGGGTATCAACTTAACTGCTTGAACTACAGGGATATAGCTTTCCTCGCTAATATCAATATCGCCCTCGCTAGCCATAATGGAATTGGACTCACCTAAAGAAAGATGTAGGGTGGTCTGAGATGCACAGTTCAGAGTCGTAGTGATGGCCTTTCAGCTCCCCTCAGGGTGCGACTCCTCTCGCGGTGCAGGCTGCCAACGGCTGAACACCAAGGACGTCCCTCGAGCGCGTCGGTGGCTGCTGGTGTTGGCCTCAGGACCACTGTCTGCTTTCCTCTGGTGCGTTTACGGGTACCACGGCGCCTGTGGATTACTCTGGAGCGTTGATCCCTCGAGATAGGCTCTGAATTATCTGGGACTAATTGAAGAGTCTCTCCAGCTCGTTCGCACCTTCGGATGTCTCACTGCTCGCTGGTTTTCCAATCCCGATGCGCTGCCACCATGTAATATCTGGGTGGTCGATTCCTTCTATAATTATAAGGATTATTTTTAAAGTATAAATAATAATCAAAATAAGTAAGAGTTGTGTCAGGAGGTGAAGATCGTCTTGAAGTTCTAGTAGATATCTGTAAATTTATAGATTAGGAATCAACCCCAGGAATTCTTCGGAAATGTGGTTAGTAGATAGGATTAAACCTAACTATAAGAAGACACAGCGGAGCAGTAGTGAGAAACAAACAGACTTTAATACAAAAAAACGTGAGACAGGGTATCGGTAACACCGATGAAAAAAAACTGTCTAACTTACAATCATAAGTTTCATACATATATACCAGTTGAGTAATGACGTAGTTACAATGTATACGTGAGAATCAATTTGGTTGTATTGTACATGTAACCAGATTCTCCCTTTCTGAAAAGCATATTGAATGCGCTTAACCTATGACCTTTTAAAAGCTAAGTCATCATTAGGTAAGACTACCTATTGTGTAACAATCCCTTATACTGCATGACTTTTCCAAATAACTACAAAGGTAATACCTATTTAAATATTCATGACAGAATTCTTTAAAATCATTCTTCAGCATATTTTAACAAAAAGATCAATTAGGTCAATAATTGTGTTAATTTAGGACAGTCATACATTATAATGAATGTTCATATTATAAAATATATATATATTATGATATACTTCAATATATATTATGATATACTTCAATATATATTACACAATTAATCATTTGTTTTCCTTTATTTAATAAAAATACGATTAAGATTTATCAATATTTCTACCTAATACCTTATATAATAATAATAATAATAATAATAATAATAATAATAATAATAATAATAATAATAATAATAATAATAGCTTTATTTTACCTGGCAGAGTTAAGGCCTTAAGGCCTTGTCTACCACTCAACCAGGTTAAAAAAAATACAAAAGAAAAGTCTTAAATCTAAATTACAATATATATATATAAACGATTACAAGTTATGAATACAATACAATTAATATTTATAATGTATTTTGATTTACTCTAAATTTAACGAATTAAATATATAATATGTACAAGATATATAAAAAACGAGGAAAAGATTAATGACATAGTATAAAATTAAATAAATAGAGAAAAATTAATTATTAGACAACAGGTAACTGTATAAGCGTGACTTAAAGGTGCCAAGTGTGCGGCAACCCCTGATATCTTGAGGAAGGAGATTCCAGGAGCGGGCGGAGGCTACTGTGAAGGAAGTAGAATAGGAGGAAGTGCTATGAAGAGGAATTGTTAGCAGACTGCTATCTTGTGACCTAGTGTCAATATTGTGGTAGGAGGATAACTTCTCAAATCTGGACGCCAGGTAAGTAGGAATGTAGGAATTCAGAAGCTTGAAAAGTAGCGAAAGAGAGTGCAATTTACGTCTGTCAGTAAGACGGAGCCAAGAGAGGTTATTAAAGTGTTCGGATAGGCCTACGATATAAGCGATACATTACCATATTCAATTACAGTTTATTACATTCTATGTATTTTTATGTAGATTCGCTATTGTAGATTGGAGCAGTTTTTCCTTTGTGTATACATTCTTTTTATTACTTTGAATTTTAATTATCTTTAACAGCATTGCATTATTATATATTATTATTATTATTATTATTATTATTATTATTATTATTATTATTATACAGCTAATGACAAATGAGGGAAATTTTGAGGAAGTGCCTGATACCTAGGAACAATAATCACAAATAGGAATGAGATGCACAAAGAAATTAAACATAGGTTCAATTCTGGAAATGCGTGCTATTATGTATTGCAGAGACTTTTGATGTCGCAACTCCTTTCAAAAAACGTTAAACTGAAAATATAAAACTATTATTCTACCAGTTATATTATATGGGTGCGAAACATGGACTCTTACTTTAAGGGAGGAAATGGGATTACGAGTTTTTGAAAATAAAGTTCTTACGAACATTTTTGGACCAAAGAGGGATGAACAGACAGGTGAATGGAGAAGACTACATAACAATGAACTACATAGTCTTTATAAGAAGCCATATATGATAAGAACAGTTAAGTCTCGTAGACTGCGATGGGCAGGGCGTTACGCGTATGGGGAATGAAAGACGTGCATGGAAGCTTCTTGTAGGAAAGCCAGAGGGAAAACGCCCAGTTGGTAGACCAAGAATGAGGTGGGAGAATAACATTAACTATGATTTGAGGGAAGTAGATTATACAGGGAATGATTGGAAAGCATTAGCTCAGAATAGGGATGTATGGAGATCTTATGTCCATGCGACCATGAACTACGGGTTCGATAGTGCCAGTGAGTAAGTATTATTATTATTCAGTTTGGCGAAATAATCGTTTAGTATCTAAATTATTGTGATTTTTTTTTTCATTTGAATGTATCATATGTTTGTCTGGTTGAGTGGAAGAGAAGGCCACATGGCCTTAACTGACAAGCTAAATAAATAAATAAAGATACCACGCTTCCCACCCATATAACTGAAAGAATAAGTTTATTATTTTCTTCAATTTATTTTTTTGAGAGAATTTTCGGTCATAACAATTCCTGTAATGCGTAATATCATCCGTTTTTAGAATTGAGCCAATGTTTAATTTTTTCCAGCACCTCATTTATTGTACAAAAAAAACTAGTAGTTTCTGAAGGTTGGTCTAATTCCCTGTCTAAGATTGTACCATACTATTTTCTTCTCTGAGTTGTGTTCGGCTGTTGAACACAATTTTTCAAATATATGTTTCTATTTTATTTTATTTCTCTTGGAGACCGTTTCATCTAATTCATACATTTTTGTTCTTTTCAATTACTGAACACTTGTTGTATTTCTTTTTTGTAAATATTATTTCTGCGATATTGCTCGGAATAGTTTATTCAACAACTGTTTTGTTTTGCTTTTATTTCGTATTTCTCCATCCTGAATGTTTTGTTCTTAGTGAATTCTATTATTTTTGTTAGCCGATATATTTTTCTCGTTAATTCAAAATTTCCTCTTTTTAAGTCAACACTTGAGGCCTTTCATTCGTTGAGTGATTTATTGTATTTTTAATTGGAGTGTTTTAAGTTTATTTACTGAGGAGAAAACTAGAAAGAGGGACAGGAAAGAAAAATACTGGTATTACATTATTCTGTACCACTGCTTCTCTTCTTCATATACAGCGTGTTCCTCTCAATAAGAACTTTTGCACAGTGGAGGAAAGGTGTATATACGGTACTTCATTATAAATCAAGCACCACATTATTTGACTAAATACTGATGTGAATGAAGTGTCGATTATACTCATTGATGTATAAATTCCTAAAATCTGGGACATAAAAATCATTTATAATAAAGTTCTTAGGACATTTTTGAACCAAAGGGAGATGAAGATAGGTGAATGGAGAAGACTGCATAACAGTGAATTACATGGTCTTTATAGGAAGCCAGATATAATGAGAACGGTTAAATCTCGTAGACTGCGATGGGCTGGGCATGTGGCACGAATGGGGAATGAAAAAGTGCATGGAAGTTTCTTATAAAAAACCAAAGGGAAAACGCCCAGTTGGTATACCAAGAATGAGGTGGGAGAATGACATTAACTATGATTTGAGGGAAGTAGATTATATAGGGGATGATTGGAAAACATTGGCTCAGGATAGGAATATATGGAGAGCTTATGTCCGCACGGCCATGAACCTACGGGTTCGATAGTGCCAGTGAGTTAGTTAGTTAATAATAATAATAATAATAATAGCAATAACAACAGCAAAGACTAACACTAAAATTGGGGCTGGAAGCAAACATCAATAAAACTAAACATATGGTCACACACAGAATTACATAATTTATAATGGAAATTGAGAGTTAATGACAAATGAGGGAAAATTTTCAAGAAGTGGATGAATTCAGATACCTAGAAACAGTAATTATAAACAAAAAAATGTGATGTACAAAGAAACTAAATATAGGCTCAATTGTGGAAATGCATGTTACGCATTACAGGACTCTTTTCGTCCCCGCCGTTCTCAAAAATCGTTAAACTGAAACTATATAAAACTATAATTATATTGTATGAATGCGAAACATGGACTCTTACTCTAAGGGAGGAGATACAGTATGTTACGAATATTTGAGAATATAATTCTCAGAAAAATGTGGGCAAAAGAGAGATGAATAGACAGGTGAATGGAGAAAACTGAATAACATTGAACTAAGTAATTTTTTATAAGAAACCAGATATAATAAAAGCACAGATGGCACGAATGGGGAATGAAAGAGGGGCATGGAAACTCCGTATAGGAAAACCAGGGGGGAAAACGCCCAGTAGTTAGGCCAAGGCTGAGGTGGGAGAATTATATTAACCGTGACTTGAAAGAAGTACACAGGGGATCAATGGAAAACATTAGCTCAGGATAGGGATGTATGTAGAGCTTATGTCCACGCGGCCATGTTCCAACGATGTACACATCGTAATAACTATTAAAATGCATTTCCAAGTCTTGTTTCATTATTCGCGAAGAATAGAATTCGTAACAGAATAGATTATGAAATTTCAGATGTCAACTCTCTCTACTTGTAATATGGTTTCAAAAGAGACTCATAGAAAGGTACCAGATCTAGAAATCAAACCTAGAGATCGGTTGGGGTTGTTAGAAGGGAGTCTGGCAGGTAGAGGAGCAGGTGGAAGCCACCCTCTGAATACTAATGAGGCCGTTGTGTAGGTGGCGTGCCATCACCAGTAATTTATTACAACCAGCTAGGGCTCCTCAACGATTTTAATTAAAATCTAGAAATGGAGGGGGGGGGGGAGAGTGGGTTACTTTGTTATTACTGACTAGATACTCGTCATTAATATCTGGTGTTGTTTCCCAACATAAAAAAAAGTTTTCCATTCTTCCCTTTAGAATTCAGTGGGCTTACATTGCTCCTTCGTTATTTCATAATTAACTAGCTAATACCCAGCCTGCGCTGCTACACCTTCTTCTTCTTCTTCCTTCCAAGTATTAGCCCAAGGCCTGTTACGATCCTACAGAAAATTTCCCCTCCAGCGTTTCATAGGACGGCCCAGTGATCTTCGTCATCTTGGTATATAATTATAAACAGCTTTGGGGATTCGATTTGAACTCATTCTTTCTATATGGTGTTTCCAGTTTAGTTGGTACTGTTTAATGTATTCCAAAATTGGCGTAGTCTTCAATTATTTTAAGATATCGGTGTTCCTTTTCCGATCCCATCTGGTGTAACCCGCTGTTCTGCGCATGAATCTCATTTCATAAGCCGTTATTCAGCTTTCATGTTGTCTTTTTAGTGTCCATGCTTCACAACCATAGGTCGACACTGGTCTAGCCAAAGTGTTATGTAAACGTAATCTGGTGTTTTTTTGTACAAGGGATGGTTTCATAACTTGATTAATAATTCCTAAACTATTAATATAACTAGTAATTTTTTCGGGGATATCCTTTTCATCCCAGATAGAGAGATAATATCCAAGATATTTAAATTGATTAGATCTCTCTAAAATTATATTCTGGAGACATATTTTACTTTGTATGTAGTCCTTCCCATGAAATGCCATAATTTTAGTTTTGTTAATTGATATTGCCATATTAAATTTGGCACCTATTTTTTGTAAATTATAAATTTATCGTTGCAAATCATTTTTGGAAAGTGCCAGAAGAGCTAAATCGTCTGCAAAAAGAATAGCATCGAGTTTGAGGTTCCTATTGATGGGTATATATCCTCGTTGTGTTTTCCTCCATTCGTTTATTAATTTATTCATATATATAATGAAAAGCACCGGTGAAAGTCCACATCCCCTGTCTTACTCCTGTGTTGATCTTTTCCCAAGAAGATCATTTTTCATCTTGTTTAACAGAGATTTCATTATCTTTATAGATGTTGAAGATATTATTAGTAATACAGGCTGCTACACCTAAATAAATTAAATGTGTTTCTGTGTTTAGTTGAATAAATAAGAAGAGAAATAATTCTTGTTATAATAAAAGTTTGGGAATTATTAATCAAGTTATGAAACCATCCCTTGTACAAAAAAAAAAAACACCAGATTACGTTTATATAACACGTTGGCTAGACCAGTGTTGATCTATGGTTGTGAAGCATGGACACTAAAAAGACAACATGAAAGCAGAATAACGGCTTGTGAAATGAGATTCATGCGGGGAACAGCGGGTTACACCGGATGGGATCGGAAAAGGAACATCGATATCTTAAAAGAATTGAAGACTACGCCAATTTTGGAATATATTAAACAGTACCAACTAAATTGTAAACACCATCTTGAAAGAATGAGTTGAAATCGAATCCCCAAAGCTGTTTATAATTATATACCAAGAGGACGAAGATCACTGGGCCGTCCTATGAAACACTGGAGGGGAAATTTTCTGTAGGATCGTAACAGGACTTGGCCTAATACTTGGAAGGAAGAAGAAGAAGAAGAAGAAGAAGAAAATTATAAATTTATATCGTAATTATTTTTAGATACCCCAATCTTTTTGGCATAAATGAGCTGAAAAACAAAACTGGTTATCGTTAATTATCCGTAAAAACCGTAGACATATCAAGATTTTTAAAATACTTTACGAAACTCCGTTGAGGTCACTGCGTTAAAATTTTAAGAATTGTAAAACAGTACCTGATATCTCAGTCGTCCTCAATAATTTGCAGTGTTGTTTTATAGGAGGTCTTTTGATAATTTACCAAAATGGTCATCATCATCAGCATCAAGGATTAGACCTGCTGGTCTGTTCCGATCTCATGTTAGAATTGGTCTAACCATCTTTTACTGGATCTTCCAACATTTCTTCGTCCTAGTTGTTTGTAATGAATAATCAGTTTCGGAATTATATTGTTATCCATTCTATTGATGTGGTCCATTCATTCATCTGTGTATTGTGTAATTCTATCTAATAGTTTGAATATATTTAGTTCACTTCGTATATCCTCACTTCGCCTTTGATCCATTATTGAATAGCCAGCCACACTCCTCAGAAACCTCATTTCTGACGATTCTATTCTTCGTTCCTCGTTTTTGGTTAAGACCCAGTCTTCCGATCTATACAGTAGTATGGCAAGTTATCAAAAAATGGTAAGTTATCAAAATGAAAGCAGAAGATGATACTTAAGTTATCGGAAGGCCTCCTATAAAACAACACTTCAAATTACACTGGTCAACATGATTTTTGTCTCAAGAGTACCAATAGTTGTACTTAATGCAGTTTTTTTTATCGTGTTTTCAATAATGTATTCGTAATTTCTCTATCATCCACTGTTTTTTTTATTTCAGTTTCAATTAATGGATTTAAACAATTATTTTTTTAATAAAAGCTTTTTGGTCAATTTGTCCATTGTAAAATAAAACCAAATGAGCTAACTCAGGAGATTTCAGCTATGGAAAAGAGACACCAAGACAAATGGAATCCTAATATGCTGGTCGATTATTGTTGGACCATCAAGAGGGATGCTCCACAGGCGAAATATAGCAGAAAATCGTCATTTCTTACTTTCTAGGTGAGTCCGAATGTTCGAATATTGTGTAGTTACGAATGTAGAAAATATTAAAGTGTTTGAAATTATAAATTCCTGTCTCTCGTAAACCTTGCGTGATGGAGAAAAACAGATTTCATATTTGAATTCAGGAGAAAAAATATTATCAGAATCAGACATTTTTCTTTCTGAGAAAAAAATTTTTTTTTTTTTTTTGCTCAGTGTGTTATTGAGGACGACTGAGATATCAGGTACTGTTTTACAATTATTTAAACTTAAAGATAGATGTTTGCCGACTTAGACTTTTTTATAGAATTTTTTTAGATATTCTATGTACATTAATTTGGTGTATTTGTTATGGTTTAGACAGCGTAAGCATTTCGCCTTCCAATAACCTCCTTTTTTAGTGCACCATTGCATTTTTTAGCTACTGTCCTATAGTACCAGAAAAATCTCTAAATGATGGGGGAGGGAATAAGGTAAAGTAGTTTCTGAGTCCATGAAGGACAGACTCACTCTCATTTCTATATATTAAAAAAAATAGTACCGTAGCTGATATCCTGCGTAAGCTGCTAGGCTTAAGTAAATGAAATAATATTTTTAAATTTTCGTTTCAGATGAACTCGTACACCTAATGATTACAGAGCATAATAGATAGCGACTAAACACTTGCCGTATTTTAAAACTTGAATTTACAAAGGTGTACATTGTGATAAACCAAATATGACGGATTTTTTAGAATGAATTTTTATTTTCGGGTTTCAAGTAAATCCCAACTTCTAATGGTCAGATTTCGCTAATTATTTTCTTGTAAACATATGCCAGTTTATTTTAATACAATATACTGAGTTTCTTTGTGAAACATAGTAAATTGTGACCGGTAGAGCAATTTTTAAATGTTTGTTTCATATGAACTCCTACACCTAATAGTTTTACAGCATAATAGATAGGGGCAAACACATACGTATTCGAACGCAACGTTGTATCAAAATTTCAAGTAAATCGACTAACTACTTTTCGAATTTTGCGAGCACAAACATTACATTAAATTAAATTTAATACATACTTTTACCAGGGGGCACGCCGTAGCGTAGTGGTTAAGGCACTGGGCTACAAGCCGGAGGGTCGAGGGTTCAAGTCCCGTTGGGGTCAGGATTTTTAAACTGACCCAAACCCTCTGGCGGCACTATGGCCCTGGGGTCGACTCAGCCTCTAACGGAAATGAGTACCAGAGGCTTGTTCTGGGGTAAAGGTGGCCGTCACGCAGGGCTGACAACCCGGCTGACATAAAGTGCCGATTGTCTAGAAAAAGTGGGAGCCTTAACCTCCTACTACCCCAAGGGCCTCCTGAGGCCTGTTGTGGGATCACTTTACTTTACATACTTTTACCTTCAAAGAAGAGATTCTAATTGATTTAGACAATTTTAAACACATATACAATCCATCTACAATGGCGGAATAGCCCAAATTTGGGCCTTAGTCTCTCCTCTTCCTTGCTAGGAGTTACTTCACCAAGTTAGTTTAGTTGTTACTCTTATTTCCCTATACATATCATGAATTGTATGCAGTCAACATACCGACCCAATGAGACATATGGCAGGCAACTGAGGTATTACTAGGATGTAAAAGGTCGGTAAATTTCGATTAGAGGCCTCTTTATTCAGGCTTACGGATCTTTTCCAGCCTTAAAATCTTCAAACTTGGGATCCAGACTCCCAGAAGACTAGCTCCTTGGATTTTTTCATCCTAAAATAAAACCATGGAACCCGACCGGGTTTTAACTCGCAATCCTCGGGACCAGAGGTAAGGAACTTAACCAGTAGTCCACCACAAGTGCCTAATAAAAAAATACGATTATTCTTCCTGTCAAAAAATTTGGATGCGGTGAAACTGGATCTCTCTGATAGTGTAACAGCGTGATTAAATTAAACAGCAGATTGTGGATTCTCCACTAAACAATTGGGAACTCAAGATCCGAGAAGCCAACTTAAGGAGATATCTTTCACAGTACTATAGGCCTATACCATTTGTATTTTCTTATAATATTCATAACTCATTCACCGGCAGTATCGAACCCGAAGGTTCATGGCCACGCGGACATAGGCTCTCCATACATTCCTATCCCGAGCTAATGTTTTTCAATCATCTCCTGCATAATATACTTCCCCCAGATCAATGTTAATGTTTATCATCTACCTCACCTCATTGTTGGACCAACAACTGCTCGCTTTCCCTCTGGTTTCCTACAAAACATTTTCATGCCCCTCTTTTATTCCCCATTCGAGGCACATGTCCTGCCCATCGCAGTCTACGAGACTTAACTGTTCTTATTATATCTGGTTTCCTATAAATATCATGCACCTCACTGTTATGTAGTGTGCTCCATTCACCTGTTCACCTCTCTTTGATCCAAAAATGTTCCTAAGAACTTTATTCTCAACTACTAGTAATCTTTTATCCTCCCAATATGATGATGATGATGATGAATATAATAATAATAACAATAATAATAATAATAAGAAGAAGAATAAGAATAATGTATTAATGATTTTCTTTACATTACAGTAGTTATCCTTCATCCCAAATATATTTTGCTCCGCCACAGATTTCTATCCTCAGCATCTTCTTCTTTGTGGTATCTGCTGATCATGTTTCTTCTCACTTCATCCATCCACTGCTCCCCGGGATTTCCCCTCCTCCTGCCTACATCATTCTAATCCAACATCGTTTTTGAGATTCTCTTATTACCCATCCTCTTCAGATGACCAGACCATTTCAATCTTCATTCTTCTACTTCAATAATAATAATAATAATAATAATAATAATAATAATAATAATAATAATAATAATAATAGTAATAATAATCATCATCCGGTATCATGGCAGCTGCCGCCGTCTTTCGTGAACCAACGCCATTCCTCTCTGTTCAGCCATTGATCTTCCTCCAATCCTCTGATATTCACAGCTGCTTGTACCCCTTCTATCCAAGTTTTCTCCGGTCTTACTCTCTTCCTCCTTTCCATTGGGGTAATAATAATAATAACAATAACAAGGATGTGTTAATTTTTTGTGAGGCAATATATAGACCTGAAATAGTAGTATTATGATTTTTTTTTGATGAAATTTGCTTTCAATTAAATTGGATTTTCTCGTAACAAGAAAATAGCTAACATAATTTTCTGAAGTTTATATACAACACATTAATTAATGTAGAAGACATGAGAAGAGAAAAGAGATAGAGAGAGAGATAAAGTAAATAAAAAAGCCAGCACTCTCATTATTAAATTGAATGCAATTACTTAGTAAGTTTATATTTTAGTATATGGAAGCACGGGAGAGAATTTAATACGAGATTTTTCCACGTTTTTGTGAAGACTAGGCAGTTTTAAATACATATACAATAGCTGGTTCTCTTGTTGCGTTTTAACAAACATGAAACTCGGGTGTGTCTGTTTATTTTGTTAGGATTTATGTTGATTCTGTAACTAAACTGTTTAATGTCGCATTACTTCTGCTGCTCTGCGTGTCATGGAATGGACTCAGCATTATTGTTACACACATATGCTTACTTGTTGATACACTGAGTGAGTTTACTTAAGCGATAGCATTTGATACTTGCATTCGGGAGACTCCGTATTCAGACCACTACTGTGCTACCAACCTGACAGGTTTTCTCGTGAAACGTCCTCATAATCGAAGGGGAACATATAGGTATATAGGGCGCTGCAAAACGTTTCTTAATTAATATAAAATTATAGAATATTCACCTGAAAGGTCCGTCTCCTCAACTTAATTATTTACTTTCACTGAGTGAAACACCAGTTTTGAATCCTGCCGATGATGGGACAAGTCCCGAAAGCGCTATAGTTAAATGATAATTAAGTAGTGAAACACCAGTTTTGAATCCTGCCGATGATGGGACAAGTCCCGAAAGCGCTACAGTTAAATGATAATTAAGTTGAGGAGACGGACCTTTCAGGTGAATATTCTATAATTTTATATTAATTTTGAATAAACCTCAACGGAACACATCATGAATCTTATAAAAGTTGAAAACGTTTCTTCCAAATAAATACAGAGGTAAAGGACATAAAAAAATATTTCGATGAGGAACATAATATTTTCTTATGATTATGGAACATATTTTAGAGGAAGAAATAAATCTGGCACTGAAAAAGCAAAGAATGGTAAAGCCAGTGGACCCAGTGGAATAATGACAGAATTATGGAAATATGGACCCTCTTATTAAAAAGACTTATCTGTAAAATGTTTAATCAGATTTTGGAGGGTGATGAAATACCAAAGGATTGGTGTATGTCATATATAACATCTATTCATAAAAAGGGAAATCGTAAATACCCTGGAAATTACAGAGGAATCAGTGTGATGTCATCCATGAGTAGAATTTTTAGCAGTATCATCACAAAGAGACTTGAACACACTCTCGAAGGAAGAATGTTGGAAGACCAAGCAGGATTTACCAGAGGGAAATCATGCATGGATCACATTTTTAGTCTGAGACAGATAACAAAAAAATCACATGCTAAAGGCCAGGAAATTCATTTGATATTTGTTGATTTAGAAAAGGCCTATGACTCAGTGCCAACAACAACCAACTTTGGGATGCAATGGTTGATGTTGGTATCGATTTACCAACGATTTCACTTGTCCGACGGTTGTACCAGCAGTGTCAGGCTTCGGTTAAAGTGGGTGAGATGATATCCTCTCCATTCAGAGCTACTAAAAGCCTGCGACAGGGCTGTAGTATGTCCCCTACTCTGTTCAAAATACACATCCAGAATATATTGGAGCAGTGGAATCGATATTGTGGAGGCATGGGGAGTACCAGTCCAAGGTGGCACAGTACATTCCTTATTATTTGCAGACGATCAAGTGTTGATAGCTCAGAGTCGTGAGGATGTGACATACATGATGAGAAAACTTCTAAATGCTTTTGAAATAGGAAGATTAAGAGTAAACATGGAAAAAACTGAATATCTTGTAGTCGGAGGAAGTGGTCGAGATATATCCCTATCCCAAGGAATTATTAGAGCTGTTAAAAAATTTAAATATTTGGGATCACTTATTGATGAGTCAGGGAGTGGTAAAGCTGAAGTAGATAGCAGGTTAGTACAAGTACGAAGAGCCATAAAAATGTTGAATGGAGTACTGTGGAGTAGGACCATGTCAAACCACACGAAGAAGAGGATTTTGAAGTCTGTTGTGGAAAGCATAATGACTTATGGTGCTGAGGGATGGACTTTGGTAGAGGAACAAAAAACTAAGATCTTGGCAGTGGAGATGGATGGAATAAGACGCAGTGCCAGGGTGTGCAGGTTGGAAAGAAGAAGAAATGAAGAAGTGAGGCAGATGATGGATATGGAGGATACAGTGGTGGAAAGGATCGAAAAACGAGCTCTTCAGTGGTATGGCCATGTCAGGAGAATGGAGGATGATAGGTGGCCCAAAACTCTTTTTGAATGGTCATCTTCTGGTAGAAGGAAACGGGGCAGGCCAAGAACAGCTTGGAGAGGAGAGATCCATAGATTGATGAACGACCGAGGTCTGGAGGAGGATGATTGGCGTGATCGGCAAGAATGGCGAATGGGAATACAGGGTAACCGCTGAAAAGTGGAGAGGCCCTCAAAAGTAAAAGTAAGTAAGTTGACTTCTGAGACCATATGTTCCTTATCGAAATATATTTGTTTTGATCTCTACCTCCTGTATCAATTTTAACGAAGAGTTTCGGAGCACTCTGCATGTGGGGTTTCAAGTCTAGAAAATAGCATTGTTGTTATGGAAAAATTCTTGCTAGTGAATGTGTCTTTTTATATGAGATTGATTTATTGGTTAATTTATTTGAAATGAATAATTAAGTTAATTAGTTTCACTTGTTAATGAAAAATGAGGGAACTTTTGAAGAAGTGACTGAATTCAAATACCTAGGAACATTAATTACAAAAAATAGTAGTTTAAAAAACTAAAACAACACGCTCTATTAGAAAACCGAACTAAAAAATGAAAAATAATTTTAATTTCCAACACGCTTGGGATAAAATTAAAGTGGTCAACAAAATATCCATCTCCAACACATTTACAATAAAACTATAGTTATCTACAAAAAAATAATTTTACTATCAAAAGCGTGGGGTGCTCTATATAAATTAATATATTTGATAATAAACATACATTGGTAAACGTAAAGTCTCTAAGAAGAAAATGTAAAAACCATAAAAAAATACCCCAGCTTTTGATGGAAAAATTATTTTGTTTTGTAGATAACTATAGTTTAATTCTAGATGTGTTGGAGATGATTCTTTTGTTTTATCCTAAGCGTGTTGCAAATTAAAATTATTTTTCATTTTTTTAGTTCGGTTTTCTAATAAAGCGTGTTGTTTTAGCTTTTAAACTATTATTTATTTTTTATTTTTTAGTTTTAATATTTTACAGAATAAGATAAAAATGTAAATATCTTTAAATTCGATACTATTGTAGTATGAGCTAAAAGTAATACTCTTCTAAAAAAATCCTCCGGGCCGGATTTAAACCAGCGACTTATGAATTACTGAAATTATATACCACTACAGTCTACCAACTGAGTTCTAATAACGATTGACTAAAACGTCGACAAGTCCGCAACGTAATATACCGGTTTTTTAATATTTTTTTTACACGCTGATGATTCTGGCCAGGATTTTAGAAAACATTTATGAAATTATTGTATCGTCATTGGTCCTTTACAAATATACAAAGTTTCAAGTCGATCCAATGATTTTAAGTTGATGAAAATCGCGTTGAAAGATTCCGTTACATAGATAGAGACAGGTCAAGCTAATATAAAGCGTGTAATAGGAATGAGATGCACAAATAAACCTGCGAAGGAGATGTTTCCGGACCATTGTTCCATATACCAAATCCGTTCATTTGTCCTTAATCTTTCCTGAAAATTTGTATCGTCATTACGGAAACACTCAACATGCTTTGAGTGTCTTCAAATATTACTCATAGCTTTATTGTTTTTTGTTACTGTAAATTTGGGGGAATATACTCGAGTGAAGTGCCTGACGATTAGCGCAAGTAAATAGGAGTAAATCACGGGCGAGACAAGGATCGAAACGAAACCATGGTGATTAGAGATACTCCAGGGAATGGGATTTGCATCGCAGATTGTTTACATCATCCCAGAGTAATTATGAAAGCAGACTCTCTCTTGTTTGTCTGGGTTCCCATGACAATATCCGTATGTCAATACATGAGTCGATAAATACAAACATCAGGACGCGTTTATACCCGCATATTCCTTCATACCTCACTCTCAAACGCATATTTATATAATGAAAACCTCAAGTATTTAATAAATAATAATAATAATAATAATAATCATCATCGTCATCCGCTATCGTGCCAATTGCCGCAGTCTTCCGGAAACCAAACGCCATTCCTCTCTGTCCATCCATTGATCTTCCTCCAATCCTCTGATATTTATAACCGCTTGTACCCCTTCTATCCAAGTTCTCATCGGTCTTCCTCTCTTCCTCCTTTTCATTGGGATCCATTCCATAACAATTTTAGGCAATATTTGCTCTGGCATTCTTTTGACATGGCCATACCACTGTAATCTTTTCTTTTCTATAATGTCTATGGTTTCCGGCTCCTCTTGTACACCCATAATTTCCCAAATTTCTTTATTTCGTATTCTATCCATTCTAAATTTTCCAGCTGATCTTCTTAAATATCCATTTCTGTACTTAAAATTATTTTCATTTTCTGGTAGGAATTTGCTTTTAGCACCATATGTTAAAATGCTCTGAATTATGGTTTGATGTATTTGTAATTTTCTATTTTTTGTAATATTCTTGCTCCACCAGAGTTTAAAGCATTTATTGCTTGTTTTGTTTGTGCAATTCTATTTTTAATTTTCACTGTGTTATTACCTGAATGGTCTAATTTTGTTCCTAAATAAATGCATTTATTACTAGGTTTTAATTCTTCTCCATTGTTGAAATATATATAATAGGTCGGAACAATTTTAACAATTCTAGCTTTCATGAAACCGGAACGAGCCAACAAGTTTAATGCCTGGATAATGATGATAATAATAATAATAATAATGATATTAATTATCATGGAAATATCAATTAACAAAATTAAATTATGGCATTTCATGGGAAGGACCCCATACAAAGTAAAATCTGTCTCCAGAATAAAATTTTAGAGAGATTTAATCAATTTTAAATATCTTGGATATTATCTCTCTATCTGGGATGAAAAGGATATCCCTGAAAAAGTTACTAGTTATAATAAAAGTTTAGAAATTATTAATCAAGTTATGAAACCATCCCCTGTATAAAAAAAACACCAGATTACGTTTATATAACACTTTGGCTGGACCAGTGTTGACCTATGGTAGTGAAGCATGGACACTAAAAAAACAACATGAAAGCAGAATAACGGCTTGTGAAGTGAGATTCATGCGCAGAACAGCGGGTTACACCAGATGGGATCGGAAAAGGAACACCGATATCTTAAAAGAATTGAAGACTATGCCAATTTTGGAATATATTAAACAGTACCAACTAAATTGGAAACACCATCTTGAAAGAATGAGTTCAAATCGGATCCCCAAAGCTGTTTATAATTATATACCAAGAGGACGAAGATCACTGGGCCGTCCTATGAAACGCTGGAGGGAACATTTTCTATAGGATCGTAACAGGCCTTGGCCTAATACTTGGAAGGAAGAAGAAGAAGAAGATAATGATATTAGTGGTTATATTAATTATAATGATAATAATATTAATTCATTATTTTCGGAATTTATCCACAATACAATGGGTTTCTTTCGCCCTCAAAAAATTCGTCCTCTCCAGTCGTAGCGGTCCTCATCATCCTTACTTGTAAGTCCCAGTTCATTCATACTTTTTCTCATACTATCCATCCAACCTTCTTTATGTCTTCCCTTTCTTCTTTTCCCATCTATTCTCCACTCCAAGATCTTCGTAGGTATTATATCAGATGCCATCCTTATGAGATGTCCATCTGATAAAATCTCTAGATAATCATACTAATAATAATAATAATAATAATAATAATAATAATAATAATAATAATAATAATGGTTTATTTTACCTGCCGGAGTTAAGACAGTAAGGTCTTCTCTTCCATTTCACCAGGGTTAAATTATACATATATTAACAATTAAGAAATATCTAAAATTTGATTAAGAATATATTGTAGGCAAATGCTAAACAATATACAGATAAAAAGAAAAGAACAGTTATTTAGAAGACTAGTTACAAAAAGCAGAAATTCATTAACGGGATGCTGAAGTTAGAAAATAACCAAAGGGAGTGTTCTAAGAGCAGCGAGTTACCAAACTTAATTTTGTAACCTGTTTTATACAATATTTCATCTACGTTCAGAGTATGTTAGTACAATCAACTTTTATAATATTCATGATGTGTTCCGTTGAGGTATTATTCAAAATTAATATATAATTATGGAATATTCACCTGAAAGGTCCGTCTCCTCAACTTAATTAATCATTTAACTGTAGCGCTTTCAGGACTTGTCCCATCATCGGCAGGATTCAAAACTGGTGTTTCACTGAAGATCTGGTAGAGGGGGTTGCAAGTATTAGGTTCGTTTTCGTTTATCAGGCTGTCGTTGTTGTGAGCTGCTTTCATGATTTCTAACAGTAATGCACAGAGAAAATAATCCAGCGAATATAAACGTACTCGAAGAGATGGAAATCATGAAAGCAGCTCACAACAACGACAGCCTGATAAACGAAAACGAACCCAATACATGCAACCCCCTCTACCAGATCTTCAGTGAAACACCAGTTTTGAATCCTGCCGATAATGGGACAAGTCCCGAAAGCGCTAGAGTTAAATGATTAATTAAGTGGAGGAGACGGACCTTTCAGGTGAATATTCCATAATTATATATTAATTATGTTAGTAGCCTATATATTGTATATTTAGCACATGTAATGAAATTTATTTATTGCGTAAACGATATGTCAAGACATGATAAATCAACAAACATTGTCGTTATATTCTGCAATTTTGAGTGCTAGTTTCATACGCGAATTTAAAATAAAAATGAGTGGAATAGGCTATTTTCACAGTCGATCAGGAAATATTTTAAAAGCAGTCCAAGATGCAACTATTAATATACTCGCAGAAATGTCAAGGAAAGTTAAGTTTATTTATATAGTTATACGAAATTCAAGGACTGGTGTGTGAGTAATGAAGCAGACGTAAATAAAGATTCTTTGTCGGCGTACTTTTATGAGAATTAAAAAAAAAAGTATTAAAGCTTCGATATAGAGAAAACGTGTCTCCAATAAGTATTGCAAAATAATGATTGTAATAATACAATAACTATTATTCATAATTTATAGTATATTACGATGCGAGGTTGGGAAGTGGTTTTTACAGAATTGAGGAAAATGTTTAAAACCGAGCGATAGCGAGGTTTTTAATTTCCGAGATTCTGTAAAACACTTCACAAACGTGCGTTGTACATTATTTTTTTGCGCGATGATGTTTTCAAAATAATAAATAGTGGTAAAATATATTATGGTATATGTTATTAAAATATGGTAGTGAAGCATGGACAATATGAACAAGAGATGGAAGACGAATAACAGCAAATGAGATGCGATTTATGCGCCGTACAGCAGGCTACACAAAGTGGGACCATAAAAGAAATGAAGGAATTATGGAAGAGTTGGATGTAGAACCCATTCTTCACCATATACAAAACTGCCAGAACAACTGGAAAACCCATCTGCAACGTCGTCTCATAGAATTCCAAAAGTCATGCTTCGTTACTGCCCCCCAAACTAAAAGATCGCTGGGACGTCTAAGAAAGCGCTGGATGGAAAATTCCTCTTTGAGACCGTAACAGGCCACATGGCCTAATACTTGCATGCATGATGATGATGATGATGATGGTAAAATAATATCTTTGTTGGAAATATGTGCATTCATTATAAACAGTTGAGTAACGTTAACAGTGTGGGCAATGTTTATTATTTGAAAGTACAGGAGGCCGTGAGACCATTATTATTGATAAAATGGCCGCAAGTACGTATTTATTGTTTTATATTGTTTCAAATAAAGTTAAGTTCATTTAAAATGCAGTGATTTGTTTCGTATAATGTATATTAACACTACCTTTTGGATGTTTTTTGTACATACATTGTATGTAGTATACGCAGAGGTCAGTGGTTTTACTTCCCGCACGTGGGTGTAAATGTAATATTACAGTATAGTTATTTAGGTTGGCAATCCCGAAATGTAGGAAGTTGAACTTTCAATATTGGTTGTCATTGCTGTAAGTACGACAAAACGCACTATCGCGCAAAAAGTATATTTTACGTTTTGTTGAACCTGTATTTTAAGTTTTGATAGCGTGTTTTGTGTTTTGTTGGAATATAAAGTATAGGTTTTATTGCTTAGTAACTACGAACTAAAGCGTCACTGATTATTGTAATTGTAGGTAAAGAATATTAAAATAAAAATAATAATATTTTTTTCGGAAATTATCCACAATGCAGTGGTTTTCCTTCGCCTTATCCATTTGTAGCAGCCCTGAACATCTTCATCTGTAAGTCCCAGTTCACTCATACTTCTTCTCATACCGTCCATCGAATCTTATTTAGGTGTTCACCTTCTTCTTTTTTCCATCAAATTTCCACTCCAAGATCTTAAGGATTATATCAGATGCCATCCTCTTAATCGTCTGTCTTCAATTGTCTTACCCAAGCCAGGTTGCAAAAAAAAAAAAAGAGTGATGGGTGGAGTAACTACCTAGTTAAAAATCTAGGTTCAGCTCGCCCTTTTGATAGCACCCAGTTAAGATCCCTGTTCAAGGATTACAAACTCTACTGCCTTGTATGTGCCGTTGTATCGTTAAAGACTAGAGGAAGAAACTTTGATTAAACATTTGCTGGTCCTCCAGGTTGTAGCAATGGGCCCATTATATACAAAAATATATATAATGCTAAAAGACGCACAAGGAAATAATAATAATAATAATAATAATAATAATAATAATTATTATTATTATTATTTTATTTTTCGGGCTTTCTACATCAACGAAACAGTAATAAGAGTATAAAAATATTATTTAAAAAATAAATAAAAATAAAAAAATATATATATATACGATTGCACAAATGAGGGAAATTTTGAGGAAGTGGCTGAATTCAAATACCTAGGAACAATAATCACAAATAGGAATGAGATGCACAAAGAAATTAAACATAGGCTCAATTCTGGAAATGCATGCTATTATGCATTGCAGAGACTTTTGATGTCCCAACTCCTTTCAAGAAACGTTAAGCTGAAAATATATAAAACTATTATTCTACCAGTTATATTATATGGGTGCGAAAGACAAGATCTTTATATACGATTATTCCAAGGCATTCGACATTATTGACAGGAAAATCCTCATCCAGAAGCTAGAGAGCATACTAGGCAGCTCAAGCAACGAATTAGGAACAATTAAATCAATCCTTACCGCAAACTACCTGACAATCAGTGATGGTATATCGATGTCGAGAAGTGTTACTCAAACAAGGGGGGTCCTACACGGAGACCCGATGATTCCCGTACTCTTTAAGGTATTTGACGTCAGACATCGGAGAGATTATAGACACAAGAAATGTTAAGCTACTCATGTACGCAGACGACATGATCATCCTCTCTATGGAATCAATGAGCTCTCCAAACAGCCATGGAGAACATTAGGATATGGGCACTTGAAAACTCGATGGAAATAAACAGCGCCACGACCAAGGCCATGAAAAAACACAAAAAATTCATGAACGAGGAAGACTGGCTAATCAGTGACCATCTTATATGCGGAAGTGAAACCCTAGAATTCGTATCAAGCTACAAATACTTGGGGGTCACCTTACAAACAACTGGAACCGCTTTCTCACTTCATATACAGGATCGAGCAACAGCTGCAACGAAAGCCATGTACGATATCCCAAAACTCCAAAGACTATCCCTCTCAACTGCAATGAAACTCTTCAACCTTAAAGTAATGCCGGCCGCAACGTACGGAATCCAGCTTATATGGAATTACTTGACAGTGAAAAATCTTAAGAAACTGGAGAACGTTAAATCAAGGTTTCTCAAAAGAGCACTGTCAATTTCAAAATATACAAGAAATAGTTATGCCTATACAATAGCCCAGGAATCCTTCTTCATCGAAGATATCAGACACTGTTTCAGACTACCGGAAACGCAAGCATACAGAATCGTCATCGAGGAGAGACAGAACAAAGCCGCCCAGATACCGACAGAAATTATGGAAACAGACGCAATGAAAACAAAAACCTGGAAGCAACCTAATTTCGAACTTCGGCACCTGTACACACGTTTCGCAGCCCATGGATTTCATGGGAATATATGCCTGAACAACATGTATCATGAACCCAAGGACTGCATCTGTAAATTATGCAACTATCCATGTCCAAAATATCATCTAGCGAAGTGTAAAAACAGGACTCTGCCTCTAAACAATTTAATTAAAGACTGGTAAAAAGCTAAATTTAATTTGATGTACACATTGTGTTTAATAAATATATTATATGGGTGCGAAACATGGACTCTTACTTTAAGAGAGGAAAGGAGATTACGAGTATTTGAGAATAAAGTTCTTAGGACAATTTTTGGACCAAAGAGAGATGAACAGACAGGTGAATGGAGAAGACTACATAACAATGAACTACATGGTCTTTATAGGAAGCCAGATATAATAAGAACAGTCAAGTCTCGTAGACTCCGATGGGCAGGACATGTTGCACGTATGGGGAATGAAAGACGTGCATGGAAGCTTCTTGTAGGAAAGCCAGAGGGAAAACGCCCAGTTGGTAGACCAAGAATGAGGTGGGAGAACAAAATTGACTATGATGTGAGGGAAGTAGATTATACAGGGAATGATTGGAAAGCATTATCTCAGGATAGAGATGTATGGAGAGCTTATGTCCGCGCGGCCAAGAACCTACGGGTTCGATAGTGCCAGTGAGTAAGTAAGTAAGTATATACGATTGCGCAATATTCCGATGGATTTTCCTTCGAATAAACACAACAGATGTTCTCAGAAAATTTCCAAATATACTTTATTTGCTTAACAAAATTCCACTTATACACAAATAACTTGTTGCTACTAACATCATTTGTTTCGAAATCATTAATCACTAACAAGGGAACTGTCATAATGTTGAGTGATTCCGGGTTATGTGGCCGTGGTCCATAGTTGGTGTTGATATCACACCAACTATGGACCACGGCCACATAACCCGGAATCACTCAACATTACGATTACCGGCCGTGAAAGCCTGCATTCAACTAAGGGAACTGTCAACCATTGCGTACCGAAACCTACCTTGAAATTTCATCCAGAGAAGCGTTGTGATGTACCAAGGCCATGCCAAAAAAAATTCTGTGCCGCTTTTAACTGCAAGGCACAAAAATCGAAGCCGGAATCCGGATATAGCATCTCACAGTGCAAAGCAGATGGACATTCATGCATGAGAAGAGTGGAGTGGAGTGTGGCAGGACGTGGCTCGGTCGACAGGTAGTGAGAGTTCACTAGTTGCATTACTTCCCTATAATTTAAATAAGAGATTTGGCGTTGGATTTTAATGCCTAGCAGTTAAAAACGGCCGATAATGTTTTTTTGGACACTGCCTTTGTACATCACAACGCTACTCTGGACGAAGTTTCAAGATAGGTTTCGGCATGCTATGGCTGACAGTTTCTTTACGAGTTTAATTGGCCGGCGTTATGCATCAACCGTCTATGCGCCATTATGTAAGTTTCGCGAAAAAACTTTTAAACTTTAAGTTAATATTCACTATTTATTGTAGCGCCAAACTAACAATACTATGTATTGCAAGTTATTTTCCATGTTTGACAGTTATGCATCAACAATTTAAGAGCGGGAAAATTTGGCGCTTAGGTGTATGCTACAAAATTTAGATTAGCATTTATGAAGATCTGGTTTCATACCCGTTTGTTGCAAAACATAAAATCTCTGATAGGACTGGTGGCGTTTACATTTTTATTTAATAATAAGGCCATATTTAAATATTTGGCGGAAAAAGTGTGCGTACACTTCCTTCATGAGCCAGTACAACAAATGACATCAATATATCAATTTAAAAAAAATGCGCTTAGCCAGCTGATGCATAACGTCGGCCAATTAAGCTAGATAGAAATAATTTAATGTTTAACATTTGTGGTCTCGAGGTAGCGTGCTGCCTTGTTACGCAGCGGGCCCGGGTTCGATCCCCGATCGGGACAGTTTTTCTGGGTGAGGTTTTTATCGGGGTTTTTCCTCACCTCTAAGACAAATGTCAGGAAAACTTTAAGGCCCAAACGGTCCCCGAAATCATATAACCATCGCAATCATCTTCTCTCCTTATCCTCCTTCTTCTTCTTCTTCACAGTTTAGGCTTATTTACTAGCCTGTTCCGGCTCCAAATTGCTGCTCTTTCCATCTTTTCCTTGGTCTTACCAAACTTCTTCTTCCTCGTGGTGAATAGTTTGTTGCTGCTTTGGGTATTCTATTCTCAGTCATTCTTGCCAAGTGATCTTTCCAGTTTGTTCTGCATTTCTCTATTGTTGTGTTTAATTCCTCTACTTTTAGTTGATATGTTATTTCTGTGTTGTGTTTTTTGTCTGTTCTTTGATATCCTGCTATTGGTCTGAGGAATCTCATTTCAGCAGCTTGTATTCTGGCAGACTGTTGTGTTGTCACTGTCCATGTTTCGGATCCATAAGTCTTGTATAATTTCATTATAGAGTCTTTCCTGACTTTATTTTTCAAAGTTCTTTTTAGTGTTCGTGTTATATAATTAAACTTATTTAGTTTGTTATTTATATCTGTTCCGCTGTGTATGATATTTCGCAACCTAGGAAGTTATATCTCACTACTTGTTCTATTGGTTTATTTTCTAATATTATCTTTGCCCGAACTGGATGAGCGCCCTTGAAGGCCATTGTTTTTTTATTTTTTGTGAGGATATTTTCATGTCGTATTTTTTGATATTTCATTTAGTTTATATAGCATTCTTTGTAGTTCATCCTCTGTTTTTGCTATTAAAATATTGTCATCTGCAAAGGCTACCGTTTTTATTACTACATTTCCTAAGTTAATTCCCCCAGTTATTTGCTTCCATAATCTTATCATGTTGTCGAAATAAATGTTAAAAAGAGTGGTTGATAGTGAACAACCTTCTCTAACTCCTCTTGTTATTTGTATTGGTTTCCTTTGATTTATTTTTATTTTTGTTTTCTCATATATTTTCCTAATTACTGCTATCAAGTGTAGTGGAATTCCTTTTTCTCTTAATATGTTCCATAATTTTGATCTTGACACTTTATCAAAGGCCTTCTTATAATCTATAAAGAGGATGTGCAATCATCATCATTCATATTCATCTTAGATTAAGCTTAGAATTAGGGACTCTCCTGGCGCACCACTATCATCACCATCCATCATATCATCGGGGCAACATAACTCCGCCTTCCAGGCGCCCCAACCTCAGAAGTGGGTTACAAGTACGCCGTGCCAGGAGAGAAAACCAGGAATGTCGAAAGACAACCTGGGGCGTTTGAAAAAAAAAAAGCATTTTCACAGAGAAGCAATGCCACCTAAGTATCAATTTTAAAAAAAAGCTCTTAGCCGGTTGACGCATAACGTCATCCAATTAACCTAGATAGAAATAAATTAATATTTAACGTTTATACAGAGAAGCAATGTCATCAAAAAAAATTTTTTTTTGAAGTTTGGCTTAGCCCGTAGATGCATAACATCGTCCAATTAAGCTAGATAGAAATAATTTAATGTTTAACATTCATACGGACTATTTAACTCATGCCCCAAATGGGAGTCAATGTCCAATCACGTTTCAATGATTTCTGTTTTACAACCAATCACAGTCGTGTTTCACCAAATATTTATCAATATTAAATTTACTGTATTAAAGAAAGCTCCTCCTTTTTAATATTCTGAACAGGTCTGGCCATTATTTTGCAGTGACTGACTCTGTAAGAAATACGGCTACCAGATTGTATATGTATAGTGCATGGATGTCAACACATAGCGCTTGCAGGAGTTAATATAAAAACATTTGTAGCAATTGATTATACCACCAAAAAAAGAAACCACTGTTTGCACTTTCTTAAATGTATTTTTCCCAGGTAATAATTCAGAAAAATGTAATTGTCATATTTACATCATACGACATCAGAAATGAATTAATATACAGTTTGATGTGTTTCATTTTTTCTCCACTAGAGAACATTCTTACAATATTGCGTTCCTTTGGCAATAAATAGTATGATCTGGTTGCAGTGACAAACAAAAGAAGCAAATGGAGCGTACCAATCGTTTCTCATTTGTTTTCAAACATAGCCATTTACTTTAAATATATAAATATTTTAAAATAACTATAGTTAGATAATGATTTGTGAGTAAACAGCTTAATTTTATTCGTTAAATAGTCCTAACAAATGTCACTCTTAATTTCCAAATTCTCTAGATAAATTCACTCCTCACTTCGTGGCATTACTTACGAGAAGCAATGACATCAAAATATTAATTTTAAAAAAGCGCTTAGCCGGTTGATGCATAACGTCGTCCAATTAAGCTGGATAGAAATAAATTAACGTTTAACATTTTTACAGAGAAGGAAGGAACTCTTTTAACCTTTAAGTTTATTTATTTTTACTCGAAGCTAATTATGTTTGAAATGTTTTATTTACTCTGACATTATAACATTTTTATAAAAGGTTAGCTACTAATTAATCAAATATTTCGTAGTGACAAAGTTCGCAAATGAACTGACGTCGTAGGAGAGCAACAGTCTCTGCCTCACAAGAGAAGCGTAAATTTAGCCATTCCTCTAGTAATCTGAAATAGTGTTCATTAAGCCTGAATTCACCTTGCCTTCAGTCCCTTCTCTAGGTTTAGATTCCACCATTCAAACTGCTACCATCTCCTGCCATACAGAATAATTAAAAAGTTTGCGATCGTACGTTCACAAACTTTATAATAGAGCGATGACATGGATGGGTTTTTTGCGGTAATCAAATTGCAAGAAAGAACATGTCGCTGTTTCATTTTAAAAAAAGTAACTTTTTATTTAATTTCTTCTCAAACCATGATCCAATACTCTACGTTTCACTTTAAAAATAAAATAAAAATAATCTGTCAGGCAGAAGCTGCGAAAACTAAGCACATTTTTCAGCAGGTCGAAATTCATCATCATCATCATTCCATGTATTCGGCCTGGTGGCCCATTACGGTATCTTGCCATATTTTGAGTGGTCTTCCCAAGGATCTCCGTCCTCGGGGATGATAATTCAAAATCTGACGAGGGATGCGAGATCGATCCATATGCTGAAGGCATTGAAGCCAATTATTTATATTATTATATACAACTTTCCTCATTAGAGGATTGCCTCAAGGACAAAGTGATACAGGCAATTAATTTTCAAAATTGTTGAATTATATTTTGTAAATACATTAACAATTTTCAAATTGTAATTGAAGTATACGTACATACTATAGAGTAGAAGTTTTGTAGTTTATATGGTCCCTGATCGAAGTGATTTGTAGTTCATGTAATAATAATAATAATAATAATAATAATAATAATAATAATAATAATACTTTATTTATTCTGGCAGAGTTAAGGCCATAAGGCCCTCTCTTCCACTCAACCAGCACAAATACAAATAAATATTTGACAAATATAGATGTACACTATACTAATTATAAACAGTTAAAGATACATAATGTTGAGTGATTCCGGGTTCTGTGGCCGTGGTCCATAGTTGGTGTTGATGTTGATACCAGACGTTTCGCCCTCAACTGCGGAGGGCATCTTCAGTGGCGAGTGCTTCTAGGCGTGTT
The DNA here is from genome assembly GCA_030220185.1 of Diploptera punctata. Classification (NCBI taxonomy): domain Eukaryota; kingdom Metazoa; phylum Arthropoda; class Insecta; order Blattodea; family Blaberidae; genus Diploptera; species Diploptera punctata. Next base: position 640,654 of record JASPKZ010008345.1, read on the forward strand.
TCCTGGTCGGAAGCTCTACTTAGAGTGAACGCTGCGGGTGTTGTATTGATACTAGTGGTGGGAGCAGGGTGAGCGGGCGTGGCTCTTGCTGATTGGCTAATGGTCGTCTCCTTGTTGTCCCTAGTGTTGATGCATTTATTTTCTAGTGTACGGTACCAGGCCTTAGACAGTTTAATACCTTCCTCTTTTCTGTTAATATTTTCCTTATGCTTGTGTATTTCTATAGCCTCTCGATATAGCCACAACTTCCTATTATTTCCCTAGATTATATCGAGAGGCTATAGAAATACACAAGCATAAGGAAAATATTAACAGAAAAGAGGAAGGTATTAAACTGTCTAAGGCCTGGTACCGTACACTAGAAAATAAATGCATCAACACTAGGGACAACAAGGAGACGACCATTAGCCAATCAGCAAGAGCCACGCCCGCTCACCCTGCTCCCACCACTAGTATCAATACAACACCCGCAGCGTTCACTCTAAGTAGAGCTTCCGACCAGGAAACACGCCTAGAAGCACTCGCCACTGAAGATGCCCTCCGCAGTTGAGGGCGAAACGTCTGGTATCAACATCAACACCAACTATGGACCACGGCCACAGAACCCGGAATCACTCAACATTATGATTACCGGCCGTGAAAGCCTGCATTCAACAGTTAAAGATACAATAAATGTAGCAATGTAAATGTCATGTACAAACAACATTTTATAGGGTAATAACAATAATGATACGATAGTAATAATAATAATAATAATAATAATATAAATATGATACATTATACGGGAAACACCAATTAATATATATACCTTACACTGGATAATAATGAAGACGAGTTTAGAGCAAATAGGATGAAGGCCGAAATTAATATCCAAATTTACTGGTTTACGGAATATCGAGTTTCTTTTTAAAATATATATATATATATATATATAAGAAAGATAAATGTTTGAATTGAATTTTCCTGGTGGTGTAATGGATAGCACGATGGACTACCAACCGAGAGGTCCGGGTTCAAATCCCGTTCAGGCATTTATTTTTCTTATGTCATATAAGCTTGCATTGGTCAATGTCAAAAATTTAATTATAACGTCGATAAAGCGTCACTGCTATAAAGTAAAACCATTCTCTTTAATTTGCTTACTTGTTATAGTCAACCACTAGGTGGCAGTGAAGACCGAGTTCTCACGACATCTAGTAATAATGGAGAATGTAATATATAAATATACATATCTATAAGAAAGATACATGTTTGAATTTGATTTGTCTGGTGGTGTAATGGATGGCACGCTGCGGTACCAACCCACAGGTCCGGGTTCAAATCCCTTTCAGGCATTTATTTTCTTATCATATATATATAGGTGGAGGCACGTCTTAGCGTAGTTGGTTAAGGGAATACGCTACAAACCGGAAGGTCGAGGGTTCGAGTCCGGGTGGGGTCAACATTTTTAAACTGACCCACATTCTGGTGGCTCCATGACCCTATTCCGCTCTAACGGAAATGAATACCAGACGCTTATACTGGGGGTAAAAGCGGACATCAACCAGAGCTGACAACCCAGCTGGCATCACGTGTCGATAGTTTAGAAAAAGTGGGTGCCTTAACCTTCTGCTAACCAATAATCTCCTATGGTCTGTAGTTGGATCACATTTTACCATAGATATTACGGGTGCTAGAGAAATGTTCAAATTTTTGCGTTCCAGATAAGTCTTCTATCCTAACAGTCCGGTTTCGCTGGCCTACGGTGTATATCATTTCTAATTCACGGGCACGTTGAACCTGTAGGTTTATAGCCGCAGACGTAAGCTCTCCATACATCTGTACCCTGAGTCATTTTTTTCCAATCATCCTCTGTATATAATAAGTTATACCTCCCTCGTATCATGGGTAATATCATTCCCCCACCTAATTCTTCGTCTACCTATTAAACACTTTCCCTCTGGCTCCTGGTTTCCATACCCGTCTTTCATTCCCCATTCCTGACACATGTCCTGCGCATCTCAGTCTACGAGATACAACTTTTTTTATTGTTTCTGGTTTCCTATAAAGATCATGCAGCTCACTGTTATGTAGTCTTCTCTATTAGCCTGTTTGTTCAACTTTCTCTGGTCGAGAGTATTTTTACTAAATGAGATAACATGTACGGTGATATGAAATGAATTAATGAATAAATGAGAATGAAATGACATGATAATAATATTAATAATAACTTCATTTTAATAATAATAATAATAATAATAATAATCTTCTTCTTCTTCTTCCTTCCAAGTATTAGGCCAAGGCCTGTTACGATCCTATAGAAAATTTTCCCTCCAGCGTTTCATAGGACGGCCCAGTGTTCTTCGTCCTCTTGGTATATAATTATAAACAGCTTTGGGGATCCGATTTGAACTCATTCTTTCAAGATGGTGTTTCCAATTTAGTTGGTACTGTTTAATATATTCCAAAATTGGCGTAGTCTTCAATTCTTTTAAGATATCGGTGTTCCTTTTCAGATCCCATCTGGTGTAACCCGCTGTTCTGCGCATGAATCTCATTTCACAAGCCGTTATTCTGCTTTCATGTTGTTTTTTTAGTGTCCATGCTTCACTGCCATAGGTCAACACTGGTCTAGCCAAAGTGTTTTAATAATAATAATAATAATAATAATAATAATAATAATAATAATAATAATAATAGCTTTATTTTACCTAGCAGAGTTTTTAGCCTAAAACCCTTGTCTACTACTCAACCAGATTTAAATATATATATATGTCCACCGCTCGAGGTAGCGTGCTGCCTTGTCAAGCAGCGGGCCCGGGTTCGATCCCCGGTCGGGGCAGTTTTTCTGGGTGAGGTTTTTAACGGGGTTTTTCCTCACCTGTAAGACAAATGCCAGGAAAACGTTAAGGCCCAAACGGTCCCCGAAATCATATGCCCATCATCATCACCATCATCCTTATCATTATCATCATCATCATCCTTCACCGGTGTGGAAAGCAACGGGAAGCTACCACACCTACAATCTCCTAGTAAAGCTGCGAGCATAGCATGAAAATGCTTTGGGGCAGAATTACTATGGATGGATATATACAAAAATTAATCATACAACTAAATTAAAATAATCAAAATTATTACATGATTTATACGGCGGCTCAATGGTCAGACGCTCGCCTCTCGCCGCTGGGGTCTCGAGATCGAATCTCGGTCAATCCATGTGGATTTCGTGGTGGACGAAACGTAGCTTGGGCAGGTTTTTCTCGGGTTTTCTTCCGTTTTCCCCCTGCCACAATTTCATTCCACCGTTTCTTCATACTCATCTCATCAATTTCGTTTCATTTCATTCATCTGCCCCCGTAATGGTGCGTCAGGCGTGGTCGGCTGGCACCCTTGTCATTCACAGACCTCTTCATCTCATCTCTCGACTCGACCCTGTGTTGGACGCAAGTTAATATTTATATTTTTTATTTAATGATTTATCTACTATACAGTTATTATTTATAATGTAAAGTCAAGTAAAGTGATCCCACTACAGGCCTCAGGAGGCCCTTGGATAGTGGGAGGTTAAGGTTCCCACTTTTTCTAGACAATCGACACTTGATGTCAGCCGGGTTGTCAGTCCTGCGAGACGGCCGCCTTTATCCCCAGAACAAGTGACTGATACTCATTTCAGTTAGAGGCTGAGTCGACCCCAGGGCCATAGTGCCGCCAGAAGGTTTGGGTCAGTTTAAAAATCCTGGCCCCACCGGTACTCGAACCCTCGACCTTCCAAATTCCGGCTTGTAGCGCAGTGCCTTAACGACTACACTACGGCGTGCCCCTATTATTTATAATGTAGTTTCATTTATTCTAGATTTAGCGAATTAAGTATAACATTTACATGATTAAGAATTATAATATATCGGTAATACTGTTAATGACATATTATAATGAAAGGGGAGGTTGAGGAGTGGGTAGTGTTGGTGGGATAAGATTCGGGAAAGGGGAGAGCCCCGAGAAAATCTAAAAAATCCGAAATCCTATCAATGCCTCTCCGGAAAAATCATGAATCGAACTTGGGATCCAGTGAGACGAGCGCGGTAGCCTCGCTTCTAACAAAACGGCGAGTTCCGGGCTTAATTATGTCCCGCTCATGGAAGCAACCAACTGTACGAACATCTCCTTATCTGTTTGATCTCATTACGTAAGTAGCTTAGAGCAAGTGCATGGTTAATAACTTTCTTGGAAAGACAAAGAGGTGGATGAAAAACATGTGGATGCCAGTGAGTTTATATTTATACAGTAATTTGCAGTAATTATATTTAGCTTAAGTTGGTCTCTTCCACTGAATGAATTCCAGGTAATATACCTATGTTCCCTCAGCTAAGCTAACAGAACTCGATGTTTGAATAACTATCGAACATGTATAGCCGCGCGGACATAAGCTCTCCATACATTCCTATGCTGAGCTAATGTTTTCCAATCATCCCCTGTACAATTTACTTACCTCTAATTATGGTTAATATTATTCACCCACTTCATCCTTAGTCTGTCAATGGACCTTTTCCCTTTGATTTTCCTGCAAGGAATTTCCATGCCCCTCTTTTATTCCCTATTGTTGTCACATGTCCTCCCTCTCCATTGCAATCTACGAGACTTATATTTTCTTATTGATTAACGTTTTCCATAAAGATCATGCAGCTCATTGTTTGTCGATCCCTCTTTGATCTAAAACTTTTCCTAATAACTTTATTCTCAAATACTCGTAATATTTTTCCTTCCTTAAAATAAGAGTCCATGTCTCGTATCCCAATATTATAACTGGGAAAAGTAACTATTTTTATTAAATAAAGAAAAACAAACAATTAATAGTGAGTGGAGAACATATTTTTAACCACTCACCTCACACAATTTCAAATTTCTTTGATACCGACGGTTTCAGACAACATTAGACCCTCTTCTGTCATGACTTTCACTGATGAAATTCTCTGGTTGTTTATTTCTCTATGGACGTCATCTCTTGTGCTGCCATCTTTGGTTGGGATTATAAATTTTGAAATTAAATTTTTATCCTTATATTTATAAATATCTGTCTATGAACTCTGATATTCCGGTGGATACAAATTTAATTTCAAAATGTATAATCCCAACAAAGATGGTAGCACAAGAGGTGATGTCCATAGAGAAATCAACAACCAGAGAATTTCATCAGTGGAAGTCATGACTGAAGACAAGATGTTGTCTGAAACCGTCGGTATCAAAGAAATTTGAAATTGTATGAGGTGAGTCGTTAAAAATATGTTATCTACTTACTATTAATGATGTATCCTCATAATGTTTACTTCCCAACATTAATTTAAATATAAATAAAACTATTAATTGTTAAAAATAGCCTAATATTACAGTGGGATTTTTCTGTCAGTTAGTTGATAAAAAAGTTTCAATTTGTTTGGAGGAAGGTAAAGTTTGTCAATCTGTTGACGTAGGGTGGAAGAGAATATAATGTTCTAGCAAGAGCAACTGTTAATAGTTATGAACGCAACAATGGAACTAAATAGTGTATTTTACTAGTCGAGGACGTGTTTGAGCCCGAGATTTAGCGAGGACTAGCAAATAAGTTTGAGACTTGTAATGTACTTACTTCCCGAATTGCGCATTAAATTTTGTTCATTCTTACACTAATAATTATGTTTAATTGTTATATTTCATATATCTTCGTTTGAATATTTCAATAACATGTTCATCGATTGGAAGATCACAGGATACCCAAACAAATGTTAAGATATCAACCTGCAGGAAGAAGAAGACCAGGACGTCCGCTCAAAAGACTTCTGGATGGTGTTTTCTTGAGGCCGAAACAGGTCGACAAATGGCCTAAATTCGTGAATGTACTATGATGATGATGAATATTTCAATTGTTTGACAGCATGGAAATGTTGATAAAATAACTGCAATTGGTTATTGTTGTCTGAATTAGTGGCAGACATTTTAAATAACAGTTTCAGACTGCATATTAATTACACATTATGATTAATTGTGATGGAGAGGAAGCGGCGAATGCTAAGGTACATTCTCTATTACCAACAAGGACGAAAAATATATATGAAAATGTATACAGAATAGTTAAAGACTGGTGAAAATAAAAAAAAAAAAACTGTAGTACATAAAGTAGAGATACATATTGAAGTAAATAAGAAAAATATTGATGGAAATCAACCAATTTTTTTAGCTAATGTTAATTAATAATTGTAACAACTGTTCAGTCACTATGAATTTGAATTATTAAAGTGAGAAATAAATGTGGTACAATAAAATTGTGTTGTATTACTCAATACAATTTTAAGTAGATAACATTTTTACATTGTTAATTAAGTCAATTACTTTTCTTCCCTAGGGAAGTAAGTCGAGCTATCACATGCCGTTGTCAATGGATACCAAGGCCTCTCTGGCAAATTAAACTTACTTACATAAAAACAGGATGGTAATTAGGCCATTATTAGTGTAGGAGTGAACAAAATACTGTAATAGGTAGTATGGTGAGGAGGGATATAAAGGACAATGTGCTAATGATGTTGTGTGCCTAATTAATATGTGCCAGAGAGTCTAACGAAACGGTATGATAAATAATTAATTGTTCCAGGTATGGAGCAACCTGATAAAATCTGTGAATACCACAAATAAAAATATGTAGGATTTATGAACACATTGAAGTCCTTTGGTAAGAACAGTGTTTAGATCGGTATGAATGAGGCAAATTTTGAGGAAGTGGCTGAATTCAAATACCTAGGAACAATAATCACAAATAGGAATGAGATGCACAAAGAAATTAAACATAGGCTCAATTCTGGAAATGCGTGCTATTATGCATTGCAGAGACTCTTGATGTCCCAACTCCTTTAAAAAAACGTTAAACTGAAAATATATAAAACTATTGTTCTACCAGTTATATTACATGGGTGCGAAACATGGATCTTACTTTAAGGGAGGAAAGGAGATTACAAGTATTTGAGAATAAAGTACTTAGGAAAATTCTTGGACCAAAGAGAGATGAACAGACAGGTGAATGAAGAAGAGTACATAACAATGAACTACATGGTCTTATAGGAAGCCAGATATAATAAGAACAGTTAAGTCTCGTAGACTGCAGTGGGCAGGACATGTTGCACGTATGTGGAATGAAAGACTTGCATGGAAGCTTCTTGTAGGAAAGCCAGAGGGAAAACGCCCAGTTGGTAGACCAAGAATGAGGTGGGATAATAACATTAACTATGATTTGAGGGAAGTAGATTATACAGGGAATGATTGGAAAGCATTAGCTCAGGATAGGGATGTATGGAGATCTTATGTCCGCGCGGCCATGGACCTGCGGGTTCGATAGTGCCAGTGAGTAAGTAAGTAAGTATGAATGAGGGAGAATTGGTTTCCCAAGAATTTGATGGAATAACGAAGTAGAGTACATTTTCGTGCATTGCCTATGTAGTAATGAAATGTCGTTACAGTTGAGATTGGACAGACATTCATTGGTTTTGGGAAGACTACTTGTACATTCGCGATGTTGAGTCCAGAATTCTCTCTGGGGCGTTGGGTTTATAACGAAGTGAACAAGAGAAAGACCTGTCACTTCTTGCAACACTGTCTTCAAGATGAACGTCGGCTGAAGATAGGATCTGTACTAATACACACGGGAACTGCTCCGTGTCACCGGTAAAATGTTCCGTTTTCGTGTAAATTTCTTTACAAAAAGAGATAGTCTTAACAATGAAATATATTAAAGTGCTTATAAATAGTTTCAAAGAAGATAATTGGAAGTAAATATTAATAAAATTAAATATAGAGTTTTTCTTAAAAATACGTGATATAATGGAAAAGGACCGTTAGTGACAAATTAGGGAAATTTTGAAGAAGTGGCTGAATTGATCTTCCTAGGAACAATAATTACAAACAAGAATGAGATGCACAAAGGAATTAAACACAGTCGCAATTCTGGAAATGCCTGCTATTATGCATTACATGGAGTCTTGTCGTCCCAACTTCTCTCAAAAAAATATTAAACTGAAAATATATAAAACTGTTATTCTCGCAGTTATATTATATGGATGCTAAACCTGGACTTTCACTTTAAGGGAGGAGGGAATATTACGAGTTCTTGAGAATAAAATTCTTTGGGGAAAAAATTGGACCATTGAGAGATAAACGGACAGGCGAATGGAGAAGACTACTTAACAGTTAGTTGTATGATATTTATAGGAAACCAGATATAATAAGAACAGTTAAGTGTCGTAGACTGCAATGGGCAAGACATGTGGCATGAGTGAAGAATGAAAGAGGGGAGTGTAAGCTTTCCGTAGGAAAACCAGAGAAAAAACTCCCAGTTGGTAGACCAAGTATGAGGTGGGAAAATAACATTAACCATGACTTGAGGGAAGTAGGTTATACAGGGGATGTTTGGAAAACATTAGCTCAGGATGGGTATATATTGAGAGCCTATGTCCGCGCGGACATGACGCTATGGGGTAAATTGGATCAATTAGTTAGTTAATATTAGTTAGTTAATAGACTGATCAATAGTTTCAAAGAGGATAATTGGAGATACATTCCATTCCATTAGTACAGTTAAACGTCTCACCTTATGGGTCCTTTTACGTGCAATTCAAATAATAAAATTCATTCATTCATTAATAATAATATAATAATAATAATAATAATAATAATAATAATAATATAAATATGATACATTATACGGGAAACACCAATTAATATATATATATATATATATATATATATGGTATGATAAGAAAAATAAATGCCTGGACGGGATTCGAACCCGGATCTCTGAGTCTGTACCTCAGCGTGATATCCATTACACTACCAGGCGAATCCAATTCAAACACTTATTTTTCTTATATATGTATTATACTCTCCATTATTACTAGATGTCATTATTACTAGATATATATATATCTTACACTGGATAATAATGAAGTCGAGTTTAGAGCAAATATAGGGCGATGACTCCTCCCAGTTTATTGGGAATTGATCGTAAGATGGCATAGGCAAACAGAAAGTATCATTCTGGTTGAATATGGATGGGGGTGACCAAGGGGTTTGCAGGAGTGAAGTTATCTGGATCTAGATTTCTTTTAAAAGATGCCAATGTCCGGCATTCATAGTGTTCTGCTTAAGAGCAGGTCTTTCACTGCAAACTCAGCATTCTCCACTCTTTCCTTAACTCAGCTTTCCTTTTTGTATCTGCATACAAACAATTTATTTTAATATTGTCTATCATCTGATGTCTTTTTCTGCCTCTAACTTTATTTCCGTTGACCATTCCTTCTAGAGCATCATTCAGCAGGCTGTTTCTTCTTAGCCAGTGGCCAATCCAATTTCTTTTCCTCTTCTTTATGAGTTCCAGCATTGTTCTTCTTTCACTCATTCTGTCTAGCACATCTTTATTTCTTACTTTGTCTGTCCATTTTATACGTTCCATTCTTCTCAATATCCACATCTCAAAATATAATAAAATAATGAAGAGTAATAACATACTCTCAGCAACTAAAATTAGGCTATATAAAGTTTAATAAGATCAGTTTTAACCTATGGCAGTGAGACATGGAGCCTCACTAAAAGATCAGAGGTAGCCCTAAATAATTTTGAAATAAGTACTCAGCAAAATATTTGGACCTATAAATACGAGTATTAATGATCTGTGGAGAATACGATACTTCAAAGAACTGTATGATAAATACAGTTAACATGACTTTGTCAATTGTATTAAGTTAAAGAAATTAGAATGGGCTGGCCATGTACAAAGGCTCTCAACAGATCGAGCACCAGAAAAGGTGCTTACAGCAAGTTTATGGGGAATAGACGAGTTGGAAGACCGAAAAAACGATGGGAGGATGGTATTAAGGAAGATGCTGCAAACCTACTTAAGTGTCGCAACTGGAGGATTGCTGCGTAAATTAGAAATGATTGGAGGCAGAAGTTAAGGGAGGCCAAAGCTCGAATTTGAGCCAATCAGCCATTGGATGAATGGATGGATACCATCTGGGCCCCACATTTTCTCGACCTGTCGGCAGAGAGATTTAACTATGGATCACGTACTTTTTTGACCACTCAAGGGCATGGAGGGCTTTCGAATGAGTGTCTCTTCCGAGACAACACAGTATGATGAAACACAATATTCAAACACACATTCATACTTAACATTGCGAATATCATAATTGTTATTATTATGGCCAAATGATGTTCGGGGACAGTTTGGACCTTAAAGTTACTTGTCATTTGTCTTATAGGTGAGGAAAAACTTCGGAAAAAGAAATCACCCTGGAAACTTATTCCGACCAGAGATCGAATCAGAACCCTTCACATGAGAGAGCGATGCTATCCCGACCCCACAGTGCTGAACGTAATAATAATAATAATAATAATAATAATAATAATAATAATAGTAATAATAATAATAATAATAATAATAATAATAATAATCTGCTAGATCACAAAAAAAATGAAGACATCTTAGAAGAATTACACATGGAATCTTTAGAAAACAAAATTTCTGATTATAAGTCAAGATGGATACAACATGTTCATCGAATGGAAGATCACAGAATACCCAAACTAAAGTTAAGATATCAACCTGCAGGAAGAAGAAGACCAGGACGTCCACTCAAAAGACTTCTGGATGGTGTTTCTCTTGAGGCCGAAACAGGTCAACAAATGGCCTGAATTCGTGCATGTACTATGATGATGATGATGATAATAATAATAACAATAATACAATAATTTTACCTGACATAGTTATGGCTTTAAGAACTTGTCTGCGACTCAACCAGGTTAGGGAAAACAAAATTACTATAATTAGTCTTAGGTCGGTCGCGGTACACTAGTGGTTATGTTCCTTGCCTCTGGTCCCGAGGGTCGCGGGTTCAAATCCGGCCGGGGTCGATGGATTTTTTTAGGACGGAAAAATCCAAGGAGTAAGTCCTCCGGGAGGGACTTTAAGCCGTGGGTCCCGAGTCTGAAGATTTTCAGGCTCGTAAAAAATCCTTAAGCCTGAATGAAAAGGCTTCTAAGCAAAATTTACCGAATTTTCCCGTCCTAATACTACCTTGGTTTCCTTGATGTCAGTATGAGGCGGAACGCTCACCACGAACCACTAAAAAAATGGCATTTATACGAAAACAAGTGTAACTAAATTAGTATGATTCAAGTTCTTCCCTGTAGGGGGAGAGCGCCTAAATTTCTGTAAAAGGGAAAACATAGGCTTACAATTCAATACAATAATTAGTCTTATATTCAAATTATAATAAACATAAATGATTACAGGGGTAGCTAAAAGTAAGAGATTGAGCGCGTAAAACTAGAGGTCCTGGGTTCAAATGCATGTTCAGTTACACATTTATCTGTTTAGTTGTATTTTTCAGCCTTCTCATGAAACATTTAATGAAATAGTTATTTTTAGTTGTGAAGAATATTTTAAATTTGTTTTTACATTATTTTAAAACGTTCTGCAAAAAGGAACCAAGCCACAAGACAACTTAACTTAGAAAAATACAATTAAAGTTAAATGTGAATAAAAAATTCACAAATAAAAATATCTATCTACAGTGTTATTCCCAAGATCAGGTATTTCACTGCATTCATTGCATTTCCATGCTATGCTTACAGTTTTACTAGGGAATTATAGGTGAGTTAGTTTCCCACTGCTTTCCACACCGGTAAAAATGACTATGATGATGTTCGGGGACCTTTTGGGCATTATAGCTACCTGACATTTGTCTTAGGTGGGGGAAAAACCCCGAAAAAACCTCACCCAGGAAGCTTGTCCCGACCGGCAATCGAACTCGGGCCCGCTGCGTGAAAGGCAGCATGCTACCTCGAGACCACAGCGGTGGACCAAGTAAAAATAAGCATTTACTTATTTCTTCAACTAACAGAATATCAAAGATCTTCTATTTTATGTGAAAGATGGTAACTCAAACATTTTTTAAATCTGATACTTTGCACATTTTTGTTTGATTCTTTGTGCAAGGAGAGAGAGATATTGCATATTCTGTCAGTGTTTTATTACTTGGTTCATAGATGGTATAAGAATGCGGGTGGTGGGTTGAATTTTTTTTTTCGGGATATGGAGCGATATTTGAAGAACAATAATGTAGCATTAGTTTGTATATTTCAAACTTGAGAGTTGGTACCTTTTTGCAGATTGTGGTCCAATTGTTTTTCTCATATTAGTACACACCCTTGCATGTCGGAAACTTTTAAGAAACGTTTACTGTGGGAGTAGTAGGTAGACATTTTAATATGATTTCAACTTGTCACGCGTCTATTTCAGTTTAATTCTCGCTCTATCACACATAAGAAGTTACTTGATCTATCTGAAACCACCAAGATATGTTGGTAGCATACGTCTTTCTGAATAAGAATTTACTATTATTTATTGTACTTATATATATATATATATATATATATTTAAATTCTCCCATACAACTTATATATAAGTGGAAAGAAGACTTATAGAACAAATAGCAGAATTTAATTATTTAGGTGTATTAATAACGAACACTAAAAATGTAATAAAATAAGTAAAGAAACAAGCTGATAAAGCAGCACAAATATCAGGGTATATCCCATTCATAGTAATTCTGCCCGAGGGCAGGTCCTTCACTGAAATCATAGCATTTTCATGCTATAGTTGAATGCAGGCTTTCACGGCCGGTAATCATAATGTTGAGTGATTCCGGGTTATGTGGCCGTGGTCCATAGTTGGTGTTGATACCAGACGTTTCGCCCTCAACTGCGGAGGGCATCTTCAGTGGCGAGTGCTTCTATGCGTGTTTCCTGGTCGGAAGATCTACTTAGAATGAGCGCTGTGGACGTAGAGGACGTTGTATTAGTGGGGGGTGCAGGGTGAGTGGGCGTGGCTCTTGCTGATTGGCTAATAGTCGTCTCCTTGTTGCCACTGGTGTTAATGCATTTATTTTCTAGTGTATGAAACCAGGCCTTAACTGTCTAAGGCCTGGTTTCATACACTAGAAAATAAATGCATTAACACCAGTGACAACAAGGAGACGACTATTAGCCAATCAGCAAGAGCCACGCCCACTCACCCTGCACCCCCCACTAATACAACGTCCTCTACGTCCACAGCGCTCATTCTAAGTAGATCTTCCGACCAGGAAACACGCATAGAAGCACTCGCCACTGAAGATGCCCTCCGCAGTTGAGGGCGAAACGTCTGGTATCAACACCAACTATGGACCACGGCCACATAACCCGGAATCACTCAACATTTTCATGCTATGCTTGCAGCTTTATTAGGAAATTGTAGGTGTGGTAGCTTCACGTTGCTTTCCACACCGGTGATGGATGATGATGATAAGGATAAGGATGATGGTGATGGCCATATGATTTCGGGGACCGTTTGGGCGTTAAAGTTTTCCTGACATTTGTCTTACAGGTGAGGAAAAACCCCGATAAAAACCTCACCCAGAAAAACTGCCCCGACCGGGGATCGAACCCGGGCCCGCTGCGTGACAAGGCAGCACGCTACCCCGAGACCACAGCGGTGGACCTAGATAAGATATAGGTTTTTTTTTTTTTTTTTCTATTTCGAATGTTAGTGAACTACTATTCTTACACGCTCTAATGTAAAATAGGAAGAGGTACAGTTATATAATATTGTTCAATTGTATTGTTTTACAATTGGATGGCGTTATGCGTTAACCGGCTATGCGCCATTGTCATTTTCGAGAAAAATTAGTTTAAAGTTTAAGTCAATCTTCACTATTTATTGTAGCGCCAAACTAACACTACTGGATATTGCAAATTATCTTCCATGTTTGTCACTTACGGATATGCATCAACAATATAAGAGCGGGAACATTTGGCGCTTAGCTGCATGATATAAAATTTAGAATAACATTTATGAATATCTGGTTAAAAAACCGGTTTGTTGCATAAAATAGAATATCTGGTAGGACTCATGGCGTTTACATTTTTCTTGAATAATAGGGCTATATATTTAAAGATTTGAGGCAGTGCAACAGATGTCATCAAAATCTCAATAATTTTTTAATGTCGCTTAGCCGGTTTATGTATAACATCATCCAAGTTGTATTGTAATTTTTACGATTTTTTTATTATTTCGCAAATGGAAAGCACATGTGTTACTTAGTAACGCTCTCTACATTGAAAAAGTTAGGAGCAGCATATTTGTCAAATCTGTTTTAGAAGTAAAAATAATTATATTTGACTTCGCGTGTAAATTTGTATTAAAGTGAACAAATTCAGGATTAACGTATATTTGATGAACCGAAACATTTTTTTTTTCTGCACAGGACAACGTTTCGGTTGAACGGAAGCTGTTGATTTTGTGCTAGCACTAGTTGTGATGTAGATTTTATTCATCAATACATGAAATACTTAATTAAGCACACGTCACACCTTTCCGGCTGCCATTGTGTCACATGTGAATGTAACTTACTGAGGCTTCATTAATTATTTGTCGTGTTAACTTGTTACAGCCAGTAAATCTGTTTCCATGTTGTTTTCTACAATATTCTACTCCCATTTTTAAGCATAATACATTATGCATTGTACCCTAAACTCATATCCCCAGTTCGTTAAAGGAAATTTGCATTATACTATCGTTCCCGGCATTCATTGTTCTGCACGAACGTTCAATTCTCGTGTCATGACCGGACGATAAACATATAAGTTACTTTTTTACCATGTAATTCACTAATTAAGACGTAATTATATAGATCTATTATTAACCTATTCGCTTTAGGTATAAATGCTCGATGCATTTCCCCATAAACCAGATTTAAGTCATCGTAAATTATATTGTCTAATTTCAGACATACAAAACGAACAAAAGATAACGGTACTTGAGATCTCAATAAGGGTGAAGGCCAAAATCTAGTCCCCTACTATTCATAAATAATTATTTAATAACAAACTAACTTATACACCTCACTGATAGTATTCACTTAAAAATTAATAAGCTAAATTATTTATGAAAATAATATTAAGATTGACAAATATTTTCATGTGTTTTGTTTTAAATATTGTTTAATCGTAAAATTAGTTTTCTATATCTCATTATTTTCTTTGTTGTTTTATATACATTAGACAGGGACAATTTAATATGCTTTGCTTGTATACATTTTATTATTAGTTTTAGTCTTAATTTTAACTAACATTAACTGGTTGCATTATAGATCGTAATATAATAGATATTATCTTTTTGATCAAATTTTATTTAGCATTTAATATTAGAGTTAATTGAGATTGCTATATTCTGATGTAATATATGTTTGTCCTGGTGAGTGGAAGAGAAGACCACATAGCCTAACTCCACCAGGATAAATAAATAAATGTTAACAAAAGATTACCCTGCCATTGGATGTACAAAATATTGCAGAATATATATAAGAAGCAGAGTTAAGCGAGTGTACGTCGTCTTCTGAGTTGAAAGATGACGTGCATTATGACGTCACATTGTCGCGCGGAATATGTCGATAGTGCAGATAAATACATATCTGACATAAAAACATTCCTATAGTCCGATCGCAGCGCCACCTACCGATTCCAATTGCGAATCTAAACCATTCACACACCCACACAAACAGACAAAATATTTAATCTTAATTAGTCCAGTCGTTTAGGCAGTTTTTAATTTTGGATTTCAAGTAAATCTCCACTTTTTTAATTGTCGGATTTCGCACATTTTTTGACAATACATCGATTTATTTTAATAGGATATGCTGAGTTTCGTTGTGAAACATCGAAAAATGCGATCGCTAGAGCGATTTTTCAATTTTCACTTCAGGTGAACGTCTATGCCTAATGATTTTATAGGGTCCAGTTGTGAATCTGAACCATCGAGGGACCCAATCAAGCATACCCATAAAATTATATATATTGGCTCTACTTCATATCAGATATATAATATATATATATATATATATATATATATGTTGAAACTGTTATGTGCCAGAAAGTCAAAATTAGAACATGTCACAAATATGGAAATTAGAAACATAATGGAAGCAGAAGAAAGCATAATTGAAAGAATTGAGGAGAAGGAATTAAAATGGTTAGGACATATTTTAAGAATGGAAGATGAGAGATGGCCGAAGGAACTATATCAGTGGCAACCGAGCAGAAAGAAGAAAAGAGGGAGACCGAAGTAGACATGGAAGGAAAACATGACAGTAATGCAAGCGAGAGGGCTAAGCATTGAAGATGCCCAAGATCGTAGGCTTTGGAGGTTTGGCATAGGAAGACGGCAGCAGCTGTAAAAACCCAAAGATATATAGATAGAAACTGTAAGTAATTATTTCATAATGATATTCATCCTGTTATCACAATGTGTAAAAATAGAGGGAAAGCGCCCAGTTGGTAGACCAAGAAAGAGGTTGGAGAAGAACATTAACCATGGTTTGAGAGAAGTAGATTATATAGAGGTATGAAAAAAAAATAACTCGGTATAGGGATGAATGGAGAAATTATGTTCTCTTGGCCATGAACCTATAGGTTCGACAGTGCCAGTCAGTTATTATTTATTCATATTGTGTTGGCGAAGATAGCAACTGAGAAGTTCTGTAATAAGACATTTAGTATTCTGCCCGAGGGCAGGTCTTTCACTGCAATCACATTTTCATGCAATCATATCATTACTAGGGATTTATAGGTGTGGTAGCTTCCCGTTGCTTCCCACACCGGTGAATGATGATGATGATAGCCGGATGATTTTAAGGGACCGTTGAGCCCTAAACCTTCTGACATTTGTCTTACATGTGAGGAAAAATCCCGAAAAAAACTTCACCGAGGAGCTTGTCCCGACCGGGAATCGAACCCGGGCCCACTGCGTGACAAGGCAGCACGCTACCTCAAGACCACAGCAGTGGACGTAATAAGACATGGTGAAAAATAAAGACTTATTTAAGAGAGACATAATTTGTCAGTTGCATTGTATTATTACTGTGCGCCATGTTGCCAAATGATTTGATAAACGTTTTGCCCTTGCATGCTGATGGTAAGGATTTCCGTGACAGGCACGATTCAAAAATAGAATTGTCAGTTGTACGACAGATGTGATTGAGTTGCCTGTAATGGAGAAATAGTGGAAACCTTCCCCTCGCGATGGTTTTGTCCACCACAAATTTCACTTGGAGGCGCACGTGCTTCGATTCGCTGATGAACACATGAGTGAGGGGTTCTAGTCTCTGGCTCAACACGTTCTTCCAAGAGTATCGTGTTTTCTTACTGTATTTCATAAGCATTGCACTTTTTCCTTTTTTTACCATCCAGAGTACTTGTGCTATATAACCACACCTTCCTAATATGTATTTCATTACTTTAAAAATAGTTCACAATTTTTTTTCTTATCTTCATCCCTTCGCAGTTAAAACCTAAATCACGAATTATTTAGGAATTATTTCCCAAGTTGCGGTTATATTTTGTTGAAGGATTTGAGTGGGTTTAAGTTTGTATATCTGGTTGGGTTTAGGTTTAGGTTTGATCGAGGATTAGTTTACGTAAATTGCGATAGGGCTGTGGATTCTCTTCTCAGGGATCAATGGTTAGAATACGTGAGATGCTTCATAAAAAAATCTTGTTGATTGACTAAATAATTCAGATTTGTTCGAAATTTGAATATCCAAGAAAACTAATTATTTTTCGGTGGTAATATTCCTCACTCTATATACTTAAATCAATTCTTCTTGTTAAATATCTTTGATTACACTGAGCAACAAAAAATAAACTTTTTTTTCTCAGAAAGAAAAATATGTGATTCCGATAGTATTTCTTCTCCTGAATTCAAATATGATATCGGGTTTTCTCCATCACGCAAGGTTTCCGAGAGACAGGAATTTATAATTTCAAACATTTTAATATTTTCTACATTCGTAACTACACAATATTCGAATATTCGGACTCACCTAGAAAGTAAGAAATGACGATTTTCTGCAATATTTTGCCTGTGGAGCATCCCTCTTGATGCTCTAACAATAATCGGCCAGCATTTTAGGATTCCATTTGCCTTGATATCTCTTTTCCATAGCTGAAATCTCCTGAGCTAGCCCATTTGGTTTTATTTTACAATGGACAAATGGACGAAAAAACGTTTATTAAAAATAATTATTTAAATCCATTAATTGAAGTGTGGGTGATGGAGAAATTCCGAATACATGTTTGAAAACACGATAACAAAACTACATTAAGTATATAATATAATTAAGTATATAATATAACTGAGAGAATAACAGCTTTATGTTTTCAGTTTAATGTATATATATATTAGCTAATACCCGGCGTGCGCTGCTACGCCAAAATAAATAAAAAAAAATATGTGCTTTTATATGCAGTTGAATAAGTAACAGGTAAAATTTATATCCTAATTATTTTAGATACCCCGTGCTGTTTACACGGCGTTGTTCGGGAATCTACTCATCCTGATCTTCTTGGCATAAATGAGCTGAATGACAAAATTAATGTACTTTTTATGATTAGGCTAGTTGAATAAGTAAAAAAAAATATATATCGAAATTATTTTAAGATTCCCCGTGCTGATCATCCGGTTGTGCCGGGAATCTAATTATCTCGATCTTCTTGGCATAAATGAGTTAAAAGACAAAATTAGTTATTGTGAGTTATCCGTAAAAGAATACATGCCATGTGCTACTATGCTTGCACACGAATCTACGTACTTGTCTCGATCTTCTTGACATCAGTGAAAGACAAAAAATGGTTATTGTGAGTTATCCGTAAGATATATATTCTGTCGCGGACTTTTTTGTAGAGCTTTTTGAGATATTCAATTCTTCTTCTTCTTCTTCTTCTTCTTCTTCACTTCCTGGTTTAGGCAAGAGTTGCATGTTCCGTCTTCACTAATAGATCTAAGACAATCTCTTCCGAGGACGTCCGACAATTCTGTGTACATTAATTTTGTGTATATATTTGTTATCGTTTAGGCAGCGTAAACAATTTAAGCGTCCAAAGAGCTTTTTTTCACGTTTTCCACTACAAAGGGCGATTTTTAAGGGTGTAGGAGTTGGGTATCACAACTCTCTTATAGTTCATCGCGGGAATCTCCTGAACATTTTGCGAAAAGCGCCATCACAATCGGATCAACGGTATGTCAGCGCATAAAGTACGAACAAACAAACATTCATTTTTTTATATATTAGATATGAACATCTCTGTATGTATTTGTGTGTATGTGTATAGCACTTTCAAGCTGTCGTAGATGTAGAGCTATGGGAGATGCTTTGGTTCGAGTCTACATGGAGAAACAAGTCTTATTTTGGAATTTCGACGAATATACCCATCAAGCATCGTGAGGAATTTGGGTAGCTACAATAAGGAGCAAACTAACTTTAACGGCAAGGGACACGACATTTTGACCGCATATTAGTCCCATACTTGCCATATATCTGTACACCACTATGATTAACACATGTGGATTTGAGGCCAGTAGCCGACTGGTAGACCAAGAGCCTTCTAGATCTGTAGGTTATTTGATCTCACCCTCAGGCTGGCCAAGTGTCCACCTTTGAAATTTAACGTGAGAAAATTATCCAGCCGAATAGACTTTCGCAATGTTTATTATTTTTTTTTAACGTGAATGACATATTTAATGTATACATTTACAGTTACTTCTCTTTTTGCAGGTAAGACTCCTACTCCATTCTTATCAGCTGATGCCTTTCATTTATGTAAGTACGCTACTTTCCCTTTTCCTTGTTGCCTGTTGTATCAGACATTATTAAATAATTTATATACAGGGTGTCCCATTCAAATCTCCCACATTTTAATTAATCATAACTAACAAAGTACGCGGAATTATGAAATGAGGTCGGTGTTAAACAAAACAGGAACTCAAAGAATTTTCATTGCCACACACTAAAACACCTCTACATGTGCATCATTAGTAGCACGAACAATATCAAGTCTGTATTCGAATTCGTGCCACGTTCTGTCCAGCATGTCCATTGGTACTGTTTTAATTGTGTCAAGGATACGAGTTCGTAAATCATGAAGATCTTGTACTGGAGTCGCAAACACACGGTCGTTTACAAACTAGAAAACAGTTTGTGCTCGTTGCTGAGGAGTCGCCATTTTGTTTCATGTCATTATTGTCCAACATGCGACAGATGAATTAACTGCAACAATTAAAACAAAAATTATTTGAGTGTCTCTTTCTTTTAATACCAATCTCATTTCATAATTCCGTATACTTTGAGAGTTATGATTAATTAAAATGTGGGAGGTTTGAATGGGACACGGTGTATTCACTGAATTAATTCCAGCCTCTCCTTTGTTAGGAGTTGCAAGACAGAATCAATTTAGTTAAATTTAATACACAAGTGATCTTCTTGGTGATAAAATATTAAAATATATATATGTTGGGCAAACCAGAAGATCCATTTTAACTAGATTTAATGAACATATCGCCCATTTTAGACTTAACAGAATTGAAAAATCTGGAGTTGCCCAGCATATTTCTGATTACGGTGATGCTATCAATAAAAGTAACCTTAGGCTGATTCGTTCGGTCATTGATTTCAAATTCCTTGACGTCCTTGAAAGTTTGGAAATTTATAAAAATAAGGATAAAATCATGAATAAAGACAAGGGCCCTATTCTTTAATTGAAACAAAAGAGGATTAGTTTTATTATATTTTATTGTTTACTTATGAATGATTGCGTCATGTGACGTAGTTTGTTTTTAACTGAATTTGTTTATTTATTTATTATCAATTTTGTCTTCAGTCAATATCTGGTCTTGAGAATGACAGCTTGGCTGTAGAAATTTGTTGACCATTTTAAAACATTAATTGGTGAAATGGGCATATTGACTGCATATATATTTTAATTTAGTTAAACTTATTTCCCTAAATATGTCATGAATGGTAAGAGACATCTAGTGGGCAACTAAGATATTACTAGAATGAAGAAAGTTGGTAAATTTTGCTTAGAGGCCTCTTTATTCAGACTTAAGATTGGAACGACTATAGTCCTTGTAATGCGAGTTAGTGGTCAAAATAAATTAAATAAAGAAACATCTCACACTTAAGACTGGAACGACTATAGTCCTTGTAATGCGAGTTAGTGGTTAAAATAAATTAAGTAAAGAAACATCTGATTAAATGCGAATTTTATGAAGGAAACTGAGTAATTTAAAGGTTATGAAGATAAATGTTTTTCCCATGGAATTTCGGCCAGTATGAGACCGGTGTCCACCCAACATCGTGAAGCATTTGGATAGCTACAATAAGTAGCGACTCCATGTTGAGAAGACCAGCTATAACGGTTGGGGGACCCGACATGCTGATCACATGTCAACCCTATACTGGCTAGATGATCATCTACTTCCGTGATTAAGACATGTGGATGCGAGGCTAGCAGTCGGCTGGTAGGCCTTCTGGACCTATCGCGCTTGGAGTAGTAGAAGATTAATGAAGTGAGGACATTTCCGATATTTAATTCATTCTATTCTATAGTGTTCTGTTCTAGGGCAGGTCCTTCACTGCAATCATAGAATTTTCATGCTATGCTTTCAGTTTTGCTAAGGAATTATAGGTATGACAGCTTTCCGTTGCTGTCCACACAGGTGATGATGATGGCCAGATGATTTCCTTTAATTTTTTTAACCCCTTTATGTTTTATATTGAGTTATTGATTTGTTCAGTCAATAAGTTTTAACATTATCTTCATTTTTATGTTAGTATACCTTTATTATTATCGTTGCGTTGGTCCCTAAGCTTCCTGACGTTTGTCGTACAGGTTAGGAAAAACTCTGAAAAAAACTCACCAGGAGCCTGTCCCGACCGGGAATCGTATACGCTACCTCGAGACCACAGCGGTGGAAACGTAATACATAACAGTATGCATTTCCAGAATTGCGCCAACTTTAATTTCTTTGTGCATCTCATTCCTATTTTTAATTATAATAATAAAGGAGAAATGCACAGAAGCCTGTATGTATTACATGCAAAGTGCTTAATTGTCTTTGCTATAAGCGCTCAATGATTTAAGTCGTTTTTTACACTTTAGAATATGGTACTTTTCGCATTTTTCTGTAAACAAAACACATATACACTTGTCATTAGGTTCATGTAATGTCTTGTTGCACCATATATTGTGATGGAAGCCTTGGACTGGCAATCGGGTAGTGACATGACGCATTTTACAGTTCTATTCTGTCCATCGTCTGTCTTGCATAGCACAGGTCTATTTGTTATTAGTTAGAATGGAATTTATTGCCTTTTTTCAGAATAAAGAAAATACATATGCATTTACATTGCGCACGGGCCTGCTTGGCCGTACGTGCATTATTTTTCCATGAATAAAAAAATAAAACTAATAATATAAACAAATACCTACAAATACACCTGTATCAAAAAACAATAACAGGCTACATATAAGTAAAATCTATGTCTGCACTAAATCAAAATAATACATATCTACATTCATCCACATTCCGTACATTAATATTAAAAAAAAAATGCTAGAAAACAAATTAGAAAAAAAAAGCACACACACATACACCCACACATATACACACCGCACGCTCATACCCCCCTCCCCCCGTCCCTGCAGACATTAAGTGCACTATCAGACTATTCAACTTATCAGACCTACTTATTATATAACATGATTAAAGATCGAAAACAAAGACCATATTGAGATTCTTCTTATTGTTAATACATATATCCTTAAGCTACAATTTTGTTATATCTCAATTTTCTTACTGTACCCAAAAATTTGCATGTTTTTGATTCACTCTCGATCCGTCCTAAAAGATCCCAACACGCCACTCTCCCTCGATCCGACCTGAGAAATCTCTCCGGCAGCATCTGTAATCTAAGTTGTTCTGTCTCTCTACAGAATGCTATAATATGCTGCCAGTTTTCATGGTCATCGCATAGTGGGCATAGTTTAATGCCTTCCTCATTTGTTAAATTATGGGCCATCCATCCCCCCAAATGCTATTTGTTATTATTGTTCCTAGGTATTTGAATTCAGCCACCACTTCCACAAAATTTCCCTCACTTGTCAGTTAATGGTCTTAGGAAACTAAATTTAAAAAAATCCGATCATTTATTCTCTTCGAATTTTATGAAGGAAAATGAGTAATTAAAAAGTTATGAAGATTAATGAAGGGAGGATAATTAATGTATAATAATTAATAATTTTCCAATAATCGTGCCCCAGGCAGGTAATTAGCGAATTCAGACATTGATGTATTGTGTTGGTTTGATGGAGCCGAAAACTGTACAGCGAGATCATTGAGAGAATTTTATTGATAGTGGCCAGAGCTGAGAGTTTACTTTGTTGGGCATTGTATAAAGATAACTGTGTGGAGTGGGCAGTGTGTAATCAAGGAGCATAACAATGTAAAGTCAACATCAAATTCACTTTCCTTATCATTACCACCTTGCTCTCAAGTGTAAGCCGTTGTGAGTATAATAATGCAACTGAATACCTCATGCATTCACTTGTCTGTCAAGAGATAATACTATATTCTATTCACGACAGTGATGTAAATCCTCATCACGTTCAAGATCCTTCTCACATTTAACAAACATAGAATAGAAATTGAAAATGGATATTATTTGTGCATCTCATTCCTATTTGTAATTATTATTCCTAGATATTTGAATTCTGGAAGTAAATATCAGTAAAACTAAATATATGGTCACACGTAGAAATACATTATATAATGGAAATGGACAGCTAATGACAAATGAGGGAAATTTTGAGGAAGTGGCTGAATTCAAATACCTAGGAACAATAATCACAAATAGGAATGAGATGCACAAAGAAATTAAACATAGGCTCAATTCTGGAAATGCATGCAATTATGCATTGCAGAGACTTTTGATGTCCCAACTCCTTTCAAAAAACGTTAAGCTGAAAATATATAAAACTATTATTCTACCAGTTATATTGTATGGGTGCGAAACATGGACTCTTACTTTAAGGGAGGAAAGGAGATTACGAGTATTTGAGAATAAAGTTCTTAGGAAAATTTTTGGACCAAAGAGAGATGAAGAGACAGGTGAATGGAGAAGACTACATAACAATGAACTACATGGTCTTTATAGGAAGCCAGATATAATAAGAACAGTTAAGTCCCGTAGACTGCGATGGGCAGGACATGTTGCACGTATGGGGAATGAAAGGCGTGCATGGAAACTTCTTGTAGGAAAGCCAGAAGGAAAACGCCCAGTTGGTAGACCAAGAATGAGGTGGGAGAACAACATTAACTATGATTTGAGGGAAGTAGATTATACAGGGAATGATTGGAAAGCATTAGCTCAGGATAGGGATGTATGGAGAGCTTATGTCCGTGCGGCCATGAACCTACGGGTTCGATAGTGCCAGTGAGTAAGTAAGTAAGTAAGTAAGATATTTGAATTAATGAAACTAAATATATGGTCACACGTAGAAATGCATTATATAATGGAAATGGACAGCTAATGACAAATGAGGGAAATTTTGTGGAAGTGGCTGAATTCAAATACCTAGGAACAATAATCACAAATAGAAATGTGATGCACAAATAAATTAAACATAAGCTAAATTCTGGAAATGCGTGCTATTATGCATTGCAGAGACTTTTGACGTCCCAACTCCATTCAAAAAACGTTAAACTGAATATATATAAAACTATTATTCTACCAGTTATATTATATGGATGCGAAACACGGACTCTTACTTTAAGGGAGGAAATTAGTTTACGAGTTTTTGAGAATAAAGTTCTTACGAAAAATTTTGGACCAAAGAGAGATGAATAGACAGGTGAATGCAAAAGACTACATAACAATGAACTACATGGTCTTTATAGGAAGCCAGATATAATAAGAACAGTTAAGTCTCGTAGGCTGCGATGGGAGTACATGTTGCACGTATGGGGAATGAAAGACGTGCATGGAAGCTTCTTGTAGGAAAACCAGAGGGAAAACGCCCAGTTGGTAGACCAAGAATGAGATGGGAGAACAATATTAACTATGATTTGAGGGAAGTAGATTATACAGGGAATGATTGGAAAGCATTAGCTCAAGATAGGGATGTATGGAGAGCTTATGTCCGCGCGGCCATGAGCCTACGGGTTTGATAGTGCCAGTGAGTAAGTATGTAAGTAAGTAAGATATTTGAATTTGGCCACTTCTTCGAAATTACCCTTATTTGACATTAATTGTCTATTTCCGTTTTATAATGTATTTCTATGCCATTATCATTATCATCAACTTCACGGATTAGGTCTTTGCCTGTTCCGATCTCACATCTGTTCAGCCCAGCGCTTTCTTGGTCTTCCTATCGATCTTCGTCCTCCACGATTATACATCAGTGCCATCTTTGGTATCCTATCCTGTGTCATTCTATACAGATGTTCTATCCAATTCTTCCTTTGTTCTTCTATTTGTTGAAGAAGTGGTTGTACTTTTAGTTCTTCTCTAGTATTCTCATTTCTAATGTGTTCTTCTCTTGTAAAACCTTTCACCGCCCTAGGAATCTCATTTCCGCTGCCTGAATTTTACTTTTTTCTTATTCCTTTAGGACCCAGGCCTCACTTCCATACATCGCCATTCTTAGTGCCGTCGTTGAGTAAAATCTTAGCTGCGTATCGTTTCTTACTTTGTTCCTTAGTATTCGTTCTATGTGTGAATATATATTTAGTTTTATTCATGTTTACTTCCAGTCCCAATATCTTAGTGTTACTCAATAGTGTAATTCATTGTTACAATTTTTACAAATTCTATATTTCATCATCATCATCATCCGGTATCATGGCAGCTGCCGCCGTCTTCCGGAAACCAAACGCCATTCCTCTCTATCCATCCATTGATCTTCCTCCATTCCTCTGATATTCATAGCTGCTTGTACCCCTTCTATCCAAGTTTTCTTCGGTCTTCCTCTCTTCTTCCTTTCTATTGGTATCCATTCCATAACAATTTTAGGCAATCTTTGCTCTGGCATTCGTTTGACAATTTTAGGCAATCTTTGCTCTGGCATTCGTTTGACATGGCCATACCACTGCAGTCTTTTCTTTTCTATGATGTCTATGATGTCCGGCTCCTCTTGTACACCCATAATTTCCCTTATTTCTTTATTTCGTATCCTATCCATTCTAGATTTTCCAGCTGATCTTCTTAAAACATCCATTTCTGTACTTAAAATTCTTTTCATTTCCCTGCACCATATGTTAAAATGCTTTGAATTATGGTTTGATATATTTGTAATTTTCTATTTTTTGTAATATTTTTGCTCCACCAAACAGAGTTTAAAGCATTTATTGCTTGTTTTGTTTGTGCGATTCTATTTTTAATTTTCACTGTGTTATCGCCTGAACGGTCTAATTTTGTTCCTAAATAAGTGCATTCAATACTAGGTTTTACTTCTTCTCCATTGTTGAAATTTATATTTTCCATTTCTTCTCCTATACACAGGTATTTAGTTTTCTCAATGTTTATATAAAGTCCCCATTTTTCATATTCTTCTTTTAGTTCTTTAGCCATATATTCTATGTCATCGTGGTCTTGTGCTATTAATACCTGGTCATCTGCAAAATTTAATGAATATACATGTGTATTTTGGATGGGTATGCCCATTTTTTGACATTTTTTCCTCCATCTCTTAGTACTCTTTCGAGATAAATTTTAAATAGAGTTGGAGATAAACTGCAACCTTGCCTTAAACCTTTTGTAATAGTAAATCCCTTTGTTATATGATTTCCAACTTTTACAAATTCTATATTTGTTTGTGTAATTTATTTGTAACAAATAATATATCTAGAATGTACGGGGAGCTGGAAAAACGTTTCAATCAGACATTCAGCCTACTTGGTATGCGACCGTCTCATTGTGACTACATACATATTGTGCAGATGCGGGAGGTTGGCCGGAAACAATGCGCCAGGACAATCTAACCCAAAATTCCTTATAACGTTTCAACGTGTCATGGTGAACGGCCACTCTCTGCATAGTACACTGAATGCTTGACAGCGAAAAACAGTGTAGAAGTTGAAAATGGAGAGTAGTAAATGACATATAACAGGGAATTGCATAGGTTATATAAATCATCAAATATCATTACAGATATTAAAGTAAAGAGACTAAGATAGGCTGGGCATATGCAGAGGATGATAAAATATGAAGTAAAGTAAAGTAAAGTGATCCCACAACAGGCCTCAGGAGGCCCTTGGGGTAGTAGGAGGTTAAGGCTCCCACTTTTTCTGGACACTCGGCACTTTATGTCAGCCGGGTTGTCAGCCCTGCGTGACGGCCGCCTTTACCCCAGAACAAGCGTCTGGTACTCATTTCCGTTAGAGGCTGAGTCGACCCCAGGGCCATAGCGCCGCCAGAGAGTTTGAGCCAGTTTAAAAATCCTGACCCCCAACGGGACTTGAACCCTCGACCCTCCGGCTTGTAGCCCAGTGCCTTAACCACTACGCTACGGCGTGCCCCAAATATTAAGTAGTTTGAAGAATTATAGATGATAAAGAACACAGAGAACCGGAAGATCTCATTTGGGATGGATGGATGGAGCATTGTAGAATGTCAAATTTTTAAAACTGAAGAATTGGTGGATGGCAGCCAGAGATAGAGAAGTGTGCAGAAAATTTCTGAAGAAAGCCTTGACTCACCTAGGGTTGTTGGGCTGATGATACATAATATTGAGTGTAGAAGTTAGACTTTTTTTTTGGACCAAAGAGAGATGAACAGACAGGCAAATGGAGAAGAATATGTAAGTGGGCTACATGATCTTTAGAGGAAAACAGATATAATAAGAATAGTTAAGTCTGGTATACTACGATGGGCAGGACATGTGGTACGAATGGGGAATGAAAGAGGGGCATGCTTAGGGATGTTTGGAGAGCTTACGCACTTCTTGTAGGAATATCAGTAGGCAGGACAAAAATGAGGTGAAAGAATAACGTTTACTACAATTTGATGAGGTGAACTATACAGGAGATGATTGGAAAATATTAGCTAAGGATAGAGATTTATGGAGAGCTTACGCACTTCTTGTAGGAAAACCAGAATGAAAGTCCCCAGTAGGTAGGCCATGAATGAGGTCAAAGAATAACATTAACTACAATTCATGGGGTCCTGGATTCGATATCCGGTTAGACCAAATCTTTTTTTCTGAAAGCGAATTATGCATGTGGTATCCAGTGGCCTACTTTAATCGAGGTTTAGGTTTAAAAACTCTCCTGTACTTCATTATATATATATATATATATATAAGGTATGAGAGCAAAGTGGACCAAGTTTATATTTTTCTCTTTTGAGTAAAACTTATATAAAGTTGAAAATTATCCATTTAATTACAGATGATTTTAAAAAAAATTGCTGTTAAAAAATACTAAATGCAATACTTAGTTCATCGTTATTCTGAAGAACTATTGATATTTGAACCTAAATTCACATTTAACCAGGATTTTCAAATTTTGGAGTTGGTACTCTTTTTCTCTCAATCCCTTATTTACACCATCTGCCAAAAAGTAATTAGTCAATTCTATAAAATTGTCTGTTTTTCCCCTTTCCAACTCGTAGAATAATCTTTTGTGCCATAACGTCAACTACCTTGGTATGTTCTCCATTATAGCCTGCACAATATATGTTTTTCTCGATATTGGTCCTCTTGATTATTCAAAAAAATATGACGGTGACATCATTCGAAATAAAAATTCATACTAAATAATCTACAATTACGGATACCCAAATACATTTTGGTAAATAGTGTGTGTATACACACACACACACACACACACACACACACACACACACACACTGTTGTGGTCTATAATATAAAATCGTTAAAAATTCTAAATATTTTTCCAAAGAATTTTCATGAGATCAACCTGAATAGGCTTCGATATTCGTTAAAATGGAAAATAAAGGAATGTATAATTGTGGCGAATGTAGTATATAACCTATTTTTCATATATGATAAATCCTTGAGTAGCTAGTGAGGATGGGAATAAGATAGGAGTTGCCGTTTGGTTCAACAGCTGTGTCAACAGAAAGACTTGGCAGTGATAACTAATTTTCTTGACAGTTGTTGTACCCTTCATTTTAATTTCAACTATCAATGAATGTTCGTTTGTTTTCAAATGTTAAGTGGCTTCTTCTTTATAATAATTTTTAGCCTTATGATTGTACAGACTGTTTAAAAAATAAAGGTCGAATTACTCATATTCTCCGCAGATAGGAAGAAAGCTATCAAAAGGAATTTCTTTCGCAGCGTATTAATGCCATGAGTAGAGGTCAGTATTTTTATGTAATAAAATATAAGATTGCAATACAAATAGTATGTATTATTCAACTGTTCGTGTGCGAAACTAAGATAATAGACAGAAGTCTTACTTCCCATAATACTATTCATAATGAAAATAAGACAGAATTGGTAATATTTGGGACAGAGGACAAAGACTACATACCAGTAACTCATTCAAATACCTGGGAATAAACATATAGAAGTCTGGGACATCATTCTCTAAACATCTGAGGGAAAGAATGGTGCAGCAATACGCAATATAAATGATATAAAATATTTACACAGGGTATCGATAGAAACTGCAATGAATTTCTTTAGTGCAAATGTACTACCAACTGTCACATGCGGCTTGGAACTAACTTGGGAACATGTAACCAGGAAACAGTTAGCAGAGTTTGAGAATCTCAAGGAGAGATTTCTTAAAAGAGCGCTTGGACTAAGTACACGGCGTCCCGATTAGTCTATGTATTAGCTAGAAAACCCATTCTATTGGAAGACCTTAGACTTAGATGCTACTGCAGTCTACGGAATACCTTCAAGCGGTTCTAAGGGAACGTACATTGCATAGGGTTCCTTACGTAAGAGGCGATGAGAGAAGGAATCCCGACCGAGTTATATACCACGGATGTAATGACATCTAACGACTGGCAACGTGCGGGCTATGACTTCAGACACACTATAACGAGATTTGCTGTACATGGGTTCCATCACGGAATCTGTAAAACAATGGGATACCATCAACCAGGACCTGATTATGTATGTGAGAGTTTGGGGAACCATGTGATACCGACCACATTATGAACTGTTCGCACAGAAGCGAATCGCACACACAGTTCTGCTCTTTACTATGATATTGTATGCACATTAGTGCGCAATTATTATTGTTATTATTATTTATTATGCTATTCATCTCTTTGCAAAAAAGTCGTAAGTCTAAATTCTCATTATACTGTATTGCAATATTACTTTTTCCATTCATAGTTATTCTGCCCGAAGAGAGGTCATTCACTGCAATCATAGCATTTTTATGCTATGCTTTGCAGCTTTACTAGGGAATTGTAGGTATGGTAGCTTCCCGTTGCTTTCCACACAGTGAAGGATGATGATGATAATGATAATGGCCATAGGATTTCGAGGACCGTTAGAGCCTTAAAGTTTTCCTGACATTTGTCTTACAGGTGAGGAAAAACCCCGATAAAAACCTCACCCAGAAAAACTGCCCCGACCGGGGATCGAACCCGGGCCCACTGCGTGACAAGGCAGCACGCTACCTCGAGACCACAGCTGTCCTGATGATTCTAATCATGAGGGAATGTGCTATTGTATTCCCAAAAACGAAGTATCAAGAAGGAATGCGGATTAGCACGAAACAGCAGAACGCCACGCGAGTCTAGATTTATTTGGTACACCTCGTAAACATATTTTGGCACTGCGCTGTACCCATAGTTTTATTATAAACTAATAAAACTAATAGCTGATTAATATTATATCTGGTTTCCTATGAAGACCATGTTGCCTGCTGTTAATGTAATCTTCTCACTAGCCAGTGTGTTCATCTCGCTTTCGTCCAGAAATTTTTCTTAAAACTTGATTCTCAAATAATTGTGATATTTTCTCCTCCCTTAAAGTTGCAGTCCATGTTTCTCATCTATATAATGTAAATGGGAGAATAACTGTTTTATATATTTTCTCCTCGTTCTTGATGTAACAACTGCGTGTTTTCTTCTGGTTTTCCTACAAGAACTTCCATGACCCTCTTTCCTTCCCCGTTCATGCCACACGTCTTTCCCATCGCAGTCTGAGACTTAACTGTTGTTATTTTATCTGGTTTCCTATAAAGATCACGTAGCTCACTTTTGTGTAGGCTTCTCCTTTCGCCTGTTTGTTCATCTGTCTTTGGTCCAGATTACAGTAAATTACGATAATTAGTGTAATGTAGTGAAAGTCCTTAATAATAAAACATTTATTACTATTATTATTATTATTATTATTATTATTACTAATATCAATTAAATTGGTATGACGAATGCAAGAAGAAATGTTACCCAGAAAAACATTGGAATGGTGTCCACCTGGAAAAAGAAGGAATGGAAGACCTCGAAACTCGTGGATGCAAGAAATTTGAACTGGAAGAAGAACAAGAAGATTGGAGGAAATGGAGTGGATGGATAGAGACGAGTGGAGAAGAAAAATACAATGTGTAAACATTGAATATCTGTATATAAATAAATTAATAATAATAATAATTATTATTATTATTATTATTATTATTATTGTGGAGATTCGAAGATTAATATTTGCGATAGAATAGGTCGTTACCGGAGGTGTGTTATTTAGTGCTCAAATGTGACGTAGTATGAAATGGAATGATTTCTGTATTTCATTTTAAAATGAACAGAAATTGCGAGGGATCTATCAGTTTTTCCGTTGCCACGCCCCTTTCCGCATTATTACGTCTACTTATATTTTAGAATGGCGGGAGAAGAATGATTTTCCTAACAAATACTGACGTGGCGTGATCTGATTTTGAGAGAATAAATTAGAATCCTGATATTGCTTTCTTCCTCTGTTATTAAGGCAGCGAGTCTCTCTCTGTGGCCGTGAGAATTCTGTACAGCTATTTTAATAATATAAACAGTAACAGTAATAATTAGGGAGCGGATTTTTTAGGTTCTAAAAGTTAAGATTGCAACATAGTATAGTGATAGAATTAATGTAATAAGTCTTTATATGCAATCAACTGATTTTTTATAATATAATTTACAAAAAAGTTCTCAATACTTTGTATGGATCTAGTAATATTACATTTATATTACAAATCTTATTTTTAAATTAAAAAGAAATAATGTTCTATTTACATTGTTTATTTTTAATTTTAAAAAGTAAGACGGGTAATATGAATGTAACATTGCTAGATCCCACACAAAACATTATTGAGAAACGTTTTTGTAAGGTATATTATAAAAAATCAATTGATTTAATTTAATGTCTTTATTAAATTACTTTTATTACTATACTATGTTGCAATCTTAACTTTTAGAACCAAAAATCCGCACCCTAATAATAATCTTTGTTCCTTGTTCTTAGTTTAAACCTCTCGCTTTTACGTAAAAATGTTTTTTTTTTTCATTGTCCCAGGTTGTCATTTCGCTATTCCTGGTGTTCTCTCCTGGCAGGGCGTACTCGTAACTCACTTCTGATGTTGGGGCGCCTTGAAGGCGGGGTTACGCTGCCCCGATTATAGGCTATGAGAGTTGATGATGATGGTAACGATGCTTCAGAAGAGAGGCCTTAAACTAAACTTAATCTAATTAGGCGAATATGATATTGATGATGATGTCCAGATGGTGTTTGGGGACCGTTGGAGCCTATACGTTTCCTGATATTTATCTTACAGATGAAGAAAAACCCCGAAAAAATCTCACCCAGGAAACTTGTTCCGACTGGGGACCGAAACGTGGCCCGCTGCATGGCAAGGCAGCAAGCTACCTCGAGACCCCCAGCGGTGAACTTACGTTAAAATGTTAAAGCCCGTACCTGATATATCAGCCATCCTCAATTAAAACAAACTATTGTTTATAGAACATTGTTTAATGTTTTAGGAAGTTTTCTAAACAGAAGTTCGGGGGATTCTATGTCACCTACATAAATTCAAATAAAAGGAACGGAAAACACACAATTTATTGTTTGTTACAGTATGTGAATAATTATATGAGAATTGTTTTCTATATTGTGGAACCAATTTTATTGAAACAGTTCTTTCCAGATAAAATACACAAAATTCTAACTTTAACAATGATTTCAATATTCTCTTCTTTTTCAATATTTTATTGTTCTTGTTATATTTGATAATGTAGTGAAATATTTAAATAAATTTATGTCCAGACTGTACAACAGGTATTATTTGAAAAATTAAAAAAAAAATATTGAGGAATTCGGTTGTAAAATTTTGAAGTGAAATGCAGTAAGAGTTCAAGAAACTTTTTAAAAAATTTGGAAAATAGGCGAGGAGAAAAAAAATCATTAACTTTCCATACAAACTATAACAATATTGTTTTTTATATCGTTGAATGGACATGTTTTAGTGCAAGCCCCTATATTCAGGCCAATTTATTCGATGTCATTAATAGTTTTTTTTTTCACATTTTTTCGATCGTGTACATTTTATTATCATTCATTATCTGGAATAAATCAAAATATATTTGTAAATGATAATTGTTTTATAGATATACCATGTAATATTTTGTTTATAGTAACTTATATATTATAATAATAATGATAATAATAATAATAATAATAATAATAATAAAATAATAATTTTTGTATTTTTTTCTATCCTGGTTGAGGTTTAGACAAGACCTTAAGGCCCTGATTCTGCCAGGTAAAATAAATATATTATTATTATTATTATTACTATTGCTTTTATTATTATTATTACTATTATTATTATTATTATTATTATTATTATTATTATTATTATTTCGTATTCAATTTAAACGCCAGGAACTTATATATATCGAAGTAAACTTTTGATTCTTATATTAGTTACAAAGGAATCACTATCAAGTGCTTTAATAATATCAAACTTACCTTTGGAACAACTATTCTTCTATTCGAGATCTTATTAAAATTGGTAGCACAATTTGATGTTAACCTTTAAAGCTCGATATTTTACATCATATGAAAACATTTAAAATTAAGTAAAGTGATCCCACAACAGGCCCGGAAGCCCTTCGGGTAGTAGGAAGTTAAGACTCCCACTTTTTCTAGACAATCGGCACTTTTACGTCAGCCGGGTTGTCAGCCCTGCGTGACGGCCGCCTTTACCCCCCAGAACAAGCGTCTGGTACTCATTTCCGTTAGGGGCTGAGTCGACCCCAGGGCCATAGTGCCGCCAGAGGGTTTGGGTCAGACATTTAAAATTTATTTTCGTAAATAATTTTAATATTAGTTAAAAGTTAATAATGAAATCTGGAAATATTTATTAGGCTATGCATATAAAAATATACTATAATACCGATTTTTTTTAGATATAGGCTAATTGCATTTTCTAAAATTTGTAAAAAAAATTACAGTTTGTAATTACAGATTGTAATTTGTAAAATGACAGATTGTAATATAGGCTTATATGAATATTCTGGAAAACAGTTGGTATTTTGAAATAGTAACAGAATAGTTTAATTAAATCTATTGGTTATCCATATTTTGAATTATCAATCAAAGTTGAAGTATTTAATATTAAATTTATTGATGTCTCATGTGAACTAGAAAATATACACTTTTAAATTTTCATAAAGCAATGGCGGTTCCAACATTATTGGGCCTGTATGGATCGGAACACTGAGTCTTAACCAGAAACTACGAACGAAGAATGAAAGCTTCAGAAATGAGTTTCTTGAGGGGTGTGGCTGACTGTACAATAGCTCAATAATTTCTGCTGCCTCCAGAATTCGTGCAAAAGATCTTTCCCCAACTTCACAGGTGTGTACAACCCTTAGAAGTCTTTAATGCCTATTCTGAAACTAAAGACACGCGATATCAGCCTATTGTGTCTCGATCTTCAATCTTATTTTGCATCGAATGGCTGTTTCCGGACATGGGTTCTTTATTAAAACTTAATATACTAAGTCCCCGCTACATGGCCTAGAAGTCTGTAATACGTATTCTGAAACACTCTGTGTGTGTTATATATATATATATATATATATATATTATATGATTAATATATGTCATTTGGGCGGCTCCGTGGCGCAAGCGGTTAGACGCTCACCTCTCACCGCTGCTGGGGTCCCGAGATCGAGTCTTGGTCACTCCATGTGGGTTTCGTGGTGGACGAAACGGAGCTTGGGCAGGTTTTTCTCGGGGTTTCTCCCGTTTTCCCCTGTCACAATTTCATTCCACCATTTCTCCATACTCACCTCATCCATTTCGTTTAATTTCGTTCATCTGCCCCGTGATGGTGCGTCAGGCGTGGTCGGCCGATACCCTTGTCGTTCACAGACCTCTATATAGGGGCTTCATCTCGTCCCATCCCTCGACCCGACCCTGAGTTGGACACGAGTTCAGGATATATGTGTGTCAATTAACGGTAGTGCGGGGAAATAGTTGAAAAGTGCGCCGCGAATATCCAGTTTAAGTTTAATTTATAAAGTGAACAAAAATAAAATGGAAAGGTTAAAATTTAACTTTACAAAAAGTATAATATTTTTCCGACACTCTAAATCTTCCTTGTGTTCTACCGAGTCTCATCTCAAAATTCCTGCTATATGTGGGACATCTCATCATACCGCATCATATTTATACTATTATTATTATTATTATTATTATTATCATTATTATTGTATTATTTTTAATTTATTATTATTATTATTATTATTATTATTATTATTATTATTATCGTAAGTATTATTATTGTTATTATCGTATAAAATGTTGTTTGTAAACGTGAAATTTAAATTCCTATATTTAATGTATCTTTAACTGTTTATAATTAGTACAGTGTATATCTATATTTGTCAAATATTTATTTGTATTTGTGCTGGTTGAGTGGAAGAGAAGGCCACATGGCCTTAACTCTGCCAGAATAAATAAAACAGTATTATTATTATTATTATTATTATTATTATTATTATTATTATTATTACTTCTTACTCACTGGCACTATCGAACCCGTAGGTTCATGACCGCGCGGACATAAGCTCTCCATACATCCCTATCCAGAGCTAATGCTTTCCAATCATTCCCTGTATAATCTACTTCCCTCAAATCATAGTTAATGTTGTTCTCCCACCTCATTCTTGGTCTACCAACTGGACGTTTTCCCTCTGGCTTTCCTACAAGAAGCTTCCATGCACGTCTTTCATTCCCCATACGCGCAACATGTCCTGTCCATCGCAGTCTACGAGACTTAACTGTTCTTATTATATCTGGCTTCCTATAAAGACCAAGTAGTTCATTGTTGTGTATTATTATTATTATTATTATTATTATTATTATTATTATTATTATTATTATTATTATTATTATTATTATTATTATTATCACCACACGAGTTATCACTTCCCATGTATAGAATTAATGTTTTACCAGAAGTGAACTTCCAAAGTGAGAGAATTGCGGTTCCCCAAGTCATTAATCAGACATATTAATGCTACATAAGTGCATGGAGTGCCGATGCGGAATGCATTAATACGGAAAGATGCGATACCTAACTAGATTGCCTCGTCACACTGCAGCGAATAAGCTAAAATCGATGTCTGTTCCAATGCATCACGTTCCATTTGTGAACTCATTAGTCAGTGTGGCTGGCCATCCATCTGCAGGTCCATAGATCGATCCTCCGGTCATAGGTTATCTCTATTACTGCACAGCGTGCAGTCACAATCAACGTTTTTTCTGATCAGTATAATGCATTTTCCAAAATCGCATACTTTGGGGTTATGTTGGCTTATACCTGTTCTATCGGTCTTGTGTTCTAGGAGTTTAGTTCCCTGCATCTAGTTCCAAGTGTTGTAGGTGTAAAGTCAGCTGGATTGATGGATTTTTTAGGATGGAAAAATCAGACCACTTTGTACATATACATCAGAAACTAGCCCAGGAACAAGTGATACTCGACACCTACCGGAAGCATGTGAAATGAAAGTTCTGTGATCAATAGAAAATATAACATTAAGAGATCACATTAGAAGTGATAAGATAAGAGAACATTTACAGCAGAACAAATTTCAAATTGGATAAATAATAAAAGGAAATAATAAAATAAACATATAAATAGAATGTCAAACGACAGTATAGTTAAAATAGCTAGGGATAAATTCCCTACTGGGAAAATACAGTGTGATTTAGAAATATGGTGTTATCATTGGAAAGGGAATCCTTCAAATTACAACAATAGAACAAAACAAATCACTTACAACAACACTAAGCAAGTCACTTCATTGCCTCAAACTGTTCGCTTTTACATCCAAGCATAATTGGCAACGCTTTTGGAAGTCATTCATTGCGTTATGATACATATTTAGAGAAATAGCTATAATTTCTTCCTCAATCATAATTTCAGCATGTCGACGGCTGCAATGCTACGTTAAACTCACGTCTTGCCCGTCTTGCGGCCTCACGATCATTAGCATACATTATTGCCCATGCAGCAATTGTAATTTGCTGTTGCATATTCAATGCTATTTTGACTAATGACGTAAGTTTTACATGATTTTGTTTTATTCCATTGTTGTAATTTGAATAATTGCCTTTCCAACGGTAATTTCATATTTCCTGTAATGGTAATATTTTCATCACACAACGCGAAAAAACGTATAACCATATTTATGATTCACCCCGTAAATATTGGACGCCCGAAGAAGAGATGGAAAGATACAATTATGACACTACATTGAGGAGGAACAGACACCGTGTCTACATTGGATGGATGAAAGAAGAAGAAGATGATGATGATGAAGACAAACCATCATCACTCCAAGGATTAGGCAATTGCCTGTTCCGACTTCATAATGCATCAGCCCAACGTTTTCTAGGTCTTCCGACATCACGTCTTCATCTTACTTGATAATTTCTTGCTAACAGTACATATTTCTCCTTACTCTTCCAATCATGTGATCAATACACTTTTGTCAATAATTCATGACTTTATCCAATAAAGGCTGCACTTATAATTCTTCTCTTATATCTTCATTTCTAATTCTATCAAGTTTTATACATCCTTTAATTCGTCTGAGGATGGAAAAATCCAAAGATCATATACTGTGGGAGGGACTTCAAGTCATCATGGGTCCCGAGTGTAAATGTTTTCGGGCTTGTAAAATAACCATCATCATCTTCGCTTAAATTCTTTTCCCCTCCAGAAGACTTATCTATTGGATTTTCGGATCTTAAAGAATCAATAAACTCGTCCAGGTTTGAACCCACGAGTGCCGGAATTAGAGGTAAGGAATTTAACCACAAGAACATCGAGACAAATGATCAAATGATATAGGACAAATTTTCATAAAACCCGTTTGTAGGCCTACATAATGGTTTTCATATATTTTTTTCAGAAAAAAAAATAGACATAGATCCTAAATTTCAAGTTCTAATAAACTGATAATTGAACCGTTCGCCACACTGCTGTATCTTCCTAGTGGGAAGTTTCTTTACTAGAAATTTAGTAACGCTTATATCCCTACAAGTGTCAGAGAGGGACATGTGGTTAGCACATCTCCTCGAGGCGATATATTGTAGGAAACTCTAAGGTATTACTCCGATGGATGAAGGTCGGTAAAATTCTGCTCAGAGGTATTTTTTATTCAGACTTGAGGTTCTTTTTATCCCATTTACATAGTTTTAGCTCTCGCTTTTTAGGCAGTTTTACATGTCACACACCACCCGGGCTTTACTGTGGCTCGACCTGTACGGAGAGGGATTTTAACTATGCCTTTCTGACATGGAGAGCCTCCCCGAATGAGTGATCAGCTCAATGTCAAGGCCTCCTCCGAAAAAACACGATATTAAGACGAAACACACCATTCACACACACGTTCATACTAAAAGTGGCGATTATGATCATGATAATTATGATTATGATGGCCAGATGAAGTTGATCGATTAGGCCTTAACGATTCCTCACATTTGCCTTATATGTGAGAAAAACCCCTGAGAAAAAAACCATCACCCAGGAAACTTGTCCCCACTGAGGATCGAACCCGGGCCCTATGCTTTACGAGACACCGACGCTACTCCGAGACCACAGCGGTGGAATAGATCCTAAAACTTAAAGGCTAATTATGATTGATCCCCGTCCGTCCCACTGCGAGACATAGGTGCTTCCATGGTGGCAAATTTCTTAACAAACCAATTTACTTAAGTTTATAATAATAATAATAATAATAATAATAATAATAATAATAATAATAATAATAATAATAATAATAATAATAATAATAATAATAATAATAACAATAATAATAACAATAACAACTTAATAACAATAATAATAATAATAATAATAGGCTAATTTTTTTTTATTTAGGAATATTCCACAATACAGTGTTTCTCCTTCAACCCAAAGTGATTTGTCGTCAGAGGTTCCTGTCTAGAGCATCTTCTTCCCTCAGATCACTAGTTTCCATACTTCTTCTCACTCCATCCATCTAACGTTCTCTAGGTGTGCCTCTTCCACTTATTCCATTAGCTTTCGAAATTAAGGATCTTCTTTGGTATTCTTGCTTCTTCCATTTTTATTAGGTCCCTTATTGTCCCGTTTCTGACCTTATCCCTTTTTGAAATTCTTGTCGATCGCCTCCGAAAATCCATTTCTAATGCTAACAGCTTAATGGCTTGTTTTCTACTTACTGTCCAGGTTTCGGGCCTATATAATAAAATGCTTTGTAACAGAACTTGAAATATGGTTTTCTTCGTTCTGTATATTATATTTCTTTCCCAAAGCACTGAGTTCATAACAATAATAATAATAATAATAATAATAATAATAATAATAATAATAATAATAATAATAATAATAATAATAATAATAATAATAATTATTATTATTATTATTATTATTATATAATTCTTATTATATTATTTATTATAAAAATAGTCCACCGCTGTGGTCTCGAGGTAGCGTGCTGCCTTGTCACGCAGCGGGCCCGGGTTCGATCCCCGGTCGGGGCAGTTTTTCTGAGTGAGGTTTTTATCGAGGTTTTTCCTCACCTGTAAGACAAATGTCAGGAAAACTTTAAGGCTCAAACGGTCCTCGAAATCATATGGCCATCATCATCATCAACACCCTTATCATTATCATCATCATTATCATCCTTCACAGGTGTGGAAAGCAACGGGAAGCTACCACACCTACACAATTCCCTAGTAAAGCTGCAAGCATAGCATGAAAATGCTATGATTGCAGTGAAGGACCTGCCTTCGGGCAGAATTACTATGGATGGATTATAAAAATAATTAATAATTATAATAATAGCTACTTTATTTAACTGCTAGAGTTACGGCCTTGCCTACCACTCAACCAGGCTAGAAAAAATACGTATAAATTACAATAAACAGTAATATTAGATGGTATATCTACATTACAGTTATTATTTACAGTGCATTTTGATTCACTCTCGATTTAACGAATGAAATATAAAATGTACAAAATAGAAAAAAAAATGATAAAAATGATTAATGCTTATTTCCCTACTGATATTAGTGTGGGACATGTAGTTAGTGCGTCGCCTCCAGGCTACATCTAGTACGAAACTAAGGTAGGCCCATTATTCATATATATGAAGTTCCGTTATATTTTACTCAGATATATTTTTAATCAGACATGAGGTTTTTACGAGCCTAAAAGTCTTCAGATCTGGACACATGGCCTGTAGTGCGTCCTGAAGGACTTGTCCATCCTAGAAATCCATCGACCCCGTCCGGGTTTTAACCCGCGATCTCGGGACCAGAAGGAAGGAACATAACCACTAGAGGCAACAAGGTCTAATTATAAGCCGTGTAAATTAAAATTAGCGGAACGTTTCTGCCAGGTTGGTGACGTCACGTCTAGAGTATTATTACTTTATTGGCTGTGATTTTTGTTTTCTTGGCGACTTCACAGTTTGCTAGCGTCTTAGTTGCGTCATCTAGCGTCACTCATTGAGTGTGGCCTAAAGCATGTTTTCCTAAAGAAAATTACTTCTCTTCCGCACAGTATCAAAACACCCAATGTTCAAAATTAACTTGAGACTTCCTCATTAGAGACCAGTCGTCTTTTTGGTTCGATGACAGAATTACATATAGAAACGACTAAAAGTGTGTTAGAAAAATACTACTACACCAGAAACCAGTAGCAGAAAGATGCGCTTCCA
Source organism: Diploptera punctata (assembly GCA_030220185.1). Lineage (NCBI taxonomy): Eukaryota > Metazoa > Arthropoda > Insecta > Blattodea > Blaberidae > Diploptera > Diploptera punctata. The sequence continues at coordinate 681,762 of JASPKZ010008345.1, forward strand.
AAGTTCAATGTATTTATATATAGTAAAACTTGTTAAATTCGGAACGTGAATAATGCCAAATCTGTCCAATGTGAACAAATTTATTGGTCCCTGTGAAGTAGTAGTAATTTTACGTATATTTATTTTGTATAAAACGGAATCTGTCCACCGCGCAAACGGAAGAATATTTCTACACATTTCATGAAAAAATGTTTATGAGGCGGAAAGACAGAGAGAAATAAACTAGTTTTCACATCATTGAATTCCTGTTTGGCGAAATAACAATAAGGGATGATTCCTGCCGCCGGGTGAGGTAGATTTTCTACCTGTATCTGAAATTTTCCTTCGGCCTCATTGCACACACGTTATGCGAAATACAGGTTCGTGTAACAAATATTTGGCGTGTGACATCTGCTTACAAATAACCAGTGCACTGTAAAATCTTAAATTAGTTTAAGATCTGCGACCGATTGTTTAGGTATCTTTCACAGGTAGCGTTCTGAAAATCCGGAATAAAGATGACTAAATCGTATGTATCATTGTCATTAAACTAAAAAGTGAAAGTGATTGAAGACAAAGAAAAACAAACTCTCAGTACACGAAATAATGACTAAATTTAAATGTGGAAAAACCCAAGTTTATATTTTAAAACACAAAGAAAAAATAATTAATGAATGGATGCAAGGAAATGATCAAACGAAGAGGAAAGAAAACATATAAATAAATAAATAAATAATAAATAAAATAAATGAAAAAATCAACGAAGTAGTGTGGGAGTGTTTTACAAGTGCACGATCCAAAACTCTTCAAATTTCCGGACCAATGCTTCAAAGTCAAGCTCTAGCTGTTGCTATATCCCTAGAGAATAACGATTTCAAGGCATCTTTAGGTTGGCTGTACAGTTTTAAAAGACGACATAATATAGTTTGGGATGAAATTTGCGGGGAATCAAAGGCTGTGGACGAAAGCTTAGTTAGTGAGTGGAAACCGAAACTGCATACTTTAATTTCAGGATACGAGCCTAAGAGACATTTTTAACGGGTGACGAAACGGACTGTTTTTCTGCGCGATACCGTCGAAATCGCTCGTACGTACTATATTTCACTTTTCAACGGCAGCGAAACTATAGTTAATCCAAGGTACGTAAAAAAAAAAGATATATATATAATCTAAGATTGGTTAATTTTTTATAATGCGGAATGTTGTCTAATGTGGAAAAAAATGGTCCCATGCGATTCCGCTTTGAACAAGTTTTTCTGTATTATGTATACACCATATACGTCGCACGTGAAAACGCGAGTGTTTCTTAATCAAGCTAATTTAGTTAGTCAATACTAATAAAATTTATATGAAACACCGTTGAGATGAGTAGTCACAAGTTAAAAATTTAAAAAATAATTAAAAAAGTACCTGTTGCTACTGGCGACACATCAAGACCATCAACGTCTACAGCGTCTTAGATACAACAGCTAGTAGCGCATACTCATCCTGCTGATGATGGAAGTTAACTTCCGAAAGGCCTCCAAATAATATTTTAAACACTTATTTTAAGAAAGTTGAGGACGACGGCACCTGCCAAAGGTACACTTTCAAATTAATTTTTAATTTTAATTTTATGATTTAGCTTAAGTTTATTAACCTACGTCCCTCCCGTAGCCGAGTGGTTAATGCAAAAGGCTTTGGCGTATAGCGACGAGACTCGCGTTGGTTCGAGTCCCCATGGAGTAAATATTTTCTCATGGAATTTCAGCCAGTATCTGACCGGTGCCCTCTCAGCATCGTGAGGAAATTGGGTAGCTACAATATGTAGCGCGTCTAGGTTGAGAAATCCAGCTATAACGGCTGTACGACCCGACATGCTGACAATACGGTATGTCACCAATATACTGGCTGGATGATCAACCTCTATGATTAACACATGTATATGGGAGGCAAGCAGCTGACTGGTAAGGTAAAGTTCTTCTATGCCAGTCGCGCCATAGAATTTTTATTAGCCTACATATGTCAAAGAATGATATGTGGTTAGCACATCGCTTCAATGAGACATCTCGGAGGCAACTAATATATTCAATATTAATTAGATTCCGCTGAATTGAATACTTATAAAGTAAAATATTAAAATCGATAAATACCTTGGCAGGTTCCGATATCCACAACTAGGTTAATTTTTTTTTAAACTGTAGGCCTTTCAGAACTCGAGTTTCATCTTCAGCAGAAAGGTGTACGTAAGTTTGAAATTTTTGTTCGAATTGTTGTAAACTGTCATTTTATAGAATCCCCTGAGTTCTAACGATAATCAAGGGTTTCTATGGTAATACAATTACTGATATAATCTTGTTTTGTCAAGCACGGGGTTTTGTTATTTCACAAGTTTACAAAATGTTGCTCCCACCTGCAGGTTCAATTGTTTTGCTGAAGGCTTTTGAAAGTTAGTAACAATGTTTTACCCCCTTTCGGTAACACTCATGCAAAATTTAGTAGGCCTTAACCCCCTACTACCCCAAGGGCCTCCTGAGGCCTGTTGTGGGATCACTTTACTTTACTTTTTACCTCCTCCCAGCAAAGTTCCTGTTGTAATTTCAGCAAAGTAGATATTTTTAAATGGACTACATTTTTATTGATGGAATAACGATCTTAACTTTAACAGTATAAGAAAATGTAGTTCTCCCTAACCACTCGAAATAGAGAAAATAAAAATAAAATTAAAATATGTAGGTATATTATCTAGCATATCTCTATATAGGCCTACGTTAGGCCTATATAGAACTTTAAAATATATAATTGTGGTTTTAATAGATTAAATGAGCATTGTTATATTCTTACACATGCGCAATGTAGAAATTAAAATAATTAATTTAACTATTTCAATATAAATTTACAAGATAGAGCCTCCCGTATTATAGAGCAATTTATTTATTATCATGACCATGCCCTAATAATTATTGTCATAAAGTGAGAAATTAAAAAAAATATCATGAATTTAAAATTGGTTATTAATTTAAGTATGTTTCGGTTGTTTAAAATGGCCGCTTCTGTATAATAGTAAAACATTGGAAAGTAAAGAACTTGAAAATCGGAGAAAAACAAATTATTTTTAATGTTCTCAAATAGTTGAGTGAAAAATATCCTACATTAGCCATTGAGGATATGGTGCAAAATTTTCAGGTAAGTCAGGATGGAGCAGAAATTCTTCTCGTAATGAAATTGGAAAATAAATAAATTATATTTATCGTCGTGACCAGCCTCATGGGCTAGTGGTCAGCGTTCCTGACTACTGTTCATGAGGTCGCGGGTTCGATTCCCGGTCAAACCATAGGAATTTTTCCTTAAAGGTAATCATTCCTGTGGTTCCCCATGGTCTGCAATTTAGGTTAAGTTTGGGATAAGAACTGTACTGGCGCTTCATTATCATTTATCACCCGTCATATCATCGGGGTAACGTGACTCCGCCTCCAGGCGCCCCAACTTCAGAAGTGGGTTACAATAAAGTCAATGCCAGGAGAGAACACCAGAAATGTCGAAATGACAACATGGAGCATTGGGGGAATATATATATATATATATATATATATATAAGTTATATATATATATATATATATATATATATATATATATATTATATATATATAAATTAATATATATATATATATATATATATATATATATATATATATCGTCGTCATGGAAAAAGCGTAAATGTCTGATTAAATAGAGTAAAGTTGGCCTAAGTAAAGTAATCCTACTACAGGCCTCAGGAGGCCCTTGAGGTAGTAGGAGGTTAAGGCTCCCACTTTTCTGGACAATCGGCACATGATGTCAGCCCTGCGTGACGGCCGCCTTTACCACTGAACCAGCGTCTGGTACTCATTTTAGTTAGAGGCTGAGTCGACCCCAGGCTCATAGTGCCGCCAGAGGGTTTGAGTCAGTTTAAAAATAGAAACAAATATATATATATTTTGTCATAAATAAATAAGAAATGGATTAAGTTCCTAATTAATGGTGCCATCTTATCTTTTTCAGTCATATTTCCCGTAAAATACGATGTCGCCTAAGAACAATGTTTCTATCGATATTTGCGTATACAATTCAGTAGTAGGGCTATAGCGGTTAAGAGTTGTACTACGGTTTCCCCTTGGAGTCGGTGGAATAATATCTTATGCAAGTTTATTTACAGTACAACTGAACTTAGCTCGGAATTAGTATAGTTTGCAAAATGTTGCTTCCACCTGCAGGTTCATTTGTTTTGCTGAAGGCTTTTCAAACTTACTAACAATGTCTTACTCCTTTCTGTAACACTTGTGCAGAATTTAGTAGCTAGTCCTATGTTCTTGTACACGTTATAACCTCAAATTTAAGTCGATGGAACGACTGCTCATGGCGGCCGTTATTGCAACCTCTGCTGCTAACACCATTTGTAATTTATATTGAAAATCGATAAGAACCGAACCTAGAAGTCGTTGGAGCAAGAGTCTTAATGGTGTAGGTGTATATCTGTCTTAAGATTTCCTGTTATTGGGGGTCTATAAAAATGACGCCTGAGTCACCGGTTGGAAATGATTAAGATGTCTTCTGCTAACAACTGTAATAAAGGTATTATCGAAAAAGTTTCTCAACTTTAATGGCGTAATTCATTTTAAAACTTCGTCATTGCATTGGTGCTGTTTTCAAACGGTTCTCTGATAGCGGATATATTGTAGATCGAGATTTTTTATACGAGGACTGTTCTATAAATCTATCTATAATCACGTAGCCCATTATCTCGCAACTGGAATTCCCTACCACAAAAAATAAGGGGCTGCCGGACATTGACATCTTTTAAAAGAAATCTAAATTTATATTTGCTCTAACCTCGACTTCATCATTACCCAGTGTAAGGTACATATATTAATTGGTGTTTCTTGTATAATTTATCATATTTATATTATTATTATCATTATTATTATTAGACTCCGATGGGCAGGACATGTTGAACGTATGGGGAACGAAAGACTTGCATGGAAGCTTCTTGTAGGAAAGTCAGAGGGAAAACGCCCAGTTGGTAGACCAAGAATGAGGTGGGAGAATAACATTAACTATGATTTGTGGGAAGTAGATTATACAGTGAATGATTGGAAAGCATTAGCTCAGGATAGGGATGTATGGAGAGCTTATGTCCGCGCGGCCATGAACCTACGGGTTCGATAGTGCCAGTGAGTAAGTAAGTAAGTATTATTATTATGTTTTATTATTATTATTATTATTATTATTATTATTATTATTATCGTAAGTATTATTATTGTTATTATCATATTTGTATTTGTGCTGGTTGAGTGGAAGAGAACGCCTTATGGCCTTAACTCTGCCAGAATAAATAAACCATTATTATTATTATTATTATTATTATTATTATTATTATTATTATTATATTATTATACTATTATTATTATTATTATTATTATTATTATTATTATTATTATTATTATTATTGAGACATAGCCTCTCCTTTGTAAGGAGTTAGTAGACCAAGTTAATTTTAGTTAAGTATTTTGAGACTGGAAACATCTTACCTCATATTAATGTTGATTTATTCTCATAATTTGAGGTAAAATGTTTTCAGTCTCAAGAAACCTTGATTAAAAGAACCTCAAAAAATCTTCCTAAAATTAACCATTAATTTTTAGTTACCTTATTTGCTTGTAGATGTCATGGATGACCTGCGGCCAAGATACCGTTCCAATGAGACATCTGAGGTATTACTAGGAGGTTGATGTCGGTAAATTTTGCTCAGAAGCCTCTTTATTCAGACTTAAGGATCTTTTATGAGCCTGAAAATCTTCAAGCTTGGAACCCACGGCTTTAAAGTCCTCCTGAGGAATTGTGGCGTCCTAAAAAAATCCATCAACCTCGACCGGATTTGAACCCGCGACCTTCGGAACCAGAGGCAAGGAGCATAACCAATAGTCCAATGCGGACGACCTGTTCTATAGAATGGCCATAACTTTATTTATTAATTTTACAACGTAACTTTTACATCCTCAGAACTTTGACGGTCTTTCTCAAACCAGATTCCTATCCATCTACAGCAGCGTAACAGCCCAATGTCATGGGCCTTTGTCACTCCTTTTTTATGAGGTATATTAAACCAAGTTAACCTAGTTACACTTGTATCTATTGGATGCGAAACATAGACTCTTACTTTATGGGAGGAGAAAATATTACAAGTATTTCAGAAAAAGTTTATTTTCGGACCATAGAGAGATGAACAGACAGGCAAATGAAGAAGATTTCGTAACAGTAAGCTATATGATATGTCCCGCGCCGTAGCCGAGCGGTTTAGGCAGGAAGCCTTGGCGCAGAGCTACGGGACTTGCGCTGGTTCGAGTCTCCATGAGGGAAGACATTTTCTCATGGTGTTTCGGCCAGTATGGGACCGGTGCCCACCCAGCATCGTGAAGCATTTGGGTAGCTACAATAAGTAGCGGCTCCAGGTTGAGGAAACCAGCTATAACGGCTGGGGGATTCGACATGCTGACCACATGTCACCCCTACACTGGCTGATTATCATCTACCTCTGTGATTGACACATGTGGATGTGAGGCCAGCAGCCGGCTGGTAGGCTAAGGGCCTTGTAGGCCTGTCGCGCCAGGAGTTTTTTAAGCTATATGATATTTATAGGAAACCAGATATAATAAGAACAGTTTATTATAGTAGACTGCGATGGGCACGAATGGGGAATGAAAGAGGGCATGGAAGCTTCTTGTAAGAAAATCAGAGGGAAAACGTTCAGTTGGTAGACCAAGTGTGAGGTGAGAGAATAACATTAACTATGATTTGAGGGAAGTAGATTATACAGGAGATGATTGGAAAACATTTGCTCAGGATAGGGATGTGTGGGAGCCTATGTCCCACGGCCAGGACCGTATGGGAGATATAATTTAATATATTTCAGACTTATTTATGATTTATTTTTTAACTATACCTTTGGCTTTAGTATGATTTACCTCTTGTTTAACTGAAACTCATTATTAACATTTACTAAAAGTTTATTTAACTTAAATCCTGCTGGAAGATTTTAAGTTAAATTAGACTAATAACCTTCAAAGTTATAAATAGAGAAGCTTCTTTAAGTCTTAAGCCCAGTAGCGCCAGTGAATTAGTTAGTTATTTATATCCCTATAGATGCCATGAGTGGTATGAAGTTAAAATAGTATGAGATTAAAACAGTATGAGGTTAAAATACTGATCCAATAAGACATATAGTAGGCAACTAAGGTATTACTAAGACGATGAAAGGTCAGATGTGTTAGTGATCAGAGCTTCTGACTACAGTTCATGGGGCCCCGGATTCGATACCCGGCCACACCATAGGAATTTTTCTTAAAGGGAATTATTCCTATGGATGTCCATGGTCTGGATTAAGGTTAAATTTTCGTTTAAGGACTCTCCTGGTACTTCATTATATCATCGGGGTAACGTAACTCCGCCTTCCAGGTGCCCCAACTTAACAAGCCGGTTAAATTCCGCCATGCTAGGAGAGAATACCAGAAATGTCAAAAAAGAAAACCGAATGACATTGATTAAATATGTAATATAGTACCATTGTTGTATTATTCGCGGTTTTGTTACAAAAAATTACCAGACCAATCATTTATAATCACCATGTAGATGTCGCCTATAGGGAAATAAGCGCAACTAAATTCTTCTGGTAAGAAACTTCGCACTGCGGAATTGCAATATGTTATTATTTCTGAATACAAGACTCCTCCTATAGAGTATTTTACGCCGTAGCGTAGTGGTTAAGGCACTGCGCTACAAGCCGGAAGGTCGAGGGTTCAAGTCCCAGTGGGGGTCAGGATGTTTAAACTGACCCAAATATTCTGGCGGCACTATGACCCTGGGATCGACTCAGCTTCTAACGGAAATGAGTACCAGACACTTGTTCTGGGGGTAAAGGCGGCCGTCACGTAGGGCTGGCAACCCGGCTGACATTAAGTGCCGATTGTCCAGAAAAAGTGGGAGCCTTAACCTCCTATAACCCCTAGGGCCTCGAGTGGGATTACTTGACTTTATGTCTAGAAAATTGTATTGCTCTTATTGGAGCGCTGCTGCCACAAGTACTGCATCAACATAAGTTGACGACAGGAGGCACCCAGTGCTTCAAGTGCCAAGGCTTCGGACACATTGCAGAATTCTGCTTCCGAGACACAAAATGCGTCAGGTGTTCCGGGAACCACAAAGTCTCCGAATGCACCCAGACAGAAGTCAAATGCTCCAACTGCAACGCAGATCATGCAGCAAGTCACAGAAAATGTCCCATATTTCAGAAGTATCTGAAAATGAGACAAGCACAAGGAACAAATCAACCATCTGCCACCAGGAAGCCTGAAACCACTCCAAGAACACCTAGAAAGACAGAAGAAAACTTCCCTCCCTTGCCTTCTTTGGACCCAAAACCGGAGAATATACTCCAATCCCTCCTTATTCTCCTCACCACCATCCTTCAAAACCCACAAGTCCTTCAATCCACACTATCCTTCGTGAATTCTCAAGTTTCTTCAAGAAATTAGACTGCAATACCTGACACTACAAGAAAAATCTTCAAGATCGACAAGCTTTTGCAACGCCTGAAAGAAGACTTCTACCTGAAGAAGAAAAACTGTTTAGAGGAGCACTCTTCACAGCAAGCACACAACTACGCCGCCACCTTCACTACAAGCATATTAAGATTTTGGGTCAAGACCTTCGTAAGGTCGGTACCAAATCCAAACTTAAAATAATTGCTCTAGGGCGCAATTATTGTCTTTGCTTTTTCTACTAAAATCTAAATAGTGATCATTCAAAATTGGTTACTAAAGAACAACGTTAACATTTGGAATTTTATAGATTGTGACCACAGAAACACCAGTAGCTTCAGAACATTCTCGCTGAATAAACCACATGTGGTGTATTAGTTATGTATTTTTTTTTACCACGGTTGTACGTGACAAAACAAGTTTCGTTGGAAGGAGATGATTCAGTAACATATTCTCTAGTCGCTGTTCCGATAATTAGGTTCATCTCCCTAACTTTATAAAATAATTATGATATAATTGTACGTTCTTTGATGGCATTTTTCATAAATCGGGCACCCACTTTTTGGCAAAGTTGTAAGCGAAATTCATTAATTTAATCGTTTATTTAAAATTAACTAATTAATAAATCAAATTAATCTCACATAAAAAATACATGTTTACTAGCAAGAATTGCTCTGTGAGATCAGTACTATTTTCTAGATGTGAAAAACCTTATAGTAGAAGAGAGTTGATCTCCTTAACTGAGCCACTCTTGTCCCATAATAGGACGAACTCGGATTAGCCATAATTGATATTGACCATTTAATTCATTCCCCTAATGGAAGTCAATGACCAATCAAGTTTCAATTAATTTTGTTTTACAACCAATGACAGTCTTGTTTCACCTCGCTCTATATCGAATTCTCTTTACCAGCTCCTGCTTTTGTGATAAAGAAAGCTCCCCCTTTTTAATGTTCTGAACAGGTCAGAGCATTATTTTGCAGTGACTGACTCTCGAATAAATACAATGAATATAGCAAGTGATGAACAGATTTCTTCGAACTACACACTTGATAATATATTGTGTGTTCAATAAGTGTGTTTATAAATACTGTTTTTGCTGAGTTGTTTACTAATAAATAAATAAATCACCTATAATGTTGGTTATAATATACAGTTTTGTGTGTTTCATTTGTTTTTCACAAGGGTGCATTCTTACAATATTGTGATCCTATTTGGCAATAAATAATATGATCAAGTTGCAGTGAATAATAAAAGGAAACATAACCGCACATTTCTGATTTGTTTTCAAACATCCTCGCTTACATTAAATATATACATATTTTTTAAACCGGTAACTATATTTAAATAATGATTTGTGAGTAAACAGCTTAATTTTATTCGTAAAACAGTTCTAAAAAATGGTACTCCTAATTTCCAAATCCTCTAATTCATGAGTCACTTCGTGAATTTATCGAAGATTTGAAAATTACTCGTCACATTACTTATGGAAATAAACCTGCCTTGCTTGATAAAATACAGTTTGTTTGCTGTTATTTCACCATGTTTTTAATATGGTGCTATAGCGTAGACGGAATTCCCGTTTTTAAGCTTCTGGAATTACGTTTAATGGTCAATTTAAAAATAATCATATTATAATGTAAAGCATTTACCAGGAGATTGGGGTTTCCTCTTAATAGCTTCCCCGAACGCTCTCTTTCACTCTGATGCATCTAAATGGATTCAGTTAACCTTTAATTGCTGGGCAGAGCCCTTGGGTATAAATTACCTATTAGGCAACACTGTCCGCGCTTTAAGCTAATAAATCAGGTAGCACATACACCCTTTTGTCCATTATCGAACCGACAGTACTTAGATCGTAATTGTATTAGAATGCGTTGAATTTAATTTAAGTTCGTCCTTCATGTTTACAACTTGTCTAATGGAGAGAGATACGTCACCCCAGTATCAGGCCTCGTTCCCCGTCTTCTGGTTCCCTATAATGCCTTATTACCTAACCTGAATTGTTGTCACCAATATTATTTAATTATACTTGGACCATGTCATAAATGAATGGCAAGAACAAATTAATATAAATAGTGTAATGAGAACACTGCTTTCTGCAGACGATCAAGTAATAATGACAGCATGAGAAAATGCTTTACAACAATTCCTTTATACTTTAAATAATATCTCTCTAAAATACAATTTAAGAATATCTACATCTAAAACAAAAATATTAGCTCTGAAAGGAAAATGTGCAATAAGAACAAAAATAGTGATAAACAATGTAATTATAGACCAAGTTCAGAATTTTAATTATTTGGGATGTCATTTAGGTAATGACAGAAATTTAGATAAATACACTAAAATACAATGATTCAATTATCTATGTGGTACAATTAAACGTTCTTCATTGAATAAAACTAGAAAAGAAACTATTTTAAAATTTTACAAAGTATTGGCAGTTCCATTTCTTATCTATGGATGTGAAACCTGGACATTAACAAAGGCAGGTAGTAAACGAATAGAGGCTGCAGAAATGAAGATGTTGACAGCAATAGCAGGATACCAAAGGACCAATAAAAAGAAAAACGAAAATATAAGAACAGAACTTAATATATTTAATCTCTGTGAAAGAATAAAATACTATCAAAATGCTTATCTTCAGCACGTATTACGAATGAATGAACAGCGCATACCAAGAAGAATGTATAATTACAAACCAAAAGGGAGAAGCATGTTGGGAAGATAATTGAAGAGATGGAAGGACCAATTCGACCTATAATGAGATCGGAACAGGCCATTAATCCTTGCTGCTGCTGCTGCTGATGATGATGATGAATTGTTTTATTATACTGATTCCATCTCCATGGCGGACAGATCAGGAGGACCATTGGCCTAGCAGCAGGTTACTGACCTTACATCCACATGTATCTTAGTAATTGAAGAATAGTTGCCCCGAAAAGAGATCTAACCCACAAATTACAAGTTGTTGGGAAAACGAAAAGAACAAAAAAGTACATTGCTCATTTTGAGACTATTACCTTTATTATATCATGTACATTTTAATCTTTCATCCTATTGGAATCGTACACAGCCAATTTGAATACAAAATAACATGCTTATAACTTGGCCCGGATTTTGATGAAATGCCATCTTTTTATGAGTTATCAGAGACGATGCAGATTAATAATTGAGTGCATTGTGCAATAAATATGTTAGATATATAGAACAAAGATTGGAAGCAGCCGAGATGTGATTTTAAAGATATATAGCACGATATACTCTGCCGGATAAGAAAAGGAATGAAGATATCCGATCCGATTGAGGGTCTTTCCACTTTTCAGCGGTTGCCCTTTTACCAGCCGGCTGCTGGCCCTTCACATCCACATGTGTCAATCACAGAGGTAGATGATCAACAGCCAGTGTAGGGGTGACATGTGGTTAGCATGTCGAGTCCCCCAGCCGTTATAGCTGGTTCCTCAACCTGGAGCCGCTACTTATTGTAGCTACCCAATTGCCTCACGATGCTGGGTGGGCACCGGTCCCATACTGGCCGAAATACCATGAGAAAATTTCTTCCCCCATGGAGACTCGAACCAGCGCAAGTCCCGTAGCTCTGCGCCAAGGCTTCCTACCTTAACCGCTCGGCTACGGCGCGGGACATGAAGATATAAGAAAGGAATTAAATATTTTCAAACTTACAGACCGAATAATTAAATAAAGGGACGACTGGAAAGAACATATTGATAGAATGCCAGAAGAAAGATTTCCAAAATTATTGCTAAATTATAAACCGCACGGAAGAAGAAATGTTGGACGCCCACACAGAAGATGGTCTGAACAATTTTAACAATTCTAGCTTTCTTAAAACCGGAACGAGCCAACAGACTTAATCCCTGGATGATGATTATATGAGGCTTTATAGGTCATTAAAATGCATTTCTTTCGTTTTCTTCTGATGGCCATTTTACAAATTTAATTTGTTATTTTAGATCATTTTATTTATTTTTCGTACTTTTATACTTCAGTTTTCAAATAATCTATGGTTAAATGTTCATTTTTATGAATTTTTTTGCTATCTTGTTTCTTGTGCTCAGGCAAGCCAGTGAGAAACCACAGTGCGTTGCCTCAATATAACGTGAAACCACTGTGCTCTGCCTCCACGTGGATTGATTCGGGACTTCCCCTTCAATGCGGGACTCTTTCGATTTGTAATATTTCTGTTTATCTCACGAGAGTAGCGTTTCCGTATGGTTGTTGATTTTCATGCAGTGCCAACTGCCAGAATAAAAAGTGTCTATAGTTCGTCTCTACCTTAAAAGACAGTACACGTTAAATGGAGCGCGCTGATGCCAGATCTACTGCATAGACAAAGATGTGCGAAGCAAAGGACAGATGTGTAAAAACTCTTAAAACCCCTTAAACGTGAGTGAAAAAACGTGAAATGTCCGATATCTTTGTTATTTTCATATACATTCCCTTATGCCATATTGATCGAATGACAATACAAGTATTTAGGTTTACGAATTAAAAGCCAAAAAGCTCAGAGCGAGATTTAAATGCACACATTATAATACAAGGGGAAAATATAAATTATCATAAATTATAATTAATTATGATATAGGCTAATTAAGTTACAATAAATTAAATTTGATATATAGGCCTATATAAAGAAATATCCTACATAAACAAATATAGAAATTATAATCACTAACATATAATTTATTTTATTTTTTTTTAAGAATATAATATTATGAGAAGTTATATTTAATTAAATATTTAATAATTTTCATAATATTAACATTTTTAACGAATACAATAATATTAAAGCTTTTATAATATTAAAATTGTTCACGAATATAATAATATTAGGAACGTAATACTTAAAATACGTTACATACCATCAAGCCTGTCCACAATCCTCTGGCAATGGTGTTATTCCTTCCATAAATTCCTCCGTGTTCTGGAAGGTCCAGCATTAGCCGAATCGGAACCAGTGAGCGATGCATGGAAGGAGGAAAGCGAAGAAGAAGAAGAAGATGATGACAGATGTATCAAAAATGGTTCCTAGTCACCTTGAAGAATCTCGTCTGCTTTCCAGAGATCACTTTCAATTTTCTTTGTATGGTCCAAGTAGTTTTCCCGGTTTTGTTCTCTCACATGTTGGTATGCAGCCGAAATTAAATCTCTCATTTCTTGTTTTTTTAATGAGACGTTTTTCATTTTTATATAATTCTTCACTTGTGCCCACACAATTTCAGTAGGATTAAGTTCGCAGTGGTATGGCGGCAAGCGAAGAACATGTTTTCCTGCTGATTTAGCCATTTATCATAAGTGTGTCTGTTTTGAGTCACAATAAAAAGAAGCTCCCGTTTTAACATATCACTTTCAAAAGAGATTTTCTTTTGATTGAGCCACTCTATAATCTTATATTTTCTCAAGGAAGTTGCAGGCTAACGATCGCTTTTCCGACTATGATAGCCGATGTTGTCTAATACTATCACAGACCCTTCAGGGACATTGGGCAACAATTGCTCGGCGAACCACTTTTCATACACTTCACCTGTCATTTCAACTTGGATGTCTGCCGTGTTCTTTTGGCACAGAAATGTTAACTCGGCACCATTAATGAACACATTTTCATTCCCTGCAATAACCAACGCAAATCTTGACCTATATCCCCTAGGTGGCCTAAGACCTGTGCTAACACCCTCAATTGCTGCTTGACGAGCACTTTTAATTTTGGTATCTATATATTCTTTTGTCACGGTGTGACCTATGTTTACCCAAGACTCAACTATATAAAAATAGATTTCCCTTTATTCCTAAATTTGTTTAAATCTTTCAGATATTTATGACGACACATGATTATATCATCCCTTTCAATAAGGGCGCATTTGTTGGCCCTGCTTACATATTCAAACCCTGTATCATGAAGAAATCTATTTACAGTAGACCTCGAAAAATTTGGTAGCGTATCATCACTATTTACCTTGCTTAATATTATATTTAGTGTTGGTGGTATGTTCTCAAAGAACAAGGAATGAATGATGCGACGGACTCCGCTTTGTACAATTCCATCGTACTTCATTAATCTGGCATTTTTTTGTTTGCTCGCTCGATTAGGTTTCTTTTTTGCTGGCGTTCTAGGAGGACCTTTCGTTTAATTCCTTTCTTATTCGATATATTAAACGTTCCGAACACCCGGTAGCTTCTGCTGTCAGGGTAACGTTCCTTTTCTTTAAAAAAATAATTAAATGTGTTAAATACTATATTCCGTTCTTTACTGTGAAGTTTGCCAATACTACGTCGCTTAGCTTCTATATTCTTAATTAATATAATCCAATAATAAATAAGAGATTAAACAATACCAAAAGCAGCATACAGCAATTCACCACGAGGAAGAAGAAGTTTGGGAAGAACAAAGAAAAGATGGAAACATCAGCAATTTGGAGCCGGAATAGACTAGTAAATAAGCCTGAACCGTGATGAAGAAGAAGAAGAAGCAGCAGTTAAAAAATTAAGGTGCGTCTTATAGTCCATAGCGTCTTAAAGAATCTGTAAAATACGACGTTTTCGTTGTCTACAATTCGGATCGGTAAAGATCATCATCATCAATGGCAGGCATGGATTAAGCCAATTGGCCTGTTCCGCTTCAGGAAAGAAATTGATCCCTCCATCTCTTCTTAGGTCTTCCTGGGTCTCTTCGCCCTGTGGGTCTGTAGTTCAATAGCTGCAGAGGTAGTCTATTGTTTGGCATCCTCAGAAGGTGTTCATGCCAATTATTTTGATATTTTTGAATGATTTCAGTTATTGCTGGTGTGTTGAGAGCTTTGCGGATATCTTCATTACGCATGTGATCATAAAGCGTATAGCCCGCTAAAGGTCTTAATAACTTCATTTCTGCAGCTACTATCCTATTTAATTTACCTGTAGTAAGAGTCCAGGTTTCAGAACCATAAAGTAGAGTTGGAAGAGCCATTGTTTTATAAAATTTTAGAATTGTATCTGGACGTACTTTTCGGAAAAGAATGCTTTTTATTGTTCCTATAAGTTTTTGAAATTTGGCCAATTTTATGTCTATGTCTTTACATGTGTCGTACGAAAGATTGCAGCCAAGATAAGTAAAGTTATTAAGTTGTTCTATTATATTGTTGTTAATAACAATCGGTAAAGATATGTAAAATAATTGTAAAAAAACTTAATAAGAACAAACTCAATTGCTTCATTCCTTCGGAATTGGCTAATACATGAAGTAAGCTTATAGCCTGCAGAAGACTTGACGATACAGTTTCCACATCATCTTTAAGGTAATAATTTTCTCCATGTCTTTTGTCAGAACCCTGAAAGAATTTTTTTTACAAAAAAATAATATTCTAAATGTAACATAAAACACTTTGTTGACCTTTTTTTTTAAGCCTGGGAGTTGACAAAAGACAGCTGTGGTACAGTGCAGGAGCCACTCTGTCTTCTTCAAGACGTCTCTTCTGGACCATTTCACCTTCACGTAGAAGATAAACTGCGGTGGCCAGCTTCCCTTGTTTTGTAAATTCACCTCATCTAATCTTCCGACACTTCCTTGCTGGGGTTTACATCGCCCTATTGTCTAGACAACCATTATTCTTAGGATAATTGGATCACAAATGTCTTCGTACCAGAGTTATATACAACATTCCATTAAAACTCTAATCTTCACTGTAAAATTAAAACTTACAATAACATTGTAAAGTACAAAAACAAACATTACTGAAGTTTTATAAAGTATTGCCACTACTATTTTTATGGCAGTGAGAACTGGACATTTACTGCAGACCAGTTACAACAAATAGAGTGTTCAGAAATTAAATTTCTTCGATTTGTGACAGGTTGTACATTGTTAGATCCTAGGAGAAGTATAGACATCAGGAATGAACTGAATGTACAATCAATTACGGCAATGATCGAAAAAATATTGGACTAATATGAGAGATCATGTTCAACGGATATCTAACTCACTGGCACTATCGAACCCGTAGGTTCATGGCTGCCGGACATAAGCTCTCCGTATATCCATATCCTGAGCTAATGTTTTCCAATCATTCCCATATAACATACTTCTCTCAAATCATGGATGTTATTCTCCCACCTCATTCTTGGTCTACTAACTGGGCGTTTTCCTTCTGGCTTTTCTATAAGGAGCTTCCACGCACGTCTTTCTTTCCTCATTCGTGTCACGTGTCCTGCCCATCGCAGTCTACGAGACTTAACTGTTCTTATTATATCTGTCTTCCTATAAAGACATTGTTGTTCACTGTTATATAATCTTATCCATTCATCTGTCTGTTCATCTCTCTTTGGTTCAAAAATGTTCCAAGGACTTTATTCTCAAATACTCGTAATCTCCTTTCCTCCCTTAAAGTAAGAGTCCATGTTTCGCATCCATATAGTATAAATGGTAGCATAATGTTCAACGCATATCACCAACTAAAATAACAAAAGCTATCCTGAACTATAATCCCATAGGAAAAATAAGTGTTGGTTGACCGTATGAAGAAGATATGGCGTGACAGTTTTAAGCCGGAACAGGTCAAAATGCCTAAACCTTGGTGTCGATAATAATGATAATAACAATAACATACTCCATCACCATGTTCTAGGGTACTGATCTTAAGAGACAAGTTTCCTAAGTGAGCTGTTATTCCCCGAAGTTTTCTTCCCATGTAAGCCAATTGTCAGAAAATAAGAATTAGTTACGGATCAATTCGGGGTATCGGCATGATTCCCATTAAAAATATATATGTTTATATCTTCGAACCCACAAGTCACATGTTAGTCAATCACACGTGGAGGACGTAGATAAAAACTTACTGTACTTCCAGAGAAAGAAAGTCCCAAGAAGGAATGCAGCTGAACCGAACGCCCTGAGTCTAAGTTCTATATTATAGCCTGAAAACATAGTTTGGCCATTATCACATCATAATCATAGTACATTCACGAATTTAGGCCATTTGTTAACCTGTTTCGGCCTTAACCTGTTTCGGCCTCAAGAGAAACACCATCCAAAAGTCTTTTGAGTGGACGTTCTGGTCTTCTTCTTCCTGCAGGTTGATATCTTAACATTTATTTGAGTATTCTGTGAACTTCCATTCCGAAAACCGTTTGCCTATACATACCCTACTCGCTATGCCATTTAGACACATTAAAAAAAAGTCTAACTTTTTTAGGAATTCCGAACTTCAGCAGATTACTATATAGAGTATAACTAAATTCCTATTATAGGCTTTAAGGACGTGTAGTGTGGACCAAGGATATTACGTTTAACATAGGAACTCGTGTCCGGAAATGTACCGTTTTCCGGCTACACCCAAAAAACAACATAGTTACTCTTTCTGAAGTCTGCTGCTTATCGTCTGAATCAATTTATAAGAAGGGCTCGATGTGACGACCATCGACGTCAATACAAAAACTGTACTGCCGCAGCCAAAGCCAGTGCCAGTTGCTCTTTCTCGGATGGCACAGGAGTTTCGTAAATCATGGATTCCATGTGGTCCTACAGGTAGTAGTCTAGCGGGCTTTAAGTTGGGAGAATGTGCAGGCCAATCAATCGGACCACCACGGATTATCCACTGTTGTCCAAATCGTTGGTCCAGATGGTCTCGGAAGAGCAGCCCTCCCATTGCACCGAGCTTCCCCGTACAATAACATCAGTCGGCGCATTCCGTACACGTGTGGTTCACCATAGCTAACAGCAACATACTACAAATGAAATATACGTACAGTTTAGTGGAGTATGGAAGAAGACCATAAGCACAGGGCGGATCACAAACTCAACTCAAAGGATTGCAAACTAACCTGTAGTGGGCATGGAACATGAGTTCATTGGTGAATGACGTACGTAATACCCTTGTCTTTGGTGCCGAAAATGCGGGAAAGTTGAACGTGTAACGGGAAAACGGCACGTTTCTGGACATGCTAAACGCAACCGTCTTGGCCCCCACTACAGTCGAGCCCTTATACAATCCGGCGTGGTCACACCTACCTGATTTTTGGCGGGACCGCTGCACTTGTTTTACAAACAAAGCGGCGGTGACAAGTCAGAACTGACTTGTGTGGTGGACGAATCAGTTGGAGTATTATTGCAGAGTGGAGTTATCTGTGAATATAAGCGTCGCGACGCGTCGTAATGCCGCGGAGGAGTCGGAAGACTATAAATTTGCAAACCAGAGAAACAATTCTTAACGTTGTAGATTATTTCGAAAAGAGCATGTAAAGTCTCAATTATAATAAATATAGGCACATCAAAGACCGAAGCTATTTTAATAAATAGAGGTTTAGACAAGGGTGTAGTTTATCACCTAACCTTTTTAATCTTTATATTAATGACATCATCCAAAAATTGGAAAAGTGTTGTTAATATAGGTATAAGAATGGACCATTTGAAAATATTAAACGTTTTAATGTATGCTGATGATGTGGTTATTATTAAAGAAAACGAAAATAATTTGCAGTACTCTTTACATCAATTAAATCAGTTATGCCAAGAATATAATTTCAAAGTATCAAAAGAAAAAACAAAAATAATGGCATTTTGGGGAAACGACCATATAAGATCAAAAATCGTAATAGAAAACAAACCTCTGGAACAAATAACAAATTTTAATTATTTGGGTTGTAATTTTACTATAAACACAAAAACTGAAAGATACATACATATGAAACTGTCGAAATTTCAAATGATTTGCGGAACTATACATAAAACATTAAAGAACAAAACAAGAAGAGATACGAGATTAAAGTTTTATAAAACTGCATTAGAGGTTGAAATGGCAATTGAAAAATTGAAGATGTATAAAGCATCAGGTTCAGATGAGATCCCAGCAGAACTGATAAAATCAGGGGGAGAAAAATTGATGGACAAGATACGCTGGTTGCTTAGTATGATTTGGGAAAAAGAAGCTCTTCCAGATGAATGGAAGGAATCAATTATCGTACCAATTTATAAGAAAGGAGATAAAACTGATTGCAACAACTATAGGGGCATCTCATTACTTTCAACTTCGTACAAAATTCTAACAAATATATTAGTAAGCAGACTTGCTCCCTATATTGATGACATTCTAGGAGATCATCAATGTGCATTTAGAAGAAACAGGTCTACAACAGATCAGATTTTTAGTATAAGACAGATTTTAGAAAAGAAATGGGAATATAATGGTACTGTACATCAACTATATGTAGACTTCAAAAAGCATATGATTCAATTAAGAGGGAGAAGTTATATAGTATCCTGCTGGAGTTCGGAATTCCCAAAAAGTTAGTTAGACTTATACGAATGTGTCTAAATGGCTCAAATAGTAGGGTGCGTGTAGGCAAACAGTTTTCAGACACTTTTGAAATCCAGAATGGGTTGAAGCAAGGAGATGCACTATCTCCTCTACTATTTAATTTTGTACTAGAGCATGCCATTAAATCTTTAGAGAATAAGGAAGGCTTACAGCTGAATGGTATTAATAAGCTGTTAGTTTATGCTGATGATGTGGTACTACTGGCCGATAGCGAGGAGATACTAAAGGCCAACACGCACACACTATTGAGTAACACTAAGAAATTAGGACTGGAAGTAAATATCAGTAAAACTAAATATATGGTCACACGTAGAAATACATTATATAATGGAAATGGACAGCTAATGACAAATGAGGGAAATTTTGAGGAATTGGCTGAATTCAAATACCTAGGAACAATAATCACAAATAGGAATGAGATGCACAAAGAAATTAAACATAGGCTCAATTCTGGAAATGCATGCTATTATGCATTGCAGAGACTTTTGATGTCCCAACTCCTTTCAAAAAAACGTTAAGCTGAAAATATATAAAACTATTATTCTACCAGTTATATTATATGGGTGCGAAACATGGACTCTTACTTTAAGGGAGGAAAGGAGATTACGAGTATTTGAGAGTAAAGTTCTTAGGAAAATTTTTGGACCAAAGAGAGATGAACAGACAGGTGAATGGAGAAGACTACATAACAATGAACTACATGGTCTTTATAGGAAGCCAGATATAATAAGAACAGTTAAGTCCCGTAGACTGCGATGGGCAGGACATGTTGCGCGTATGGGGAATGAAAGACGTGCATGGAAACTTCTTGTAGGAAAGCCACAAGGAAAACGCCCAGTTGGTAGACCAAGAATGAGGTGGGAGAACAACATTAACTATGATTTGAGGGAAGTAGATTATACAGGAAATGATTGGAAAGCATTAGCTCAGGATAGGGATGTATGGAGAGCTTATGTCCGCGCGGCCATGAACCTATGGGTTCGACAGTGCCAGTGAGTAAGTAAGTAAGTAAAACATTGGCAGTTCCTGCATTACTTTATGGGAGCGAAACTTGGGCAATGACCAAAAAATTGCGAAGTAGAATACAAAGCGCAGAAATGAATTTCCTTAGAAGAACAAAAGGCTACACAAGATTGGATCGGATAAGGAATGAAGATATAAGAACAGAGTTAAATATATATCCATTGAATGAGAAAATCAGAGAATATCAGCATTCAACTACATGCCAAGAGGTTCAAGGAATGTAGGAAGGCCAGTGAAAAGATGGACAGAACAACTGTTAGGCGGAACAGGCAATTTATGCCTAGCCCGTGAAGTGAAGAAGAAGTAAGAAGAAGAAGAAGCATGAGTATACTCTGGTAGTAGTACAAGAGTAAGGTTGGCAATACCGTAACATCCTCTATAAATGTGTCAAATGTCACGTAACCTTGACGACAACCACTGATAATGAAGCAACTAGTCAGCTGATTAAAGGCTGTCGTGTGATTCGCTACCGGTTTTTACGGCAACTCTACTGTACACGTCCTCAAATCTGCAATGGGAATTAGGTGACACTCTGTATAACTAACTAACTAATTCACTGGCACTATCGAACCCCTAGGTTCATTGCCGCACGGACATAAGCTCTTCATACATCCTTATCCTGAGATAATGTTTTCAAATCATCCCCTAATAAAATAAAATCTTAAAATGTGTACCTTTTGGCAGGTGCCCTCGTCCTCAACTGTGTTAAAATATTATATTCAAAATTTTATCTGGATACCTTTCGGAAGTTAACTTCCATCATAGGTGCTACTAGTTGTTGTTGTTTACGACGATGTAGATTCAAAGTGTTGGAGTAGAAACTTGAATTTTATTAGTATTGAATCATTCCCTGTATATTTTACTTCCCCTAGATCATAGTTAATGCTATACTTCCACTTCATTCCAGGTTTACCAACTGGGCGTTTTCCCTCTGGTTTTCCTACAAGAAGCTTCCATGTACGTCTTTCATTCCCCATACGTGCAACATGTCCTGCCCTTCGCAGTCTACGAGACTTAACTGTTCTTGTTATATCTGGCTTCCTATAAAGACCTTGCAGTTCAATGTTATTTAGTCCTCTCCGTTCACCTGTCTGTTCATCTCTCTTTGGTCCAAACTTTCTGTAAAAACTTTATTCTCAAATAATCGTAATATCATTTCCTCTCTTAAAGTAAGAGTCCATGTTCAATCTACAACTGTAGAATAATATATATATATATATATATATATATATATATATGTATGTATGTATGTATGTATGTATGTATGTATATATCCAGTTTAACGTTTTTTGAAAGGAGTTGGGATGTCAAGAGTCTCTGCAATGCATAATAGCACCCATTTCCAGAATTGAGCCTGTGTTTAATTTATTTGTGCATCTCATTCCTATTTGTCATTATTGTTCCTAGGTATTTGAATTCAGCCACTTCCTCAAAATTTCCTTCATTTGTCATTAGCTGTCCATTTCCATTATATAATGTATTTCTATCTATGACCATATATTTAGTTTTGTTGATATTTACTTGTCCTAATTTCTTAGTGTTATTCAGTAGTGTGTGCGTGTTAGCTTTAGTATCTTCTTATTATCGCCCAATAGCACTACATCATCAGCATAAAGTAACACCTTATTAATACCATTGAGTTGCTCTAGTACAAAATTAAATACTAGAGGAGGTAGTGCATCTCCTACACTCTTAAACTTCTACAATATATTTTGAATTAGAAAATCTAATTAAATCTGAAAATTACTTTGCTATATAGAAACTAACTGCTTTGAAAATTAAATTTATATTCATATCTGACAACTAGCAGCGCAGTAATTAGTTTGATATAAAATGGAAGACATGAATGACAAATGTTTACAATTTTGACACGTAGAGAGCAATATGAAACAAGATGATGATATATGCTAAGAGGAACGGTTTTGATTTTGAGGTGCACTACATCGCAGAGTTGTGAGGAGCTTTATTAGAGATCATAAATCATGACGCACTGACGTAATTAGCAGTTGGAGGCAGTTCCACAGCTCTATGTGAAGTGAATTTTACGACCTTCCTCAAGAAAACTGCCATAACATAACACCCTGCCAAGTAAATTGTATACACTAAGTAAATGATGCTCAACTTTTATGTGCGAAAGTAAGAGTTTTTATTAACTTCATGTATTATATTTGTCAGTTACACTAATTGTACTCATATACTTTATGGGCAGACTGTACATTTAACTAATATATTATTAGGTTGAAGTTTCCATTGCCACTAAATTTTTAAAATATCCCAAACAACTTTTATGACATTATTGGGTTACTATTTTTTTAATCAATTGAGTTGGTAGTGGAATGCAGGCTTTCACGGCCGGTAATCATGGCAATAAAAGATTCCGGGCTATGTGGCCGTGGTCTATTACTGGCGTTTCTTCCAGACGTTTCTCCCTCAACTGCGGAGGGCATCTTCAGTTGCGAGCGCTTCCAGCTGTTGCTTCCCTGTCGTAGACTCATTCGCAGTCGAGTCTACGACAGGGAAGCAACAGCTGGAAGCACTCGCCACTGAAGATGCCCTCCGCAGTTGAGGGAGAAACGTCTGGAAGAAACGCCAGTTATAGACCACGGCCACATAGCCCGGAATCTTTTATTACCACAATTGAGTTGGTGTTTACTTGATGAAAATCCATATCAATTAATTAAATAAAAATAAAACTTAGTTTTATTTGATTTTCATATTTATTAAGATATATTAAGTGACAGCTGTTTCGGTACATTGTACCTTCTTCAGACATGTTAACAAATTATGAATTGTGGTATTATAGTACATATCAACTGATCTAAGCAACAGTACAACAATAATTTATCTTCTTCTTCCATATGCAGTATTGGGTGATGATGCCCGTTCTGTGACTACAAAAACTGATCTTTCCATCGGTTGAAGGGTCTTCCGAGGTCTCTTTTGCCTTTAGGGTTGAGTTGGTAAATCATCTTTGGTAAACGGGAATTTGACATTCTCTGGACGTGTTGGAACCATTTAATCTGATAATTTTGTATATGTTCAACCATTTCCCTACTATTCCACTGCATCCTTATCTCATCACTCTTCATTCTATCCCTTAAAGTTACTCTAGTAGTGATCGGAGGAATCTCATTTGTGAACTATTAATGCGAGATTTATCTTTTGCTAGAAGTGTCCAGCATTCACTTCCGCATAGTAGAGCAGGTTTGGCTATGGCATTATGAAATGTCAGTTGGATTTCTTTCCTCGTTTGTTTTCCAAAATTTCTCCTAATTACACCATTTAGTCTGTTATATTTTTCTAAATTTGTTTTCACATCTTTTTGATTATGAAACTGTGATGTATTATTACCTAAATAATTAAAGTGTGTTACTTGTTCTATTGGTTTATTATTTATTATTATTTTTACTCTCGAAAGTCCCTTTCCAGTGATTGCCATGGATTTGGTTTTATTTTCAGATATGTTTTATGTTGTATTTTTCCAGGGTATTCTGCAATTTAAACACTGATCTCTCCAAATCATCTTCATTCTCTGCTAGAAGTACTTGATCATCTGCGAAGATTATTGTTTGTATTTGGTTTCCTCTACAAATTTTTACTCCTGGGGGGTTTAGTTTTTTCCACTCCTGGACAATTTCATTCAGATATAGAATAAACAGTAATGGAGATAGTCCACATCCCTGTCTTAAATCTTGGTTAATTTCAAATGTATCAGTTATTTTCCCATGATCTAACTTTACTTTTATAAATGTGGTTTCATATAAACTTTTTATAGCATTTATTAGATTATTGGGAACTTGGTAGCTTTCCAATATTTTCCACATTATGTCCCGTTTGATACTCTATCATAGTCCTTTTCAAAATCTAAAAATAATATATATAGGGGATATTAAAACAATAATTTATTTAAATTAAAAAAATTTAAATAAATTATTGTTGTATTGTTCCTTAGTACTATATGTGGATATGTACTATAATACCACAATTCATAATTTAACATGTTTGAAGAAGGTACAGTGTACCGAAACAGCCGTCACTGAATATATCTTAATAAATATGAAAATCAAATAAAACTAAGTTTTATATTTATTTAATTAATACTATTTTTATATTGGGAGTGGTAGTAAACATCAATAAAACTAAACATATGTTCACGCATTATTTAATGGAAATGTACAGTTAATGATCCATTCATAGTAATTCTGCCCGAGGGCAGGTCTTTCACTGTAATCATAGCATTTCCATGCTTTGCTTTGCAGCTTTACTAGGGAATTATCGGTGTGGTAGCTTCCCGTTGCTTTCCACACCGGTTGAAGGATATGATGATGATGATAATGATAATGATAAGAATGATGATGATGGCCGGATGATTTTCAGGTACCGTTGGACCCTAAGCTTCCTGACATTTGTCTTACAGGTGAGGAAAAACCTCGAAAAAACTTCACCCAGAAAAACTGCCCCGACCGGGGGATCGAACCCGGGCCCGCAGCGTGACAAGGCAGCACGCTACCTCGAGAACACAGCGGTAGATAGTTAATGATAAAAGAGGGAAATTTTGAAGAAATGGCTGATTTCAAATACCTAGGAATAGTGGTCTCGAGGTAGCGCGTTGCCTTGTACGCAACGGACCACGGTTCGAACCTCGGTCGGGGCAAGTTTCCGGGTGATGTCTTATATTTCGGATTTTTTTCCTCACCTGTAAGACAAATGTCAGGAAACTTTAAGACCAAAACGGTCCCCGAACATCATCTGGCGATTATTATCATCATTTTAACATTCATTAAGTCAATGATTAAGACATATCCTGGCGCATCGTTACTATCATCACCTATCATATATCATCCGGGCAGCGTAAGTCCGCCTTCCAGACGCTCCATCCTCAGAAGTGGGTTACAATAACGCCATTCCAGGAGAGAATATCAAAATGTCGAAATGACAACGTGGTAGCATTCAATAAAAAAGATAATTACAAATAGGAATAGATTTAGATTTATTTAGCCTGGTGGAGTTAAGGCCATGTGGCCTTCTCTTCCACTCACCAGGACAAACATAATATATGTTACATATAAATACAAAAAAAAAATACAATAGTAGTACACACTAAACAATTATCTGTCAAATTGAATAATAATGAACATAATGTCTAATAATTCAATAATATTAAATACAATTAAAATTAAATTAGTGATAGAATGTATACAGAAAGGAATAACAGTTCGAATCTATTATACATAAAAAAAGAAAAGAAAGAAAAAAAATACAATGAAAATAATAAACTGTAATGAACTAATCTATCGCTTATTATACAAGGCATTAGGTAAATATATTAACAAATCTTAAAACTATTTTTATGAATTAATGAAAAAAAAAATTAAAAAGTAATATTAGTGAGTTGTTTCTGTTAATAATCTTATTTTAAATTTGTTTCTGAAAGATGGTAAAGTTTGGCAGTCTCTGACATAGGGTGGAAGGGAATTCCATGTTGTAGCAAGAGAAACTGTTAAATATTTCGAATAATAGGTAGTGTGATGAGGAGGGATATAAAGGACGCTGTGCTTAAGGGATCGGGTATCTAATTTATGTGTATCAGAGAGTGAAGCGGTGTGATAAATAATAAGGCAATGACGTGTGTAATATTTTATAGAGAAGCCATAGGGAATGGATGGTTCTACGATCTTGAAGACGAACCCATGACAATTGTTCCAGGGATGCACAAAGAATTTAAACATAGACTCAATTCTAGAAAGGCCTGCTATTATGTATTACAGGGACTTTTATCCCCCCACCTTCTCTCGTAAAGCGTTAAAACACGCACACGCACGCACCCATATACACACGCGCGTGCACACACACACATGTATATATATATATATATATATAAAGTAAAGTAAAGTGATCCCACAACAGACCCGGAGGTCCTTGGGGTAGTAGGAAGTTAAGGCTCCCACTTTTTCTAGACAATCGGCACTTGATGTCAGCCGGGTTGTCAGCCCTGCGTGACGGCCGCCTTTACCCCCAGAACAAGCGTCTGGTACTCATTTCCGTTAGAGGCTGAGTCGACCCCAGGGCCATAGTGCCGCCAGAGGGTTTGGGTCAGTTTAAAAATCCTGACCCCAACGGGACTTGAACCCTCGACCCTCCGGCTTGTAGCTCAGTGCCTTAACCACTACGCTACGGCGTGCCCCCATATATATATATATATATATATATATATATATATAACACACACATACATATGTAAAACTGTTATTCACAAATTTATATTAGGCTAAGTCCACCGCTCTGGTCTCGAGGTAGCGTGCTGCCTTGTCACGCAGCGGTCCCGGGTTCGATCCCCGGTCGGGGCAGTTTTTCTGGGTGAGGTTTTTCTCGGGGTTTTTCCTCACCTATAAGACAAATGTCAGGAAAACTTTAAGGCCCAAACGGTCCCCGAAATCATATGGCCATCATCATCATAATCATCCTTATCATCTCATCAGAATCATCCTTCACCGGTGTGGAAAGCAACGGGAAGCTACCACACCTACAATTCCCTAGTAAAGCTGCAAAGCATAGCATGAAAATACTATGATTGCAGTGAAAGACCTGCCCTCGGGCAGAATTACTATGGATGGATGGATATTAGGCTATATGGTTGCGAAATCTGGACTGTTGAAATTTTCCAACCTAAAAATCCATGAAGGAAGAAATTTTCTCATGGAATTTTGCCCAGTATGGAACCGGTGCCCCTCCCCCAGCATCGTAAGGAATTTGAGTACCTACAATGAGTAGCGGCTCCAGGTTGAGAAAACCAGCCTTAAAGGCTGGATGATCTGATATGCTGACCACACGTCACCCCTACACAGGCTGGATGATCGTCTATCTCTATGATCAACACATGTGGAAGTGATATGAGCAGCCCTCTGGTAGGCCAAGGGCCTTCTAGGCCTGTCGGGTCATGGAGTTAAATATGCATCTTCCCTGACCGCTTTTGAACACGTGACCCTCGGGAGTGGATGTAAGGAACATAACCATTAGGTCACAGAGGGCTTCATACTAAATTTGTTACAAAAGGATTACGATGAGGAATAATTCTATTTATTGCGGCCGTGATTGTGGCTTTCTCTTAACA
The DNA here is from genome assembly GCA_030220185.1 of Diploptera punctata. Classification (NCBI taxonomy): domain Eukaryota; kingdom Metazoa; phylum Arthropoda; class Insecta; order Blattodea; family Blaberidae; genus Diploptera; species Diploptera punctata. Next base: position 709,736 of record JASPKZ010008345.1, read on the forward strand.
AAATTAAAACACTTATTGTTTGCAGAAAGATCTGTATGAACTTCACAAAATTACACAAGAATATGGACTGAAAATATCTGCAGAGAAAAAATATCATGGTATTTTAAGCTGTAGATCCTGTCTCAAGTATAATAATTTTGGACCAGGTGAATAGGGACCAGAGGAAGGAGCATCATCATCATTATCATAGTCCATTCATGGATTTAGGCCATTTATTTGACCTCTTTCGGCCTCATTAGAAGCACCATTCAAAAATTCTTTTGAGTGGACGTCCTGCTCTTCTTCTTCTTACAGGTTAATAGCTTAACATTAGTTTGGGTATCCTGTGATCTTCCATTCGATGAACATGTTGCATCCATCTTGACTTATAATGAGACATTTTGTTTTCTGAAGATTGCATATGTAATTCTTCTAAGATTTCTTAAGTTTTTTATGATCTAGTAGTGCTGGAAGCGGCGCTTCCCTTTAATTTTTACAAAAAATAAACTATTTTAAATACATTAAAATATCATTTAAAATTATGAAATTATAAAATTCTGAAGTTAAAAAGTTATTTTATTTTTAAATAAATTGATAAGTAAATAATTTATAAGTTAAATCTGTACGCTAGTTTCACCCATCGGAGCTCTTCCAAATTACATCATCCATTTCCGGTGGCTTGGATGCGCTACACTTAGCCGCGTGTTACCGGTGTCATTTCATGAGGGAGCAGTTGAGAGAAAAAGTAAAGTTTATTGCCCTCAGTTAGTATTGAAATAATTTTTTTTATTAATTTCACTTAGTTTAGTTGTTTATACTGTATAGTTTGTATGTTATATTTTATTGTGACCTGGTCTCTAGACAAATGGTGTAAATGTAAATAGTGAATTTTCAAGTGTTTCTTGTAAATTATTTTATTCCGCTTTTTGTCATGAGTGAATCGTATAGAAGCTCGCTAGCGATGAGCTTCCAAGAATCATCTCATGCTAGTAGCTCTGTTGCGATTGTTCAAACAGAGTTGTAACAGCATCATGAACCTGTAATATGTCAGAGTGCTATTGAAAAACTTTTATAACACCGTTTAATTCACTTTCAATTCAAGACATAATATTAATAGAAATTTCTAGATCTACACAGCCTCTCACTGAATTAAATACTCAATATAAAGATGGCCAAAAAAATGTATACCAATGGTCACCCCCTGGAAGAAATAAACGTGGGAGACCAAGATGGAAATGGAAAACTTATGTCAGAAACTATAATGGATGACAGGAATTTGGAAGGATGATATTGGAATGTTAGAAATAAATGGAAACTGAAGATGGCAAACCTATAAATGCGGAAAAGCCAAAGAAGAAGAAGAAAAAAATGTAAAGGCCGTAACATTTTCACAGGATATTTCTATCCAAATTACTATTAAACCATCCCCTGGTTATGTGGTTGCAATAATCTCAAAACATTCTTCTGCTGGCCGTGTCTTTTGTTCTCGCCTGAAAAGAACGTTTGGAACAAGACAGGTTTTTAGTTTTCAAGTATTTTTCATAAAGTCCAAAAAAGACAACTCCCGTTTCTTCACCCAACAAGCCTTAAGCAGTTGAAATAGTTCGGCAAACTATAATTTAATTATGTCTAACATCTTTTTTTTAATATATCGTGTAATTTTTTGGTATTCCTTTTTTTAATATGGCGCTTTCCTTCTCCTCAAACTCACGCCTCGTCACTGGTCTCTGTATATCCTTCTGTACTTCGCTACTGTACAAAAGAGTTTTAAGAACTAGTGTTTTGTATACTTTTGGTCTTGATTGTTTGGGAAGGAACAGAACCACTAGACTAACATGATGTGAAATAATGTAACTATATATTGGAATATTGAGTAACGCTAAGACATTAGGACTGGAAGTAAATATCAATAAACTAAATATATGGTCACACATAGAAATACATTATCTTCTTCTTCTTCTTCTTCCTTTCCAGGTTTAGGTCAATGCGACCTGTTCCGGTCTCAAGTCCATTGTTTCCTTGGCCGTCCCTAATATCTTTTTCCATGCGGTTTGTAAGTGTTGATCGTTTTGCGTAATATTGTATTGTCCATTCTGTCTAAATGGTCTTTCCATCGGTGTTTGTGCTCTTCTAGTTTGTTGAGTATTGAAAATATGTCCAGTTCATTTCTTATTGATTCATTATGTAATCTATCTTTGCGTGTACATCCTTTTACGGAAATATATATATAGCCTATGGAATTGGACAGCTAATGACAAATGAGGGCAATTTTGAAGAAGTGGGTGAGTTCAAAACAATAATCACATTCATTCATAGTGTTCTGCTCAAGAGCAGGTCTTTCACTGCAAACTCAGCATTCTCCACTCTTACCTTAACTCAGCTTTCTTTTTGTATCCGCATACAAACCTTTATTTTAATATTGTCTATAATCTGATGTCTTTTTCTGCCTCTACCTTTCTTTTCATTGACCATTCCTTCTAGAGCATCCTTCAGCAGACAGTTTCTTTTTAGCCAGTGGCCAATCCAATTTCTTTTCCTCTTCTTTATGAGTTCCAGCATTGTTCTTCCTTCACCCACTCTGTCTAGCACACCTTAATCCTTAATCGCATATAGGAATGAAATCTCAGTTCTGGAAGTGCGTGCTATTATGCATTGCAGGGACTCTTGACGTCCCAACTACTTTCAAAAAACGTTAAACTGAAAATATACAGAACTATTAGGCCTATTCTACCAGTTATATTATATTGGATGCGAAACATGGATTCTTACTTTAGGGAGGAAAGGAGATTACGAGTATTTGAGAATAAGGTTCATAGCAAATTTTGGACCAAAGAGAGATGAACAGACAGGTGAATGGAGAAGACTACATAATGGTGAACTACATGGTTTCTATAGGAAGCCAGATATAAAAAGAACAGTTAAGTTTTGTAGACTGCGATGGGCAGGACATATGATACGAATGGGGAATGGAAGACGTGCAGTGGAAGCTTCTTGTAGGAAAACCGGAGGGAAAACGCCCAGTTGGTAGACCAAGAATGAGATGAGAGAATAACTAACTATGATTTGAGGGAAGTAGATTATACAGGGAATAATTGGAAAACATTAGCTCAGGATAGGGATGTATGGAGAGCTTATGTCCGCGCGGCCATGAATGTACGGGTTCTATAGTGCCAGTGAGTTAAAGTTATTATATATTGGAATATGCGGATGTTGAACCGAGGTTTTTAGGTTAAGAAGTCGTGGCTAGTGTCACTGGGAGGAGTTTTCCTTACTGCTCTATAGTTTCGTGCTTGCTTCTCTCTTTTACTCTCTCAGCGATGTGGAGAGAAAATTCAAACAAAGCTTCTTACGAAAGTAATTATTTATTTTTTGCTTGAATTAATACCTCGAGGAAGCTCAGACTTTTCGGATTATATCAGCAAACTTATAAAAAGTAAAATTACTCCAAGACAGCTAGACACCTTGTGTTTAGGAACTTAATATAAAAACGAAATTGTTCTTTCTCGGTTCATTAGGCTTATACTTCATATAGGGTGTATCAGAAAAAGTGTAATGTACTGAATTTAATAATCTAACATTAAACTGAAAATATATAAAAATATTCTCCCAGTTATATCATATGGTTGCGAAACATGGACTCTTACTTTAAGGGAGGAAAAAAGGTTACGAGTATTTGAGAATAACACTCTTAGGGGATTTCTTGGACAAAAAGAGAAGAACTGAGAGGCGAATTGAGAAGACTAAATAACAATAGCTACATTATCTTTATAATAATAATAATAATAATAATAATAATAATAATAATAATAATAATAATAATAATAATAATAATAATAATAATAATAATAATAATAATAGTAATAATAATGATCATCATCAACAACAAGGATTAGGCTCAATGGCCTGTTCCGATCTCATTATAGGTCGAATTGGTCCTTCCATCTCTTCAATGGTCTTCCCAACGTTCTTCTCCTTTTTGGTTTATAATTATACATAATAATAATATATTTATTTTACCTGGCAGAGTTGAGGCCTTAAGGCCTTGTCTGCCACTCAATCAGATTTTAAAAAGTACAAAAAAATAGTCTTACATTTAAATTACAATAAATATAAACGATTACATGTTATAAATACAATGCAATTATTAATTATAATGTATTTTGATTTACTATAAATTTAACGAACAAAATATAATATGTACAAGGTGTGTAAAAAACGAGAAACATTATTAATGACTAACTCACTGGCACTATCGAACCCGTACGTTCATGGCCGCGCGGACATAAACTCTCCATATATCCCTATCCTGAGCCCATGTTTTCCAATCATCCCCTTATAATCTTCTTCCCTAAAATCATAGTTAATGTTATTCTCCCACTTCATTCTTGGTCTACCAACTGGGCGTTTTCCCTGTGGTTTTCCTACAAGAAGCTTCCATGCACGTCTTTCATTCCCCATTCGTGCCACATGTCCTGCACATCGCATTGACATAGTATAAATTTAAATAAATAGAGAAAAAATAATTATTAGACAACATGTAACTGTATAAGCGTGACTTAAAGGTGCCAAGTGTGCGGCAAACCCTGATATCTTGAGGAAGGAAATTCCAGGAGCGAGCAGATACTCCTGTGAAGGAAGTACAATAAGAGCAAGTGCTATGTAGAAGGATTGTTAGCAGACTGTTATCTTGTGACCTAGTGTCAATTTATAGGAACCAGATATAATAAGAATAGTTTAAGTCTCGGTAGAATGCGATGGGCTGGACATGTAGCACGAAAGGGAAATGAAAAGAGGGACATGGAAACCATTACACTGGTCAACAGTGATTTTGTTGCCCTTGATTTTGCTCACAATTCATGAAACTGTCAATGATTTTGGAATATTTGCTCTGGTTTTATGTCTTTATTTTCATTTTACACTACAAAAATCGGAAAATATAAAAAAAAAGTCAATTGTTTTTTGAAAAATTAGCATTGCTATTGAAAACATTCTAACAGTAATGCACAGAGAAAATAATATAGCGAAGACTATTTAACTCATGCCCCAAATGGGAGTCAATGACCAATCACGTTTCAATGATTTCTGTTTTACAACCAACCAGAGTCGTGTTTCACCAAATATTTATCAGTGTTATAATTACCATATTAAAGAAAGCTCCTCCTTACAATATTGCGTTCCTTTGGCAATAAATAGTATGATCTGGTTGCAGTGATAAACAAAACAAGCAGTAGAAGCGTACCTATCGTTTCTCATTTGTTTTCAAACATCGCCGTTTACATTAAATGTATAAATATTTTATAATAACTATAGTTAATAATGATTTGTGAGTAAACAGTTTAATTTTATTCGTTAAATAGTCCTAACAAATGCCACTCTTGATTTCCAAATTCTCTAGATAAATTCACTCCTCACTTCGTGAGTCGTGAATTTATCGATAATTTGGAAATCACTCGTGGCATTACTTATGATAAACGTACTCGAGGAGACGGCAATTTTGAAAGCAGTTAACAACAACGACCATCTGATAAACGAAAACGAACCCAGTACGTGTAACCCCTTCTACGAGATCTTCAGTGAAACACCGTCTTGAATCCTGCCGATGATGGGACTAGTCCCGAAAGCGCTACAATTAAATAACTAATAAGTTGAGGAGACGGACCTTCTAGATAAATATTACATAATTTTATATTTTAAGTTTGAATAATACCTCAACGGAACATATGGTGCATCTTATAAAATTTGTCTATTCTTTGTACGTCTGGTTTCACATACAAATCTTGTAGCTCACTGTTTTTAGTCTTCTTCTAACACCTGTCTGTTCATCTCTCTTTGGTTCAAATATTTTCCTAAGAACTTTGTTCTCAAATACTCATTATATATTATTATTATTATTATTATTATTATTGGTTCTCATTTCGACAGTCTGATATTTTCTCTTGGCATGGGCGATAGTGTAACCCACTTCTGAGTTTGGGGCACTTGGAAGGTGAAATTATGCTGCCCCGATGATATGAAATGTGATGATGATAATGATGCGCAAGTGGAGGCCTTAATCCTAAATTTATTATAATGAGGTGAATATAATAATGGTCCGGCGTCGTAGCCGAGTGGTTGAGGTAAGAAGCCTTGGCGCAGAGCTACAGTATTTGCGCTGGTACGAGTCTCCAAGAGAGAAGAAAATATGTTCTCATGGAATTTGGGCCAGTATGGGATCAGTGCCCACCAGCATCGTGAGTTATTTGGTAGCTACAATAAGCAGCGACTACAGGTTGAGTAGACCTGCTATAACGGTTGGGGGATCCGACATGCTCACTACATGTCACCCCTACACGTGCTAGATGATCGTCTACCTCCGTGATTAACACATGTTGATGTGAGGCCAACAGCCGGCTGGTAGGCCAAGGGCCTTCTATGCCTGTCGCGCTTGGATAATATGGTAATGATGGGCAGATGATGTTCGGGCACTTTGTTATAAAAACTATTGGGTTCCAAGGAAAAATAAATATGGATTTATTATCTGATATGGAAACTTAGTTCGGACATTTTTATTTCAATTTTAATAGGACAAATTGAAGAATTCTTTTCTCTCATAGTTTTTTTTTATTCTTTAAAAGTAGAGTTGTAAATTATTTCTGAACTGTCGCAAAAAATGCTATATTTTAATTGTTTTTAAAAATTATATTTTTATTTCGTTGTATTTTCCATTATAATTGAAAATGTAGTTTATAAAAATTTGCCCAAGGCGTTTAAATAATGTACACAGAAATGATTATTACGTCATGCTATACCAGGAAATGAATTCATCTTGCACGAAAACTGGAAACAAAATATAAACTAGAAATGAGTCCCCTCTCTCCTCTAACCCTCTCTCAAACAGAAAACACACACATAATTATGACATTCAGTTTAAAAACAATTTAAATTATAATTAATTGCATGTAAAGTAGAATTTGTTTCAAGTCTCAAAATATATAATACTAGCTAATACTCGGTGTATGCTGCTCCGCCTAAATAAATGAAATGTAATCTACAAATGTTCATTTCAGGTAATGTTTTTAAGGCATAACATCAGCTAAACACTCGCCGTATCTGAAAATGTGTACCGGTATACAACAAGTTATACTAATAATACTTTTCAAAATATAATAAAAAACAACAAAACCAAAATAAAAAAAATAAAAATTATCAGGTGTATATAAATTGAAGTGTAGCACATGTGACAATGTCTATATAGGACAAACTGGTAGACCTTTTATCTTTCGGATAAAGGAACACATGTGAGTATATAACAGAAATTTAGAATATTCAAAATATGCTAACCGCCTATTCCAATTTAATCATTGTTTCGATCCAAATTTTGAAATTTTACATGTTTGTGATAAGGGTAAGAAGTTAGATCTTTTGGAGGCTGTAGAGATAAATAAATTTAAGAGTAGTAACAAACTGTTAAATTCTCAACTGATTTCAATGAATCCCCTTTGTAAATTAAAAAAGTATTGTTGTATTGTTGCTTAGATCAGTTGGAACACAATTCATAATTTGTTAACATGTCTGAAGAAGGTACAGTGTACCGAAACAGCTGTCACTGAATTATTTAACAAATATGAAATTAACTTTTATAAGATTCATGGTGTGTTACGTTGAGGTTTATTCAAAATTAATATAAAATTATAGAATATTCACCTGAAAGGTCCGTCTCCTCAACTTAATTATCATCGTTTTGTGAAGTTGCGTTTTGAGGTTAGAATACTTGTGTTTAATTCTAGCCTGACTGGCTGCATAATCAACTAGTTGATTAAGGTCCGTCTCCTCAACTTAATTATCATCGTTTTGTGAAGTTGCGTTTTCGCAACTTCACAAAACGATGATAATTAAGTTGAGGAGACGGACCTTTCAGGTGAATATTCTATAATTTTATATTAAATATGAAATTCAAATCAAACTACGTTTTATTTTTATTTAATTAATAAAAAGTTATACATTACGACGAACCATACATGGCGATTTGCTAGAGTCAATTCTTATTTTCGGATTTCCGGCAAACTCCTACTTCTAATGATCGGATTTTGCTGAGTTTTGAATAATCCCTACATCGGTTTATTTTAATAATATATGCTGAGTTTCGTCGTGAAACATAAAACAATTGCTGCTAGAGCGGCACTTTAATTTTTGTTTCAGGTGAACTCCTACATCTTATAGTTTTAGAGCGTAATAGTTAGAGATTGAACACTCGGCGTACCTGAAAACATATATACATAGTGTTCTGGCCAAGATCAGGTCTTTCACTGCGAACTCAGCATTCTCCACTCTTTTCTTAACCGAGCTTTCCTTTTTTTTATCTGCATACAAATCATTTATTTTTATATTGACTATCATCTGATGTCTTTCTCTGTCTCTAAATTACTTTCCGTTGACCATTTCTTCTAGAGCATCCGTTAGCAGGCAGTTTCTTCTTATGCAATCGCCAATCCAATTTATTTTCCAGCATAGTTCTTCCTTCACCTACTCTATCTAGCACATCTTTTATTTTTTATTTTGTCTGTCCATTTTATATGTTCCATCCTTCTCCATATCCACATCTCAAAAGCTTCCAGTCGCTTTTCGTAATTCCGTCTTAATGTCCAAGTCTCTGCACCATACAGTGCTACACTCCACACAAAGCACTTCACTGGCCTTTTCCGTAATTATTTTGCCAAAGGTCCGCAGAAAATGCTTCTCTTCTTGTTAAAAACTTATTTTGACATCCTGAAAACATGTATGTACAAATTGTCATGAAGACCTGTTGAGGGGTTTTAGAAATCTATACATCACAAATATACGCAGGTTAATTTTTACATATAAAACTTAGGCCTATATCGTTTCAAAATCTATTTCTGAAGTTTAAATGTTTATTAAGGAACAAATTTCTAAAACAAATTTGTAAATTAGGTCTATATCTGCTATTTTAGTATTTGAGAATAAAGTAACTAAATAAATAAACTTACAGGCATTATAGAGACTATAGGTTCATAACAGCGCGGACATAAACTCTCCATACATCCCTGTCCTAAGGTAATATTGTCCGATCATCCCATGTATAATCTACCATCAAACCGTGGTTACTGTTTTTCTTCCATCTCATTTTTTACCTATCTACTGGGCACTTTTCCTCTGATTTTCCTGTAAGGAGTTTCCATGCTACTTTTTTCACCGTTCGTGCCACATGCCCTGCCCATCACATTCTATGAGACAACTGTTCTTATTATATCTGATTTCGTATGAACATGATGTAGCTCACTGTTATGTTGTCTTCTCCATTCGCCTGTCTGTTTACCTCTCTTTGGTAAAAAGAAACCCTAAGAACTTTATGCTCAAATACTCGTAATCTTTTCTTCTCCCTTAAAATAAGATACCATGTTTCGTTTCCATATAATGTAACTAGGTGAATAACACTTTTATATATTTTCATAAGTAATGCCACCAGTGATTTCCAAATTATCGATAAATTCACGACTCACGATGTGAGGAGTGAATTTATCTAGATAATTTGGAAATCAAGAGTGGCATTTGTTAGGACTATTTAACGAATAAAATTAAGCTGTTTACTCACAAATCATTGTTTAACTATAGTTATTTTAAAAATATTTATATATTTAAAGTAAACGGCGATGTTTGAAAACAAATCAGAAATGTGAGGTTATGTTCATTCATACTGCACCTTGATCATATTATTTGTTGCCAAATAAGATCGCAATATTGTAAGAGTGCACCCAAGTGGAGAAATAATGAAACACATCAAACTATATAACATTATCAACATTACGGGTTATTCATTTATTTTTTTAGTAAACAACTCAGTAAAATCAAATCTTTTCCTTATTTTCTATATTCAATGTATTTGTTGGAGAAAAATAATGCTTTGACCTGTTCAGAACATTAAAAAGGAGGAGATTTCTTTATCACAAAAGCAGGAGATGATAAAGAGAATCGACAAAGAGCGAGGTGAAACACGACTGTCATTTGCTGTAAATAAAAAATCATTGTAACGTGATTGGTCATTGACTCCCATTTGGGGCATGAGTTAAATAGTCAGTTTAATGTTTTTTTAGAGAAATTAGGACAGTTGTCCTTGAAATACTTAATAACATGCATTTCCAGAATTGGATCTATGTTTAATTTCTTTCTACACTTTAGTCTTGTTTGTAATATAATTATTCCTAGTTATTTGAGGAATAAAGTACTTACAAAAACATTGAAACAAAGAGAGACGATAAGGATAATGCCTACCATACAATTTAATTAACCCGTAATTTTCTTTTAACTTAATCAACTAAAAATAAAAACACGTATTTATTTTAATCAAGCGTATTCACTGATTCTATTCTAAAGTTTCTGCCAGAAGGAGGTATTTCACTGCAATCACAGCATTTTCATGTTATGCTTTGCAACTTTACTAGGGAATTATATGTATGGTAGCTTCCCGTTGCTTTCCACACAGGTGAAATGATGATGACCGGATGATTTTCGAGGACCGTTGGGCCCTACGCTTCCTGACATTTGTCTTACATTTGAGGAAAACACCGAAAAAAGCCTTACCCCGGAGCCTGTTTCGGAGATTATATATATATATATATATATATATATATATATATATATATGCTATTAAATGTTTAACATTGAGCAATGCAAGCTTAATATGGAATGATAAGAAAAATAAATGCCTGGACGGGATATCCGGGTTCGAATCCTTATCATTCCATATATATATATATATATATATATATATATATATATAGAGAGAGAGAGAGAGATAGATAGAGAGAGAGAGAGAGAGGGAGAAGTACTGTCCCATATGGAGGTGAAGTATGGGAAATCAACAAAAACTTACTTCGAAGGAAATATATTTCTTAAGGAGAGCAGCAAGATGTTCAAAATTTGAAAAATAAATAAGTAAAGAAATAAAGTCATACGAGTAAAATATATTATTAAATATCCAATAGTACATGCGACCGACACGCAGGGCTGACAACCCGGCTGACATAAAGTGCCGATTGTCTAGAAAAAGTGGGAACCTTAACCTCCTACTACTCCAAGGGCCTCCGGGCCTGTTGTGGGATCGCTTTACTTTTTACTTTTATTACATTATGTAAGGTGTAAGCATTTAAATTGGTATGGGCATGTACGACGCATGCAAGAAAAAAACGTTACCCTGAACAAATATTGGAATGGTGTCTACCTGGAAGAAGAAAGAAAGGAAGATCTCGAAACTCATGGATGCAAGAAATAACAACAGGAATGGAATCGAGAGAACTGGAGGAGATGGAGTAGATAGATTGGGACGAGTGGAGAAGGAAACGAAACCTTTAGGCACAGAAAGATGTGTAAACATTGAGCATCTATTTTTAAATTATATATAATGGTGGAAAGTTTTGGTTTCGGAAAATTAGTATATTATGTGAAACATAATTGAATTATGACTATTTAACTCATGTCGCAAATGGTAGTCAATGACCAATCACGTTTCAATGAATTCTGTTTTACACCAATGACAGTCGTGTTTCACCTCGCTCTTTATCGATTTCTCTTCATCAGCTCCTGCTTTTGTGATAAAGAAAGCTCCTCCTTTTTTAATATTCTGAACAGGTTAGACCATTATTTTTCTCAAACAAATACATTGAATATAGCAAATAATGAATAGATTCAGTGATTTTACTGAGTTGTTTATTCAAAAATATAAATGATTAACCTATAATGTTGATTATAATAGTTTGATGTGTTTCATTATTTCTCCACTTGGGTGCATTCTTACAATATTGTGATCCTATTTGACAATAAATAATATGATCGAGTTGCAGTGAATATACATAACCTCACATTTCTAATTTGTTTTCAAACATCGTCGTTTACATTAACTATATAAATATTTTAAAACACCGGTAATTAGAAACATAATGGAAGCAGAAGAAAGCATAATTGAAAGAATTGAGGAAAAGGAATTAAAGTGGTTAGGACATGTTTTAAGAATGGAAGATGAGCGATGGCCGAAGCAACTATATGAATAGCATCCAAACAGAAGGAAGAAAAGAGGAAGACCAAGGTTAACATGGAAGGAAAACATGAAGACAGTAATGCAAGCTAGAGGGCTAAGCATCGAAGATGCCCAAGACCGTAGGCTTTGGAGGTTTGGCACGGGAAGACGGCAGCAGCTGTAAAAACCCGAAGATAGATAGCGAGATAAAACACCGGTAACTATATTCAAATAATTATTTTTAGTAAAGAGCTTAATTTTATTCGTTAATTAGTCCTAACAAATGTCACTCTTGATTTCCAAATTCTCTAGATAAATTGGAAATCACTCGTGGCATTACTTATGACTATTTAACTCATGCCCCAAATGGGAGTCAATGACCAATCACATTCAATGATGTCTATTTTACAACCAATCAGAGTCGTGTTTCACCAAATATTTATCAGTGTTATAATTACCATATTAAAGAAAGCTCCTCGTTACAATATTGCGTTCCTTTGGCAATAAATAGTATGATCTGGTTGCAGTGATAAACAAAAGAAGCAGTAGAAGCGTACCTATAGTTTCTCATTTGTTTTCAAACATCGCCGTTTACATTAAATATATAAATATTTTAAAATAACTATAGTTAAATAATGATTTGTGAGTAAACAGCTTAATTTTATTCGTTAAATAGTCCTAACAAATGCCACTCTTGATTTCCAAATTCTCTAGATAAATTCACTCCTCACAGCAGTAGAAGCGTACCTATAGTTTCTCATTTGTTTTCAAACATCGCCGTTTACATTAAATATATAAATATTTTAAAATAACTATAGTTAAATAATGATTTGTGAGTAAACAGCTTAATTTTATTCGTTAAATAGTCCTAACAAATGCCACTCTTGATTTCCAAATTCTCTAGATAAATTCACTCCTCACAGCAGTAGAAGCGTACCTATAGTTTCTCATTGTTTTCAAACATCGCCGTTTACATTAAATATATAAATATTTTAAAATACTATAGTTAAATAATGATTTGTGAGTAAACAGCTTAATTTTATTCGTTAAATAGTCCTAACAAATGCCACTCTTGATTTCCAAATTCTCTAGATAAATTCACTCCTCACAGCAGTAGAAGCGTACCTATAGTTTCTCATTTGTTTTCAAACATCGCCGTTTACATTAAATATATAATATTTTAAAATAACTATAGTTAAATAATGATTTGTGAGTAAACAGCTTAATTTTATTCGTTAAATAGTTCTAACAAATGCCACTCTTGATTTCCAAATTCTCTAGATAAATTCACTCCTCACTTCGTGAGTCGTGAATTTATCGATAATTTGGAAATCACTCGTGGCATTACTTATGATAAAGATTTAACAAGAGATAATAAAACTGATGTATTAATAGTTAACTCTGGAAATATGCTGCAAAGAGTGAAGTATTTTGTTTAATTCGAGGCATTAGCCGAAGTATTTTAAACTTTCGCTTGAACCCAAGGTAACGTACTGCCTGCTTGTAATATTGATTTCATGACCAGACAGTACTACCAACCTCACGTTACTGCTGTGTAACCCCCTTCCATGCTAGTTTCCTCGCAAAAAGAAATATAACTAATTTTTCTTACTAATTAATTAACTCACTGACACTATGGAACTCGTATGTTCATGGCCGCGCGGTCATAATTTCTCCACACATTCCTATCCTGAGCTAATGGTTTCCAATTATCCCCTGTATGATCTACTTTCCTCAAATCATGTTTAGTATTATTCTCCCACCTCATTGTTGATCTACCAACTGGGCGCTTTCCCTTTAGTTTCCCTACCAGAAGCTTCCATGCCCCTCTTTATTTCCAATTCGTGCCATATGCGCGTGTTTAAATGACACCGAGAGTTATGCCGGCGGTAGGATTGTTGCAGGAAGATTTATCCATGCTCGACATGTCAAAGACGATCTTTCACCGTAAAAATAAACCATCAAGAAACGCCGGACATGGGATCCATTGGGGTAAAAATGTTCGGAATTAAATCCTTTAAGGAGGAGAAAAGATTACGAGTTTTTGAGAATGAAGTTTTTAGGAAAATTTGTGTACCAAAGAGATATGGAAAGACAGGCGAATGGAGAAGACTACATAACAGTGAGATACATGATCTGTATAGGAAACCAGATATGATAAGAATAGTTAAGTCTCGTAGGCGGACAGGACATGTGGCAGGAATGGGGAATGACCAAAGGGCATGGAAACTTATTATAAGAAAACCAGAGGGAAAACGCCAAGTTGGTAGGTCAAGAATGATATGAGAGAATAGCATTACATGATTTGAAGGAAGAAGATTATACAGGGGATGATCAGAAAACACTAGCTCAGGATAGGGATAAATGGAGAGCTTATGTGCGTGTGGCTATGAACCTACAGGTTCTATAGTGCCAGTGAGTTATTTATTATGTATAGCGTAAACGTCAATGAGTTAGTAAATCGAGAAAGAATGGGATCATAATAAATTAGAGTTGCTGAAAAATTCTCTTAGTTTACGCATTTCCTGCGTGACATACATTTATTAGGCCTATTATTATTATTATTATTATATTATTATTATTTTATTATTATTATTATTATTGTTGTTGTTATTGTTATTATTATTATTATTATCCTTTCATTTGTTTACAAAAATCGTCAATAGTTTTATCGGCATACTGTCAAGAAACTTCACCTCGAATTGATAATACCACCTATTGGGCGAGTGGAAGCTTCTGATAGCCTTGTTGCTCCCTGACGTTTCCATTATAACACGAGCATTGACCAGTCTTGCAAGATAAGCCAAATACGAATCTGTGACCTGGCTTTGTACAACTGTGATTTATGTCGTAAAGAAAATCGATAGTGTGAATCAGTTTCTATTACCGCGGGAAGCTGAACTGTTGATTACGTCTGGAGAATTGGAGCCTTCCCTTGATGAATGGCATGAATTTGAACTCATTGTGTTAGGTTGAATTTCAGCGTTCACAATTCACTCTATCTCGGAATACGTCTTGGCGTGTTCTCTGAATATCTGATAGTGGGAGTATTTACGACAGGGATCAGGTCCTGGATTTAGGACGGGATCTTCAAGTCAATATGTGTTCTGTTTCTGGAGAAAGGACTAGATCCCTCGATTCTATACCTACTCTGCCACTATACAGTGATCCTAGAGAGACAAAAGAGAAAAAAAGTGACAACATTTCTGGAGATATTTTTTTTATAAATTCATAGCTGCGCTGCTACGCCTAAATACATGAACTATGTGTTTTTTTTATTTTCGTTAATAAGTTAAAACGAAATTACGGGTTAATTACATTATATGGTATACATTGCGACGAACCAAACATGACTGTTGCTAGAATTAATTTTTAATTTCGGATTTCAGATAATCCCCCAATTCTAATTACTGGATTTCGTTGATTTTCGTACAATACCTACCTCGGTTTATTTTAATACCATATACTGAGTTTCGTTGTGAAAAATATAAAAATGCGTCTGCTGTAGGGATTTTTAATTTTCGTTTCAGGTGAACTCCTACACCTCCTAATGGTTTAGAGAATAATAGATACCGGATAAACTCTCTACGTACGTGAAAACTTGTATGTACAAATTTTTATAATAATCTACAGAGTATTTTCCAGTTTCGCGAGTATGAACATACGCTGGCTGAATTTTTTAATATAAATATTTATTTATCAGCTTTCACAATGTTTCACATTATCTTCCTGCGCCCAATTCACCTACAGTCATTCTTCTTAAAATAAAATAAAGTTAAAATGTACCTTCTTAGGTCAGAGCCGTCGTCCTCAACTAATAAAATATGTTTTTTTTGTCTGAAGGTCTTTCAGAATCTCTATTCCATCTTCAGCAGGTCTTTCTTCGCTACATTACTTGATGTTATCTGTGCTTGAGGTCAGATACAACGCTATATTAGGACCAGTACAGAGAACATCAAGTAGTGTAGCGGAGAAAGACGTGCTGAAGATGGAATAGAGATTCTGAAAGGTCTTCACACAAAAAAGCATACTTACTTTATAAGATGAGAACAACGGCTCTGACCTAAGAAGGTACATTTTAACTTTATTTTATTTTATGACTATCCACCTCAACAGTTTTCAACAATTAATTATACTAGTATTGAATCATTATTCTCCACACATCTGCCATTCCAATCTCCATTGTGCAATTTTTTCCCTTCATGCTGTCCAAAACACCATAAATTCACTTTATTTTTGGACGTCTTCTTTTTCTTCTTCTTCTTCTACTACTACCAAGTGGCACCCATTCTTATATTCTTCTTGGGAATCTCTCTTCCGTCATTATTTTTTTACATGATTAATTGATTCATAAGGGGACATGGATGCTTCCCCAGTGGGACGTTTCTTAACCAGACTAATTTAGTTACGTTTATTTCCTCAGAGATGTCATGTGGTTAGTACATCGCCTCGAGGAGACATCTAGCACCAATGGATGGATGAAGTCGGTCAAATCTCGCTCGGAGGTGTTTTTATTCACACTTTACGAGCCCGAACATCTTTAGGATCGGGACCCACTGCTTAAAGTTCCTCCCGCAGATTTTTTCCATCTTAAAATCCATCGTCCCAGGTGAAGCTTTTTCATAACCGTGTCATTTTATTATTTTAAATGAAATCCACAATTGAACTTTTAATATTAATATTTTGTTTAAATACACCGTTTCTTAATTTATACATATATATATATATATATTGTAAACATGAATTGAAATGATGTTACGTATTTTCAGTGCAGTTAGATCTTATTAAGCAGGCGCTATTCGCTGTGTACTTGCAGTGACTGTTATTACAAGCATATTAAACAAATATAAGTACAGTTGGAGAATTTTCTTCATCATCATCATCAATCACGGATTAAGCCCATGTGACGAAAAATTTTCTTTATTATTAAAAATTTCTCTACAATACAACAGTTTTCTATTGTAAAATTTACTCCTCCATAAATCTCTAATATTGTTATTTTGGTCTCCCCTGTATTCTGTTGTCCTTCGCTTCAAAATTTAATTTCATCTTAGGTCATCAGACACGTTCTTTACGTGTCAAAATTATTTCCGTCTTCTTTCTTCAATAACTTGTAGAACGTCATTTCGAACATCTATTATTTCTCTGATTTCAGTAATCCTAATTTTGTCTCTTCTTGAATTTCTAGAAGTCGTCCTCCAGAGGTCCATCTCTGTCACCTATAGTTTATGTGCTTGATCTCTGCTTAATGTCAACCAACCTAGATCCATTTTGAGAACTAGCTCTGCCAGTCACAAGCAGGAGACATGGTGAGTGATGGAAGAGTAACAAGTCCTTGAAAAGTTGCGTTCATTTGGTCCGGATGATAGGTACCCTGTAAGGGCTCCTTGACAGGATACGGCAACTGCTGTCTTGTAGGAAGACGTTATTTCGTCAAAGACTAGAGGAAGAATACCTTGAACAAAATCACCTAGTCCTTTAGATTGGATGTTATAACGATGGGCCAGCTCCCCCGTCTTATAAAAAAATTAATATCATCATCATCCGGTATCATGGTAGCTGCCGCCGTCTTCCGGAAACCAAACGCCATTCCTCTCTGTCCATCCATTGATCTTCCTCCAATCCTCCGATATTCATACCTGCTTGTATCCCTTCTATCCAAATTTTCTTCGGTCTTCCTCTCTTCCTCCTTTCTATTGGGATACATTTTATAACAATTTTAGGCAATCTTTGCTCTGGCATTCTTTTGACATGGCCATACCACTGTAATATTTTCTTTTCTATAATGTCCGACCCCTCTCGTATACCCATAATTTTCTATTTCGTTTTCTATCCATTCTACATTTTCCAGCTGATTTTCTTAAAACATCCATTTCTGTACATAAAATTCTCTTCATTTCCCTGGTAAGAATTTGCCAGACTTCAGCACCATATATTAAAATGCTCTGAATTATGGTTAGATATATTTGTAATTTTCTATTTTTTGTAATATTTTTGCTCCAACAAACAGAGTTTAAATCATTTTTTGCTTGTTTTGTTTGTGCTATTCTGTTTTTAATTTCCACTGTGTTATCGCCTGAACGGTCTAATTTTGTTCCTAAATAAGTGCATTCACTAGGTTTTAGTTCTTCTCCATTGTTGAAATTTATATTTTCCATTTCTTCTCTTCCTATACACAGTTATTTAGTTTTCTCAATGCCAAAAAAGAAAAACAGAACACAATGTGATAGTTGAAAATAGAAAAAAAAATCCATGGTATTTCGACTGTGGGCCTTTAATACGATGAATTACGTCATGTGGAATAGACTTTGCAGGTATTTTTGGTAAGTGATGCAGGCTTTCAAATAAATATCAATAAATCTTTACTTGAAACGCCTTTGCATTAGTTTCCCCCCCCCCCCTATTAAATGTATTTCATTTTCACATAGGAAGTTATTCAGATAAAAGCCATATGGCACGGTAAGGTACAAAATGTACCTGGAAGACAAACTGCTACACAAATATGTAAATGTAGTGATATATCGATTTGCAATTAATCAAATTCACTTCATTGATTCACCCTTCAGAACATATGTATGGCATGACTGACAAGTCAATATATTAACATGTGACAGCCCTTCCTATCATGATGTCAGTCAATCTCCGAATTAGGGATTTACGCAAGATATTCCCTCAAGAAAATTAAAGTAAGAGTCAATGTTTCACATGCATGTAACATAACTGGGAGAATAACAGTTTTATATATGTTCAGTTTAACGTTTTTTGAGAGAAGTTGGGACAAGAGTCTCTGTAAATGCATAACAGCATGCATCTGAAGAATTGAGCCTATTTTAAATTTATTTGTGCATCTTATTCCTATTTGTAATTCAAAATGTGATCTTTTTCATCATCATCATCATCCGGCATCATGAAAACTGCCGCCATCTTCCAGAAACCAAACGCCATTCCTCTCTGTTCATCTATTGATCTTCCTCCAATCCTCTGATAATTATAGCCGCTTTTAGACCTTCTATTCAGAGTTTCTTTGGTCTTCCTTTCTTCTTCCTTTCCATTGGGATCCATTCCATAATTAGTTTAGGCAATCTTTGCTCTGGCATTCTTTTGACATGGCCATACCACTGTAATCTTTCCTTTCCTATAATGCTTAAGATGTCCGGCTCCTCTTGTACACCCATAATTTCCCTTATTTCTTTATTTCGTATTCTAACCATTCTGTGATCTTTCTAGATGACCATTGCTATACAAGGCGAAACATTATTTATATCTAACTCCAAACTTAACGCCGCGCCGGTCTGGCTCACATGAATCTTGTTGTAAACGTCACAGATCAACTTTTAAATACCAACTTTTTATCGTTTTGTAAACAGTCTTTATGAATACAAAGGAGGCGAATGTTTTATTTATTTATTTCTTTTTCTTTTTTGAAAAGCAACAAAGATATCCATCGCTTTGGTCGCTGCCTCGTACGCAGCGGATTCAGTTTCGATCCTCGGTAGGACAACTTTCCTGGTGATGGCTTTTTTTCGGGTTTTTTCCTCACCTGTAAGACAAATGTCAGGAAACTTTAAGGTCCAAACGGTCTCCGAATATCGTCTGGCCATCATAATCATCATCATATTCGTCATATATAAATGTGGGTGAATGGTGTGTTTCGTCTATATCTTGTGTTGTCTCAGAGGAGACTCCGACATTGATCATTCATTCGGGGAGACCTCCATGACCTTGTGTGGTCAAAAAAAAGTGTGTGTTCCATAATATGGGGAGATATTTAGTTTAAAATTCCTCTCCCGACAGATTGTGTCACTGTAAAGCCCGGGTGGCGTGTGACACGTAGGCCTAAAAGTATCAATAAAGTGAGAGGTTAAACTGTGTTAATTAAAGAGTTATTAGCAATTTTATCATATTTTGTAGGAAAATAAGTAAAGATAATAATAATAATAATAATAATAATAATAATAATAATAATAATAATAATAATAATAATATAAATAGGAAACAAAATTATTAATAAATGTTACTTAAGCAGTTCAAGAAAGATGGCGTGATGTGTATCTGATGTTCTCCGTTCGGTACCCAGGTACAAGTCAATAAAGTGCAATCTGTGTTTACATGCTGACGTGCATCGATCGACCGAAGTGAAATGGTGTATTCCAGACACCAGTAGAAACAGCAGAGGATCTACTAGCACAAATTCTCGCTGCCTGTTACATCGTAAGAACAACTCCAAGATTGTTGCCCAAATATGACAGAAATTGGCACGACTTTGTCATGCGTACATCGGAGCAGAAGGACACTATTTTGAACACCTGTTGTTGTATCATGACTTGTGTAAATACTATAGCGAAATAAAAAAAATCATTGTAAAGTATATTGAGTAGCAAAATAACATTATTGTTAAATTCTGTATAGTGGAATAAGCATAATTGGAGAGACAAAAAAAAATATATTTGTAAAACATTGGTGAAATATATTGCAATATATGGAAGTGAGGTATGAACAATCAAGAAGTACTACAAAAATAGACTAATAGCTCTAGAAATGGGTTATTTACGCAGACGTACCAAGAAGTAAAATTAGAATATGTCACAAAGGAAGAAATTTGAAACATAATGGAAGCAGAAGAAAGCATAAGTGAAAAAATTGAAGAAAAGTAATAAAAATTGTTATAATAATAATAATAATAATAATAATAATAATAATAATAATAATAATAATAATAATAATAATGCTTATTATTCTGGCAGAGTTAAGGCCATAAGGCCCTCTCTTCCACTCAACCAGCACAAATACAAATAAATATTCGACAAATATAGATATACACTATACTAATTATAAACAGTTAAAGATACAATAAATGTAGCATGTAAATGTCATGTACAAAACACATTTTATAGGGTAATAACAATAATGATACGATAATAATAATAATAATAATAATAATATAAATATGATACATTATACGGGAAACACCAATTAATATATATATATATCTTACACTGGATAATAATGAAGTCGAGTTTAGAGCAAATATAAATTTAGATTTCTTTTAAAAGATGCCAATGTCCGGCAGCCCCTTATTTCTTGTGGTAGGGAATTCCAGTTGCGAGAAGTGGAGATTGTATATGACATGGAGTGATGTGATGTCCTATGTTGCGGTATATTAAGTAAGAGACTATGTTGTGATGTTGTGTTTAAGTTATGGTTTGAGGATAGATACTGGAAACGGGATGATAAATAATTGGGAATCGAGGTATGTAGGATCTTAAATAGGAGAATTAGACAGTGCGATTTTCTTCTCTCTTTTAGATGTAGCCATGACAATTCGTGGAATAATGGAGAAATGTGATCGTATTTTCGAACATTAAATAGGGCATATTTTACGAATGGAAGATGATCGATGGCCGAAACAACTATATCAATGACAACCGACCAGAAAGAAGAAAAAAAGGGAGACCAATGTGACTATTCTTTACAATATGACTTTTTTAATTTCTTCATAAATCCTTGTCAAGTTTTATTCTTAGGATTCCATTTTTCAATTTATTTCTCACATTTACAATGATTTATATTTTTTCTAACGATTATTTCAATACATTTCTCTATGGTATTTAACTGTATCTACCCAGCATGAATACGTGACAGCGATATTGATTTTTAACGAATATTCTAAACAAAAACAAAGTCGTGTTCCAGTGCAGCCATCATAGAGTATGTACTGTACCCATATACTTCAGAATTTACTATTTATTTTGGGTGCTGCGTTCTTTCACATGTTAGAGTGCTTAAATTGCGTTAGGTTAGCTTTTAGGTTGGTCTTTCATAGGTTAGAGTACTTAAATTGCGTTAGATTAACTTTTCTTCTTCTTCTTCTTCATGAAATTAGGCCTTTTGACCTGTTTTCACATCAAGTGGGATGGGTTATTCACTTGATGGTTGCCAGTAATGTAAATGTCTCCTGGTCACGTTACGAGCGTTACGCAGGACAAGTTTAGTGGTGGGGCTGCCACCTTACAGCCTCTGGACGTGCTCTTCTGTGTATAATCCCCGCAGAAAGGGTTGCTCCTTCCGACTTAAGTCGTTGGAGACTTCACTCCTGTTACCCCGAGTATGGGCTCCTTTTAAACTCTGGAGAAAGAGTTGCCACTTCTGCCAGTTCCGCCGAGTTGAAATTTTCCTCCTCTGCCAGTTCGGTCGAGTCGTAATATTTTCTTCCTCGCCTTCGCTGCCATTGTGGTCTTCATCCGTAACACTGGACAAGGGTAAAGCGTTATACCCCGCAATACTGGGTCCTTAGCAGAACTTAGTCACCGACTTAGAGTCGGGTCCACCCCCGCGTCGTGGACGCGCCTGCTAAGAGTTACCTAAGTGGGTTCAAGGAAGATGTCCCTGGTTCCCCTTAAGTCGGGTTAATGTCCGTGTATGATGCCACGAACAAAGGCAGATTACCTTTTAGGTTCGTTAAATATCGTGCATGTGTCGGCTGCATTCCGTGATTCCATAGTGTAAACCGCTTCGCGTTTGTTGGTGCATGTGTATTGTGTATAATTGGATCTTAGAAGAAAAGTTTCGCGTCACATAATTGTAAAGAATCCCCACCAAAGTTAACATGGAAGGAAAGCATGAGGATAGCAATGCAAGCAAGAGGGTTAAGCATTGAACATGCCCAAGATCGTAGGCTTTGAAAGTTTGCCAAAGGAAGACGGCAGCAAATGTAAAAAAAAAAAAAAACTAATATTGATTCATAAAGTTTCATATCATATTCATGCATTTGCCCTTCGTAATCTTCCCTGATTTTATTTATTTATTTTACCTGATGGAGTTAAGACCGTATGGTCTTCTCTTCCACTTCACCAGGGTTAAATTATACATACAATATGTGCCGGTTCGCTCAGGGTAGAATATGATAACTCAGAGATGTTTATATTATTTATATAATTATAAATAAATGTAAACGTATTACTCCAGTTTATTGAATAATTTTGCACTAACAATGTATAGATAATTACAATCGTTTTATATCTCACTAATATTCGGAGTGGAGTGGATGATTTTATTTAAGTCCACGCGTATTTAATATCACTTAAAATTCTGAGTTAGTAATTATCTTGGATTTTAAAATACTTACGATTTTAAAATTTACTAAAGGTCGCGGACGGTTGCTGTAGGACTTATTCCTTGTAGAACGTATGAGTGTGAGTGTACGTGAGAGCGTTATAAGGGCGATGACTCCTCCCATAAAGTCATTTACCCCACTCCAAATGCACATGTTATTCATTACACCTTAGAGGGGTAGGTACCATTCGTTTGGGGTTCCTATGTTGGTAATAGACTCATGTGCACATTTGTGCGCATTCCAGTTGTTACTATTAATCGTATAATTATATTTTAGTATTTAGAGTCTATTACTCTAGCTACAGTCCACCGCTGTGGTCTCGAGGTAGCGTGCTGCCTTGTCACGCAGCGGGCCCGGGTTCGATCCCCGGTCGGGGCAGTTTTTCTGGGTGAGGTTTTTATCGGGGTTTTTCCTCACCTGTAAGACAAATGTCAGGAAAACTTATAGGGCCCAAACGGTCCCCGAAATCATATGGCCATCATCATCCTCCTCCTTGTCATTATCATCCTCATCATCATCCTTCACCGGTGTGGAAAGCAACGGGAAGCAACCACACCTAAAATTCCCTAGTAAAGCTGCAAGCATAGCATGAAAATGCTATGATTGCAGTGAAGGACCTGCCTTCGGGCAGAATTACTATGGATGGACTCTAGCTACAAATAAGAATTATAATTAATACACAATATAAAGTTGACAAGGAAAAGAAAGAAAAATAGTAATAATAATAATAACAGTAATAATAACAAAAATAAGAACCAATAATTAGATTAAGTAAATGACTTGGTAAAGAAAGTTTAAAATATAAAGGAATAATAAAAATATACATGGTTTGCAGTAGATAACGCTACCTTAAATCGATTTTTCACTTTCCACTTTCTATTACCATTTATTATTGTAGCAATAGTAATAATTAATTTACTATTCTTACATCAAACAGGATCAAATAATCCTGTAGGGTTAAATAGAAATATTGATATATATATATATATATATATATATATATATGTTATATTGCAGATTTTCGCGGATATAAGTATGGATAAGAACGTTTTCTTGGGTTTTCCGCGTCTTGGATTCAAGTTCGGACTCTGGCTACTGATTCCGACGTTTCGGCATAATCCCATATGTCATTATCAAGGAATGATAAGTTCGAGTCACAGGTTTAGGTCTTATATAATTAAACACACAGAGTTTTCGGACCACAGCGAAAACTGTGTGTTTAATTATATAAGACCTAAACCTGTGACTCGAACTTATCATTCCTTGATAATGACATGTGGGATCATGCCGAAACGTCGGAATCAGTGGCCAGAGGCCGAACGTGAATCCATGATGCGGAAAACCCAAGAAAACTTTCTTATTCATATATATATATATATAACAAATTTTCTAAGGAAATATGAAGTGAGTTTCTTTTTAAACTGTTTTTGTATCATCACCACAGAAACACCCTGTATAATTTATGTTACGAATGTAATTATTTTTGTTATTTATTGTGAACATTGTTTTGTGCTGTTGTAGATGATAGGAATCTAATTTTGCATGAAGTGAGTGCATACAAATACTTGTGTAGAGTAATTATGAAAACCAACTGGACTCGCATGGTGTGTACACACACACATAATCAACAGGTTTCCACCCTGCGCACGGCAGAGTGGATTTCAAACCGATGAGCCCCAGAGGGAGGCTACTAGAGGCTACTTCATTCCATACAGTTAGCCCTCACAGTAGCAACTTACATGGGTCGTTGGTTCGATACACTCTGCAGGCTTCAACTAAACATCAACGAATTGAAGAGCAGCTGTAATGTAACTCACTAACATAAAAGGAAACTGCATAACTCACATTACGTCATATTTAAATTAACACATTGTTTTATTTATAAAACATTAACAAATAATAATAATAATTTCATTTATGAACAGGTTTACAATGTAATAAACCATCTTCCTGTGCCCAAAGCTTTTAAATTTTTTTTCTTATTTCTCCATTCTTCTCTATCTTCCCATTCCAATTATATGTCTCATATCTCTTCTTATATCACCTATCCATTTAAATCTAAGTAGAATTCTCTTTCATTTTCCAGCTGGAATCCATTCCAAAACTTGTCTAGGTAATCTTTTCTCTGACATCCTACGTATGTGACCATATCATTCTAGTTGACTATGTCTCATGAAATGTAATTTTGAATTTTGAACTTTCAAATATTATTATTATCTAATTTATAAAAACGTTTGTTTGTTTGTTCGTACTTTATGCGCGGTCGAACCGTTGATCCTATTGTGATTGGGTTGTTTGCAAAATGTTCAGGTGATTCCCGGGAAGAACATAGGCTATAGAGAGTTGTGTTCACCCCTAAAAAATCACCCTTTATAGTGAAAAACGTGAAATAAAGTCCCTATTTTTTACGCTTAAATGGATTATATATAATGCCTAAACCATAACAAATACACCAAATTAATGTACACAGAATTGAATATCTCAAAAAACTCTACAAAAAAGTCCGCGATAGCAAATGTTTATCTTCCACGGATAACTTAAAATAGCCATTTTTGTCTTTCATTCATGCCAAGAAGATCGGGATAAGCAGATTCCCGGGCAAGCATAACAGACCATGGCTGGTGGTAAAAACACATTAACATTTATTTAGGGGTAGCAGCGCACGCCGGATATAAGATAATTATTATTATTATTATTATTATTATTAATAATAATAATAATAATAATAATTTATAATAGGAATTTATCTACAATACAGTAGTTTTTCTACAACCCATTGTAAAGTTTACTTCTCCATACATCTCTATTTTCTACATCACTCTCTTTTAACCCTCTCAACAACATACCCCTATGCACACCTTTTCACATTGGATTTTTAGCATAGTTCATTTTTTCTATAAGGCGGGGAGCTGGCCCATTGTTATAACCGCCAACCTGAAGGACCAGGTGATTTTTGTTCATGGTTTTCTTCTTCTAGCTTTTGACGAACCAACATCTGGCGTCCAGATTTGAGAAGTTATCTTCTTAGCACAATATTGACACTATGTCACAAGATAAGTCTGCTAACAATCCCTGTTCATAGCACTTACTCTTATTCTACTTCCTTCACAGTAGCCTCTGCCCGCTCCTGGAATTTCCTTCATGAAGATATCAGGGGTTGCCGCACACAAGCACTTCTAAGTCACGCTTATACAGTTACCTGTTGCCTAATAATTAATGTTTATTTATTTAAATTTATACTATGTCAATATTTTTCTCGTTTTTTATATATTTTGTACATATATTTAATTAGTTACATCTAGAGTAAATCAAATTACATTATAAATAGTAAGTGAATTGTATTTATAACATGTAAACGTTTATGTTTATAGTATTTTAGGTGTAAAACTATTGTTTTTATTTTTTAGAACCTGGTTGAGTGGCAGACAAGGCCTTAAGGCCTTAACTCTGCCAGGTAAAATAAAGTCATTATTATTATTATTATTATTATTATTATTATTATTATTATTATTATTATTATTATTATTATTATATGACATAAAAAGAAAAATGAATGCTCGAACGGAACTTGAACCTGGACTTCTGGATGATACCCCAGGTCCGGGTTCAAGTCCCGTCTGAGCATTTATTTTTCCTATCATGTCATATTAAGCTTGCATTGAACAATGTAAAAAAAATAATTGTAATACATATATATTTTTTATGTAATATATATATATATATATATATATATAAATGTGCAAAAAAAAATTCCACCAACCGAGTGATTTGTGTGAATGCAAGATATGCGACCAAAAGTGTGAGTGATACCATTACAAACAATGCAGAATATGGACAGGATCACTGAACGAACTCATAAAAGACAAATCATGAAATTATAACTTAATGCTCTTTCGAGTGCCTCTTACCGACATTATTATTATTATTATTATTATTATATATATATATATATATATATATATATATATATATATACGATTAAGAACGTTTTCTTGAGTTTTCTGCTTTCATTGATGTAAGGTCGGCTTCAGGTCACTGTTTCCGACGTTTCTGTATGATCCCATATGCCATTTTCGGATCTTGCCGAAACGTCGGAATCAGTGACCAGAGGCCGACCTGAAATCCATGAAGCAGAAGACCTAAGAAAACTTCCTTAATCATACATACATCCTCGAAAATATACAATGTAACATCTATATATATATAAGTTATATATGAGAAATGCCTTAAATTGAAGACAGAAATTGAGCGCAAAATAACCTAAAATCACCATCTTTGCAATGTAAAATATGTATGTGTCACTGATCAGACAGTGCAGCCAACTTTTCACAAATATCCGCTAACAAACAAGAGAACGCTACAGTAATCTGATGTACTAACTCGTCCATTTTCTCACTCTAATTTCCCATTTAACACTAACTTGCCCACTATGTAGATGGATCCTTGGATAGAATCCCCTTATATGTGAGCAAACATGTTGGCAATTGGCTCTAGCGGTTACGTGTGTTATCACATTGGTAAACATGGCACTAGAAGTCACTTGTTCTCATTCATTCATTTTGAGAATTTTCCTCATCATTGAGGGATTTCTCCAACCAATCGTAGTAATTAACATGAATTTAAAACGTACATAAATGACTATATCTTATAAGACAATCAAACATTCACAAATGACTCTTAATTAAAGTTCTCCATTGTTCTCTGTCTTCTGTGTCTTCATCCGTTACACCAAATTTCCTCATTGAATTCTGAATGATATTCTTCCAAGGTTGTTCTTGGTCTTCCTTTTTTGCTCCTTCTTTCAATTTTCCATGCATAGACAGCCTTTGGTAGTCTTCCATCCTGCACTATTCTTACATGTCCACACCATTTTCGCCTTCTGTGTTCAATCTCATCCATTATTCTTCTTTCTGCAGTCATCCATTTTATAATTTCTGTATT
Source organism: Diploptera punctata (assembly GCA_030220185.1). Classification (NCBI taxonomy): domain Eukaryota; kingdom Metazoa; phylum Arthropoda; class Insecta; order Blattodea; family Blaberidae; genus Diploptera; species Diploptera punctata. Next base: position 737,776 of record JASPKZ010008345.1, read on the forward strand.
TCTAATTCTCCAAAAATTGTTTTCAACTGCAGTTATTCTGTTGGCATGTTGTTGTGTCATTGTCCAAACTTCCGATCCATATAACATTATACAGAGTACTTTCTAGTATGGACTTATAAATTAGTTTTTTTTTTCTGTTAATGATGTTTTTACTCCATAGTATAGAGTTTAACATTCCTATGGTTTTTCTTCCATTACTGATCCTTTTTGCTATTTCTTTATTAAATGTTCCATCTTGCTCTATAATTGATCGCTTGTTCTCCGATCAAATATTCACAGCTGGCACAGTGGCATAGAGCCGGATACTCATTGTAGGTGGAACATATTGTTTTATGGGGACTTTAATGAGGTGCACAATGCACTCAGACTGCCTTCAAGTTGAGAGAATGTATGTATCCTCTACAGCAAGTGAACAACTTCTAAGATGTCTTGAGAACAAAGTTACAAAGGAGACACTGTGTGTATGAGCTGTGATGGGCGCACACAAAGTGCATCATAATTATCACAAAGTGAATGCTTTATAGTAGACTAATTAGCGTAACATCAAACTAGACACTTCATTAAGTGCATAATCAGGGTATGTGAACCCCCTTAGACGTACAATTAGTACAATTACATACGTAAATGTAGTTTGGTGAGGTTTCGATTATTTTTTAATAAGAATGCATTTTATTCAGAGATTATACTAATATATTTCAATGCGAGGTTGGGAAGTGGTTTTACAGAAGAGAGGAAATTATTAAAAACCGAGCTGATCGGTTATTCATTTCCGAGATTCTGTAACACACTTCACAAACGTGTGTTTTACATTATTTTTTGTATATGGTGTTTCCAAAATAATAAGTAATAGTAAAGGAAATTACGAGTATTTGAGAATAAAGTTCTTAGGAAAATTTTTGGATCAAGAGAGATGAACAGACAGGTGAATGGAGAAGACTGCATAACAGTGAATTACATGGTCTTTATAGGAAGCCAGATATAATGAGAACAGTTAAGTCTCATAGACTGCGATGGGCAGGACATGTGGCACGAATGGGGGAATGAAAGACGTGCATGGAAGCTTCTTGTAGGAAAACCAGAGGGCAAATGCCCAGTTGGTAGACCAAGAATGAGGTGGGAGAATAACATAAACTATGATTTGTGGGAAGTAGATTATACAGGGGATGATTGGAAAACATTGGCTCGGGATAGGGATGTATGGAGAGCTTATGTCCGCGCGGCCATGGACCTAAGGGTAGTGCCAGTGAGTTAATGAGTTAAAATTCACTTTTAAATTTGTATAAAACATTGGCGGATCCAACATCACTATGTGGATCGGAACACTGGGTCTTAACAAAAAAACTAGGAACGAAGAATAGAAACGTCAGAAATGAGGTTTCTAAGGGGCGTGGCTATATATAGATACAATAACAGATCGAAAACGATATGAAAATACACGAAGTGAACTAAATATATTCAAACTTTTGGATAGAATTGCACAATACAGAGATGAATGGATGGACCACATCAATAGAATGGATAACAATATAATTCCGAAACTGATTCTTCATTACAAACCACTAGGAAGAAGAAATGTAAGAAGATCTAGTAAAAGGTGGAAAGACCAATTCTAACATGAGATCGGAATAGACCTTAAGGTATAATCCTTCGTGCTGATGATGATGAACAACATCTTTGTTATAAATATTTGTGTTCATTATAAACAACTGACTGACGTTAGCAGTCTGGTCAATGTGCATACGCTAAATGCCGAAAATAATTTAGTTGAGGTTACAGCAGGCCTTGACACCAATGAAGCATAAAATACCGGCAAGTATAATGATGGTAATAAAAGTGACGAAATTGATGAAGCGTGGGAAGTTGGGTGTGCTTCTTTAACGCCAGAGAAATCTAAATGAAGATATGAAAAAAAAAATATATTTCATTCAGAAAGTGGCTGGAAGAGAAGAAATAATTGTACTGTAAGTAAAAAAAGTATGGTTGCTCAAGAATGAACTTACTTACTTACTTACTCACTGGCACTATCGAACCCGTAGGTTCATGGCCGCGCGGACATAAGCTCTCCATACACATCCCTATCCTGAGCTAATGCTTTCCAATCATTCCCTGTATAATCTACTTCCCTCAAATCATAGTTAATGTTATTCTCCCACCTCATTCTTGGTCTACCAACTATGCGTTTTCCCTCTGGCTTTCCTACAAATAGCTTCCATGCAAGTCATTTATTCCTCATACGTGCAACATGTCCTGCCCATCGCAGTCTACGACACTTAACTGTTCTTATTATATTTGGCTTCCTATAAAGACTATGTAATTCATTGTTATGTAGTCTTCTCCATTCACCTGTCTGTTCATCTCTCTTTGGTCCAAAATTTTTCCTAAGTACTTTATTCTCAAATACTCGTAATCTCCTTTCCTCTCTTAAAGTAAGAGTCCATGTTTCGCACCCATATAATATAACTGGTAGAATAATAGTTTTATATATTTTCAGTTTAAAGTTTTTTGAAAGGAGTTGGGACATCAAGAGTCTGTGCAATGCATAATAGCATGCATTTCCAGAATTGAGCCTATGTCTAATTTCTTTGTGCATCTCATTCCTACTTGTGATTATTCTTCCTAGGTATTTGAATTCAGCCACCTCCTCAAAATTCCGTCATTTGTCATTAGCTGTCGATTTCCATTATTTAATAAATTTCTACGTGTGACCATATATTTAGTTTTACAGATATTTACTTCCAGTCCTAATTTCTTAGTGTTACTCAATAGTGTGTGCGTGTTCTCCTTTAGTATCTCCTCGCTATCGGCCAACAATACTACATCATCAGCATAAACTAACAGCTTATTAATACCATTCAGTTGTAAGCCTTCCTCATTCTCTAAAGATTTAATTGCATGCTCTAGTACAAAATTAAATAGTAGAGGAGATAGTGCATCTCCTTGCTTCAACCCATTCTGTATTTCAAAAGTGTCCGAAAACTGTTTGCCTACACGCACCCTACTCTTTGTGCCATTTAAACACATTCGTATAAGTCTAACTAACTTTTTAGGAATTCCGAACTCCAGCAGGATACTATATAACTTCTCCCTCTTAATTGAATCATATGCTTTTTTGAAGTCTACATACAGTTGATGTACAGTACCATTATATTCCCGTTTAGTTTCTAAAATCTGTCTTATACTAAAAATCTGATCTGTTGTAGACCTGTTTCTTCTAAATGCACATTGATGATCTCCTAGAATGTCATCAATATAGGGAGTAAACACTACTTTCAATATTGTTTAAAATAAAGTTCGGTTCATTTAAAATGCAGTGATTTATTTCGTATATTGTATATTAACAGTACCTTTTGGATATATTTTTGTATACATAAAGCGCAGTGGTTTTATTTCCCGTCCCAGGTAGATCATCAACAACAACAAGGATTAAGCCCAATGGCCTGTTCCGATCTCATTATAGGTCGAATTGGTCCTTCCATCTCTTCAATGGTCTTCCCAACAATCTTCTCCCTTTTGGTTTATAATTATACATTCTTCTTAGTATGCGCTGTCCATTCATTCGTAATACGTGCTGAAGATAAGCATTTTGATAATATTTTATTCTTTCACAGAGATTAAATATATTAAGTTCTGTTCTTATATCTTCGTTTTTCTTTTTACCGGTCCTTTGGTATCCTGCTATTGCTCTCAACATCTTCATTTTTGCAGGCTCTATTTGTTTACTATTAGCCTTTGTTAATGTCCAGGTTTCACATTCATAGATAAGAGATGGAACTGCCAATATTTTTGTAAAATTTTAAAATAGTTTATTTTCTTGTTTTATTCAATAAAGTACGTTTAATTGTGCCACATAGATAATCGAGTCGTTGAATTTTAGTGTGTCCTAGGTAGATAATTCGTAATATTAGAATATGGTTATTTAGTTATTTATTGGTTGGCAACCCTGAAATTTAGGAAATTGAACTTTCAATCATGGCCGCCATTCCTGTAAGTACGACAGAACGCACTATCGTGCAAAAATGTTGAATACAGTATTGACACCCGAATGACCAGGTGTTCGTGCTCGGGTGCAGTTCAGTTACAGAAATAGTGCATACAGAATATATAGGCTACGTTGCAAAGTTTCAGTTAAAGGGAGAGGGAAGAGAAAATATATAAATATAGGAGCCAGTTTCAAGATATAAAATAGATTCTGGTACATAAAACAAATATAAATTATACAAACGAAAATGAAATAGGCCAAAACAAAACAATATAGAATAGATAATATCAAATTGAAGAAGGGAATTAAAAACATGTAGGACATAATACTAAAGAAAAAATAAATGTAGGAGAAAGTTTCAAACTATAAAACGCAGTCTGACACACAAAGAATTAATGCAAATAAAATTTATATAAATAACTAACTCACTGGCACTATCGAACCCGTAGGTTCATGGCCACGCGGACAAAACTCTCTATACATCCTTATCCTGAGCTAATGCTTTCCAATCATCACCTGTATATTCTATTTTCCACAAATCTTGGTTAATATTATTCTTCTACCTTATTCTTGGTCTACCAATTGCGATTTTCCCCTGGTTTTCCTGCAAGCTTCTATGCCCCTCTTTCATTCCCAATTCGTGCCACAGGTCCCACCCATCGCAGTGCAGGGAACTTAACTGTTCTTTTTATATCTGGTTTATTGTAAAGATCATATAGCTAGCTATTGCATAGTCTTCTCCATTCGCCTCTCTGTTTATCTCTCTTTGGTGCAAAATGATTCCTAAATACTTTATTCTTAAATACTCGTTATATTTCTCCTCCCTTAAAGTAAGAGTCCATTTTTCGCATCCATATAATATAACTGTCTACCGGTGTGGTCTCGAGGTAGCGTGTTGCCTTGTTAGGCAGCGGGTCCGGTACGATTCCCGGTCGGGACAGGCTCTTGGGTGAGGTTTTTTCGGATTTTTTCCTCACCTGTAAAACAAATGCCAGGAAGCTTAGGGCCAATGGTCCCCGAAAATCATCCGGTCATCATCATCCTTGTCATTATCATCTTCATCCTTCACCGGTGTGGAAAGCAACCGGAAGCTACCACACTTACAATTCCCTAGTAAATCTGCAAAGCATAGCATGGCAATGCTATGATTGCAGTGAAAGACCTGCCCTCGGGCAGATTTACTATAGATGGATGGATAACATAACTTGAAGAATAATTGTTTTATATATTTTCAGGTCAACTATTTTGAGAGAAGTTGGGACGCCATGTGTCCCTGCAATGCATAGTAGCATGCATTTATAGAATTGGACCTGTGTTTAATTTTCAACCCCATCGGGTATCGTACTCATTCCTGCTTCAGGAAGCAGGCATGCTATCATGCGAACCAGCACGGCGGGGCGTGGGACATGTATAAGTAGCTAAAAAGGGAAGAAACTAAACTACGGCAAAAGGAGAGATCCGAATTCTAAGTTAATAAAGTTATGGCTATAAATTAACGGGTTAAATAGGACTCAGAAGGTGGGTAAAAGAATAAATTACCACCCTCACTAATAACAGTAAGAGACCAATACTCTGACAAAAAGTTGGAGGGCAGATGAGGATCCATATCTGTGGTGAAAGAAACTCATCTAGAGGAAGGCTACCTTGATAAAGAAAATCACCGAAGGCCGGCCCAGCTAGCTACCAGACGGTACAATTTTCGGCTCAGAGCACCAACATATTGCCTCGAAATGGAGTTGATTCCACAACCATGACTAAAGCTAGAACACTGTCACAAATATAGAAAAAGAAGAATATATTACGATTGGGAACATGGAATATTAGATCTTGGAACAAAGTCAATAGCTGTTTAAAAGAAATCAAAGAGTGACGATCTTTCACCGGAAAAATACAAGCGTCAAGAAACGCGGACATGGGTTCCACTGGGGTAAAAATTTCCGGACGTAAAATAATCCCCCATTCTGTTTCCGGGCGGGGACTACTTCAGAGAATCCATGCCAAAGGCACAAAATAAATTTTCTCAGGATAGGGTTGTATGGAGAACTTAGGTCTGCGCGGCCAAGAACCTACGGGTTCGATAATGCGAGTAAGTAAGTTAGTTAACCCATTCGCTTCAGGTTTAAATGTTCAACGCATTTCCCCTGAAACCAGTTTTAAATCACCGTATATTATGTTCTCTATTTTCAGACATTCAAAACAAACAAACGACAACGGCACTTGAGATCACGATAAGGATGAAGACCAAAACACATTCATCTACTATTCATATATGTTAACAAAATATTACCCTGTTAAGGGATGTACAAAAATGCAAAATATATAACAGGCAGAGTTAAGCGAGTGTACCTCGTCTTCTGAGTTGAAGGCCATTTTCATTAACCAATTATAAATTCACAATATTTCAACAATCCTTATTTATGAAATATAGACAAGCTTAGCCCTTAACAGTCTGCGAGTCTACCTCGTCTTCTGAGGCGAATGGGTTAAAAGAAACCATTTGAAAAAATAGGCCTAAATATCTAAGAAAAGATGCTAAAACTAAATTTTATAAATCGGTAATCAGACCAGCTTATACATATACAGTAGAAACTAGATCAGAAATAAGTGATACTCGACGCCTACTTGGAAGCATGTGAAATGAAAGTTCTGAGAACAGTACAAAACATAACATTAGAAGTGATAAGAGAAAAATTACAAATAAAACAAATTTTAAATTTGGATAAACAATGAAAGGAATGGAATATCATATAAATAGAATGTAAAACTACAGAATAATTAAAATAATAATAATAATAATAATGATAATAATAATAATAATGATAATAATAATAATAATGATAATAATAATAATAATAATAATAATAATAATAATAATAATACTTTATTTATTCTGGCAGAGTTAAGGCCATAAGGCCCTCTCTTCCACTCAACCAGCACAATACAAGAAATATTTGGCAACTTAGATATACACTATACTAATTATAAACAGTTAAAGATACAATCATGTAGCAATGTAAATTTCATGTACACACAACTTTTTTATAGGGTAATAACAATAATGATACGATAATAATAATAAAATAATAAATAATATGATAATAATAATCATATAATTGATACATATACGAGAAACACCAATTTAATATATAATATATATATGATGATAAACACCAATTTATATATATCTTACACTGGGTAATAATGAAGTCGAGGTTAGATCAAGTGTACAATTTAGATTTCTTTTAAAAGATGCCAATGTCCGCAGCCCCCTATTTCTTGGTTGTAGGGACTTCCAGTTGCGAGAACTGAAGAAGGGTATATGGCGATGGATTGATGTGATGTCCTATCTTGCAGTATATTAAGCACTAGACTATGTTGTGATCTTGTGTTTTAAGTTATTGTTTGAGGATAGATACTGGAAACGGGATGATACATCATTGGGAATCGCGTGTATATAGGATTCTATAGGAGAACTAGATAGCTATGGATAAAAAACTTCCTAACGGGAAAAGTAATAGTGGACGCCCCCGAAGAACAGAGTTCAAGGTTCCAATGAGACAATAAATTGAAGAGGAACAGACACCTTGTCTACATTGGATGAAAGAAGAAGAAGAAGAAGGTGACTAGTAACAATGCTGGGAAATGGAGACATTGCCTGTATATTTAAGTGTATGACGCAATTAATTAGAAACGTATCAAGGTACATGATAACATTTTTTAAACAATAGCAAATATTTCCAGCCATAAATAATGATTTATTGCATCGACTTTCTTTTGTGTGGGGAGAAATCTTACGCAGAGAATTACTTAAGTTTCTGCATATATTAAAAAATTTTATAGTCAGTTTATATTGATTATGGCTGCTTTTGTTCAAGGACCACATGGTATATAACAGAAAGGTACGTTGCAATTTTCATAGGATGTAGGTTATGGCGCCATGTCCACGGCCGGATATAAGTCATTTGAATTTCCTGTCATCAATCATAAAATTGAATGAAAACTGCGTGGTAAAATTTCAATCAGGAAATTGCATCGAACGGGTGTCCAACCTGTACACTTAGATGAGAGAGCAGAACACATTTAGAATTCTCTTTCGTTTGATATCAGATTATGAATTCACAATGGCAAAGCAAAAGGATGTGCTATCTCCTCAACTACTGAATTTTGTACTAGAGCACTCCATCAAATCTTTAGAGGATGGAGAAGGCCTGGGACTCAATAGTATTAACAAGCCGTTTAATATATGCCCACCTATTTAACTCATGCCCCCAAATGTGAGTCAATGACCAATCCACATTTCAATGAATTTTGAATTTACAACCAATCACAGTCGTTTTTCACCTCGATTTTATCAATTTAATTTTTTCACTTTAAAATCAAGCTCCTCCATTTTAACATTCTGTATAGGTCATAGCATTATTTTGCAGTGACTCTCTAAGAAATACGTTGAATATAACAATTTATATATTAGTAAGAATTCTAGAATGCATGTGGCTACCAGATTCTATATATAGTGCACTATTGTAACCAGAAGTGCTTCTTTGCACTTTCTTTAACGTATTAGGCCTATTTCCCACGAATTTATGTTCCAGAAAAATATAATTTACATATTTACATCATAGGACATCATCAGTTAATTAATAACCTATAATCTTGGTTATAAACAGTTTGATGTGTTTCTTTTTTTCTCCACTAGAGTGCATTCTTACAATATTGTTATCTTTTAGCAATAAACAATATAATCTGGTTGCAGTAATGAACAAATGAAGCATAACAAACATTTCTCATTTGTTTTCAAATATCGCCGTTTACCGGTGAAGGATGATGGTGATAATGATAAGGATGATGATGGCCGGGTGATTTTCGGGGACCGTTGGGCCCTAAGCTTCCTGACATTTGTCTTATAGGTGAGGAAAAACCCCCACCTAGGAGCCTGTTCCTTCCGAGAATCGAACCCGTGTTCGCTGCGTGACAAGGCATTACGACGCTACCTCGAGACCACAGCGGTGGACTTTATATATATATATATATATATATATTCATTCATAGTGTTGTGCCCAAGAGCAGGTCTTTCACTGCAAACTCAGCATTCTCTCTTTCCTTAACTCAGCTTTCCTTTTTGTATATATATATATATATATATATATATATATATGAAAGTTTTCTCGGGTTTTCCGCGTCTTGGATTCAAGTTCGGCCTCTGGCCAATGATTCCGACGTTTCGGCATGATCCCACATGCCATTATCAAGGAATGATAAGTTCGAGTCACAGGTTTAGGTCTTATATAATGAAATACATTAGAGTTTTAACTACATAAGAACTAAACCTTGGATGGGTTGTACGTCTTCGGAAACGGACCACAGCGAAAACTATGTATTTTATTATATAAGACCTAAACCTGTGACTCGAACTTATCATTCCTTGATAATGACATGTGGGATCATGCCGGAACGTTGGAATCATTGGCCAGAGGCCGAACTTGAATCCAAGACGCGGAAAACCCAAGAAAACTTTCATGTTCATACTTATATCCGCGAAAATCTGCAATATAACATATATATATATATATATTTATTTATTTTTGTTCGTTTCTTTCATAATTTTCATGTTTTAGTCTTGATAATTTCCTCTCACAGATGTCAGTAGGGCCTACTCTCTATCACCAATAATTTAATATGTAAATAGAAAACTTATCGGCTATGGAGTTGTTAGTATTGTATCTGTGTGTTAGGACGTGAGAAACATTTTGTGTAGAAAAGACCTGAGGCTTGGTATCATTGATTATTTAGTTGGTAGAAGAGCTGAGTTAGTCTTCGATCTCTAATGAAGATTGATCTGAGATCCCGGGTCAATTTAAACTAAGGTCAGCACGAGTCTTGCACCTGTCTCTCTTTAATTATTTTTATTTCTTCCTCTTCTCGTGGTGGAAGTACAAGGTGTTTCACAGATATATTCTCTTCAGCTTTATACAAGCGAGTTAAATCCCATACATAACCCTATTATTACGATTAGGTCTAGCGGACCTGTCAAGTGCAGGACGACCTGACAACAAAGTGACTGAAACACTATGCAATATTGTCAATACTATCAAACACAGACAAACGAACTTTAATAAAAGAGTAGGCTACACATTTTGTAAGTCCACCAACACCTGTAATACGTGTATTAGAATTGAAATGAATGTTACTCCCTGAACGTATTACACAGTTGTATAGTAACACTGAGCAACAAAAAAAAAACTTTTTTGTCTCAGAAAGAAACATTATGTGATTCTGATAGTATTTTTTCTCCTGAATTCAAATATGATATCGGGGTTTTCTCCATCACGCAAGGTTTCCGAGAGACAGGAATTTATAATTACAAACAGTTTAATATGTTCTACATTCGTAACGATACAATATTCGAACATTCGGACTCACCTAGAAAGTAAGAAATGACGATTTGCTGCTATATCTCGCCTGTGGAGCATCCCTCTTGATGGTCCAACAATAATCGGCCAACATATTAGGATTTCATTAGCCTTGATATCTCTTTTCCATAGCTGAAATCTCCTGAGTTAGCTCATTTGGTTTTATTTTACAATCGACAAATGGACGAAAAAACGTTTATTAAAAAAATAATTATTTAAATCCATCAATTGAAATTGAAATAAAAAAACTGTGGGTGATGGAGAAATTCCGAATACATATTTAAAAACACCATAGAAAACTGCATTGGGGGCACGCCGTAGGGTAGTGGTTAAGGCACTGAGCTACAAGCCTGAGGGTGGGGGTTCAAGTCCCGTTGGGGTCAGGATTTTTAAATTGACCCAAACCCTCTGGCGGCACTATGGCCCTAGGATCTACTCAGCCTCTAACGGAACTGGGGGTAAAGGCGGCCGTCACGCAGGGCTGACATAAAGTGCCGATTGTCTAGAAAAATGGGAGCCTTAATCTCCTACTACCCCAAGGGCCTCCGGGCCTGTTGTGGGATCACTTTATAGAAAACTGCATTAAGTGCAACTATTGGTACTCATGTTGACCAATGTAATTGAATGATACTGCACTCTCCGTCCCGCGCCATAGCCGAGTAGTTAGGGCAATATGCCTTGGCGCAGAGCTACGGGACTTGCACTGATTCGAATTACCATGGGGGAATACATTTTCTCACGGAATTTTCGGCCAGTATTTGACCGGTTCCCACCTAGAATCGTGAAGAAGTTGGGTAGCTACAATAAGTAACGTCTCCAGGGTTGAAAAGACACCGCTATAACGGCTTCGTGACTCGACCCGCTGACCACTTGTCAACCCCTCCAACCGGCTGTATGATTATCTAACTTCTGTGATTCGCAAATGGGAATGTGAGGCGCAACAGCCGTTTGGTGTTCTAGGGCGCTTTTAGTGCCTGCCGTGGACATGGAGTAATTTGCACTCCCACCTCTCTCACTTACTTCCTTTTCATAGGGCCTACCTCACCTGTAGCGTTTTATTTTCGTATAATACCCTCTAGGCGGTTATTATTATTATTATTATTATTATAATTATTATTATTATTATTATTATTAATTATTATTATCTATTATTATTATTATAAACATCATATAGTTGACTGTTAATTTAGCCTTCTCCATTCAACCTGTATATACCTTCCGTCATTGTTTGCCGGAAAGAATGTTATTTGAATAACTTTATTCTCAAATCAAACTTTTCTCCTTCCTTAAGTAAAAGTCCATATTTCAAATGCATATAACTGGAGAATATATATGGCTCGGAACACTGGGGCTTAACTACAACCCGGGAACGAAGAATAAAACTTCAGAAATGGGGCTACACTGGCCTAAACAATAGCAGTTCTGAAAACGAATGAAGATATACAAACATGTCAAACAAGCTGTTTGGAATAGAGATACGAATGGATTGACCAAATCAATAGAATGGATGATAACATAATCACGAAACAGATTATTCACTATACAGACCTCTAGGAATAAGAAATGTAGGAAGATCCAGTAAAAGTTGGACAGACCAATTCTAAGATGAGATCGGAACAGATATAAGTGTAATCCTTGATTGCTGCTGACGATGATAACTGGAGAATACCAGTTATATATATTTTGAGTTTGAAGATTTTTTAGAGAAATTGCGATGACAAGAGTACCTGTAATGTATAATAGCATACATTCCCAAAATTGAGCGTACGTTTTAGTTTCTTTCTGTACCTCATTCGTATTTGTAGTTATTGTTCATAGGTGTTTGGATTCAGACACTTCTAAAAATTTCTCTTATTTCTCATTAACCCATGTCCGCGTTTCTTGATGGTTGTATTTTTACGGTTAGATATCATAATTCTTTCGACGAAGGTAGTTTTTTCTTCTCACTTATCTCCTTTGATCTGTCCGGCATGGGCAATCCTTGCGGCAACAATGCTTCCGCCGGTATATCTGTCGGGGTCCTTTAAGCACGGAAGCCACACCACCATGAAAACATGAAGATGCCATGGAGTGACAGCAATGTAATAGAATTTATTCATCATCATGTACTAATAGTCCACCGCTGTGGTCTCGAGGTAGCGTGCTGCCTTGTCACGCAGCGGGCCCGGGTTCGATCCCCGGTCGGGGCAGTTTTTCTGGGTAAGGTTTTTATCGGAGTTTTTCCTTACCTGTAAGACAAATGTCAGGAAAACTTTAAGGCCCAAACGGTCCCCGAAATCATATGGCCATCACCATCATCATTTTTATCATTATCATCATGATCATTCTTCACCGGTGTGGAAAGGAACGGGAAGCTATGTCACCTACAATTCCCTAGTAAAGCTGCAAACATAGCATGAAAATGCTATGATTGCAGTGAAGGACCTGCCTTCGGGCAGAATTAGTATGAATGGACGATGTACTAATTTAGGTTTAGGTCGTTTGAGCCTGTTCCTATGAGATCTCAAGATGTGGTTGATCAGTCCATCTTAATTTTGGTCTTACTTTGTCTGGAAGTCCTTTAGGTTGATACTGCAATGCTAATTTGGGAAAGTGAGATGGGTCCATTATTTGGACTTGTAATCAAGTGCGTTGATAATTCTGAATAACTTTGAAATTTTAATTTACCGCGTGTATCTTTGTTTCTTTGCTTGTCCATTTTTGTCAAATCTTGGAGTAGACGTAAAAATCTCATCTGTGCAACTTGCAATTTTGAATTGATTTAAAATGTATCCAATTTTCGCTGCTACATTTGATTCCTGATTTTGCAGTTCTGTTGTGTAATCTCAGTTTGGTTGCGGTTGGTATTTGTTTACCAAAATGTATTGTTTTTTTTAAATGCCCCAGGTTTGTCTTTCAACATTCCTGGGTTCTCTCCTGGCACTTGTAACCCACTTCTGAGGTTGGGGAGCCTGGAAGGCGGGGTTACGTTGCCCAGATGATATGATGGGTGATGATGATGATAATGGTGCGCCAGGAGAGTCCCTAATCCAAAATGTATTGTTGTGACCCCATTTATTTCATTGTATTTCTGTTACTTTATCTCTGTGTCAGATATTAGGTGACCCAGGTAATTAAATTCAGAGATTTGTTCTATGAATGTTTCATTTAATTCTATTTGAACTCTTGTTAAAGTGTCTTCTATACATGCTCAGAGTTAGAATTTGATATAATGATGTATTCCTAATCAAAGCAGTCGACTGTGTTATTGAATTATGCATAAGATGGCGGAACGGAAGAGAAGGGAGCGGGGAACTATTGATGTAGACAAAGATCTCAAGTGGAGAGAAATGTGTGAACAGCTCTTAGCAGACGATGGGCAAATTCATGTTCTTAACTCAGATAAGAGTTGTAGGAGCTTCTTCAGACGATTCAAGTAATGTCTTGTAACATTAGCATATCTTCAGACTATAATAGTCTTACAGAAGATTTATCCTGAAAAAAAGAAAGAAAAATCTTGACAATAATTGTGTCACCTGATAAGCAGGATACTCCAAATCTGATTTTTCTTATTCACATACTTTTCCCTTTGTGATTTTATACAATGCATTCTTAGCAGACAGCAAAATGTTTTCTCACTTCATTAGCAAATTCTGAAGGAATGAAGCTATTGATGTTATCATGAAAATATTTTTGAAGAAAAAAAATATATATAGGGTGTTGCAAAAACACCGACAACGGAGGTGAGATGGTATATTGAGATATGTTGATAATTTTTAATAAGGTACGCATGTCCGCAAATGATGCGTTTTATCACTGTGAGTGGCTAACTTCTCAACAATTCCGTTAGTTAGATTTAAAGACTCAATACTTGACAACATTGTCTCAATCACGTAAATATTCAAAATATCCACATCCCATTCCATTGCAGAGCGTACATCGGCGGTGTAGTGATTGACGTACATGTTCAAATACGTCTGGCCTCGATTGGATTATTTCTGTAGCAGCGTGGATTCTGGATATAAGATCCATACGTGACTGTACTGGAGTCTGATAAACAGACTGTTTCATGTCACCTCACAAAACGCAGTGGAGAAAGTTAAGATCAGGTGATCTCGGAGGCCATGTGACTGGTCCCCCTCTGCCAATCCAACGACTTGGAAACATGGTATTCAAATGTCTCCTCACATTGACATCGAAGTGAGCTGGAGCTCCGTCATGTTGCAGTCACATTCCGTTGCGAAGCCACGTATCACAGGTTCCTCGCCTGTGAGTTGTCAAGAAATGTCTTCAAATCTTTCGAACTAACACTGATCTTGAGACATAATTAACTAGTCATAGAGTGAAAACGAATCATTTCTGGACATTGATACCTTATTAAAAATGATCAGCATATCTTAATATACTACTTCACCTACGTTGTCGGTTTTTTGCAACACCCTGTATATATATCATCATCATCATCATGAACAAATTCGTTTTAGGCCATGTGGCCTGTACGGTAAACCTAGCGAAGATGGTCTTGATCTTTCCACCGATGTTTTGGTCTTCCTTGGTCCCTATGTCCAGTTGGGGTATATTGGAATGCCAATTTTGGAAGTCTATTTCTTGCCATTCTTCTCAGATGATTTTTCCATTATTGTTGGTATCTTTGTATATCTTCATTTAAACTTGTTACTCCAAGTTTTCCTCTGATAATAGTGTTCCTTTGGTGATCCAGTCTATTAACTCCTAACAATGATCGTAAGAAGCGCATTTGGCTTACTTGAAGTTTATGAGAGTTTCTTTTATTTAAAATCCAAATTTCACTTCCATATTTTAGAGCAGCTTTTGATGTGATGTTATGTAATCTTAGTTTTGTCTCTGTCCTCATCTGTTTACCAAAATGTCTTCGTATTACCCCATTCATTTTATTATATTTTTGTAATTTTGAATCAATGTCACTCTTATACTCTACAAATACACTTCCTAAGTAAGAGAAATCTGACACTTGTTCTATAATTTTTCCATCAATCTCAATTTTCACCCGTTGTATGTTTTTTCCACACATTGCCAATGTTTTGGATTTTGATGTGGAGATTTTCATATTATATTTGCTGGCAATTTTGAATAATTGATATGCTGCTATTTGTAAGCTATCTTCGGAATCCGATAATAACTTATTATTTGATCATCAGCATATAATATTGTTTGAATTATTTTATTCCAAGTTATTGAAATTCCACTGTTTACTGTTTGTTTCCATTCTTGCACTATTCTGTTAATATATATATTAAATAAGAGTGGAGATAGTCCACATCCTTGTCGAACACCTTTGCCTGTGTTTATGTGTTCTGTTATTTCTCCATCTGGTAATTTAATTTTGATTTTAGAATTTTGATATAAGCTTTGTATGGCTCGTATTACATGTGAGTGTGTATATATATATATATATATATATATATGTATTCACCGATCCCATGTAGTAGACATTGAAAATGACAAGGATCAAAATTAACGCCTTAGTGTTGCAATTTTTTAAATCGAAACCAAATGTGACATAAGTCTTACAGAAATTAATCGAACCAAGGAGGCTCTTAACTGCAAGACACTAAAGTCCAGCGCCAAATCTCTCATTTAAACTATAGGGAAATAACACAAATCTGGAATTTTTATATTGGATAACACTGACCACCTGAGCCACATCCCACCTCACTGCACCCTGCTCTTACTCGTGCAGGGATTCCAGCCGCTCCGTACAGTGGATTGGCATAGCTGGTTTCTGATTTTGATTTATGTGCCTTGCAGTTAAAAAGGCAGATGCTTTTTGGACATTGGTATATCCCGCGCCGTAGCCGAGCGGTTAAGGTAGGAAGCCTTGGCGAAGAGCTACGGGACTTGCGCTGGTTCGAGTCTCCATGGGGGAAGAAATTTTCTCATGGTATTTCGGCCAGTATGGGACCGGTGCCCACCCAACATCGTGAGGCAATTGGGTAGCTACAATAAGTAGCGGCTCCAGGTTGAGGAACCAGCTATAACGGCTGGGGGACTCGACATGCTAACCACATGTGACCCCTACAGTGGCTGTTGATCATCTACCTCTGTGATTGACACATGTTGATGTGAAGGGCCAGCAGCCCGGCTGGTAAAAAGGGCAACCGCTGAAAAAGTGGAAAAACCATCAATAATCGAGCGGTATATAAAATCACAAACTCTTCTCTTAAAGAAATTTCAAATTAGTTTCGGCGTGGCATTGTTGTAAGGAAAAAAAAACTTTTAATATTAGAAACAGCACTGAAACCGTAATCGTGTAGTATCTCGGACACCATGGGTGATGGAGAAAACCCTATCTCGTATTTGAATTCAGGGCAAAAAATACTATCATAATCACATGTTTTTTTCTTTCTGAGACAAAAAAAGTTTCTTTTTTGTTTGCTCCGCCTTATTTTTCATTTTTCTCAAAGTGACAGTAACTCCCTCTCTCACTAACCCCCCCCCTCGATTCTAAACCTGAAGCTATTTCAGTTTTTATTTTATGTGGATTAGTGTCCACTTCTCTAATACATTTTTATTTCCTTAAGTGGTACGTTTTTAAGTTTTTACAACTACACCCTTGCTAATCTCCATCATAGACCAAACTTATGTGAAGAAATCACTGTTTTATTCCAATTACAGAACACAGCTGTCGCCATATTTTGTATTTTCTGATTGTTCCAACGAAAGTGCGTCTTGTATTTAAACATATACACTTACCAGGGCATTGTAGCTATTTCAGTTTTTGTTTTGAGTGCATTAGCGTCCACTTCTCTAATGCATTTTATTTCCTGGTCAAGTGAATAACTTTTCCTCTTTCTAATCTCCATTGGAAGACCAGACCTAAGTGAAGCAACTAGTGTTTTATTCCAATTATAGAACACAGCTGTCGACATATTTTTATTTCCTTATTGTTCCAACGAAAGTTCATCTTATTTCAAAACATTGCACTTATCAGGACATTGTTATATGAGACTATTCACGGAAGTGGTTTTCTTATTTTGAACAAACATATCTGACTTTAAGCAATCTTTATCTTTTGAATGAAACCGCACACTCTCCTGACTCACGCAATATATCACACATTCCTGCTCTTGTCATTTAAAATTAATATAACATTATAGAATATTCACCTGAAAGGTCCGTCTCCTCAACTTAATTAATCATTTAACTGTAGCGCTTTCGGGACTTGTCCCATCATCGGCAGGATTCAAAACCGATGTTTCACTGAAGATCTGGTAGAGGGGGTTGCAGGTATTGGGTTCGTTTTCGTTTATCAGGCTGTCGTTGTGAGCTGCTTTCATGATTTCCATCTCTTCGAGTAAGTTTATCTTCGCTGGATTATTTTCTCTGTGCATTACTGTTAGGGTGTTTTCAATATTTAACATGCGATGTCCTTCATGGATAACGTGTTTTGCATAGCTTGATTTCCCTTCTGCGTGAATGAAGTCTCGAAAATGTTCTTTGAATCTGATGTTAAAACTCCTGTTTGTCCTTCCTATATAAAATTTGTTGCAGTCCTTACATGTCAGTTTATAAACTCCTTTGCTGTTGAAAATGTTATTTTCTTCAATGTTATTGTTTATTATGTTGTTTAATTTATTATTGGTTCTGTATGCTATTTTTACGTTTTTATCGGCTTTCTTTAGTGCATTGGCTAATTTTGTCGTTTCTTTTCATTTATTGTAATTGGAGTCCTGCTGCCTGTATTATCTCATATTTTTTAACTCGCCACGTGTTAGAATAACTTACTATCCATTATAAAATTATAATATTTTGATTCCTTGGTTGCCTGGCCATTTTGAAAACATAAATTACTACAAATTTGTGAAAAGTTACTAAAAGCATTTCTGGCCACTTGTCGCCTTTTCTCTAACCATTTTTTTTTAGTTTAATTATCATAAGTAATGCTATGAGTGATTTCCAATTTATCTAGAGAATTTGGAAATCAAGAGTGGCGTTTGTTAGGACTATTTAACGAATAAAATGAAGCTCTTTACTAAAAAAATAATTATTTGAATATAGTTACCGGTGTTTTAAAATATTTATATAGTTATTGTAAACGGCGATGTTTGAAAACAAATTAGAAATGTGAAGTTATGTATATTCACTGCAACTATATCATATTATTTATTGCCAAATAGGATCGCAATATTGTAAGAATACACTCTAGTGGAGAAATAATTAAACACATCAAATTATTATAATCAACATTATAGGTTAATCATTTATATTTTGAATAAACTCAGAAAAATCACTGAATCTATTCATTATTTACTATATTCAATGTATTTGTTGGAGAAAAATAATGGTCTAACCTGTTCAGAATATTAAAAAAGGAGGAGCTTTATCACAAAAGCAGGAGCTGATAAAGAGAAATCGATAAAGAGCGAGGTGAAACACGACTGCCATTGGTGTAAAAAAGATTTCATTGAAACGTGACTGGTCATTGACTACTATTTGCGACATGAGTTAAATAGTCTTATATAACTTCTGCAATAATAACTGATGGCGATTTATTACATTTTTTCACAAAAAAATTAATTAAGGAAAATGAGTACCTTTCTTTCCAAGGAAGAACGTAATCAAATAAAAATGGGCATCCCCTGATGGTGTTACTAATCAGATCCTGTGTTAATACAGAACAGGCTGAAGTCTACAATTTTAAATATTGATACGTGGGGAGTAGGTAGCGATTCAGAGCATCACTCAGTGAGAGTAAGATATGAACAAAGATTACACAATAGAATTAGTATTTCTGGTGAGAAGTGAATTAAGTATGAGGTAGATAAACTTAAAGAGAAACAAATTAACGAACACTATTTTAAAATTAAGAATTACATAAATATTTTATTATAGAAGTACATTCATTTATGAAAATAGACTTTATATTTATAATTTAGTCACTTTATAATATTTGTAGTAGTTCCAATAGTGTGCAAGAAAAAGTACTCACAAAATTGTACTTCAGAGGTACAGAATGACAGGTCCATTTTCTAAGTTTTAAATTACAGCTTCCTCCATGGATAAATCTTGCATTTTTGTCATTTTTAGCCACATTTAGGAGTATGTTTTAGCTACTTTTTCTCATTGGGTGTTGGCAACACTGGTTACTTACAACTCCATTCTCCTCTCTGTTCGAATCTCTTTACCTGAAAGAAATAATTAAAAGAACCAACGGCCGGAATGTTTGTTTTCTCGAAACGTAACTGGATACATAACATTTTATTAACAAATGAAGTATATATTTATCTGACAACAGAACTAGAGAATGAAGAGAAACTTACAATGTGAAAATGTGGAAATCAAGAAAGTTGAAACATTAAATTATTTAGGATCAATTTTAGAATGGGGCACGCCGTAGCGTAGTGGTTAAGGCACTGAGCTACAAGCCGGAGGGTCGAGGGTTCAAGTCCCGTTGGGGTCAGGATTTTTAAACTGACCCAAACCCTCTGGCGGCACTATGGCCCTGGGGTCGACTCAGCCTCTAACGGAAATGAGTTCCAGACGCTTGTTCTGGGGGTAAAGGCGGCCGTCACGCAGGGCTGACAACCCGGCTGACATAAAGTGCCGATTGTCTAGAAAAAGTGGGAGCCCTAACCTCCTACTACCCCAAGGGTCTCCGGGTCTGTTGTGGGATCACTTTACTTCAATTTTAGAATGAGATAAGAAAAGTTATAGTGAAATTGAGAGAATAGTGAAGGAAGAAAAGTAATTGGAATGTTAAATTCAGTGATACGGAGTAAAAATACTACAAATAAAAACAAGATATTAATATTTAAATCATTAGTAAAAAGTATTACATTGTATGGTGCATAGATCTAGGTTTTAAGTATTCCAAGGAAAAACAAAATATTGGCAACACAGGTGGATTTTTGGCGAAGAGAATCAAGAAAATGAAGAAATGAGAAATTTAGGAACCAGACAATTGGAGAAATAATTAATGTTAAACATAATGTTATAGAAATAGTAGATTGAAATGGTATGGACATCTGAAGAGGATGGGGAATTAATAGAAATCCCATAAATGATGGTGCATTGGAATGCTGAAGACAAGAGGAGGAGGGGGAAACCCAGGGAACAGTAGATGGATAAAGTGAGAGAAAATATGATCAGCAGAGATGACAAAGAGGAAGATGCTGAGGATAAATATCTGTGGCGGATCAAAATACATTTGGGCTGAAGGATATGCAGTTAAGTAGAGAAAATCATTAATAAAATTAAAATATATGTATTCCGTAAACTAGCAAGATCGGATCACATTTTCATCTTGCTGAGGAATCCG
The DNA here is from genome assembly GCA_030220185.1 of Diploptera punctata. Lineage (NCBI taxonomy): Eukaryota > Metazoa > Arthropoda > Insecta > Blattodea > Blaberidae > Diploptera > Diploptera punctata. Next base: position 758,441 of record JASPKZ010008345.1, read on the forward strand.
ATTTGTTTACGCAGCTCCTGCGTGATGGACATTTTTAATGACAATACTCAGATACCCGCGCTACCATCACGGAAATGTGCTTAAATACATGCATTTTATAAAAAAAAAGAGTACTTATACCCATACGTTGCAAACTGGTTATAGACGTCAGAGGTATTATACATTATTGAGGTACGTGGATTCGAGAGAATTGCTGCATCTTCTTTGGACACGAAATAAATTAACTCGATAACGTCCCCTGAACTCTGCAGTTACAAGCACCGTTATTCAATTCCAACGTAAAGCTATGCAAATGTCTTATTATATTAGGTAAATACATCACTTCAGAAGTTCTGCAGTAATTTCTATTTCTAAACCCTAGTAAACCACTACATAACAATGAATTACATGGTCTTTATAGGAAGCCAGATATAATAAGAACAGTTAAGTCTCGTAGACTGCGATGGGCAGGACATGTTGCACGTATGGGGAATGAAAGACGTGCATGGAAACTTCTTGTAGGAAAGCCAGAAGGAAAACGCCCAGTTGGTAGACCAAGAATGAGGTGGGAGAACAACATTAACTATGATTTGAGGGAAGTAGATTATACAGGGAATGATTGGAAAGCATTGGCTCAGGATAGGGATGTATGGAGAGCTTATGTCCGCGCGGCCATGAACCTACGGGTTCGATAGTGCCAGTGAGTAAGTAAGTAAGTAAGTAAACCCTAGTAAACTTACACTCGTTCGATATTTTATTGGAAAATAAGAGTAGATGATGATGATGATGATAATAATAAAAATAATAATAATAATAATAATATAATACTCTTCTTGTAATATTGTAAGCCCATGTTTCCCTTAACAGAGATTTAGGCGCTCTCCCCCTACAGGGAAGAATTTGAACCATACTAATTTAGTTACACTTGTTTTCGTAAAGATGCCATAGGAGTGGCTCATGGTCAGCGTTCCGCCTCATACTGACATCTAGGAAACCAAGGTAGTACTAGGACGGGAAAATTCAGTAAATTTTGCTTAGAGGCCTTTTCATTCAGGCTTAAGGATCTTTTACGAGCCTGAAAATCTTCAGACTTGGGACCCACGGCTTGAAGTCCCTCTCCCGGAGGATTTGCTCCTTGGATTTTTCCTATAATAATAATAATAATAATAATAATAATAATAATAATAATAATAATAATAATAATAATAATAATAATCATGAACAAATTGGTTTTAGGCCATGTGGCCTGTACGGTAAACCTAGCGAAGATGGTCTTACATTCCAGTCTTTGCTTAAGTTTCTTCGAGTAGTAGGAAGTCCCCTGGGTTGGTTACCAGCCATCCACAGAGCAAGACTAGTGGTAGGGCTACTACCTTATAGCCTCTAGTCAGGCGTTCAAAATGTGGAATTTCCTCCTTATTTGATGGAACGGTTATACCGCCGTGACTCGGTCCCCATTACCTCGTTAGTTAAAAGCAGGGTGTACCACGTGCAGGTGAGGTTGAGAATTAGGTAGGAGAGGTTATAGAATGCACATCACTACCTCTTACACCCCAATAACAACAATAATAATGATAATAATAATAGCATACATTATTATTAATAATAATTATTGTTATTATTATTATTATTATTATTATTATTATTATTATTATTATTATTATTATTATTATTATTATTATTATTATTATTATTATTATGCATAACTTTAACTGGCAACCCATCATGGGTCCTCGTTGTACCAAGAAGTCTCCGCCGTTCGTCCCTAATCCTTGTCTCACCCATCCAATTTCTCACTCCTCCAACAGCTCGACATTACTTTACACCGTCCCCCCATCTGATTTTCGGTCATCCTCTCCGCCTGTATCGTATCTTCCTAGTTCAGATCGGATAACTCTACTAGCTGGTCATGAATCCTCCATTATTACTATTATTATTATTATTATTGTTATTATTATTATTATTATTATTATTATTATTATTATTATTATTAAGGTTGTTACTTTGGATCAAAGAGAGAATGGAGAAGATTACACAACAGTGAACTACATGATCTTTATAAGAAACCAGTTATAACAACCCACATATGACAAGAAATGTCTCGTTGACTACATTGGGCAAACTTGTGGTACGAAGGGGGATGAAAGAACGGCATGGAAGATTGTTGCAGGAAAATTAGAGCGAAAACGGCCAGTTGGTAGAACAAGAATGAGGTGGGAGAATACCTTTAACCATGATTTGAGGGACGTAGATTGTACAGGGGATGATTGGAAAACATAAACTCGGAATAGATATTTAAAGAGATCTTATGGCCTCTTGTCTATGAACATCCGATTTCTATAGTGCCAGTGAGTTATTATTATTATTATTATTATTATTATTATTATTATTATTATTATTATTATTGCAATGAAAATGGAAAATTAATTACAAATGAGAGAAATTTTGAAAACTTTCCGATTCCAAGTAAGCCTTCCTAGGAACATTAGTTACAAACAGGAGTTGACAAAGAAATTAAGCATAGACTCAATTCTGGAAATGCGTGCTATTATGCATTACTGGGACATTAAATGTCAAATTTTGTCGTATCAACTTCTTTTAAAAATAATTAAATTGAAAGTACATAAAACGATTATTCTCCCAGTTATATTATATGGATGCGAAACATAGACTCTTACTTTAAGGCAAGAGAAAATATTACGAGTATTTGGGAATTAAAGTTCTTATGGAACCATTTGGACCAAAGAGAGATGAACAGACATGTGAATGGAGAAGACTACATAGCAGTGAGCTACATGATATTTATGGAAAGCCAGTTGTAAGAAGAAAAGAAGAGTCTCGTTGACTGCAATTGATAAGACATATGACACGAATGGGGAATGAAAGAGAACCATGGAAGCTTCTTGCAGGAAAGGCAGAGAGAAATCGTCCAGTTGATATACCAAGAATTATGTGTGAGAATAACATTAATTATATTTGAGGCAAGTAGATTATAGAGGGGATGATTAGAAAGCATTAGGTTATGACAGGAATGTATGGAGAGCTTATGTCCGCGCGGCTATGAACCCCCGGGTTCGATAGTGGCAGTGCCTTAGTTAATTGTCATTATCATCATCATTATTGCAAGAAATGTTGGTATTTCAATAAATCTGTGAGCTGTTGGCGGTATTGAATTTTTAATTAATAGGTTGGTAGTAATTGCATAAATTAATTCTACTTGTTTTGTTTCGTCCACTGATAGGTTTTACTAGAGTATTGATTAAAATCTAATTAATAGTTGGCTTTGAACAAAGTTTAATTGTAAATACGTGTGGAATGAATTGCAAACTATGTTGGTATAGGTATTTCCCTCATGTACTCCATTATAGCTAATATACCATACACCAACATCCATCCATAGTAATTCTGCCCGAGGGCAGGTCTTTCACTGCATTCATAGCATTTCCATGCTATGCTTTACAGCTTTACTAGGAAATTACAGGTGTTGTAGCTTTACTTTGCTTTCCTCCACACCGTTTGTAGTGTGATGATGATGATGATGATGGCCGGATGATTTTCGGGAACCATTGGGACCTAAGCTTCCTGACATTTTCTTCAAGTGAGAAAAAACCGCGAAAAGAAAACCTCACTCAGGAGCCTGTCCCTACCGGGAATCGAAACCGGGCCCGCTGCGTGACAAGGCAACACGCTACCTCGAGACCACAGCGGTGGACTATACACCAACATTATTCTGGTATTCACACTGCACATTGTATGACACGCAAATTTATCCCTGCTAACAAGAGAATTGTCAAACATTGCGTGCCGAAACCTGCCTTGAACTTTTTTTTTTCCAGAGATGAGTTTTAATGTAGGCCCTACCATGGCTGTGTCCACAATAATAATGATTTTGTTTTTTTTTTTTACTGCAAGGCATTAAAATCCAGCGCCAAATGTCTCATTTAAACTATGGAGAAATAATACAACTCGTTAATTGATAGATTGGATAACCCTCTCTACGTACCGTCCGCGATGCGTCCCGCCACTTCACTCCACTCTTACTCATGCAGGGAGTCAATATTCTCCATGCAGTGCGTTGCCATTGCTAGATTCTAGCTTCGATATATGTGCCTTGCAGTTAAAAAGACAGATTTTTTCTGGACTCTGCCTTGGTACATCGCATTGCTTCTCTGGGAGAAATTACAAAGTAGGTATCGGCATGCAATTATTGACAGTTCCCTTATAAGTCACTCATATGATACATTCTTATATAATGTAACGATACTATTAAGAAAATAATGTAGTGCCCGTTTCCACTTATACCGTATTATGAATCTTACAAATGAAGTGTGCGAAACATGGACTCTTACTTTAAGGGAGGAAAGGTGATTACAAGTATTTGAGAATAAAGTACTTAGAAAAATATTTGGACCAAAGAGAGATGAACAGACAGGTGAATGGAGAAGACTACATAACAATGAACTACATGGTCTTTATAGGAAGCCAGATATAATAAGAACAGTTAAGTCTCGTAGACTGCGATGGGCAGGACATGTTGGACATATGGGGAATGAAAGACTTGCATGGAAGCTTCTGATAGGAAAGCCAGAGGGAAAATGGCAGTTTGTAGACCAAGAATGAGGTGGGAGAATAACATTAACTATGGTTTGAGGGAAGTAGATTATCCAGGGAATGATTGGAAAGCATTAGCTCAGGATACGGATGTATGGAGAGCTTGTGTCCGCGCGGCCATGAACCTACGGGTTCGATAGTGCCAGTGAGTAAGTAAGTACAAATGAAGTAGCAACCATTGCATGTCAATATTTACCTTTAAATTTCTCCCAGAGAAGCGTTGTGGCGTGTCCAAAAATTATAAGCCACTTTTATCTGCAAGGTACTAAGATCCAGCACCAACCCTTTCGTTAAACTGCAGGGAGATAATACTACTCCTGACTTCGTGCATTAGATGACCTTGACGACCTACAGCTAAGAGCTTACGAGATGGCAAGCGCAAGGAATGTGTGTTGTAATTTACCTTCCTATCGCATGCGTCTTAGTACTGTGTGTCATGAAACTATTAGTCGCGTTTCTGGACGATTAGTAGATAATCTTTGTAAACACTATAATAAAAATGAAATTATATTAGTAGCCGCAACACATGGATTCATAACGCGACTGTACAAAAAATAGCACACGGTTTGTGAATGATTAATACAGTTCATATTTAATACGTTTGTTAAATGTTATTGCCTGAGAGTAGTTAATAATAATAATAATAATAATAATAATAATAATGGTAATAATAATGATAATGATAATAATAATAACAATAATAATAATATTAATGATAATGATAATAATAATGATAATAATACTTACTTACTCACTGGCATTATCGAACCCGTAGGTTCATGGCCGCACGGACATAAGCTCTCCATACATCCCTATCCTGAGCTAATGCTTTCGAATCATTCCCTGTATAATCTACTTCCCTCAAATCATAGTTAATGTTGTTCTCCCACCTCATTCTTGGTCTACCAACTGGGCGTTTTCCTTCTGGCTTTCCTACAAGAAGCTTCCATGCACGTCTTTCATTCCCCATACGCGCAACATGTCCTGCCCATCGCAGTCTACGGGACTTAACTGTTCTTATTATATATGGCTTCCTATAAAGGCCATGTAGTTCATTGTTATGTAGTCTTCTCCATTCACCTGTCTGTTCATCTCTCTTTGGTCCAAAAATTTTCCTAAGAACTTTATTCTCAAATACTCGTAATCTCCTTTCCTCCCTTAAAGTAAGAGTCCATGTTTCGCACCCATATAATATAACTGGTAGAATAATAGTTTTATATATGTTCAGCTTAACGTTTTTTGAAAGGAGTTGGGACATCAAAAGTCTCTGCAATGCATAATAGCATGCATTTCCAGAATAATAATAATAATAATGATGATGATAATAATAACAATAATAATAATAATGATAATGAAATAATAATGATGATAATAATAATGATAATGCAATAATAATGATGATAATAATAATAATAACAATAATAATGATAATGATGATAATAATAATACTAATTATAATAACAATAAGAATTAATCGTTATCTCAGTCAAAAAAATAATTTATTAAGTCGACGTTTCAATCTCCTTGTGTGAGATAATTTTCTTCAAGACATGTGACATGGTTGATGGGCAGGACATGTTGCGCGTATGGGGAATGAAATACGTGCATGGAAACTTCTTGTAGGAAAGCCAGAAGGAAAACGCCCAGTTGGTAGACCAAGAATGAGGTGGGAGAACAACATTAACTATGATTTGAGGGAAGTAGATTATACAGGAAATGATTGGAAAGCATTAGCTCAGGATAGGGATGTACGGAGAGCTTATGTCCGCGCGGCCATGAACCTACGGGTTCGATAGTGCCAGTGAGTAAGTAAGTAACATGTGACATGGTTATTTATAAATCTTAGTTACCATCACCAAGACAATATTTTTTTTTACAAATTTAAATGAACAAATTTAAAATTCCAATTTATGATTAAAAATATTTAACTTATAATATTTAAATTTGTTCATTTAAATTTCTAAAAAATGCCTTGGTGATGGTAACTATATATTATGAACAACCATGTCAAAAGTCTTGAAAATTATCTCACACAAGGAGATTGAAACGTCGACTTGAACAAATTAATTTTTTGACTGAGATAACGATTAATTCTTGTTATTATTGTTATTATTATTATTATTATTATTATTCTTTTTCTTCTTCTTCTATTATTATTATTTATTACAGTTCAATGCGTAGGATCGTGTGCCACCGGAGATTCACAGCGATAGCAGCCTCCCTCTCTTCTTGCCCAGCTCGCCTTCTTGTCAGCTCCGAGGGACGTAAAATAAAGACGACAGTGAGATACGTTTAGCGATAACGAAGTATGCTGCGTTTACCAATGTAGTGCATTTAAATCCTGCGCCGCGCCATTCAAGTGAATGTACTTCCGCGCATGCGTTTGACATTCCCTACCACTCCCCTAGGTTCCGCCGTATCATCAACGAGATTGAGAAGCTCGGGAGCGAGATTCGAGCGGGAGCGAATGTGAACTTAATCGGCTGTAATAACCTCACATTTTTTTTAGCGATAGTGCATTTTGTCGTACTTACAGCAATAGCGTCCATGATTGAAAATTCAACTTCCTACATTTTGGAGTTGCCAACCTAAATAATAAAATAACTATACTATAATATTACATATTACAAACACGCGTGTGGGAAGTAAAACCACTGCCCTCTATGCATACTACATAGAATGTATATACAAAAAAATAACCAAAAGGTTGTGTTAATATATATTATACAAAACAAATCACTTTATTTTTAATGAACTGAACTTTATTTGAAACAATGTAAAACAATAAATACGTACTTGCCGCCATTTTATGACTAGATTGGTGCCACGGTCTCCTTTAATTTCAACTAAATAAACTTGCCTACACTTGTGGAATGCAGGCTTTCACGGCCGGTAATCATGGTATTAAAAGATTCCGGGCTATGTGGCCGCATAGCCCGGAATCTTTTAATACCATTGCCCACACTGTTAACGTTAGTCAGTTGTTCATAATCAACGCAAATATTCCCAACAAAGATGTTATTATTTTACTATTATTTATTATTTTGAAAACACCATCGCGCAAAAAATAATTTACAACGTACGTTTGTGAAGTGTTTTGCAGAATGTCGGAAATTAAAAACCTTGCTATCGCTCCGTTTTTAAACATTTTCCTTGATTCTGTAAAAAACCACTTCCCAACCGCTGTGGTCTCGAGGTAGCGTGCTGCCTTGTCACGCAGCGGGCCCGGGTTCGATCCCCGGTCGGGACAGTTTATCTAGGTGAGGTTTTTATCGGGGGTTTTCCTCACCTGTAAGACAAATGTCAGGAAAACTTTAAGGCCCAAACGGTCCCCGAAATCATATGGCCATCATCATCATAATCATCATCCTCATTATCATCATCCTTCACCGGTGTGGAAAGCAACGGGAAGCTACCACACCTACAATTCCCTAGTAAAGCTGCAAGCATAGCATGAAATGCTATGATTGCAGTGAAGGACCTGCCTTCAGGCAGAATTACTATGGAACCTCGCATCGTAATACACACCGTGTCCACAAATATAGTATCATACTTTATAAACTACTACTACATCGCTTTAGATAATCGCATCTAAATTAAATTAGTGACAATCAAAAGAGAAACTCAAAGTTTTATGCATGTTAACAATGGAGAGTAATAGACAACAATACAAGAACTAAACTAAATTTAATCATGTTTTTTGTGGTTGATATGGGTTCATTGTTGGATATTTAGCAGACAGCCTTTGACAGAGTAAATAGATCTATACTATGGGAAATAATGAAGGAACGAGGATATCCACACCATCTAATAAAATCAGTCCAAGGCTTATATGAAGAAACTAAAGTTGTGATAAAAACTGATGGAAAAAGGTCAGAAGAAATTTTAATAAATCAAGGAGTTAGACAAGGGTGTAGTCTATCACCCACTCTTTTTAATATATATATCGACGACATTATGAAACAATGGAAAATTATAATGGACAATGGCCTTAGATTGAACAATAACTCAAGTATTAATAACTTACTTTTCGCCAATGATTTGGTCTTACTACACCATGATGAAGATCTGTTACAATTGGCTGCTTACAAACTAAATTCAATATGTAGCGATTATAATTTTAAAATTTCAATAAGTAAAACAAAAGTAATGGCATTTTGTGGAAGAAATACTCTGCGTGCAAAAATAGTAATTAGAGACGAAATTATTGAACAAGTATCCCACTTTAAATATTTAGGATGTGACATCAGCTATGGGTATGATAAAGATATTGAACACAAAACACATCAGTTTCAAGCTATTTGTGGTACAATAAATAGAACATTGAATAATAAAGCCCATAAACAAACAAAATTAAAATTTTATAAAACAATGGCTGTCCCTGTCCTTTTGTATGGGAGTGAATCTTGGATTACCACTACCAAACAAGAAAGTAAAATCCAAGCAGCCGAGATGACATTTTTAAGAAGAGTAAAAGGCTGCACTAGAATGGACCAGATAAGAAACGAGGATATCCGTGAAGAACTGCAGATCTACTCCATAAAAGAAAATATATTTAACAACAAGATACAGTGGAAAGAACATGTAGAAAGAATGGAAGAAAGAAGATTACCAAATAAAATCTCCCATATTTCCAAGAGGAAGAAGAGATGTCGGACGTCCTCGGAAGAGATGGTCTTAGAACTATTAGTGAAGACGGAACAGGCAACTCTTGCCTAAACCAGGAAGTGAAGAAGAAGAAGTTAAAATGGACGTCTGCAGCGTCGCTCGTGGGGGCCACATTCAATATCTATTAGGTATAGCAAAAACTTTTTGAGTTCCTCTTTTGATTGTCACCAATATCAGTTAGATACGATTATCCAAAGCGACGTCATAGTAGTTTAAAGTAAGATACTATATTTGTGGACACGGTTTACTATTAAACCCCAGTGATTTACTAAACCAGACTACTTCATACCTAACATGATACTTCAAAGCCGACTTAAGAATGTGGTATACTAATATGAAGAACACCTTGTTTTTCCACAGAGCATGAACAGGTGGGATGCATGACATTAATGCAATGTGTACAATGTCTGACTCTTGTTCATTCTGTAAAGGTTACCGTCACTACAATTTTGAAAATAAACATGACGAGGTAATGAGTAGCCTAACACTGTAACTCTGACATTTTGTTGTCAGCCAATTGAATAATCCAATTAAGTTTATTCAATATTCTAATTACGATCAAAACATTTGCATCCAAAATAAATAACAAAATACAAACCTAAAGGCACCCGAGATGTGGGCAGACCTAGAAAGAGATGGGCTGAAGTCGGAACGGGTCAACAGACCTAATCCATGAATGAAGATGATGATGATGACATTTGCATTTTGTTTTTACTTAACGACGCCCTTTAACAGCTCACGTAAATAACTAAACTATCTCCACTGGCACTATTGAACCCGTGGTTGATGGCCGCACATACACGAGGTGGAGTTATAGATATGGTCTCTTACGTAAAGCCGTTTCCAATCTATATTCCTCGTATTCCCCGTGTGGGTATTAGGGTACTCCCTTGTGGGAGTGTTTTAACGAAACTTATTTAGTTACGCTTATTTACCCACAAAGTCCACCGCTGTGGTCTGGAGGTAGCGTGCTGCTAGGTCACGCAGCGGGTACGGGTTCGATTCCCGGCCGGGACAGGTTCCTGAGTGAGGTTTTTTCGTGGTTTTTCCTCACCTGTAATACAGATGTCAGAAAACTTAGGGCCCAACGGTCCCCGAAAATCATCCGGTCATCATCATCATCCTTTACCGGTGTGGAAAGCAACGGGAAGCTACCACACCTATAATTGCCTAGTAAAGCTGCAACGCATAACACGAAAATGCTATGGTTACAGTCAAATACCTGACCGTGGGCAGAATTACTATAGAATTTACCCATAGATGTCAGCGAGTGATATGGGTCGGCATATCGCCTCAGTGAGACATCTAGTGGGTAATTGAGGTATTGCTTGGATGGGTAACTGTCGGTATATTTTGCCCAGAGGCCTCTTTATTCAGGTTTACGGTTCTTTTACGAGCCTGTAAAAGGCGAAAGAACATGTAAGGGGCATATAAATGGAAACAGCATCCTTTGAGAATGTTAGAAAACCGATTAGGATTGAAAGCACTACTTTATCAACCACGGAGTAGGAGAAACTTGAGAGACTCTACAACCGATGGACTGACCAATTCGTGTAGTCACAGAAAAATCGATTTGCCTACATTTCAGAGGGCAAAACAAAGACGTAGAAGAATAAATTATACTTTTTAGTCGGTGTTTTAATCTTATATAAAAATAAGTTCCTGGTATCTTTACCTTGTTGTGGTGGAGTGGCTTGCGTGCTTAAATGATCCCGAGAGTTATGCCGGCGGTAGCATTGCTGCCGATAGTGTTACCCAAGCCGGACTGGTCGAAGGTGATAAGTCAGACGAAAAAAGTAACTTGGTCGAAATAGTAACGATCTTTCACCGTAAAAATAAACCGTCAAGAAATGCGGACATGGAATCCACTAGGGTAAAATTTTCTGGAGGTCAAATAGTCCGCCATTCGGTTCTCCGGGCGGGGGACTACTTCAGAGAACCCATGCCAAAGTAATGAATTCGGAGAATAACATTAACTCTGATTTGAGGGAAGTAGATTATAGAGGGAATGATTGGAAAACATTAGCTGAGGATAGGGATGTATGGAGAGCTTATGTCCGCGCGACCATGAACCTAAGGGTTCGATAGTGCCAGTGAATTCGTTAGTTAGTTATATGAAATGAGTTCAGCCTGCTTTTAATAGTGGTAAAAAAACTCGCAAAAGTGTCTGTCGATTGAATTGAAAATTGGTACACACAGGTTTTCAGGTACGGCGGGTGGTTTATCGCAAACCAATATATTCTAAAATCATTATGTGTATGAGTTCACCTTAAACGAAAATTTAAAAATCGCTTAGCGATCGTAATTTTTGACGTTTCGTAACGAAACTTAGTATATCCTATTAAAATAAACTGAGTTAGGTATTGACAAGAAATCAGCGAAACCCGATCATTAGAAATGGGGATTTATCTGAAACTTGAAATTAAAATTGACCATGGCAACCGCCATGTTTGGTCCGCCGGAGTATAGCCTATATATAATTTAATTGAGCCTTTATATTTCATTTATTTAGGCATAGCAGTGCATACGCTGGGTATTTTAGGTGACTATTTAACTCATGCCCCAAATGGGAGTCAATGACCAATCACGTTTCAATGATTTCTGTTTTACAACCAATCAGAGTCGTGTTTCACCAAATATTTATCAGTGTATAATTACCATATTAAAGAAAGCTCATCCTTATAATATTGCGATCCTTTGGCAATAAATAGTATGATCTGGTTGCAGTGATAAACAAAAGAAGCAGTAGAAGCGTACCTATCGTTTCTTATTTGTTTTCAAACATCGCCGTTTACAATAAATATATAAATATTTTAAAATAACTATAGTTAAATAATGATTTGTGAGTAAACAGCTTAATTTTATTCGTTAAATAGTCCTAACAAATGCCACTCTTGATTTCCAAATTCTCTAGATAAATTCACTCCTCACTTCGTGAGTCGTGAATTTATCGATAATTTGGAAATCACTCGTGGCATTACTTATGAACATTTCATAATTTTATATTTTAATATTAGCTATACCAAATCCAAGTTCCAGTTGTATTGTTAACAAACTTGCTTAAGGTATTACTCCGCTGGCTCCGTCTACTGGCAGAACCGTTGTACTACTTACATCATATGAGTGAATTGTTATCGATAGAAATATTGTTCTTAAGCAACATCGTATTTTACGGGAAATAAAACTGAATACAAGACAATAGGCTATTGTACCAATAACTAGGAGTATCCTGTTCTTACTTATTAATGGCAAAAATTATACATGGGCCCTCCTAACCAACGTTTAAGCTTTTTCCATGTTGTTGAAAGATACTTTATTTTTACTATTTCATGATAGTGGAGTTTATGGTCCATGCTGACTCACCTGTAAATTCTGATGTAATTTAAGTCATACCCTCAATGGCTAATTTAGGACATTTTTCACTAAACTGTTTTAAAACATTCAAAATTATTTGTTTCTCTCCGCATTTCAAATCCCTTCATTTCCAATGTGTTAAAATTCTGCATATGCGGCTATTTTGAAACAACTGAAATTCCACGTGTTATGCGTTGCGCTTGCTTAGGAATTTAACAATGGTTAAATCCAAGGAGCAAGTGCTCCGGGAGGGACTTTAAGCCGTGGGTCCGGAGTCTGCAGATTTTCAGGCTCGTAAAAGATCCGTAAGCTCGAATGAAAGGCCTCTAAGCAAAATTTACCGAATTTTCCCGTTCTAGTACTACCTTGGTTTCCTAGTTGTCAGTATGAGGCGGAACGCTGACCACGGACCACTCAAATTACATCTATACGAAAACAAGTGTAACTATATTAGTATGTATAACTGTAGGCTTTCACGGCCGGCGTCTTGATCCCTATTAGGTTCGTCTTCCGGGCATATAGGCCGTGGTCCAGTCGTTCTTCTACTCGACGTTTCGTCTACTGCTGCGGTAGACATCTTCACTGGATGAACAACCAAGAATATATAATAAGATTCGAAGAAACACAGATATTGTCCCAAACATCACATTATTACACCAGACTGTACAGAGAAGCCATTGAAATATATAAACATAAAAATTCCTTTAACAAAAAGGAAGAAACCATGAAGATAAACAAAATCTGGATCCCGGCACTGCACAATATGACAACGAAGCCTATGACTTCTGCTAGCGACAGCCTGGACAAAACAGCACGCAACACGGACCGCGCAGAAAACCGCCTCTCCACCAGGGGCGTGCCTATAAATAGGGAGGGAGTTTCCAACGACCAGCCAGTCTGCAGCCGACTGTTGAGGAGTTCACAGAGAGCACGCAGTATCTCCTGAAGATGTCTACCGCAGCAGTAGACGAAACGTCGAGTAGAAGAACAACTGGACCACGGCCTATATGCCCGGAAGACGAACCTAATAGGGATATATTAGTATGGTTCAAATTCTTCCCTGTAAGGGGAGAGCGCCTAAATCTCTGTTAAGGGAAACATGGGCTTACAAGATACAAGAAGATGTTTTAGTGTTTATGAATTGTGCCACATATCATTTGAAATTTTGATAATTTATTGTCTGTATCATTTCTTGTTCCATATCCACAAGACAATTCACAACCTAAATAATTAAAATTCAACACTTTTATTTACAATACAACTAGAACTTAGCTCGGAATTAGTATAGTAAGAAAATACATTGAAATGTTCTATAAATCTGATTTTGTTTGTGAAGACCCATATGTCAGTTGCAAAGATAAGTGGCTGTTACACCAATTGATCAAATGCAAAGGAAACTTTTCTTTGATTAAGAAAATTGTAACACAAAGCTTTGTTCAGTAAGATTCCGTGGACTTTCCTTTTCTTTGTGAACTGACGAGTGGTCTTTGTCTACGTACAAGATTACAGAGGCACGAATCGAGTGACTGTGTTTCCCTTCCACGTCAATTTGGCGTCCTCTTCTTTGGAGGAGAGAGAATGTGGGAGTCAACTGAAACCTGAAGAAAAAATGCACTCCAAGTGGTAGCAGATATTTTAGGGGAAAGTTAACTTATCTGGGGGTACTTTATATTCAAGAGTCCGGCAAATGTGGTTGTGAGGGAGGGAGTAAACGAAAACGCAATGGTTTCCTACAAAATTTCATTTACTTAGACGAGGGAAAACATGTTCGGTTCAAAATTGGACTATGAAATCCTTTCTGTAGGGTATTACGCTTCAATGCGATTTCGTGGAATGATTAAATTATTTTAATATTTAATTCTGTCACTTAGTAACATTTTTCATATCCAATAAACAAATTAATATTTATTTTTGTATTGTAAGCCTATGTTTTCCCTTTACAGAGATTTAGGCCCTCTCCCCCTACAGGGAAGAATTTGAACCATATTAATTTAGTTACACTTGTTTTCGTATAGATGTCATTTTGAGTGGCCCGTGGTCAGCGTTCCACCTCATACTGACATGTAAAAAATAAAGTGATCCCACAACAGGCCCGAAGGCCCTTGGGGTAGTAGGAGGTTAAGGCTCCCACTTTTTCTAGACAATCGGCACTTTATGTCAGCCGGGTTGTCAACCCTGCGTGACGGCCGTCTTTACCCCCAGAACAAGCGTCTGGTACTCATTTCCGTTAGAGGCTGAGTCGACCCCAGGGCCATAGTGCCGCCAGAGGGTTTGGGTCAGTTTAAAAATCCTGACCCCAACGGGACTTGAACCTTCAACCCTCCGGCTTGTAGCTCAGTGCCTTAACCATTACGCTACGGCGTGCCCCCATACTGACATGTAGGACGGGGAAATTCGGTAAATTTTGCTTGGAGGCCTTTTCATTAAGGCTTAAGGATTTTTTACGAGCCTGAAAATCTTCAGACTCGGGACCCACGGCTGAAAGTCCCTCCCGGAGGACTTGCTCCTTGGATTTTTCCGTGCTAAAAAATCCATCGACCCCGGCCGGGTTTGAACCCGCGACCCTCGGGACCAGAGGCAAGGAGCATAACCACTAGTCCACCGCGGCCGGTTTTTGACAAAACCTTAAATTTTCCTCCTCCTCCTCCTTCTTCTTCTTCTACATCATAGACCTGTGCCATACTATAGAAATTAATTCACCTACTCTGTCACTCGCTCATTCGTTGAGTCGTTCATTCACCCACTCACTCATTCACACATCTGTCACTCACTCTGCAACTCGCTCATTCGCTCATTGCCACTAACTCTGTCACTCATCGTCACTCATTCTGTTACTCACTCAGCCACTCATTCACTCTCCTTGTCACTCATCCATTCACTCATTGTAACTCACTCATATTCACTTACTCTGTCACTCATTCACTCACTATTTAGCTCATTCTGCTACCCATTCACTCTTTCATTCTCATTGTCACTTATTCTGTCACTCTCTCTGCTACTTATTCACTCATGCTATTCACTCATTCACTCAACTGTCATTCATTCTTTATATCACTCATTCATTCACTCCGTCATTTAATCTCTCACTCACTAACATTCACATTCTCGTCAATTTCTCTGTCTTTCTCACTTGCACTGTCATTCTTACACTCAAGTTTCAATTACTCGCTGTCACTCATTCACGCTTTCACTTATTCACTCACACAGTCACTTATTCTCTGACACTCACTCATTTATTCATGCAGTGATTCACACGCCCTCTGTTTTATGGAACCTGACAGCTTCAATGGCGTATTTACCATGACCTTCCATAAGTCTCTATTCCCAGACAACTGTTGTACAAGATTCATCCGAATATTGTCCAGCCTTTAATATGCAATCCATCAAATTGCAAATGAGAAATGTTCCAATTAAAATTCTACCCCCCCTTAAAAATGAAACGTTATAAACAGAGTGAAAGTATACGGACCTCTAATAAATTTTACAAACTTATCAGCTGCAACAAAGGAACATTTATAAATGCACCCCCTCCTATAGTTCCACCTGACCTTCCTAGTGGCATTTTTTCCAAATCAATATTAATAAAATTTTATAATAAAATTACGTTGTGATGAATAGTAAAATATCATCATCATCATCATCATCACTCCAGGGATTAGGCAATTGCCCGTTCCGACTTCATATTGCATCAGCCCAACGTCTTCTAGGTCTTCCAACATCACGCCTTCCTCTTGCTTGATAATTTCTGGCTAACAATGGATATCTCTCCTTGCTCATTCCATCCATGTGATCAATCCATTTCTGTCTGTAATTCGTGACTTTATCCAATAAAGGCTGTACTTTCAATTCTTCTCTTATATCCTCATTTCTTATTCTATCAAGTCTTGTACATCCTTTACTTGTCTTAGGAACCGCATCTCTGCCGTCTGTAATCTATCCTTCTGTCTTTTCACTGGAGCCCAAGTTTCACATCCATACAATATTGTGGGAACCGCCATAACATTATACATTTTTATCTTGGTTTCTTTTCTAATTTTATTTTTGAATGTTCTCTGTATTGTTCCACACACCGTCTGAAATTATTTATTTTGGAGTCAATATCTCTTTCCACATTGTAGCCAATATCACAGCCCAAATATTTGAAACTAGACACCTGTTCTATACTTTGATTTTCTAAAATAATTTTGTTCTCACTGGATCTCTTCCTCTAAAAGCCATGGTCTTCGTTTTCTTACAGAAATTTTTAGATCGTATAATTTACATATTTCATTTAATGCATGCATTGATTTCTGTAAGTCGTCTTCATTTTTCTGTATTATGATTACATCGTCAGCAAATAAAAGATTATTTATGCACATTTTATTATCCATTCTTATTCCTGGATTTACTAAAACTTTCCATTTATTAAAAATATCGTCTATATATATATTAAACAAAGTGGGTGATAAACTACATCCTTGTCGTAATCCAGTATTTGTTTTGATTGCATCTGTTCTTTTGAATCCGGTATCTATAATTATATTTGTGTCTTCATATAATGTCTTTATTGTTTCAACAAGGCACAGCGGGTATCCTTTCATTCGTAATATTTCCCATAATTTTTGTCTGTTTACTCGATCGAAGGCCTTATCCAAATCTATAAATCCTATGTGAGTTTCTAAGTTATGTTCTCTTCTCTTTTCTATGAGTTGTTTCAGTGTAAAGACATTGTCTATACATGACCTTCCCTTTCTGAATCCACTTTGATTTTCACTTATTATTACTTCTGTTATGTTTCTCAATCTATTATTTATTATTTTCGTATATATTTTGTAGCCAGTATTCATTAAGCTAATCCCTCTGTAATTCTCGCAATTTCTCCGGTCTCCTCTTTTGAATATATTCTTGACAATTGCTGTTTTCCAAGTGGTTGGAATCCCATAGGTCTGCCAACATATATTAATTAGATGAAGTATTCGTAGTTTACACAATATTCCACTATATTTGATTAATTCCATATTTATATTATCTAATCCTGTTGCTTTCCTATTCTTAGTGGTTTTCAAAGCCATTTCTAATTCATTTATGTCTATTACATCAATATTTTCCACTTTTATTTCTTCCTCATTGTTCTCTTTTCCTTCAATTTCCTCCTTTTTCCAAGTAAAATATTAAAATAAATAAATACTTTGACAGGTGCCGTAGTCATCAACTAGGTTAAATTTTTTAAATAATCAATTGAGTTGGTGTTTACTTGATGAAAATCCATATTTATTAATTAAATAAAAATAAAACGTAGTTTTATTTGATTTTCATATTTATTATATAATTCAGTGACAGCTGTTCCGGTACACTGTACCTTCTTCAGACATGTTAACAAATTATGAATTGTGTTCCAACTGATCTAAGCAACAATACAACAATATTTATTTAAATTTTTTAATTTAACAAAGGGGATTCATTCAAATCAAGTTGAGAATTAACAGTTTTTTACTACTTTTTTTCTCAACTTGATTTGAATGAAACCCCTTTGTTAAATTTAAACATTTAAATAAATATTATTGTATTGTTGCTTAGATCAGTTGGAACACAATTCATAATTTGTTAACATGTCTGAAGAAGGTACAGTGTACCGAAACAGCTGCCACTGAATTATATAATAAATATGAAAATCAAATAAAACTACGTTTTACTTTTATTTAGAACAAGACGAGAAAATATACTGGATTGAAGTTTTGTAAAACGTTTTCAGTTCCTGCGTTACTTTATGGGAGTGAAACTTGAGTAATGACCAAAAAATTACAAAGTAGAATACAAAGCGTAGAAATGAACTTCCTTAGAAGAACAAAAGGTTGCACAAGATTGGATCGGATAAATAATGAAAATATAAGGACAGAGTTAAATATATATCCACTGAATGATAAAATAAAGTAATATAGATGTAAATGGTTTAGACATGTAGAAAGAATGAATGTAAGATTACCATAAGCAGCGTTTAACTACAAGAGGATGAAGGAATGTAGAAAGGCCAGTGAAATGATGGACAGAACAACTGTGAGGCGGAACAGGCAATTTGCCTAGCCCGCGAAGTGAAGAAGAAGAAAAGTTAATTTCGGAATCCTTTTGCTTGTTTACAATATGCTTTTCATTAATATATTTTTTGGACCATCGATTTCGAAACACTGTACATTATTGAGACATGATATTCACTTAAAGTTAAGTATAATAAGCAAATTTAAGTGAATTTTTGTTTATTGTTTTGTTAAGTTTCCTTTCTTTTGTTTCAGGTAAGCAAAATCTTCGCAACTCTTTCTGTCTGCATGTTTGGTAAGTCTATATCCCATGTATTGTACAGAGTTTATGATCACCGAAATCGGGTAGTGTGTTGTGGAGTTCACAACATCTTCTTTGTATGGATATTTTCACATAATTATGTGTAGTTTTGATTAATAATCGTCTTACAAGGGAACTGTCAACCATTGCATGCCGAAACATACATTGAAATGTCTTCCAGAGAAGCGTTGTGATGTACCAAGGCCGTGTCTGAAACAATCATGGGGAGCTGGCGAATGAGGGGTAGTATGACATCTTCCTCATTCCACCTTTCATTGAACTCAAGACCGTTGTTACTGTCATCTCGGCATATAATACCATGCAGTATCAGTGGCGCGCAACTATATAACCAAAAACATATACGCTAATCCCTTCCATTCGTACGTACTTTCCGTATGTCTGTGCAAACGTTTGAAGGGCGCGTAGTAGACCGCTGACACTAATTTATCTATGTCAGGCTGATAGTACTCGTAGAGAGACGGAATATTGAACCAAGGGTGTCATCATTTAATCTGGAGAGTGTCTTAGATTTGATATGATTTCTCAGCAATCAATTTTGAAATCCAGTAACTAGCACGTACTGAATTCTCTGAAAGTGGTTGTCTGCTATCGCTTTGGATGTTTGCTGCTTTAGATTATGTAGAAATCCCATCATGTCATCCCTGTGAAAACAAAACATACAATGTCCCCTATGTCTATTATATTTAATTAATGAATTTGAACTCCATGCATGTTATCTAATGGATTTTAAAAGTTATATCATTAATATGTCGCTGTGAAAATATAGTTATATGTTTCTAATCGTGCCTGTCGCATGTGAAGACCTGAAATGTCGTGGGATATTACAGTGTTTCACATGACGGAACCACGTCAATCACAATAAACAAACAACTTTCGTGCTATTCTGAATGCAAAAATAATCATTTACCCAGTCCGTGTTTAGAATTTGCCCTACTCACGCTGGATTGACCGCCACTGACTCTCACTCTGTACTGTCAATCACTGTGTACCTGCATCTCCAGTGCAGGTATTATAGCCTCACTCTGATGGTTAACCGTTTATATAAAAGCAGGTGCCGCGCGGCAATGCTTGACATGCGGTGTTGTCACGTTTCTCATAGCGCTATGTGCGTTTATTACACAAGGACAGAAGACATTGATTATTTATGTTATTATTCAATTTTTATGTTATTATTTGGTATTGTTTAAGTTTTATAATTAAAATTATACATGTATTTATTTATTAAATAATTTAATTCCACCATTATAAAGCTTGTAGGTCTACATACATTTAATATGCATACAACATAATGCTGAAATTATTATTGAAGCTACATATCACAATAAATCACTGATAATTATAACAATTAATTACGGTATACAATTTTATAACTGGATCGACTGCTCCACGTTCCGAGTTTCAATTGAAACTGAGGGAAGAAGAGCAATGTGGCAACATCGTGGTAGTCGCGGGAGTCGAGATCTTTGTATTTTAATAACAAACAACAGCTGCGGAGAAACAAAGCGAGCCGCTTGTTAAGCATCATAGTGAGGCAATGATACTAATGAGTGGAATGGGTATCGGCGGGGAAGATTTGTTATGAGCTCTCGGAGTCCAAGCTCCCCATGCCTGGTCTAAAAAATGATCTGTTTTTTTTTAACTGTAAGGCATTAAAATCTAACGCCATATCTCTCACTCAAACTATAGGGAAGTAATACATCTCATGAATTTGTAGATTGGTTAATCTTCATACTTGCGCCGCGTCATGCAGGAATTCCATCCGCTTCGTACAGTGGATTGCCATTACTGGATTCTAGCTTCAATTTTTCTGCCTTGTATTTAAAATGGCAGATCATTTTTTATTTTTTTTTGGACACGGCCTTAGTACATCGCAACGCTTGTGTGGAAGAAAATTCAAGGTAGGGTTCGGTGTAGTCAGGTCGTCCTACACTTGAAGGGTTCGGTTTAGGATCCACTAGCGCTGCTTATAACTATAAGTTTTTTAGAAATTATCTTTGTTAAATGCTTGTTGTAGTACATGTGAGTTTTTTTTCTTCTCAGAAGATCTCTGGCGAACTGTACGTAACGTTCTCCTTGTGAACATCTGTTTCTAACTTTTAAACTCGTAAGTTTTTTTAGTCGCTTTAAATAAAAATTCAGTTTGTAAGAACGTTGTTTGCAAAATAGCAGGCTGTGAGAAAATGTCAAAAGAAAAACTAGGATGATATTTCTGTTTACTGACAGAATGTCAGCCTGGTATCAAATGTAACTTTGTAAACTTAGGAACGCCATCAGGCAGCGTTTGCTAGCACCTTTTTCAACTTTCCACACACCAAAATCTAACTTGAATTTCCCGCAGCCCACTCGTACAGCAATCTTATCCGTTAGGAACGTCAACACTTATGGGGAGATAGAGAGGTAAATATATATATATATATATATATATTTTTAAAGGCGTATATTTTATTGTGATATTGGTTTTGTTAGTTGTGGGTACATTTAGTTATAAAAATATGTTTACTTTTTAGAAATTTTAACCAGCGTTTCTCAACCTATTGTCCACTCTGGTAAGCTCAGTAGGTATGAAAAGGAGGTCCCTCCTACCCGCATGCAGGTGTACTCCCAATAAAACAACACAAGTAACAAATGAGTAGCAGTGACTTGTCAGACTGTCCGATATAGTGTTGCATAGGACCGGCGGCCGTGGCGTCTACATCTATAAAGGTACAGCGAGAGATACATATTCTCTATATCGTTAAGTTATTGTGTGAAGATAGTGAATTGAAGGGAATAGAAATACAAAAGGATGATGAGGTGGACAAAGTGTTGTATAAGAAGGAAAGGCAGTACATAATAGAGAAATTATAATATAAATGGCCTAACTAATTCCGGAATATATTTTTCGGAAGTTGATGTCTATTAAGGCTTATTCTATAAAAAGCTTAGAGATAAGTTTTCTTCATGCACTTCGTGCTTTTTATTCCCCTCGTAACTGTGCGGTCTACTCAGTGGTTGCCATGTTATTTACATACAGCTATTAAATAATTTGTTATCTCACGTTTTATGAGTGTCGGCCATGAAAACTACGTCGCAAAATGGCGGAGCAGTGCATTAAAGTGACTATCACAACATTTGCTTGCGTAGTGGCGTTATAAAATGATGAGGTCAGGTCGTGGACAAAGAAATAATACAAAACTTCCTTTTTCTTCTTCTGACGTAAAGTGACGGATTGTCAGCATGTTCGTAATAAGTGTATCTCATGTTTAATGTCCGATAATATGATCAGATTTCTCAATTATTCCATGAATTATCATGGCTCCATCTCAAACAGAGAAGAAAATTACACTGTCTAGAACTTTTATATCCACCTCTGGTCTCGAGGTAGCGTGTTGCCTTGTCACGCAACGGGCCCGGTTTGATTCCAGGTTGGGACATCTCCTGTATGGTTTTTTCGGGGTTTTTCCTCACCTATAAGATAAATGTCAGGGAGTTTAGGACCCAACTGTCCTGGAAAATCATCCGACCATCATCATTCTTATCATTATCATCATCTTTCACTGGTGTGGAAAACAACGGGAAGCTACCACATGTATACTTCCCTAGTAAAGCTGCAAATCATAGAATTAAAAATGCTGTGATTGCAGTGAAAGACCTACCCTTGGGCAGAACATTATAGAATAGAGTTATCTTATTTTAGATTTTACATACCTCGAATTCCCAATTATTTATCCTCGTTTCCAGTATCTATCCTCAGTCCATAATTTAAACGCACGATCACAACATAATCTCTTGCTTAATATGTCCAATATAGGACATCATTTCACTTACTTCATATACTGTCAACATTTCTCGCAACTGGAAATAACACAGGAAATCAGGTACTGACGGACGTTACTAATATTTAAAAGGTATATTAATTTATATTTTCTCTAACTTAGGCTTGATCATTACCTTGTGTAAGATACAAATATTACTTGGTGTTTCCGATTTAATTAATTATATTATTATTATTATTATTATTATTATTATTATTATTATTATTATTATTATTATTATTATTATTATCATGTAACATGTTAGCATATGAATTTGCATTGCTACTTTAATTATCTTTTTAATCCTTTATAGTTCAAACCCGGCCGGGGTCGATGGATTTTTTAGGATGGAAAAATCCAAGGAGCAAGTCCTCCGGGAGGGACTTGAAGCCTGGGTCCCGAGTCTGAAGATTTTCAGGCTCGTAAAAGATCCTTAAGCTTGAATGAACTCTAAGCAAAATTTTCCGTATTTTCCCGTCCAATTACTACCTTGGTTTCCTAGATGACAGTATGAGGCGGAACGCTGACCACGGACCACTCATATGACATATATACGAAAACAAGTGTAACTAAATTAGTATGGTTTAGATTCTTCCCTGTAGGGGGAGTGCGCCTAAATCTCTGTTAAAGGAAAACTTGGGCTTACACATTACACACATAATTAGTAATTGTAGTGTACAAGTATAGATAATCTGTATTGTAAACATGTATTTGTATATTTGTGCTGCATGAGTGGAAGAGAAGGCCTTATGGCCTTAACTCTGTAAGAATAAATAATACATTATTATTATTCGTTTCACGGGCCTCTTATCCTAACCTTTCTTTATTATAATTGACTGTTTATTCCTGTCTTACTCTTTATTCCTTCATCCTTTGACTCAAAACTGTTAAAACTTTGTACACTACAATCTAATTCAATCCAGGAAGTTACTATAGACCTTATGGGCTATGCCGGTGTCTCCCTACCAACAGAGGGTACATGTTGCCAAACTCATAATAACGGTATTTTGTTGTTGAGGAGGATGGAGGAGCAAGGTTAGCAGTACTTGTTTTCCAAATCTATGTACTGTACCTTTAAAAACGTTAATTTTACGGCATGCAAACTAATTTTATAGTAACTATGAGAGTCGACAGTTTCACAGAGTACAGATCCGCAAGTGCTCAGTGACAAGTGGTAACTGTTTTTTTATTTAAGAGGGGGTGGCTTGGACGGCTACAACTTACAACTATGTACTTGCTGTGTTGCAACCTTCAGTTTTATATAAGGATTTCTCTCAAGAAAATACTGTTAAAATGGCAACCCAGTTCCCTATTCCAAACACACAGTAACTTCTGCGTTGAATTTGGTTTGAAAATAAGGTTCCCCTCCTAGCTCCACAAGGTGCACTCCCAATGAAAGAACACGACTGACAAGTGAGTATCAGTATCTTACTTGTCAGCCTATCCGACGTAGGGTTGAATAGGAGGTCTTTTCACACCTGCTGAACACTTATTGACGATCCTGCTTCAATTCGGAGAGATCTCAAATCTCCTTCGACAACATCCAACCATCCCAATTTCTGTTGTCGTACATTACGTTGACTTTCGGTTTTTGTATTGAAGATTAATTTTTTTGAATACAGTATCTTTATAGGAGCCAGATATAATAAGAACAGTTGACGCTCACGACTGCGATGGGCAGGACTCGTGGCCGAATGGGAAATTGAATAATAGCATGAAAGCTTCTTGTAGGAAAACCAGAAGGAAAACACCCAGTTGGTAGACCAAGAATGGGGTGGGGGAATAACATTAACCATGATTTGACAGAAGTAGAAACTGTAGCTCAGAATTGGAATATGTGAAGAGCTTATGTCCGCGAGGCCATGAACCCAGGGGTTCAGTAGTACCAGTTAGAATTAGTTGGTTTAATTACTTTCTTGAATGTCTCTGTGTTTTGTTTTGCTTAGTTCTGAATGATCTAATTAAATCATTGTATAATTTGGTTCTTAAAGCGGCTCCGAGGCGCAAGCGGTTAGACGCTCGCCTCTCACAGCTGGGGTCCCGAGATCGAGTCTAGGTCACTCCATGTGGGTTTCGTGGTGTACGAAACGGAGCTTGGGCAGGTTTTTCTTGGGGTTTCTCCCGTTTTCCGCTGCCACAAGTTTCATTCCACCATTTCTCCATACTCATCTCATCCATATCATTCATTCGCCTCTGTGACGGTGCGTCAGGAGTGCTCGGCCAGCACCTCTATAGTTCACAGACCTCTATAAATATAGGGACTTCATCTCATCTCATCCCTCGACCCGACCCTGAGTTGGACACGAATTGAGGATATTTTTATAATTTGGTTCCTAGAAACTGACCTAAACCTTCTGGCGGCACTATGGCCCTGTGGTCGACTCAGCATCTAACTGAAATGAGTACCAGGCACTTATTCTGGGGGTAAAGGCGGCCGTCACCCAGAGCTGACACCCGGCTGACATAAAGTGCCGATTGTCCAGAAAAAGTGGGAGCCTAACCTCCTACTACCCCAAGGGCCTCCTGAGGCCTATAGTGGGATTTCACTGGGTTCACAAAGAGACCTAAAACACGTTTGGGGAAAAGAATCTTATATACTCAACCTAGGATTTAAAGAGATCAGGGCTTGCTTGGTTTAGACTAGGGGCATGGACGTTTCTAAAAATTAGCGACGATCACGATATGCGAATATGTCCAATGCGCGGGGACTTTGTGGACGAGATACATATATTAGGAAATGATTTAGAATATTGGAGACGTCAGTTATTACTGAAAGATTTCTAAATTCAAATTGGGAAAGATTGGCATCCTACGAGTTAATGATAAATCCAGAAAATTGGATAAACTTGGGTAAATTTCTGGACAAAACGCGGAAAATAAGAACAACACTCATTCATCAATAAATATATGTTATCAAAATGCAATCCCATTAATTCTTAGTAATTATACATAACTTAATTAAAGTATAATGCTATTGTATTATTATGTAATTGTAATCTTATTGTGTTTTCTTTATGTAATTGTAATGTTTTTTTTTTCTTTATACTATTACCAATTATTACTTTATTGTAACGGACTGTCAACAGCACGTATGGCTTTAATGCCCGTGCGACCCATATTTGTAAATAATATTGTAAATATCTCACTTTTTGTCTAATAAAGTCCTACTACTACTACTACTTTACTTCATATCTACTCTGTTTAGATGCAGCAGTTGTGTCTATTTTGAATGGATGATAAAATCAACATCAAGTATTTTCAATTCGCTTTATTTAACCATACATGAGTGTGGTAATCTACTGTCCTTGTATTTAGTCGTACACGAAATTTCTTCATTCTCTGTTCATTTTACGTTCTCATCTATCCCTTTTTTATTTGATGTTGTCGCTTTCGTTTTAAATGAGATTATAATCGCTTTCAGCTCTCGCCGTGGTCCATTTGATGGCGTCTGTCTCTGGAGGCTGTATAGAAAATCTACTCCTTTTGTAAGAGTTGTCTGTAGTTTTGAAATAGGAATGGAAAGTCTATTCAATGAAATATGTAATATTCCCCTGTCTGAAGGATAGCGTTCGTTTGTACTTTGTCGGAATTTTCTCTGATTTTCATCCCGGTCCGTGATACACGGACACATACTTGATGAATACAGGCTGTGTGATTGAAATTTGAGACATGTGGATCTTGTTATCAAAGAGAAAATGTCACCAATGTTTTTTTTTAATTTACATACATGGGATTTAATGTTCTGCATAAAGATGTTCGTTACTTGTGTATGCGCAAAACAAAGAAATACGGGATATCACGAAAAAATCATATAATTAACTTAGCATTGATATATATTTTCTTGGGAACTATAATTAATAATAATAATAATAATTTTTATTATTCCGGCTTTTACAATGAATATACATTTTTCCGGTACCCATGTTCACAGTTAACTACACATTTGTTTCAACACATTTTTCCATTCTTGTCTGTTCATCCATATATCTTCTTCTATTTCCTATTCCGTCTTAGTTTCATTGATTCCCTGAATCCACGTAATATTTGGTCTACCCTTCTTTTTCCTTCCCTGTGGTTCCCAATCCATGATTATCTTAGGGAGTCTTCCTTCTTCCATCCTTCTAATGTGTCCGTACCAATTTAATAATAATAATAATAATAATAATAATAATAATAAATAATAATAAATTATAATAATAAAATTCGTGTTGACACACTCATATTTGCTGATGATTAGGCTATAATGACTTCTTCACAGAATGACTTATAAAGAGCAATTTTTAAATTAAATAATATTGCATAAGATTACAACCAAGACATTTCTTCAACAAAAACTTAAGTAATGACCCAGTGTGGCAAAGAAATGGAAAGAACAAAAATAGTACTAAATGACAAAACGCTAGAAGAAGTAAAATATTTCAGTTATCTAGGTGTATCTTTAGGTTGTAATAGAGAAAAAGACATAAATAATAAATTTAAAATATTTCAATATTTATGTAGCACCCTTAAAAAATCACTGCGAAAGAAAGTAAGAAAATAAACACATTTAAACTTTTATAAGGTGTTGGCTGTACCTGTATTATTGTAAATGTAAAGTAAAGTGATCCCACTACAGGCCTCA
Organism: Diploptera punctata; assembly: GCA_030220185.1. NCBI lineage: Eukaryota > Metazoa > Arthropoda > Insecta > Blattodea > Blaberidae > Diploptera > Diploptera punctata. Next base: position 785,801 of record JASPKZ010008345.1, read on the forward strand.
GGAGGCCCTTGGAGCAGTGGGAGGTTAAGGCTCCCACTTATGGCTCAGAAATATGGACTCTAACTACTACTACTACTACTACTACTACTACTATTGCCACTACCACTATTACCACCACCACCACCACCACCACCACCACCACCGCGACCACCACGACCACTATTATTATTACTACCACTACTATTACTATTACTATTCCTATTACTATTATTAACACTAATAATTACATAACTAACTCCCATTATTGAAACCAGAGGTTTTTGCGGGGATATAAGCTCTCTAGACATCCCTATCCTGAGCTAATTTCTCATATTCTTGACCTATCTACTGGGCCTTTCAATCTATTGGTTTTTCTGCAAGAAGTACATAAGTTCTCCATACGTCCATATCCTAAGCAAACCTTTTCCAATTATCTCCTGTATAGTTAACGTTTCGGGGGCACGCCGTAGCGTAGTGGTTAAGGCACTGAGCTACAAGCCGGAAGGTCGAGGGTTCAAGTCCCGTTGGGGTCAGGATTTTTAAACTGACCAAAACCCTCTGGCGGCACTATGGCCCTGGGGTCGACTCAGCCTCTAACGGAAATGAGTACCAGACGCTTGTTCTGGGGTAAAGGCGACCGTCACGCAGGGCTGACAAAGTGCCGAGTGTCTAGAAAAAGTGGGAGCCTTAACCTCCTACTACCCCAAGGGCCTCCCGAGGCCTGTTGTGGGATCACTTTATAGTTAACGTTTCTCAAATTGTGGTTAATGTTATTCTTCCACCTCATTCTTGGTCTATCAACTCGAAATTTCCCTCCGGTTTTCCTACAAGTAATGTCCATGCCCCTTCTATTCCCCATTTTGGCCACATGTCCTACCCATCGTAGTTTACGAGACTTAACTGTTCTTATTACATGTCGTCTCCCATAAAGATAATGTAGCACATTGTTTTACAGTCTTCTCCATTCACCTGTCTGTTCGTCTCTCTTAGGTTCAAGAACGTTATTCTCAAATATTCGTAATAATTTATCTTCTTTTAAAATAACAGGCCCGCATTTCTCATCCATATGATTTAAATAATGAACGTTTCATATATATATATATATATATATATATATATATATATATATATATATATATATATGGTCTGTCCGTGAAATGTATAGAGAAATTCGCCAGATTTCCTATTGGACATCTTTCTCAGTTGAAGCTCAAGAACGAAATTAGTTACGTCACGTGATCTGTTCTCCATCCTGCACTTCCTTTCGCGGCCTCATTTAACGGCGCATTTTTGCCCGCCTCCTGCGTATATGACTTACTTCGAAGACTTTATTTTAACTTTTCTTGAGATAAAATAGCGAATGATAAGCTGTTAGTTTGTGCTCATGATCTAGTATTATTAGGTGATAGCGAGGGGATGCTCAGGGCCAACACGGATAATATAACACTACAATGGAATGTACAGTTAATGACAAATGAAATAACTTTTGAAGAAGTGGTTGAAATCAAATACCAGGCATAATAATTACAAATAGGAATTAGATACATTTCAATTAAACATAGACTCATTTCTTGAGATACATGCTGTTTGAATTACAGGGACTCTTGTCATCCTAAATTCTTTCAAACAAGTTGACCTGAAAATATATAAAACTGTTTTTCTTCCAGTTATGTTATATGGTTGCAAAACATGGATTCTTACATTAAGGGAAGAGAAAATATTACAAGTATTTGAGAATGAAGTTGTTAGGAAAATTTTTTGGACTAAAGAAAGATGGACAGACAAGACGAATTGCAAAGATTGCATATCAGTGAGCTATATGATATTTTTTTGGATACAGGATGTAGACCTAATAAGAAGTGTTAAGTCTCGTAGACCGCGATGGGCAGGGCATGTAGCACGAATGGGAAAAGGAAAAAATGCATGGAACTCATTGTAGGAAAACCAGAGGGACAGCGCCCGGTAGTATGCATGAATGAGGTGAAAAAATACTATCAACCATGATTTTAACCAGATTTTAATCAGATCACGATTGCCTTGCCAAACACTTGCACTAGATCAATATATAGTCTACACCAAGATGCATTCTATAGAATATAGATTTATTTAGCCTGCTGAAGTAAAGACCATGTGGCCTTTTCTTCCACTCACCAGGATAAACATATATTACATTTAAATACAAAAAAATTATAATAATAGTACTTCTTCTTCTTCTTCGGCTTTCCCCCCACTTATAGGTTTGCCGTCTTCAGTTTCCATTTATCTCTATCATTACAATCTCCCTCTTCCAAATTGCTATCATCCATTATAGTTGTGACGTAGGTTTTCCATTTCCATCTTGGTCTGCCACGTTTATTTCTTCCGGGGGGTGACCATTGGTATATATTTTTTGGCCATCTTTCATTTTCCATTCTTTGTACATGGCCTTACCATTTAAGCGTTTGATTTTCATTCCTCTTAACAACAGATGTGGTGACATTCATTTCTCTCCAAAGGAATTCATTTCTTATTTTATCCTGTCTTGTTCTTTGGAGGCTTCTTCTAAAATAATCAAATTCAACTGTTCTAATTTTATTCTTTTGTAATTCCGTCAGAGACCAAGTTTCACTTCCATATGACAAAATGTTCTGTACTTGCTCTTATAAATTTTCATTTTAGTTTCCTTTGTAATATTTTTATTCAAAATTATTGCAATAGTACATACTAAAAAATTAATTTTCTGGTCAAACTGAACAATAATGAAAATAATGTCTAATAATACAATACAATTAAAATTAAACTAATGAAAGAATCGATAAACTAAGGAATAACAGCTTGAATCTACTATACATAAACAGAAAGGAGGAAAAATATACAAAAAAAGTAATAAATGTAATGAATTAATCTATTGCTTATATATAAGGCTTTAGGTAAATATATTGACAGATCTTAATACTATTTTTTATTATATAATGAAAAGATAAAACAAATTATTTATTGTTAAAAAAGTAATATTAGTGAGTTCTTTCTGTTAATAATTGTATTTTCAGTTTGTTTCTGAAAGATGATAAAGTTTGGCAGTCTCTGACATAGGTGGAAGAGATTTACATGTTCTAGCAAGATAAACTGTAAAATATTTCGAGTAATAGGTAATGTGATGAGGAGGGATATAAAGGACAATGTGCTCAATGGATCGGGTATCTAATTTACGTGTATCAGAGAGTCTAGTAAAGCGGTGTGGTAAATAATAAGGTAAATATTATATATGTAACCACCCATAGGAATAAATGGATGACGAACACCTCAACAGCTGCATAGCCGTCAAACAGGAAATTTCCAAAACTTCCAAAGAGCAAAACTGCTGACTTGAGTGTTAGATGTAGGACATTAGACAACGACCACCATGAATTTCGTGAAGTAGATTATGTCCGCGCAGCCATGAACCTACGGGTTCAGAATAAATGTAGTAAAGAGATGAATGAATATAGAATGTGATGCATTGCTAAGTGTAACATGAAGGATGCAGAAAGTGGTGAAGGGAGGACATTATCTGCAGACGGTTGCTTTCAAGCGCTTTGCATAATGCATGACCCAACATAGCTGTGCCTAACGCATGTTTACTTTTACTACATAACCCTTTCACATCTTACAAATGTACACGTCAAAATCAAAATAAAATCACATTTCCATTCCTTCTTTTCAAATCTTGAGTGGTTCAGATGCAATTTTTTTATATTTTATTCCTTCTCTTTTCCCTATACTGCATGTGACATTTTAAAGAATGTCATTTCACATATCACATTCAACATTTCAAGTGAAAAATATGTAATCGACATAGTGCATCTTAAACGCTAGTGGAACAGTTAAGGTTTCGACGTAGCGTTTCTTAGATCTTCCCTAATTTCGACGTCCTTTTGAAGTAGAAGTTTGTGAGATTTTGTTTCGGCCATCTTTCAGAAGTACCCTCTCCAATATGTATGGTATACCCTTACAAGTTGTAATAAATTAAAAAGAAACTGAAAAAAGAAATGCAAAATGCATATATAGACCTATGATTGTATGTATACACCTTTATTAAATAGATAAAGGATAACAGCGTTGTTAAATCCTGTCCTATGGAACAGACATATAATCAGGACAAATAAGTTATAACTATATAATTCAATGGTGAGAAGTAATGTCACACATGGAGCTGAAGCATGGAAATTCAAGAAAAACTTACGCCGATGGAGATGGATTTCTTGAGAAGAGCAGCAAGATGTTCAAAAATAGAAAAAATAAGAAATAAAGTCATACGAGAAAAATGAATATTAAATATTCAATACTTTTGAGGGAAGTAGAGTATACAGGGAATGATTGGAAAGCATTAGCTCAGGGCAGGGATGTATGGAGAGCTTATGTCCGCATGGCCATGGATCTACTGGTTCGATAGTGCCAGTGAGTAAGTAAATATTGAATAGTAGATTATAGATAAAATATATAAGCAGTTGAATTGGTATGGCTATGTATGACGAATGCAAGAAGAAAGGTTTCCTAGAAAAATCATCGGAATGGTGTCCACCTGCAAGAAGAAAGAAAGGAATACTTCGAAACTCATGGATGCAAGAAATGAGAACTGCATGAAAAACAAGAGGACCGGAGGATATGGTGTGGATTGATAGGGACGAGGTGAGAAGAAAAATAAAACTTCAAGCACAGAAAGATGTGTAAACATTGAAAATCATTGCATAAATAAATGTGTACACCCGATACGTTCCGTATCAGGCTTATCTAGTTACGCTTATATATCTACTGATGTAGAGACATGAGTTAAATACTCTCCATAATTTTCTTCTTGACGGGTTGAACTATAAAATGATAGTTCCACTCACATGCAAGAAACGTATCTATAGGCCTACACACACACACACTCGCGCGCGCGCGCACGCACACACACACACACACACACACATATATATATATATATATATATATATATATATATATATATATATATATATACATATATATAAACTTCAAATGGGTGAAGGCCCACATCGGGATCCAAGGGAATGAGCTAAAGAAGCCGCCCGCAGCGAGCATAGACCTAGAGGAGAGCTACAAGAAGATTCCGAAAAGTGTAGTGTTCAGTGAACTGTGCAAAACAAGTGTACAAAAGTGGCAAAATGAATGGAAAAGGACCACTAAGGGCCAAGTAACCAAATATTTCTTTCCCACAATACAAGATAGGCTGAGATTAAAACTCAAACTAAAATATAAATTAACTATAATGCTAACAGGTCATGGTATTATCGCCTCACTATGATGCTTAACAATCGGCTCGCTTTGTGTCCCCGCAGCTGTTATATGTTATTAGAATACAAATATCCCGAGTATCGCGTTGTTGCCATATTGCTATTCTTCCCTCAGTTTCAATTAAAACTCGGAACGTGGAGCAGTCTATCCAGTTTTAAAATTGTATACCGTAATTAATTGTTATAATTATCAGTGATTCATTGTGATATGTAGGTCGAATAATAATAATACAATATGCATATATTATATTTGTTTAATGTATAAGTGATTTCAACATGTGGCGGCCATGGGAAAATGTTTCAGACCCGAACGGTTAATAATAATAATAATAATAATAATAATAATAATAATAATAATAATAATAATAATAATAATATGTAAATTTCAGTATGTTTGGTGGAGTCAAGCTGCCGCCGTTAAAGAAATGCCGGCCTTTATCAACAAAATGTCGCATTAAATTATACATATTTTAAAATTAATTATGTCGATATTCTTATATAAAACCTTAATCATAAAAAATAAATTATCGGCCTATATTTTAATTATTTTTTATTACTTACACATATCCATCCATAGTAATTCTGCCCGAAGGCAGGTCCTTCACTGCAATCATAGCATTTTCATGCTGTGCTTGCAGCTTTACTAGGGAATTGTAGGTGTGGTAGCTGCCCGTTGCTTTCCACACCGGTGAAGGATGATGATGATGCTGATAATGATAAGGATGATGATGATAATGATAAGGATGATAATGATAGTGGCCATATGATTTCGGGGACCGTTTGGGCCTTAATGTTTTCCTGACATTTGTCTTACAGGCGAGGAAAAACCCCGATAAAAACCTCACCCTGAAAAACTGCCCCGACCGGGGAAACCCGGGCCCGCTGCGTGACAAGGCAGCACGCTTCCTTGAGACCACAGCGGTGGACTCTTACACATATAAAAATTATAAAATTAGCTTTACTATAATTAATTTTGTTTATTGTACAAACAGTTCGGGAATTATTTTTCGATGCCATGAAAAAAAAAAAAAACGAGAAATAGTCGGGAATTTCACATTTGTAATTTGCTGGATACTCTGTTATATTTATAAGTTCTAATGGCCCGCGGGCGGTGGTTTGAAGAGCCTGTGAAGACAAGAGTAATGTCCATACAAGAGTCAGCATGCACAAGAAACAAGCGGTGACGTCTCTAATTACGTAATTAAGTCTACACATATGATAATGCAAATTCCACTTGTACCAAATAAATTCTAATTACAACATTAACATTAAAATTTGGAAGCGACGATTTCATAACCCAACTAACTAACTAATTAACTCACTAGCACTATCGAATTCATAGGTTCATGGCCGCACGGACATAAGCTATCGTGCCTATCCTGAGCTAACTTTTTCCAATCATATCCTGTACAATGTACGAGTACTTCGCTTACATTCATGGTTAATTTAATTCGCCCACTTCTCTTTGGTTTTCCTAGAAGAAGCTTCAATGCCCCTCTTTCAGTTCCAATTCGTGCCAGCATTTTCTGCCCATCACAGTCTACGAGACTTAACTATTCTTATTATATCTGATTTCCTACAAAGATCATGTAGCTCACTGTCTTCTCTATTCGCCTATCTGTTCATCTCTCTTTGGGCCAAAAATAATTGCCTAACTTTATACCCAAATACTGGTAATCTTCTATCCTCCATTAAGGTATGAGTCCATGTTTCGCATTCGTATAAGTGGGAGAAAAACTGTTTTATACGTATATTTTCAGTTTAACATTATTTGAGAATGTTGGGACAAGAGTCCCTGTAATGCATAATAGCATTCGTTTTCAGAATTGAGCCCATGTTTAATTTCTTCTATGTCATTCCTGTTTTTAATTATTGTTCTCGGATATTTTTATTAAATAATTTCAAAATGTCTCTAATTTCTCATTAACTGCCCATTCCCATTATATAATGTAGGCCTATTTTAATGTGTGAACATATATTTAGTTCTTTTTTTTTGTGTTTATTTCCAGTCCATATTTCTTAGTGTTACTCAATAGAGTGTGATTGTTAGCCCTTAGTTTCGTCTCGCTATCATCTAATAATACATTATCAGCATAAACTAACAGCTTATTAATACCATTGAGGTGTATGTCTTCTTCGTCATCTGAGGTTCTGATTGTATGCTCAGCTAAGCGTATATTGAGCAGGTAAATTGGATTATTCCACTATATATTACGATATGTCAGTCAGTGGAGTAATACTAAATTCTGCATCGAATCATAGATTGCACAAAAGCTTACCTCTGTTGAATATGTAAATAATTTATTGAGAAACGCTGTTCCCGATTATTTCCCCTTGCTTCATTAAAGTGCCTCTATGTCAGCAAGCCATCACGAGCCGAGCGTGTTCATTATATGGAAGTGAATTTAAATAACATTTTGGTTTCTAGTTCTGGTAACATGTCAGCCACGGTGATCTAGTGGTTACCACCCTCGTATCTGGTTTCAAAGTTCATGGATTCAAACCCTTCCCGTGCTCCATAAATTTATATTATCATGCTATTATGTATTAGAAGGATTTTTATAATAATAATAATAATAATAATAATAATAATAATAATAATAATAATAATAATAATAATAATAGCTTTATTTTACCTGGCAGAATTATGGCCTTAAGGCCTTGTCTACCACTCAACCAGGTTAAAAAATAAAAAAAAATATTCTTACATCTAAATTACAATAAACATAAATATACATGGCATGTTTATAATATGGGGCACGCCGTAGCGTAGTGGTTAAGGCACTGAGCTACAAGCCGGAGGGTCGAGGGTTCAAGTCCCATTGGGGTCAGGATTTTTAAACTGACCCAAACCCTCTGGCGGCACTATGGCCCTGGGGTCGACTCAGCCTCTAACGGAAATGAGTACCAGACGCTTGTTCTGGGGGTAAAGGCGGCCGTCACGCAGGGCTGACAACCCGGCTGACATCAAGTGCCGATTGTCTAGAAAAAGTGGGAGCCTTAACCTCCTACTACCCCAAGGGCCTGCGGGCCTGTTGTGGGATCACTTTACTTTACTTTTACTTTTTTTATGTTTATAATATAATTATTATTTACAAAATATTTCGATTTAATCTAGATTAAATGTACAAGGCAGAAAAATCAGATGAAAAACTATTAATGACATAGATTTTTTTTATCGTGCCAATTAAAAAAAGTTATAGTGGAATGCAGGCTTTCACGGCCGGTAATCATGGTAATAAAAGATTCCGGGCTATGTGGCCGTGGTCTATAACTGGCGTTTCTTCCAGACGTTTCTCCCTCAACTGCGGAGGGCATCTTCAGTGGCGAGCGCTTACAGCTGTTGTTTCCCTGTCGTAGACTTATTCGCAGTCGAGTCTACGACAGGGAAACAACAGCTGTAAGCGCTCGCCACTGAAGATGCCCTCCGCAGTTGAGGGAGAAACGTCTGGAAGAAACGCCAGTTATAGACCACGGCCACATAGCCCGGAATCTTTTATTACCATAAAAAAAGTTATACTGGAAAGGTGTAAAACTATTATTTTCCCAGTTATATTATATGCATGTGAAATATCGACTCCTTATTTTAAGGGAGGCAAAATGTTTACTAGTATTTGATAATAAAGTTCTTAGGAACATTTTAGGACCAACGAGAGATGAACTGACAGGCGAATGGAGAAGAGTTCATAACATTGATCTACTTCATCTTTATGGGAAACCAGATATAATAAGAAAAGTTAAGTCTTGTAGATAATGATGGACAGGGCATGTGGCACGAATTGAGAATGAAATAAGGGCATGGAAATTCCCTATAGGAAAACCAGATGGGAAACTGCCAGAAGGTAGCTCAAGAATGATATGAGAGAATAATATTAATTTTGTTTTGAAGGAAGTGTATTATGCAGTGATAAACGGTTCAACATAAGGGGTCGTATGGAGTGCTTATGTCAATTTGTACCACATGTCCTGCCCATAGCAGTCTATGTGATTTAATTGTTCTTATTATATCTGGTTTCCTTTTAGTTCACTCTTATGTAGTCTTGTCGGAGTTCTGATATTATTCGATTTATTTTTCTTGTTATTTGTGAGCTATTGTTTTTCGATCATTTCCCGTATAATTTATTTACTTAAAATTCATGATTAATGTTATAATCGTGGCCTATCTAGTGGGCTCTCTCCCTCTTTTTTCCCTGCTCCTCTTCCATTCCCCATTCGTGTCATACGTCGTGCTCATCATGGAATACGAGACTTAACAGTTACTATGTCTGGTTTCTTATAAAGATCTTGCAACTCACTGTTATGTAATATTCTCCACGCACCTGTCCTCTCTTTGGTCCAAACATTTTCCTAACAAGGAAAACCTAATTGAAATTTCTTCCAGAGAGGTATTGTGATGTACCAAGACCGTATACAAAAAAAATATATATAAAAAAAAATGCCGTTTATAACTGCAAGACACTAAAATCCAGCCCAAAATCTCTCATGTAAACTATAGGGAAGTAATACGACTCCCGATTCGGTGGATTGGATAACCCTCACAACCTGCTGTCCGCGCCTCGCCCCGCTTCAGTTCACTCCACTCCGCTAAATTCAATCAGAGACGACCATCTGCATCGCAGTGGGTTGCAATTGCTGGATTCTGGCTTCGATTTATGTGCCTTGCAGTTAAAAGCGGCTGGTAATTTTTTTGGACACGGACTTGGTATATCAGAACACTTCTCTGGGAGAAATATGATGATGCCTTTCGGCATGCAATGGTGACAATTCCCTTGCTAATACATCTGAATTCCTATAAAGCTCATGGAACTAACTGTTACGTTGTCTTCTCTATGGACCTGTCTGTCTATCCTTGGTCCAAACATTTCCTTAAGAATATATTTATAGATTTCTCGTAATATTTGAATAGGTCCAACGCTGTGGTCTCGAGGTAGCGTGCTGCTTTGTCACGCAGCTGGCCCGGGTTCGATCCCCGGTCGGGACAGTTTTTCTGGGTGAGGTTTTTATCGGGGTTTTTCCTCACCTGTAAGACAAATATCAGGAAAACTTTAAGGCCCAAACGGTCCCTGAAATCATATGGCCATCATCATCCTTCACCGGTGTGGAAAACAACGGGAAGCTACCACACCTACAATTCCCTAGTAAAGCTGCATGCATAGCATGAAAATGCTTGCAGTGAAGGACCTGCCTTCGAGCAGAATTACTATGGATGGGATTTGAATAGTTGCCCCAAAAGAGATCTAATCCACAAACTACAAATTGTTGGAAAAACGAAAGAAAAAAAAAAACGCACAACAATAATTTATTATATCACATACATTTTAATCTCTCAGCCTATTGGAAACATACAGTATATAGCCAATTTGAATGCAAAATAACTTGAACTGAATATTAACAGTTTAATACAGAAACGAGTGTAAAAGTTATCTATCTTTATTGAGTGGAAAAATGATCTAACCCATATTTAACTAAAAATGCTACAATAAGAAATAGAAAATACATATTGAACATTGATTCAGTTAGAAAAAAATTCTAACTAAATCAGTTTTCAATATTCCATTTTATGTTTTTTCGTTACATTATTTCTGTTTCTTTTTTCACTCGACTTCTCTAAGATTCTAATAGAATTCACGGAACTGTGGTGAAATTAATTTGCACATGTGCAATAATTGTTATTCTGCACCGCTACTCATGACTCGACTAATTGTTTTTGTCATTTTGTTAGAGGTAGATTACTATTCGCTTGAAAGCCAACTTTAATAATTAAATAAAACAGGTCTTGAAGAAGAGAGTATGGATAGGTCACTAATCCACTGAAAACTCAACTTTTGAAAATTGGTTGGTTATATCTCTTTTGTCCACCGCTGTGGTCTCGAGGTAGCGTGCTGCCTTGTCACGCAGCGGGCCCGGGTTCGATTCCCGGTCGGGGCAGTTTTTCTGGGTGAGGTTTTTATCGGTTTTTTCTCACCTGTAAGACAAATGTCAGGAAAACTTTAAGGCCCAAACGGTCCCCGAAATCATGTGGCCATCATCATCCTTCACCGGTGTGGAAAGCAATAAGGAGCTACCACGCCTACAATTCCCTAGTAAAGCTGCAAAGCATAGCATGAAACTGGTATGATTGCAGTGAAAGACCTGCCCTCGGGCAGAATTACTGTAGATGGATGGATTGATATCTCTTTTCGGGGCAATTATTAATTTTATCCGTACTAATGTAAGGTACCCCTTTTTTTTCGCATGCTAAAATATAACTGAAAGAATAACAGTAATATATATTTTTAGATTAACGTTTTCTTGAGAGAAATTGAATAAATACACATCACACACCTATATGAAAACAGCGTCGTTAGTTTGACTTCTTTGTAATTCGCTAATAGTAAACTAACAAGACTGAAAGCCATAGCCAACTGCTTTGATTGTTGGAAGAAACGGAAAGCGTAGGTCTGTATTTTGTGTATTGTCGGACATGCATTTACGTAAACACATGTAACATGTGTGACATGCACATGACAAATGACACGCTACTCTCCGCACCTGGAGCAGCAGCGTGTCTAATTGTTACAGGTAAGCTGTGGCAAATTACTCTCTACATGTACCAGGAGACTCCCTCATTTCAGTATAGGCTACATCTTTAAATAATTGCTATGCTTTAGGAAATCTTGTTAATATCTTGAAAGTTTAGTACATTAATGATAATGGCAGAATCTCATTGTTATGTCGATAGTTAGAGAAGTTAATAGTAAAACTTCTGCTCGCTCCGGGATAATGCTTGGTTGAAGCATAATTACCTTATACCTAATATTCGACATCTATGACATAATTTTAAAAAATCAATTAAGAAATACAACGTTTTTTCTTTTAACCCATTCGCTCTTCTGAAGACGACCCGGTTACCACTCGGTTTAACTATTGCTGTACTGTTATATATTCTTCAATTTTTTTACATCCTTTGGCAGGGTAACATTCTTCCCGATAACATTTATGAATAGTAGAGGAATATGGTTGCGTCTTCACGCCTTATTGTGATCTCGAGTACCGTTATATTTGTTCGTTTTGATTTTGAATTGTCTGAAAATAGACATATACACTTTCAAGGTGATCTAAATCTCGGTTTCTGCCCGCCAGAAATGCCATCGAGTTTCATCTTTAACTAGTGAAGCAAATCGGGATTAATTCGCCATTTTTGTTTATTATAAAATATTCGTTTCAAAGACGTTGTTTGTAAGTAAGGAAGATAGCCCTGAAACAAAATAGGCATATATAGATGGCAATGACCATGGTCTATTGAATTATTTACATAGCAATTATTATCATAAGTAATGCCACGATGATTTCAAATGTATCGAGATGATTTGGAAATCAAGTGGCATTTGTTAGGACTATTTAACGCATAAAATTAAGCTGTTTACTCACAAATCATTATTTAAATATAGTTTTTCAAAATATTTATATATTTAATGTAAACGGCGATGTTTGAAAACGAATGAGAAATGTTTGGTTATGTTTCATTTGTTCATCACTGCAACTTGATCTATTGCCAAATAGGCTCGCAATATTGTAAGAATGCACCCTAACGGAGAAAAAAATGAAACACATCAAACTGTATGTTATAACCAGTATTATAGCTTATTAATTTTTTTTCGGAAACAACTCAGTAAAATCAGTATTTAAAAACACAATTATTGAACACACAATTGTTGAACATACAATTATCAGATGTGTGGGTCGAATGAATCTGTTCATTATTTGCAATATTCAACATATTTTGTTAGAGAGTGTGTCACTGCAAAACAATGCTCTGAACTGTTCAGAATTTTAAAAAAAAAGAGGAGCCTTCTTTATTTTGGTAAACAAAATTCGATAATTATCGAGGTGAAACATGACTGTGATTGGTTGTAAAACAAAAATTCATTGAAACGTGATTGGTCATTGACTCCCATTTAGAGCATGAGTTAAATAGCCATTCTAAGGTTTATTACTATTGTTATTAAAAATTATCTGCCGCGGTGGACTAGTGGTTAGGTTCCTTGCCTCTGGTCCCGAGGGTCGCGGGTTCAAACCCAGCCGGGGTCGATGGATTTTTAGGACGGAACAATCCAAGGAGCAGTCCTCCGGGAGGGACTTTAAGCCGTGGGTCCTGAGTCTGAAGATTTTCAGGCTAGTAAAAGATCCTTAAGCCTGAATGAAAGGCCTCTAAGCAAAATTTACCTAATTTTCCCGTCCTATTACTACCTTGGTTTCCTATATGTCGTATGAGGCAGAACGCTGACCACGGACCACTCAAATGACATCTATACGAAAACAAGTGTAATTAAAATTAGTATGGTACAAATTCTTCCCTGTAGGGGGAGAGCGCCTAAATCTCTGTTAAGGGAAACATGGACTTACAAGATACAAGAAGAAGTTTTAAAAAATTCTGTTCGAAATAAATTATTCTTAATATCCTAAAAAATTAATATCAATTGGTAGAAACTTAGAAATCTGTGACTATCGTAAATTTCATATAATGCAGATTGAAATTAAAGTTAGGTTAATTCTGGAAATCTATAGTAGGCCTATTACACATTGCAAGGACTCTTGTCGACCCAACTTCTCCAAAAAAAGTTAAACCGGAAATATATATAACTGTTACTTACCCATTTATGGATGCGAAAATAATAGTTTCTTACTTTAAGAGAGGGGAAAATATTACGAGTATTACCCGTTTAAGGAGTAAGTGCAGTTGTTGACGGAGGGCACTGCTGTCGTGTTTATGCACGAATAGAACACGTGACACTGCTATCTATGAGTGCAGAGGGGAATGGAACATGGGACGCTGACAGTATACACTGCCTTATATGACGTCACGTGTAGCAACAGACATAACTTTGCAATTCTTCCGCCTGCAGAGATATTTTGAATAACTAATAGTATTTGAGATGAACGTTCTTAGGAAAATGTTTGGACCAAAGAGATATGAACCGACAGGCGAAGGGAGATGTTCCTGCTGATAATGGGACTGGTCCCGAAAGCGCTAAAGAAAAAAGTAATCATTAAGTTGAGGAGACGGACCTTTTAGGTAAATATTTAATAATTTTGTGTTTTAATTGTGAATGGAGATGACTATTTAAAAGGTGAAGTACATGATCTTTAGAGGAAACCAGATATAATAAAACAGTTAAATCTTGTAAACTGTGATGAGAAGGACATGTGGCACGAAAGGGGAATGGAAGAGGAGCATGGAAAGTTCTTGTAGAAAAAACAGTACTTAGGGCAAGAATGATGTTGTAGAACAGCATTAACTATTATTTCAGAGAGGTAAATTATACAGGGGATGATTGGAAAACATTAATTCAAGATAGGGATATTTGGAGAGTTGATGTCTCCTCGGAGATAGTACATGTGGCACGAATGGGGAATGAAAGAGGTACATGGAAACTCCTTGTAGAAAAACCAGAGGCAAAGCGAGTAGGTAGGCCAAGAACGAGATGTGAGGGAGGTAAATTATACAGTGGATGATTGGAAATCATTAGCTCAGGATAGGGATAATTGGAGAGCTTTTATGTCCGCTTTGCCTTGAACCAACGGTTTCGATAGTGCCAGTGATTTATTTTACAAAACATTACTGGAATAGCGTGACAGGCAGAAGTGTATCTCGCGCTGGTTTTCGTTTCTGAACGAAGATTGATTGTTCCGAAGATCTAAATGATAATATTGGCACGTCATATACAAATAACATGAATATTGTCTTACTGCGATGGACATTTTTGATGACTTAATTCATACGCATTCGGAACTATGAAGTATACATTTTCCAGGTCATGTTTATGTAGCACTTTTTTTATGAGTACGTGACTGAATGCAGTATTGCTAGAGTGAGAAAATTGCACATTTTTTTTCAGTCTTGGTTCATAATGGAGACTAATAGCACATGCCATATCAACACTAGTGCTTCCGGGAAAATACAATCTGATAGCGAGCGTGATGTATTGTCTTGCCACATCCTCTATTGTCACTGTTATATAATTGCAAACACATATCTCTGCAATGTTAATTACAATAAATAATATTTAAGATTGTATTAATAGTTCCTTATTAAATGTTCGGTTAATTCCATTAAAAGCTCATTTAATATTTCCGTGGCCGAGTGGTTAAGGCAGGAAGCCTTGGGGCAGAGCTACGGGACTTGCTAGTCCCCATGGGGGAATAATTTTTTCTCATGGAATTTCGGCCAATATGGGACCGGTGCCTACGCAGTATCGTGAGGTATTTAGGTAGCTACAATAAGTAGCGACTCCAGGTTGAGAAAACCAGCTATAACGGCTGGAGGACCCGACATGCTGACCACAATTCACCACTACACTGGCTGGATGATCATCTACTTCTGTGGATGTGATGCCAGCAGCCGAATGGTAGGCAAGGGACCTCCTAGGCCTATCTCGCCATAGCGAGGAGTTCTAGGTATACTGTTATTATTCTCTTATTTTTTTGCACTTTCTTTACCAAGGCTTTTATTTTAAGGGAGAAGAAACGATTACGAGCATTGGAGAATAAAGATTTTAGGAAACATTTTTAGACCAAAGATAGATGAATAGACAGGCGAATGTAGAAGACTACATAACAGTGAGCTACGTGGTCTTTATAGGAAACCAGATATAATAAGAAGAGTTATGTCTCGCAGACTGCTATGGCACGAATGGGGAATGAAAGAGAGATATTAAAGCTTCTTTTAGGAAAACCAGAGAGAAAACGCCCAGTTCGTGGACCAAGCATGAGCTGGGAGAATAATATTAACCGTGATTTGAGGGTGGTAGACTACACACGGAAAGATTGAAAAACGTTAGCTCAAGACAAGGATGTATGGAGAGCTTATGTCCGAGCGGCCATTAATCTTCGATTTTGATAGTGCCAGTGAGATAGGTATTTAGTCAATTGTGGTCTCGGGTAGCGTCGCTTCCTCATATGCAGCTGGTCTGGATTCGATATCCCGTTCGGGACAAGTTTCCTAAGTGTTTTTTTTTTTCGGGTTTTTGTCGCCCTATGCCAAATGTGCAGAAAAAATTTGAGGGCCAAACGGTCACCGAACATCATCCCGGTCATCATAATCACCATTATCAACGTGTGGGAAGTAAAACCATTGCCCTCATGTATACTCTTCCCTTTTTATAACTCCGAAAGGTAGTGTTAATATATATTATACGAAACAAATCACTGTATTTTAAATGAATTGAACTTTATTCTAAACAATACAAAACAATGAATACGTACTTGCCGCCATTTTATAACTGATTGGTGTAACGTCCTTCTGTAGTTTCAACAAATAAACATTGCCAACACTGTTAAAGTTAGTCAGTTGTTTATAATGATCGCAAATATTTACCACAATCATGTTATTGTTTTATCATTATTTACTATTTTGAAATCACCATCGCGCAAAAAAAAAAATGTACAACGCACATTTTGAGAAGTGTTTTATAGAATCTCGGAAATTAAAAACCTCATTATCGCTCTATTTTTAAACATTTTCCTCGCTTCTGTAATAATCACTTCCCAACCTCGCATCGTAATATGCTATTTGCTTACAAAGATTTACTTTTTATGGTATAATATGAGTAAACACATATTTTTTTAGCTCTCGTCCGAACAGTGTTGTGATTTGTCCATGACATTTCGAACATATGGGTATGCATAGTAAAGACCAAGGATTGCGATGTACATTTGTTTCACTTTTTTCTTTTATGTTTTTGACGTAAATTGTAGGCACACATGTGTAATTGTCCTAAAATCGAACCAAAAGAGAGGAAGCTTGTTTCGTATGAAATTAACCTCTTTACTGAACGAGCTACGGTATGCAATGACGCGTTTTTCAAGTGTCATTCCCAGTTTATGTTGTGCCTGCTTGTGTATTATTCAACAGTACTTCGTAAAAAAACTCTACACAGCCAGCTGTCCAGAGCACATCATGGAAATGTTTTAAGTCCTTCAGATTTTCCTATTAATAACATTAATAATCCCACAAGTACATTCATTTAAAAGATTAAAATAATAAATGGAAAAAAAAAATCAAGTCCAATAGTAATACAAATTAATAAGGAAATTTATATGAATGTTTTAATGTATGCAGACGATCATCTGGTAATTATACGGGATCAGAGGATGATTTACAAAGAACCATTTACACGTTGAATCAATTAGGACTCTATTATAATCTTAAAGTTTCAACTTCAAAAACTAAAATTATGGCTTTTCGGTGCAAACTACCAGACAAAGCAAAAATAGTAATCAATAATGAAATAATAGAAGAGAAACCACACTTTAACTATCTTATGATGGAAGTTAAAAAATTTTAACTTTCATCACATGACTTCACCTCAACGGAATTTGATATGCATTTTACTAGTATTAATTTAACTATCTTGGTTCAAACATAACATATAGCTATTATTGGGAAATACATAATAAATTAAACCGATATCAAATTATGTGCGGCACCATAAGAAAACCCTCCGAAAGACTCGAAGAGAAACTTAGCTCAGGTTTTATAAAATTATGGCTGTTCCTGTTCTTTTATATGGATCTGAATCTTGGATACTTACAAAGAAGGATATCTTACACATACAAACCCACTGAAATCAAATTTTTAAGATCCGTAAAAGGATGTACACGCATGGATAGATTACTCAATGAAGCGGTAAAAAATGAACTGGTGATATTTTCAATACTCGATAAACTAGAAGAGTACAAATTCCGATGGAAAGAACATTCAGACAGAATGGACAGTACAAGATTATCCAAAACGGTCAACACTTACAAACCACATGAAAAAAATATCTTTGGGAGGGCCAATGAGACAATGGGCTTTAGACCGGAACAGGTCGCATCGAACTAATCCAGGAAAGGAAGAAGAAGAAGAAGAAGATGAAGAAGAAGAAAATAATAAACTTTGTACTTGAAAATTCAGTTGTCTCGGGGCAAATAAATTTTTATTTTAAAAAATCGCAGACCTTTCGGACGCAGAAATTTCAACATATTTGTGGAACAATCAGACGAACACTCTAGGAACAAAGTTAGAAAGGAAACGCAGCTAAGATTTTACTCTACAATGGCTTACCAGTGGTGATATATGGAAGCGAGGCCTGGGACCTAAAGGAAAAAGAAAATAGTAAAATTCAGGCAGCGGAAATGAGCTCACTACGGGATGTGAGTCGTCCTCGGGCAAGTATATTTTTATTTTAAAAAATCGTAGACCTCTTGGACGCAGAAATTTCAACATAGGCCCTATTTGTGGAACAATCAGACGAACACTGAGGAACAAAGGTAGAAAAGAAACACAGCTAAGATTTTTCTCAACGTTGGCATTACCAATGGCGAGCTTGGAAGTGAGGCCTGGGTTCTAAAGCAAAAAGAAAAATAATAATAATAAAATTCAGGCAGTGGAAATGAGCTTCCTACGGACTGTGAAAGGTTGTACAAGAGACAAACATATTATAAATGAGAATATTAGAGAGGAACTAAAAATACAACCACTTCTTCAACAAATAGAAGACACAGGAACAATTGGATAGAGCATCTGCAAAGATTGATAGATGATAGAATACTAAAGATGGCATTGACGTATATTCCTGGAGGACGAAGATAGGTGGGAGAACCAAGAAAACACTGGGCTGAACAAATGTGAGATCGGGACAGGCAAAGACCTACCGCGTGAAGAATGATGCTGATGATGAGACGTATTAAATAAGTTCGTAAGAAAACTCTTCACTGCAATCTGTTAAGCGTGCATGATGACGTCACATTGTTATCACGCGGAATATGTCGATTATGCAGCTGACTACACATCTGACATAAAAAAATATAACTCGATCGCAGTGATAGGGGATAGGATCCCAAAGATGGCACTGATGTATATTCCTGGAGGACGAAGATCGGTGGGAAGGTCAAGAAAACGCTGGGCTAAACAAATGTCAGATGGGAACAGGGAAAGACCTTATCCGTAAAAGATGACGATCATGACCTTTCGGAAAAAAAATCTTCAGACTTGGGTCCCACGGCTTGAAGTCCTTCACAGAGGACTTGTTTCTCAGATTTTTCTATCCTAAATATTTATTGACCGCGACGAGATTATAATCCTCTACTCCCGCGACCCCAGAGACAAGCGACTTAACACCTAGTTCCTTGGGCACTATTTAGGAACAGTAAAGTTTTGAAAGGGATTGTGAAGTATAAATGATTAATAATAGCTTTTGCTTGGAATTTCTAGTCGAAATGGAATAAACAATTCAATTAAGTTATATAGAAGTAAATTTTCAGATACATCCCCTATTCAGAAATGTAATTCGTGGTTGGATCGAGCAGGGAGTGCATTTTTTAGGAATGAAAACTTGTAATGAAATATCATGTATATCATTCATACATTCGCCAAACTCAACCCACCGTGGCTTCTGCAAAATAAATTTTTCAATATCTGAATCAATTAGCTACATACCAAAGCGAGGATTCCAATTTTTATATATGAGGATTCTTCTGCAAATTGAAATAGAAGAAATTATAGAATTCCATTTTACGATTCTAAGATTAGTTTATTTGCTGTTACAATTTAATTAAACCCATTTATTAATTTGCAGGTCAATTCATAGTATTTCCAAGTTAACAATTTTGTCATTATTATTCAATTGCTATTCTTTAATTTAAATTCGTGATATTAGAACAATGTTATTCTATCTAACTGACTCACTGGTACTATCAAACCCGTAAGTTCATGACCACGCGGACATAAGCCGTCCGTAAATCCTTATCCTGAGCTCATGTTTTCAAGTCATCCCATATACAATCCACTTCTTTCAAATCATACTTAATATTATTAGCATTTCTTTCTTGGCCTGCCAACTGGACGCTTTCCCTCTGGGTTTCCTACAAGGAGTTTCCATGCCCCTTTTACATTGTCCATCGCAGTCTACGGTACTTAACTGTTCTTATCATATCTGGTTTCCCATAAATATCATGTAGCTCACTGTTAAGTAGTCTTCTCCATTCACCTGTCTGTTCAGCTCTCTTTGGCCCAAAATGTTTTCTGTATCTTTATTCTCAAATACCCATGACCTGTTCTCTTCCCTTAAGGTAAGAGTCCATGTTACGCATCCATATAATAAGTGGAAGAATAAAAGTTTTATGTATATTTTTTTTTTCAATTTTATCTTTTTGAGAGAAGTTGGGATAACAAGAGTCCCTGTAATACACAATACATTGCATTTCCAGGATTAGGTCTTTGTTTAATAATTGATTTACGCATTCCACCAGTTATATTATATGGATGCGAAACATGGACTCTTAATTTAAGGGGGAAAAGGAGACTACGAGTAATTGATAATAAAGTTCTTAGGAAAATGTTTGGACCAAAGAGAGATGAACAGACACGTGAATGGAGAAGACTACATAACAGTGGACTACATGGTAGTTATAGAAAGCCAGATATAATAAGAACAGTTAAGTCTCGTAGACTGCGATGAACAGGGCATGTGGCACGATTTGGGAATGAAATATGTGCATGGAAACTTCTTGTAGGAAAACAGAGGGAAAACGCCCAGTTGGTAGACCAAGAATAATGTGGCAGAGTAACATTAACTATGATTTGAGGGAAGTAGATTGTACAGGGAGTGATTGGAAAACGTTAGCTCAGGATAGGGTTGTATGGAGAACTTATGTCCGTGCGGCCATGAACGTACGGGTTCGATAGTGCCAATGGGTTAGTTAGTTATCTCATTCCTATTTGTAATTATTTATCGTAGGGTTTTGAATTCAGCTACGTCTTCAAAATTTCCCTCGGAATTGTCATTAACTGTCCATTTCCATTACATAATATATATACTAACCCTGACTAGCACTTTAAAGAAAATTTCATATTGAACCATCCAGTCATACTAATGGAAACAGTAGAATGAACAAATTGTGAACAAATACTTGGAACTTAGCTTGAAATATCAGAGATTCCATCCCAAAGCTAAATATTCACCTGTACTTCCGAATCCATTGTAACACTGAAACCATTAGTGCAGCGCCGTGAAACTTGAATGCAATCAAAAATTGATTTTTTTTTACAGTCTACGGCAAGGAACTATATTTTTAATGATAAAAACCACTCCAATTATTTTTACACTAGACTGGCTACCGGATGTGGTTCATTTTTATAGCATCCAGGTTGTCTCGTCAAAAGAGTGGATCGATAGGTTCATTATTTCTTGAGAGATGTGAAGTATATTAGACTTCATGCCATCACTCCCGTATAGGGGCGTGTAGACCTAACATCATTACCCTAATGAACATGAAAATTCGTACAAAGAACTATGGGTTCTTTTGAGTATTTAGTAGATAAATATTGGGAATATTTCCAAAATCAGTCTCATATAAGATTTCATCTACATCTACAATGGCGTAACAGCACATTATTGGGCCGTACACTCTCCTTTGTTAGGAGTTAGCTAGACCTAGTTAATTTAGTTACTCTTATTTCCTTAAAAATGTCATGAATGGTATGCGGTCAACATACGGACTCAATGAGACATCTAGTAGACAATTAAAGTAGGATTATCAGTAATAATAATAATAATAATAATAATAATAATAATAATAATAATAATAATCATAATCATCCTCCAGGGATTAAGCTCGTTCCTGTTTCATGAAAGCTAGAATTGTTAAAATTGTTCAAACCATCTTCTGTGTGGGCGACCAACATTTCTCCTTCCGTGCGGTTTATAAACAATGTTTTATTTATTCTCGCAGATTTAAGGCCATACGGCCTTCTCTTCCACTCAATCAGCACAAATACAAATAAATATTTGAAAATGTAGATATACACTATACTAATTATAAACAGTTGAAGATGCGTTAAATGTAGCAATGTAAATTTCATGTATAAACAACATTTTATACGATAATAACAATAATAATAACAGTAATATAATAATAATAATAATAATAATAATAAAAATAATAATAATAATAGTAGTAGTAGTAATAGTAATGTAACGCCTCTAAGTACTTTGCGTAGTCCTACATGGGCTCATCCGCAATAAAAAAATAATATAACAGTCCATCCATAGTAATTCTGCCCGAGGGCAGGTCTTTCACTGCAATAATAGCATTTTAATGCTATGTTTTGCAGCTTTACTAGGGGATTGTAGGTGTGGTAGCTTCCCGTTGCTTTCCACACCGATGAAGGATGATGATAATGGTAAGAATGGTGATGATGGCCACATGATTTCGGGGACCGTTTGGGCCTTAACGTTTTCCTGACATTTGTCTTACAGGCGAGGAAAATCCCCGATAAAAACCTCACCCAGGAAAACTGCCCCGACCGGGGATCGAACCCGGGCCGGCTGCGTGACAAGGCAGCACGCTACCTCGAGACCACAACGGTGGACAATATAACAGTAATAAACATAATAATAATAATAATAATAATAATAATAATAATAATAATAATAATAATAATAATATTAATATTATAAATTATACGAGAAACACCAATTAATATATATATACCTTACACTGCGTAATGATGCAGTCGAGGTTAGAGCAAATATAAATTTAGATTTCTTTTAAAAGATGCCAATTTCCGGCAGCCCCTTATTTCTCGTGGTAGGGAATTCCAGTTGCGAGAAATGAAGATAGTATATGACATGGAGTCGACAAGATTTAACTGTTCTTAAGATAACAATTAAAAATTTAAATGTACCTGTTGGCAGGTGCCGTCATCCTCAATTTTGTTAAAATAATGCATTGAAAATATTATTAAATGGAGTATGCTTTATTAGTTGTTGTTTTTAAGACGCTGTAGACGTTGATGTTCTTGATGTTCTTGATGCGTCGTCAGTAGGAACTGACTTGTTTTTAACTATCTCGTATAAGGGATTGTACGTTTGGGGTGTTTTCTAATTTAGTAGCAAGGTGTTGTTGATTTCTTACATGATTTCAAGGTCTTTTACTAGATTAATTTTAGCAGGAAGTCTTTCTCTGTGAACTCTATGGAGTGTGTTCTGTTGTGTCCATTCGGTGACTTTCCACCCGCGTACATAAAATCTCTGAGGTGTTCCTCGTTTCTTATATTGAAGTTTCTATTTGTCCTACCTATATAAAACCTATTGCAATCTTTACCCTCAGGGGTCCTCATCTAGGGGATATGTGGATGGCGACCACAAGGTGCCCAAGCTGTGCAAAACATTTCTTCCACTTACTTGTGTTTTGCGCTCTTTTAACTTTTCTATCTAACCTCTCTCGGTTAACTCTTGTTTTTTCGACCTCGACGCTATTAGGGCATCCGAGGGCTAGGGAGTCCTTCCTTTCTTCCATTTCTCCTTTCCTTTATTTTCTTTTCTTCTCCAGAAAAGCCTGACCAGAGGCTATAAGTTGGCAGCACCATCACTGGTCTTGCCTTCCTTAGGCCAGCAACCAATCAAAGGGACTATCATTATGCTTTCAAGTCTTATACGAGAATTTCCCGGGGAGGGAAAATTTTCTATAGGATCATAACAGGCCTTGGCCTAATACTTGGAAGGAAGGAAGAAGAAGAAGACATGTTAGTTTATAAATTCCCTTATTATTGAATTTGTTACGCCCTTCTACGACATTATTATCGGCTCATCACAATTTAGGAACAAGATCACAAGACTCTTCTTTACTTTTGATACCACAACACAGGACCTGTCTGTACTCTGAATCTTACACAATATCTATGGCTAGAGCATGGAACTCGCTTGCCAGTCATGTCAGGGACTGTCAATCGCTATCATTATTTAAATCCAAATTAACTGATATCTTAAGTTCGACACAATGAAAACATTAACTACATAACAACTATATAGAGCATTCTATTAATAATCATGTAGGAAGCTACTTACTTTATTTTATATCATTTTAATTTTATTATATTCTATGTTTTTGTTAGCATTAGCTAGTATTAGATCCATCATCATTGTATTTTGTTTAGTCTGTATTTTAATATCTTAAATTTGTAATATGTACGTAATTTTTGTATAATTTTACTATTCGCTGGTTGAGTGGAAGAGAAGGCCTTATGGCCTTAACTCTGCCAGCTAAAATAAATCATTATTATTATTATTATTATTATTATTATTATTATTATTATTATTATGTATTATGTTGTTTAATTTGTCATTGGTTTTTATAAGCTATGTTTATGCTTCTGTTAATTTTTTCAAAGTTCTAGTTAATTTTGTGATTTCATTGCCAGTGTTATGTTATTGTTGTTCATGTGTATGTGTACATTTTAATTTTTAACTTACGATTATTCTAGGGTGGGCATAAACTTTCAATGTAAAAGGGGACATGTAGAAAATTAAAGAAAAAACCCAGAACATTTAAAAAAGGTGGGACATTAAAAAAAATATTTAAAAAAATATATTTTTACGACACTGTTGCCAATACAAATTTATAAAAATCAACCGTTCACACATCAAAACCACTAAAGGCATTATTTATTACGTTTAAACATATTTATTTATCGCTGCAAGGGGTATAAAAATCCACTAACTAAATCTATTTCGTCTAAGTTAAAATTGTATATCTCCACCGCCAAAGTTCCAGAATCAGCGGGAAATCTTCGACATTGGCTGCACTGTCCATGGATTGAGAATTTGAAAAATGTACCAGTTAGCAATGTATGAGAGTAAAAAACAAAGATTATAGACCGAAACTATGCATCGTAGTCATACAACTGCCGCTTTCTAACATTCATATTTACAATCACATAGTAAAGGACAAAACGAAAGTCGACATTCATAAATACATTGACGAAGCATCATCCCAAAAGCGGGACATTTGAGTGTCCCCAAAAAAACCTTCGGGACAGCTAGACATTTTCCAAAAAAGCAGCACTGTCCCGGGAAAAAACGGGACGAATGGACACCCTACATTATAACCTCAACGGAATTTGATATGAATTTTAATAATATTAACTGTAATATAATGTACGGTTAAAAACTATAAAATAGTTACCTTGCAGATCCGTCTCAACTTAAGTTATTTTAAAAACTCTGTAGGGGCCTTTCGGGACTAGTCCCATCATCAGCATAATGCATTAGGTCCGTACTTGTTGACCCTAGTTGAAGCACTGACTTGGTTGTGAGAATTTTGTACAGATGATTGTGTGGATTAGGAGTGTATTAATTGAGAATCAGGTTGTTGTTGATTTCTCTTAGGATTGCGATTTCCTCCAGTATATTTATCCTCGTTGGAATGTTTTCTCTATGTACTATTGTGAGGGTGTTATCGATGTTACGCATATGGTGTCCAGCCTGAATTACATGTTTTGCGTAACTTGATTTTCCTCCATTATAAATGAAATCTCTGAAATGTTCCTTGAATCTAATGTTGACGCTTCTGTTAGTTTTCCCAATGTAGATTTTTTTGCAGTCTGTACATGTTAATTTGTAGATGCCTTTATTGTTGAATTCATCTATTTATTAGATGTTGTTGTTTATTAAATTGTTTAATTTATTACCAGTTCTGTATGAATTTTACTAGTATTAACTGTTCTTATTATATTCGGTTTCCTATAAAACTCATGTAGCTCACTGTTATGTAGTCTTCTCCGTGTTTATTAATTTCACGTATAGTGTATAGATAAGCATTTGTTTAGTTAAGAAACATAAAATGTAACGTTTTGTTTTATTGTTTTTTCTGTGTGAAGGTGTAAGGTTTCGTTTTAAAATTGAGGAGAATGTACGGTCTCTATGGAAAGTAAAAGTAATGAATGTACTCTCAATGCCAAACAACATTTTTGCTGGGAAAGGTTGCAACATTAACTGATTAAACATGCATTAGTACATAACCTTTCACAACACTTTTAGTGAATTCAGCAGGAATTAATCTTTTCAGGTTTATTAATTTATCCTGGTGGAGTTAAGGCCATGTGACATCTTTCACTCACCAGGACAAATGTATGTTACTTTAGAACCTAACAATCACAATTAACTCTAATATCAAATACTAAAGGAAGATCTGGCAATAAAGTTTATATATATATATATATATATATATATGTGTGTGTGTGTGTGTATATATATATGTTACAACTATATTTTTGACATTTGGCAATGAAGGTAAATATGATAAGAAAAGAAAAATGAATGCTTGAGTCGGGATTTAAACCAGAGTCTCTAAACTCTGTACGTTTAGCGCTCTAACGACCTGAGCTACCCAAGAATTCCAACATAAACATACATTTTTTTCTTATATATGTAGTATTCTCAATTCACACGAGGTAGCGGAAATTTGTTCCGACTGACATCTAGTGGCTAACATAACAGTTAAGCAAATTTTTAAAGAATATATATATATATATATGTTTCCGGAAGAC
The DNA here is from genome assembly GCA_030220185.1 of Diploptera punctata. Classification (NCBI taxonomy): domain Eukaryota; kingdom Metazoa; phylum Arthropoda; class Insecta; order Blattodea; family Blaberidae; genus Diploptera; species Diploptera punctata. The sequence goes on from JASPKZ010008345.1 coordinate 812,405, forward strand.
TGCGCCAGCTACATGATGCAGGATGTTGATATATATATATATATATATATATATATATAATATATAATGTCAACATTTAAAAATTATAAGATCGAAATGAAAAAGCATTATTGTTATAAATTGAAATATTCTCATTAAATGTTTTTTTTTGTTATACAAGCTGTAAGATGGCATTGCGGTCGCTTCCCGCTGCCTTGAGAATTGTATATTTGCATTGTACTGCAAGCCAATGTTTTCCCTTTACAGAGACGCTCTCCCCCTACAGGGAAGAATTTGAACCATACTAATTTAGTTACACTTGTTTTCGTATAGATGTCATTTTTGAGTATATAAGGAAAGGTAAATTCGTAATTGAATAGGATGCCTGAATGGCGAGTTCGGTGTCGCGCTAACGTATATATTTTGAGGTCCCAGGTTCAATTGTCGGTTCAGGCATTCATTTTTGTTTTCATGATGAATGTATCATACATTATGTGTGTATGTGTGCCTGGAAAATGACTGCGTATGAGTTACCTCGTTTTTCTGATGTGATTACAATTGTAAAAAATAAGGTTTCATATTTTTGTCTTTCACATTCATGTGTTGTCAGTGTATTGATGGATGGATGTTGATTAGTGGACAAAGTGTCAGTTTCTTTTTCATCGCGGGGAGTTTTTGTGCGAGAAGAAAGGAAAGATATGTAATTCAGTTAGGCTAGATGACAGGCAGAATGAGGTAAATTTGATTAACGCGAACAGGTAGAAGAGGATTTTGGTTTTAGTCTGACGTTTTAATCTCTACTGGTTGTTATTCGCTCAACATATCTCTATCAGCCGCATGAATTAAATTCAGGGATGTACATTCATTAACTCACTAAAGAGATTACTTAACAATACAGTGTGTGCTTAAATGCTTAATGCACCGTTCATCATATTATTGTAAGGGAATTCATGTACGTGCCCTTCATAAATCCCTTTGTGTGTTATTGATCAAAATATAAAATAATACACAATCAGTCACACAGAAATTGCGTAAACTAGTAGAATTTATAGTTCTATTTTATTTCTTTACGGAATAATATATATATATATATATATATGTGTGTGTGTGTGTGTGTGTGTGTGTGTATGTGTGTGTGTACATCATCATCGTTGAGTTATTAAGGTCAAACAGAAAAAAAGAACAATTAAAAACACAAGAAAAGAAACAAACATGACATTTTATAAAGTAATGGCTGTTCCTGTATTAATGTATGGATGAGAATGTTGGACGATCACTAAAATACAAGAACACAGATTGGAAGCAGTTGAGATGATATTTTTAAGAAATATAGCAGGATATAATAATAATAATAATAATAATAATAATAATAATAATAATAATAATAATTGAAGACTACGCCAATTTTGGAATATATTAAACAGTACCAACTAAATTGGAAACACCATCTAGAAAGAATGAGTTCAAATCGGATCCCCAAAGCTGTTTATAATTATATACCAAGAGGACGAAGATCACTGAGCCGTCCTATGAAACGCTGGAGGGAAAATTGTCTATAGGATCGTAACAGGCCTTGGCCTAATGCTTGGAAGGAAGAAGAAGAAGCAGAAAATATTAATAATAATGACAATATTAATAATAATAGCTTTATTTTACCTGGCACAGTTAAGGCCTTAAGGCCTTGTCTGCCACTCAACCAGGTTTAAAAAAATAGTCTTACATCTAAATTACAATAGGCCTATACATAAACGATTACATGTTATAAATACAATATACTCTGCTGCATAAGAAAATAAATTAAAATATAAGAAAGGAACTAAATATTTTCAAACTTACAGATCGAATAATTAAATATAGGAACGCCCGGAAAGAACTTGTTGATTGAATGCGAGAAGAAAGATTTCCAAAATTATTGCTAAATTATAAACCACGCGGAAGGAGAAATGTTGGACGCCCACACAGATGGTCTGAACAATTTTAACAATTCAATTTTTCATGAAACCTGAACGAGCGAACAGGCTTAATCCCTGGATGATGATGATGATGAAAAGAAAAGGAAAAAGAAAATAGGAAAGGGGGAAAAAAAACTCCTTTATTTCTTGGGACACCCTAGTGTAGCGATTCTTTTAAAATTCATGATGAAACACCGTTCAGGTCACTAAGTAATATTTATAATATACAAATAGAATACCTTAGATCACAGTCTTCCTCAACTTTGGATGTGGGGTGTGGAGTACTTTCGAAGCATATGCTGCTTCTTCTTTCTCTCCAGGATTAAGTCAATGCGACCTGTTCCGGTCTCAAGTCCATCGTTTGCTTGGCCGTCCCAAATAACTTTTTCCATGTGGTTTGTAGGTGTTGATCTTTTTGGGTAACCTTGTATTGTCCATTCTGTCTAAATGTTCTTTCCATTGGTATTTGTGCTCTTCTAGTTTATCGACTATTGAAAATATCTCGAGTTCATATCATATTGATTCATTTTGTAATCTATCCATGCGTGTACATCCTTTTACGGATCTTAAAAAATTCATTTCAGCGGCTTGAATGTGTGAGATATCTTTTTTTGTAAGTACCCAAGATTCAGATCCATATAAAAGAACAGGGACAGGCACAATTTTATAAAATCTGAGCCGAGTTTTTCTTCGAGTCTTTCGGAGGGTTCTTCTTATGGTGCCACACATCATTTGATATCGGTTTAATTTAATGTATATCCCATTCGCAGCTATATGTTATATCTGAACCAAGATAGTTAAAGTGTGCTATCTGTTCTATTATTTCATTACTGATTACTATTTTTGCTCTGACTGACACTTTGCCTTGAAAAAGCCATAATTTTAGTTTTTGAAGTTGAGACTTTGAGATTATAATAGAATCCTAATTGATTCAACATGTAAATGGCTCTTTGTAAATCATCCTCTGACTTCTGTACAATTACCATATGCTTCATCTTCAGCTTGTAAATCGGTACTGGTTGTTCGTACGTCAACCCGCTCTACAAAATTCTCACGAACAACCAGTACCGATTTACAAGCTGAAGATGGAGCTTATGCTTCGAAAGTACTCCACATCCCACATCCAAAGTTGAGGAAGACTGAGATCTCAGGTATTCTGTTCTTATATTATAAATATTACCCTAGAGTAGGCCCAACACTTTGTTCCTCATCTCTTGAAGGAATCTGAATCACTCACTCGGACAACCGAGGGCGTGTACATGCTGTATAAATATTCGACGGCCGTTGTACATTTAAGTGAGCTTGTATTTGTACAAACAAGTCTTGAAGTGTCTTAACCAGAGACAGAAATATTGTTTGCATAACCAAAAGCTACTACATGGAATCTACTAACATTGTATGTCAATAGCTACTCATTCAATTCATACTCCCAGGTAATTTCCAATATTGATTTATGTCTGTGCAAACATATATAATTCAAGTCAGTGAACTTTAAAGCATTTATTCTATTCCAATTCCGAGCGAAGTTTCAGTTTTAGTGTAAACAAACCAGAAATATGACTGCATTTTGATTGGTTTAACAACAATTTTGTAAGAAACTGCAGTTTGCTCTCTAATACTCCAAATAAAGAAAATAAAAATAATGTATATCCATCCATAGTAATTCTGCCCGAGGGCATGGTCTTTCACTGCAATCACAGCATTTTCATGCTATGCTTTGCAGCTTTACTAGGGAATTATAGGTGTGGTAGCTTTCCGTTGCTTTCCACACCGGTGAAGGATGATAATGATAGGGATGATGATGATGATAGGGATGATGATGATGATGGCCGGATGATTTTAGGGGACCGTTGTGCCCTAAGCTTCCTGACATTTGTCTTACAGGTGAGGAAAAAGCCCGAAAAATCCTCACCCAAGAGCCTGTCCCGCCCGGGAATCGAACCCGGGCCCGCTGCGTGACAAGGCAGCACGCTACCTCGAGACCACAGCGGTCCGTTTAAGTTATATGGGAGAATCTTAAAATATATAATTACAATTTTAGTAGATTAAATATGGATTGTTTTATTCTTAGGCATATGCAATGCAGAATACGTTGGAATTTCAGTTGTTTCAAAATGGCCTAAAACATTAGAAGGGAAAGCATTTGAAAAGCGGATAGAGAAACAAATTGTTTTCAAACAGGTTAATGAAAAATATATTATAATAGCCATTGAGGGCGAGATTAAAATTACAGGATAATTTACGGGTGAGTCAGCATGGAGCATACAATCTGCTCGTAATGAAATTGTACCGGTAAATGGAGGATATGTATCGATCGTGGAAATAGTGTAAACATCTGATTATGTAGGCCCGTATAGACTCTTTTTTCATAAATAAATAGAGAAATTATAGGAATTTCCTAAATATTGGTAACATCTTATCTTGCATCCAGTCTTATTTCCCGTAAAATACGATGTTGCCTAAGAAAATATTTTATCTTTGACATTTTCCTATACAATTCAGTCATGGCAGGTGAAAGTGGTAGCAATTGACGGAGTCGGCAAGTTTGTTTCCAGTGCAACTGAAACATAGCTGGGAATTATTATAGTTACTATTACATGGGGACCAGCATTATGGTCTTGTGGCCAGAAATCCTGACTAAAGTTCATGAGGTCCCGGGTTCGATTCTCGGTCAGACCACAGAGAATTATTTATCTTAGTAGGTTCAATGGCGCATTCACTGAAGCCTCTCCATGCAAACCGAATCAGTTTTATGTACCAGACATCAATAAACCAGATATGATAAGAACAGTTAAGTATGGTTGACTCTAATGGGCAGGACATGTGGCACGAATTCAGAATGAAAGTGAAACATGGAAACTAATGGTGTGAAAACCAGAGGGAAAGTGCCTAGTTGGTAAGTAATAATGAGGTGGAATAATAATCAACATTAATATATTAATTAAATAAAAATAAAACGTATTTGATTTTCATATTTATTATATAATTCAGTGACAGCTGTTTCGGTACACTGTACCTTCTTCAGACATGTTAACAAATTATGAATTGTGTTCCAACTGATCTAACAACAATACAACAATATTTATTTAAATTTAAGCAACAATACAACAATATTTATTTAAATTTAAAAATTTAAATAAATATTGTTGTATTGTTGCTTAGATCAGTAAAACAATATTTATTTAAATTTAAAAATTTAAATAAATATTGTTGTATCGTTGCTTAGATCAGTTGGAACACAATTCATAATTTAACATGTCTGAAGAAGGTACAGTGTACCGAAACAGCTGCCGCTGAATTATATAATAAATATGAAAATCAAATAAAACTACGTTTTATTTTTATTTAATTAATAAATATGGATTTTCATCAAGTAAACACCAACTCAATTGATTAACATTAATATAATTCGTGGTAAAACTCCGTCGAGGTATTACTCACAAAATTAGAATATTATCATCACCATCAAGGATTAGACCTGCTGGTCTGTTCCGGTCTCATGTTAAAATTGGTCTATCCACCTTTTACTGGGTCTTCCTACATTTCTTCGTCCTAGTGGTTTGTAATGAAGAATCTGTTTCGGAATTCTATTGTTACCCATTCTATTGATGTGGTCCATCCATTCATCTCTGTATTGTGTAATTCTATCTAATAGTTTGGATGCATAAAATTGTCTCCTTTGAGGTCTTTCGTCAATTTTGTAAAATATTAATTCTCTGTAGGCCTTTCGGGACTAGTCCCATCATCAGTTTTGCATTTAGCACCAGTAGATATCGGACATCTATCTCTTGCTCCTGCTGATGATGGGACTAATCCCAAAAGGACTGGAAAGAATTAATTGTTACAATGTCGAGGAGACGCACCTAAAATATAACAATTTTATATTATAATGTTAATTTTGGAGGAATCATATTAATAATCATTTGAGGGACTTAATTATATAGGGGATGCTTTTTGTCGATTTAACCAAAGCATATGATAGTATTCCTCAAAAAATGTTATGGAAAACTTTAGACAATCCTAACATTACGAAAAAATTAATAGAAGCTATAAAAGCATTATACAAAGGATCTATTTCGAAAATAAAAATTGGAAATCATATAACAGAGGGATTTACTATTACACAAGGTTTAAGGCAGAGCTGCAGTTTATCTCCAACTCTATTCAAAATTTATCTCGAAAGAGAACTAAGAGACTGGAGGAAAAAATGTCAAAAAATGGGCATACCCATCCAAAATAAACATGTATATTCACTAAATTTTGCAGATGACCAGGTATTAATAGCACAAGACCACGATGACAGAATATATGGCTGAAAAACTAAAAGAACAATATGAAAAATGGGGACTTTATATAAACATTGAGAAAACTAAATATGTGTATATAGGAGAAGAAATGGAAAATATAAATTTCAACAATGGAGAAGAACTAAAACCTAGTATTGAATGCACTTATTTAGGAACAAAATTAGACCATTCAGCCGATAACACAGTGGAAATTAAAAATAGTATCGTACAAACCAAACAAGCAATAAATGCTTTAAACTCTTTTTGGCGGAGCAAAAATATTACAAAAAATAGAAAATTACAAATATATCAAACCATAATTCAGAGCATTTTAACATATGGTGCTGAAGTCTGCAAATTCCTACCAGGGAAACGAAAAGAATTTTAAGTACAGAAATGGATGTTTTAAGAAGATCAGCTGGAAAATCTAGAATGGATAGAATACGAAATAAAGAAATAAGGGAAATTATGGGTATACAAGAGGAGCCAGACACCATAGACATTATAGAAAAGATTACAGTGGTATGGCCATGTCAAAAGAATGCCAGAGCTAAGATTGCCTAAAATTGTTATGGTATGGATCCCAATAGAAAGGAGGAAGAGAGGAAGGCCGAAGAAAACTTCGGCAGAAGGGGTACAACAGCTATGAATATCAGAGGATTGGAGGAAGATTAATGGATTGACAGAGAGGAATGGCGTTTGGTTTCCGGAAGACGGCGGCAGCTGCCATGATAACGGATGGTGATGATGACGATTTTAAAATAACTCTGGATAGAAATGTATGGGGGCTTACATGTGGGTGGTCATGAACCCATGAATTCGGTAGCGCCAATGGTTTAGATATAAAGCACAACAGTCTAGTAAATATAAGACATTTGGTATAACGCATACCCCATGTCTCATGGTTTTAAATACATTGATAGACCATAGGTAAAACCAGAGAACATATACAGAAAAATATCCCCGGGGGAAAAAGGGTGGGGAATGTAATTTCCTATGTGGAAATTAGAAATCCTTTTATCACAGAAAGAATTGTGGCAATATATTTTACATTCGTATATAGCACGCAATCAGAACGTCGGAAAAGAATTCCATTTAGGGTACATTTGTGTGTGTGTGTGTGTGTGTGTGTGTGTGTGTGTGAAAGAGAGAGTACAACATACACTCTTTTCAACATAAAAGAACCAGTGATCAGACTACTTATTTTACACAGTGGAGTACAAATTGAATTTTTATCTTTTTTTATGAAGAAGGCATTTTTATGTTCTATTTCGGTTTGTTGAATGGGGGGAAAAAAGTAAAGAAATAAAATGTATGGCTATTCCAACGTATAAAACAAATTCCACTCTCTGGTTGAATGAAAGAGCTACTTCCAATTCATAACTAATACTGGTATTGTAGGGTTATGGCCGCGCGGACAGAAGCACTCTATACATCCTGTTGCTGAGCTAATATTTTGAAATCATCCCCTGTATAATCAAGTTTTCTCAATTATGGTTAATGTTATTCTGCCATTTCATTCTTGGCCTACCTATTGGGCGTTTTCCCTCTTGTTTTCCTTACGAAAAACTTCCATGCCCCTCTTTCATTCTCCATTAATGTAATATGCCTTGCCCAACGCTGTCTATGAGACAATCCTAATATCTTAGTGTTACTCAGTTCATACTGAAATTAATTTAATGTGTGGTTTTTAATTTAATACCATATTTAATATTTTAGTAGATCTACATCTGTGTGTATTTATTTTTATTTAGGAAATTTTTCACAGTATTGTGGTATTCCTATAATATATATAAGGTCATCTACAAACCTCTATACTCCGAATCATTTTATTCATTCATATGTTGTTCATAAGTAATGCCACGAGTGATTTCCAAATTATCGATAAATTCACGACTCACTTCGTGAGTCGTGAATTTATGTAGAGATTTTGGAAATCAAGAGTGGCATTTGTTAGAACTATTTAACGAATAAAATTAAGCTGTTTACTCACAAATCATTATTTAACTATAGTTATTTTAAAATATTTATATATTTAATATAAACGGCGATGTTTGAAAACAAATGAGAAACGATTGGCAAGCTTCATTTGCTTCTTTTGTTCATCACTGCAACCAGATCGTATTGTTTATTGCCAGAGGATCGCAATATTGTAAGAATGCACCCTAGTGGACCAATTTATAACCAACATTATAGGTATTAATTAATTTCTGATGTCCTATGATGTAAATATGCCAATTATACTTTTCTGCAACGTCAATTCGTTTCAGAAAGTGCAAACAGTGTTTTTTTTTTTGTGGTATAATCAATTGCTACAAATGTTTCTTTATAATATCTCTCGCATGCGCTATCTGCTGAGATTCATGCACTATATATACAATCTGGTAGCCGTATTTCTTAGAGAGTCAGTCACTGCAAAAATAATGCTATGACCTATTCAGAATGATAAAGAAAGGAGCTTTCTTTAATATGATAAACTTCGGTTGATAAATTCGAAGCGAAACACAACTGTGATTGGTTGTACAAAAAATCATTGAAATGTGATTGGTCATTGACTCCCCTTTGGGGAATGAGTTAAATAGTCATTCTAATTTTCACTCAATCCATCCATTGTTTCTTAGGTTTTCCCTTCCTCTTATTCCTTCATCCTTCGTACATCTCCAAACAATTTGGACCTCTTTTCGTCAATATTACTGACTCACTGACACTATCGAACCCGTTGGTTTATGGCCTCTCAGATATAAGCTCTCTCCATACATCCCCATTCTGATCTAATATTTTCCAATCGTCACCTGTACGCCAATAATCTACTTTCCTTAAATAATATTTTTATCCTATCTCATTATTCGTCTGCCTACTGTTCGCTTTTCCTCTGGTATTCCTACAGGGTGTTTCCATGCGCCTATTCCAGTTGCACGGCCCGTCGGGCGATGAATTTTAACTATGCATCACACAAATGCTTATCTTCAGCACGTATTACGAATGAATGAACAGCGCATACCAAGAAGAATTTATAATTATAAACCAAAAGGGAGAAAAATGTTGGGAAGACCATTGAAGAGATGGAAGGAACAATTCGACCGATAATGAGATCGGAACAGGCCATTGGGCTTAATCCTTGTTGTTGTTGATGATGATGATGATGATCACACAAATACTTTTTGAGCACACGAGGACATGGAGCTCCCAGAATGAGGTATCAGCTCAATATCAGGGCCTCCTCTGAATTAACACAACATTAAGACGAAATATACCATTCACCCGCGCATACCTACTAAACAGATGATTCTGATAACCAGATGAGGACCGTTTGGACCTAAAAATTTCCTGACATTTGTCTTACAGATTACGTACCCCCCAAAAAAAGCGGAAACTTGTCCCGAACGAGGATGGAACACGGGCCTACTATGTACGATGCAGCAACCGTAGACTGCAGCGGTAGATTAATATAAACAATAAATTGTATTAAAATGGAGGTGTTTATAAATTGTAGCCAGTCCACCGCTGTGGTCTCGGGGTAGCGTGCTGCCTTGTCACGCAGCGGGCCCGGTTTCGATCCCCGGTCGGGACAGTTTGTCTGGGTGAGGTTTTTAACGGAGTTTTTCCTCACCTGTAAGACAAATGTCAGGAAAACTTTAAGGCCCAAACGGTCCCCGAAATCATATGGCCATCGCAAACATCATTATTCATATTCATCTTAGGTTAAGCTTAGGATTAGAGACTCTCCTGGCGAACCATTATCATCATCATCACCCATCATATCATCGGGGCAACGTAACCCAGCCTACCAGATGCCCCAACCTCAGAAGTGGGTTACAAGTACGCCATGCCAGGAGAGAAACCAGGAATGTCGAAAGACAAACCTGGGGCATTTGAAAAAAAATAAATAAATTGTAGCCATTATCCCTCGCTTCTAGATAGGATCGGTGAAGATTTGTGAATTTAAAAGAAAAGAAATCTGTTCATGAGAACATCCTCCCCCCCATGGTACCTTTATCTTGTCGTGGCGGAGTGGCTTGCGTGCTTAAATGACCCTGAGATCTATGCCCGCAGTAGCATTGCTGCCGAAATGGTTACCCATGCCAGATAGTTCGAACTTGATAAGCCAGACGAACAAAAAAAATAATAATGAAACATTGGTTGAAAGAGTGATGATCTTTCACTGCAAGAAACGGGGACAAGTGTTCCATTGAGGTAATTTTTTTCCGGAGGCGTTACTCTCCCAATTATATGATATGTATATGAAACATGGACTCTTACTTTAAGGGGGAGAAAAAAGATTTCGAGTATTTGAGAATTAAGTTCTTAGGACATTTTTTGGGCAAAAGAGAGATGAACAGACAGGTGAATGGAGAAGGCTCCTACATAATAGTGACCTACAAGATCTTTATTGGAAACCAGATATAATAAGAACACTTAAGCCTAGTAAACTGTGTTGGGCAGGACATGTTATACGAATGGGGAACGAAAAAGGAATATAATAGCTTCTCGTAGGAATACCAGAGGGAAAACGTCCAGTTAGTAGATCAAGTATGAGGTGGGAGACTAACATTAACCATGATTTGAGAGAAATATATTGTATAGTGGATGATAGGAAAACATTAGCTCAGGATAGGGATATGTGTCCGCGCTGCCATGAACCTACGGGTTCGATAGTGCCAGTGAGTTAAATAGTTTGACAACAACCTCAATAGCTCTATTTGCTTGGAATTCACTAATACATAGCGTTCGATCAAACGAACAATTTATTGGCCTACTCATTAATAAAATATATATTGCAGATCTGCTTTCAATGTCAATATCTCTTAATTCTAAGAAATGTGTTTTTCAGAATACATTTTTTTAAAATGTTTTTACAGTCAATAGATGGACGCAAAATTATTACAAACTACTCATGCAATCTGTCACTGGTAATCTCTTTCATTTGTCATTAGAAAATTCTAAGAACATGATGCAATCATTTGATAATGAACGTCTGAGCGTCATATTTCTGAATATCCAAGCAGTTTCATTTTCTGGGAATTCCATTGTTCTATTGCTAGATTATTTATAGAATGACCAGCCTCATGGGCTACTGGTCAGCGTTTCTGGTTACAGTTCATAAGGTCCCGGGTTCGATTTTCGATTAGACCATAGGAATTTTTCCTTTAAAGGCAAGTATTCCTGTATGGTCTGGAATTTACAATAAGTTTAGGTTAAGGTCTTCCCTGGCGGTTCATTATCATTTATCACCAATTATATCATCGGGTAACGTAATTCTGCCTTCAGGTGGCCCAACCTAAGAAATGGATATACAATTTCGCCAATGCCAGGAGAGGATGCCAGAAATGTCATAAAAGTGAACCTCGTGACATTGGATAAAAAAATATTTTTAATATTATAGATAATGGAGAAAATGGGATGAGAAAATATACCATTTTATCTCTATACAGACTGTAAAGGGTATAAATACCGTCCATTTTGTCATCGGGGACAATCTACAAAAAAAAAGTCCATACAACACAGGGTCAAAACTTGATAGCATTGTCAAAAAAAATTATATGTGATGCACTGCTTGTATCGATAGTAAAACTATGAATACAATTAATTACATTAGTTGAGTACCTACTAAAGGAGTTAATGTTAGCTTTAAAAATATTTGTTATTTATGTCCTTTTCGTTAAATTAAGTAATAATGCATAATTACATTTGCCAATAATATGGAAGTTCAGGATGACAGCGTCAATAAAAGGGCAAAAACTTGGTTGAGACCAAAAGTATCAAGTACCTTGCATAAATCCTTGCATTTTTTGTATCATGAAAATATGTTATATTGACAAAAAAAAACTAAAAGAAGAATATGAAAAATGGGGACTTTACATAAATGTAGAGAAAATTAATATCTGTGTATAGGAGAAGAAAAGGAAAATATAAATTTCAATAATGGAGAAGAACTAAAACCTAGTATTGAATGTACTTATTTAGGAACAAAACTAGACCATTCAGGTGATAACACAGTGGAAATTAAAAATATAATTGCACAAACAAAACAAGCAATAAATGCTTTAAACTCTGTTTGGTGGAGCAAGAATATTACAAAAAATAGAAAATTGCAAATATATCAAACCATAATTCAGAGCATTTTAATATATGACCCTGAAGGGAAATGAAAAGAATTTTAAGTACTAGAAATGGATGTTTTAAGAAGATCAGCTGGAAAATCTAGAATGGATAGAATACGAAATAAAGAAATAAGGGAAATTATGGGTGTACGAGAGGAGCCGGACATCTTAAACATTATAGAAAAGAAAAAACATTGCAGTGGTATGGCCATGTCAAAAGAATGACAGAGCAAAGATTGCCTAAAATTGTTATGGAATGGATCCCAATGGAAAGAGGGAAGAGAGGAAGATCGAACAAAACTTGGATAGAAGGGGTACAAGCGGCTATGAATATCAGAGGAATGGAGGAAGATCTATGGATGAATAGAGAGGAATGGCGTTTGGTTTCCGGAAGAGACGGCAGCTGTCTTGATAACGGATGATGATCATGATCATGAACATGTTATTTCGATCCCTATGAACCCATTAAATGTGAAAATAAATTTATAATTGATGAAATCTCAATTTGAACCCCTATAAAAACTCTTCCAACTTTTTTTTTGAACTCGTACGAAAATATATTTGACTGCCAAAGAACCCTATTAACTACCGTAACTCATTGACACCATCGAAGCCGTAGATTCATGGCCGCGCGGAATTACGCTCTCCATACATTCCTATCCTAAGTTAATGTTTTCCAATCATCCCCTATAGAATCATCCGAAAGCCAAACTTGGCAAGATCCCGAGTGATCGACTATTCCGATTGAGTTTTTAACCGGTTTCCCTCAATCCAAGAGCAAAAGCTGGAACAGAACCCCAAAAGGTCCGCTTCCGACTTCGCTCTGCTACCCTTCAAATTTAAATTCAAAATTTAAACCGGGGCTAATGTATTTTACAGGAACCCGGGGTTCTACCTATAAAGGAGATCAACAACGGATCGCTCACCGCCAACACTTAAGTAATGGCCACAGAGCTTTCCATCTATCTATCTATATATCTATCTATCTATCGATTCAGTCATCCCCCTTATAATCTACTTCTCTCAAATCATGTTTAGTATCATTCTCCCATCTCATTCTGTTCTGCCTACTGGGCGTTTTGTTTTCCTAGAAGAAGCTTTTAAGCCTCTCTTTCATTCCCACATGTCCCGCCCATCAATATCTAGGAGATGTAACTGTTCTTCAGTAACATTGTTACCGATAGGGTTACCCGTACCGAACAGGTGGAAGGCGATAAGCCAGACAAGTACTTTCATCCAAAAAGTGACGATTTTTTATAAGTAATGCCACGAGTGATTTCCAAAGTATCGATAAATTCACGATGTCACGAAGTGACGACTGGATTTATCTAGAGAATTTGGAAATCAAGAGTGGCGTTTGTTACGACTATTTAACGAATACAATTAAAATGTTTACTTACAAATCATTATTTAAATATCCATCCATCCATAGTAATTCTGCCCGAAGGCAGGTCCTTCACTGTAATCATCTTCATGCTATGCTTGCAGCTTTACTAGGGAACTGTAGGTGTGGTAGCTTCCCGTTGCTTTCCACACCGGTGAAGGACGATGATGATGATAATGATAAAGATGATGATGGCCATATGATTTCGGGGACCGTTTGGGCCCTTAAAGTTTTCCTGATATCTGTCTTACAGGTGAGGAAAAATCCCGATAAAAACCTCACCCGACCGGGGATCGAACCCGGGCCCGCTACCTCAAGACCACAGCGGTGGACTATTTAAATGTAGTTATTTTAAAACATTTATGTATTTAATATAAACGGCGATGTTTGAAAACAAATGAGAAAGGTTTATTATGTTTCATTTGTTCATCACTGCAATCAGATCATATTATTTATTGTCAAATGATCGCAATATTGTAAGAATGCATCCTAGTGGAGAAAAAATGAAACACATCAAACTGTTTATAATCAACGTTATAGGTTATTAATTTCTGATGTCCTATGATGTAAATATGTCAATTATATTTTTTTGGAATATGAATATCTGGGAAATAATACGTTTAAGAAAATGCAAACAGTGGTTTCTTTCTTCTTTTTTTTGGGTATGATTAATTGCTATAAATATTTTTCTTTCTATTGTATCCCGCAAGCAGAATCTGGTTACATTCGTGCACTATATATACAATCTGGGAGCCACTTGCATTGTAGGATTCTTACATCTTATTTTTTTTTCTCCAATGCCCCAGGTTGTCATTTCGACATTTCTGGTATTCTCTCCTGGCATTGGCGTAATAGTAACCCACTTCTGAAATTGGGGAACCTGGAAGGCGGATGGGTGATAATTGATAATGAAGCGCCAGGAGAGTTCATAACCTAAACTTAACCTATATTCCAGGTCACGGCAACCACAGGAATAATTACTTTTAAGGAAATTTTCTTATGGTTTGACCGGGAATCGAACCTGGGACCTCATGAACCGTGGTCAAAAACGCTAACAACTAAGCCCATGAGGCTGGTCTGTTATATATGACGTATTTCTTAGAAAGGCGGTCACTCCAAAATAATGCTCTGACCAATTCAGAATGTTAAAAAGGAGGAATTTGATTTTAATGTGATAAAATTAAATTGATAAAATCCAAGTCGTAAACGACTGTGATTGGTTGTAAATTAAAATTCCCTGAAATGTAATTGGTCATTGACTGCCATTTGGGGCATGAGTTAAATAGTCATTGTAAAAATACAATACATTGCCAATAAATGCGGACATGAGTTCTGGTAGGGTAAAATTTTTCGGAGAAAAACAGTTCCCTATTTGGTTCTCCGGGCGGGGACTAATTCCGGAAATACGTGTCAAAAATTGAACTCTGAAAGAGAAGGATCCAGAATTTGATGTCATTTGCTAATGAGATTAGAAAACGGTGTTAGATACTTTGAATGAATTCCCAGTTTCATTTTCCAGGAATTTCACTTTCATATTTTTAATTTGTTTATAATATACAGATAATGGAGAAGATGAGAGAAAGAAAATAATTATTTTAACTCGATATAACAAAATGGAGGGAGCATCATTTAATTGCCTTCTCTCTTCGTGCAACTGTAGTTAACAAAGAAAATTTGCCTCGAGGGTCACAAGTTGTGACAACCCGTACGAACTTGATGTTTTGAAATTAAATCAGAAGAAGACATCGCTTTGAAAAGATACCGAGTCAGGACATTTTGTAGCTGCCAAGATTTAATAAAAAAAACAAATAAATAAATTAGAAAAAGAAATCTTATTACAGACTCATCAATCTTTAAATTGACAATATATTCTATAACACACACACACACACACACACACACACACCACACACACACACACACACACACACACACACACACACACACACACACACACACACACACACACACACATATATAATATATATGTATATTAATTGGTTTAATATATTTAATAAAACGGAAAAAATCGAAAGATATTGAAATCTCTAAAATGTATGTCGAATTACATAATTTGCCTAATAATAACAGTTGTACAAGATTTTGTTTTCACTGCGGTCCGCCACATTTAATTAACTAACACGAAACATTTGTGATACGCCAATTTAAGGGCCAATAAAATAAGATAACAGGTATCCATCCAACGCACACTGTCCTGACACTAAGTAATTGGGGCTGGAACGAAACATCAATAAAACTAAGTTGGCATATAGGGTCACATAAAAATGCATAATATAATGGAAATGGACAGCTATTGACAAAAGAGGAAAATTTTTGAGAAGCGAATAAACTTAAATACCTAGGAAAAATAATTACAGATAGGAATGAGATGTATAAAGAAATTAAACATATGACCAATTCTGAAAATGCATGCTATTATGCATTACAGGGACTCTTGTCGTCCCAACTTCTCTCAAAAAACGTTAAACTGAAAATATACATAACTTATTCACTCGGTTATATTATATGTATGCTGTCCACCGATGTGGTCTCGAGGTAGCGTGTTGCCTTGTCACGCAGCGGGCCCGGGTTCGATCTCCGGACAAGTTTCCTGGGTGAGTTTTTTTTGGTGTTTTTCCTCACCTGTAAGATGAATGTCAAGAAACTTTAAGGCCCAAACGGCCCCAGTATACATCATCTGGCCATCATTATCATAAATATCACATTCACCTAATTAGCTTAAGTTTAGTTTAAGGCCTCTCCTGGCGCATCAATACCATCACCATCAACTCTCATATTATCGGGGCAGCGTATCCACGCCTTCGAGGCGCCCCAACCTCAGAAGTGGGTTATAAGTACGCCATGCCAGGAGAGAACACCAGGAATGTCCACATGACAACCTGGGGCATATATATATATATATATATATATATATATATATATATACATACACACTTACTTACTCACTGGGACTATCGAACCCATAGGTTCATGGCCGCGCGGACATACGCTCTCCATACATACCTATCCTGAGTCAATGCTTTCCAATCCTTCCCTGTATAATCTACTTCCCTCAAATCATAGTTCATGTTATTCTACCACCTCATTCTTGGTCTACCAACTGGGCGTTTTCCCTCTGGCTTTGCTACAAGAAGCTTCCATGCAAGTCTTTCATTCCCCATACGTGCAACATGCCCTGCCATCGCAGTCTACGAGACTTAACTGTCCTTATTATATCTGGCTTCCTATAAAGACCATGTAGTTCATTGTTATGTAGTCTTGGGGCATATATATATATATATATATATATGGAATGATAAGAAAAATAAATGCCTGGACGGGATTCGAACCCGGTTCTCTGAGTCTGTACCTCAGTGTGATATCCATTACACCACCAGGCGAATCCAATTCAAACACTTATTTTTCTTATATATGTATTATACTCTCCATTATTACTAGATGTCGCGAGAACTCGGTCTTCACCGCCATCTAGCAGCTGACTATATCAAGTAAGCAAATTAAAGAGAATATTTTTACCTTATAGCAGTGACGCTTTATAGATGTTATAATTAAATGTTTAACATTGAGCAATGCAAGCTTAATATGGAATGATAAGAAAAATAAATGCCTGGACGGGATTCGAACCCGGATCTCTGAGTCTGTACCTCAGTGTGATATCCATTACACCACCAGGCGAATCCAATTCAAACACTTATTTTTCTTATATATGTATTATACTCTCCATTATTACTAGATGTCGCGAGAACTCGGTCTTCACCGCCATCTAGCAGCTGACTATATCAAGTAAGCAAATTAAAGAGAATATTTTTACCTTATAGCAGTGACGCTTTATAGATGTTATAATTAAATGTTTAACATTGAGCAATGCAAGCTTAATATGGAATGATAAGAAATATATATATATATATATATATATATATATATATATATATATGCGAAACATGGACTTTTACTTTAAAGGAGGAGAAACGTTTACGAGTGTTTGAGAATGAAGCTCTTTGGAACATTTTTGGACCAAAGAGAGATGAAGAGGCTGGCGAATGGAGAACACTGCGTAACAGCGAGCTGCATTTTCCGCATAGGAAACCAGATATAAGAAGAGACTGCGATGGACAGAACTTGTGATACGAGTGGGGGTTAAAGAGAGGCGTGGACTGCTTGTAGGAAAACTAGAGGGAAAGCGTTCAGAAGGCAGGCCAAGAATGAGGTGGGAAAATAATATTAACCATGATTTGAGGGAAGTAGATTATACAGGGGGATGATTGGAAAAAATTAGCTCAGGATACGAATGTATGGAAAGCTTATGTCGGCGCTGTTATGAACCTACGGGTTCGATAGTGCCAGTGAGTTAGTGTGATCAATTCTGGAGGCATTGTAGTTGTTCTTGATTTGAGTTGATGTGAGAACACAGACTGTAGTAACAGAATTGAACCGTTACATTTGAATCGTTTGGAAAAGTTAGATTGACTGTTTGTGACGTCTCGCACATGAGTGGGCTTGTTCGTTTACATGCATCAGTAGTTCACCCACTGATAAGCTCCTCCCGCGTTTATTTTACCATCTCAACGACTCTGTTCTGGCAATCGAACTAGTTCTGCCAGTATAAACCTGTCAAACCGACTGGATATCTCCCTAACTTACATTTTTTATACAGAATATTTCATTTGTCGTCTCTGCAGCAAGTAGTTATTCAAATATATTCTTTTTAACTGTTTGCAGAATAAGTAAAAAAAAAAAGTTGCATATTTATCAACCTGTTTCTGTTAAAACATCTGGACTAAGGGTCGGTTTCACCAACAGAGGCAACTGTATTACGCCAGTTTATGCTATGCATTATACACGGGGAAACTGGCGTAATACAGTTACCTCTGTGGTTATTATGCTAGCCTCTGGTTCCGATGTTCACGGGCTTATTTCCAGTTTGGTCAATATCTTTTCAAAGAAGTAAAAATAGTAATAATAATATTGACTATTTAACTCATGCCCCAAATGGGAGTCAATGACCAATCACATTTCAATGATTTTTTATTTACAACCAATCACAGTCGTTTTTCACCTCGATTTTATTAATTTAATTTTATCACTTTAAAATCAAGCTCCTTCTTTTAACATTCTGAATAGGTCAGATCATTATTTTGCAGTGACGTCATGTGGCTACCAGGTTGTATATATAGTGCACAAAAGCTAGCAGATAGTGCTTGCGGGATATAATATTTAAACATTTGTAGCAATTGATTGTACCAAAAAAAAAAAGAAAGAAACCACTGTTTGCACTTTCTTAAACGTATTATTTTCCAGTATTTTACGTTCGAGAAAAATATAATTGACATATTTACATCATAGGACAACATAAATTAATTAATAACGTATAATGCTGGTTATAAATCTCTTCTTACAATATTGCGATCCTTTGGCAATAAATAATATGACCTGGTTGCAGTGATGAACAAATGAAGCATAACAATAGTTTTTCATTTGTTTTCAAACATTGCCGTTTGTATTAAATATATAAATATGTTTAAATTATTATATTTAAATAATGATTTGTGAGTAAACAGCATCATTTTATTCGTTAAATAGTCCTAAAAATGACACTTGATTTTGAAATTTTCTAGATAAATTCACTCCTCATTTCGTGAGTCGTGAATTTATCGATAATTTGGAAATCACTTGCGGCATTACTTATGATAATTTTTTTATTAAGAATTTCTCTACAATACAGTAGTTTTCCTGCAACCCATTGTACATTTTACTCCTCAATGTATCCCTATTCTCTGAATCACTCTGTGTTAATTCTCTCGACACCATACTCCTATGTACTCCTTGAACCCAGTATTCTTTTGGCCTTCCCTTTCTTGTGTTGCCCTGAGATTCAAAATTTAATATCATATTAGGTATCCTATACTCATTTTCTGAGAATTTGGCTCTGCAAGAAACAAATTTTCTATTAATAACAGTATGACAACACTTCCATTAATTAAACTTGATAACTGTCCCGCGCCGTAGCCGAGCGGTTAAGGTAGGAAGCCTTGGCGCAGAGCTACGGGACTTGCGCTGGTTCGGGTCTCCATGGGGGAAGAAATTTTCTCATGGTATTTCGGCCAGTATGGGACCGGTGCCCACCCAGCATCGTGAGGCGATTGGGTAGCTACAATAAGTAGCGGCTCCAGGTTGAGGAACCAGCTATAACGGCTGGGGGACTCGACATGCTAACCACATGTCACCCCTACACTGGCCGTTGATCATCTACCTCTGTGATTGACACATGTGGATGTGAAGGGCCAGCAGTCGGCTGGTAAAAGGGCAACCGCTGAAAAGTGGAAAGACCCTCAATCGGAAACTTGATAACTTCCCTACAAATGGAGAGTGATGAAGGTTGCAACACCTCCTTAATAAAATAGGGTCCATTCTAGCCCGGATGATAATACCCTGTGAGGATTCCTTTTATTTAGTGGCAAAGGGATATAAGTGTATGAAATAGGAGTAGATATAGTATGATTATCATTTTCAGTTAGCTATGATTTGTATATAACCTCAACTTTAAAATTGTTTTTCTCAATACTAACTTGTACTTACACCCCTTTGCTTCTAACCGCCTTACACACACACACACACACACACACACACACACACACACACACACACACACACACATACAAGTATATATATATATTTATTTATTTATTTATTGGCAGTGAAGACCGAGTTCTCGCGACATCTAGTAATAATGGAGAATATAATACATATGTAAGAAAAATAAGCGTTTGAATTGGATTCGCCTGGTGGTGTAATGGATATCACGTTGAGGTACAGACTCAGAGTTCCGGGTTCGAATCCCGTCCAGGCATTTATTCTTCTTATCATACCATTTATTTATTTATATAATTTTAGTTTTATTATATTCCATGTTTTTGTTAGTATTAGCTAGTATTAGATCATATCATCGTTGTATTTTGTTTAGTCTGTATTTTAATAATATCTTAAAATTTGCAATACGTATGTAATTTTTGTATAATTCTATTAATCGCTGGTTGAGTAGAAGAGAAGGCCTTATGGCCTTCACTCTGCTGGCTAAAATAAAGCATTATTATTATTATTATTATTATTATTATTATTATTATTATTATTATTATTATTATTATTATTATTATATATCCCTGTTCAGGAGTTAAGTTTTCTTTTGATGTCGTATTTGTACGAGTACATGTTATTTCTATGCCTTACAGAGACACTTGTTGTCCCAACTTATCTAAAAAATATTAAATTGAATATATACATAAAACTGTTATTCTTCCAGTTCTATTATATGGACGCGAAACATGGAGGAGAGAGAAACATTAAGGGAAGAGAACATTTTACGAGTATTTGAGAATAAAGTTCTTAGGAAAATGTTTGAACTAAAGAGAGATGAACAGACAAGCGAATGGAGTAGAATACACAACAGTGAGCTACACGATCTTTATAGGAAACCAGACACCGATAAGTCTCGTAGACAGCAATTTGCTGGACATGTGATAGGAATGGGAAATGTAACAGGGCATGGAAGCTTCTGTAGGAAAACCAGAGGGAAAACGCTTGGTTGGTAGACCAAGAATGAAGTGGGAGAATAACATGAACAATCATTTGAGTGAATATATTATAGAGGGGGTGATTCGAAAACGTTACCTCAGTTTAGGGATGTGTGGAGAGCTTATGTTTGCTCTGCTATGAACCTACAGGTTCGATAGTGCCAATGAGGTAGTTATGTGATTTCACTGGTTGAGTACTCTCTCTTGCCTGTTGAAATAACGCTTTTCAGTTATTATAAATGTATATCGTTCAGAAAAAAATCTTGGAGTGATGAATTGTCTCCTGATAATTAGTATTCACTTATTTTAATGCTCAACACATGCACTTAAGTGTTTGACAAATTTACTTAATTTATCTTCTTTTTTTTTTTAACAAGGAGGCTTCTGTTATTCTCGCATTTCTTGCCACAGTTGTTGCTGTTTGTACGTAATAAATCACATAGGCGTGAAAGTACACAATGCTAACATTCAGACTTGATAAATGTGTATGTAATGTTTGTAGATTTAAACTCAAATGTTACTGACATTTCAACTTATTGTCGTTTTAGAGAAGCTTGAAAAATTACATATCGCACAAATAAAAATCATATTTGAATAAGGTCTTCTTCTTCTTCCTTTCCAGGATTAGGTCAATGCGACCTGTTCCGGTCTCAAGTCCATCGTTTCCTTGGCCGTCCCAAAGATCTTTTTCCATGTGGTTTGTAGGTGTTGATCTTTTTGGGTAATCTTGTATTGTACATTCTGTCTAAATGTTCTTTCCATTGGTATTTGTGCTCTTCTAGTTTATCGACTATTGAAAATATATCCAGTTCATTTTTTTATTGATTCATTGTGTAATCTATCCATACGTGCACATCCTTTTACGGACTTAAAGGGTAGAGAATGACGGGCGGATCTGAGGATGAGCTCTCAGACTCTACAAAAGGCTCCAAATAGTCAGCGAAAATATAGGCACTCTCTACCAAATCCTTCCATCTACCTTCATGTGGTGGGACTGTTTTTACTGAAGATGGAGGGTGAATGGCGAGTTTCTGACGCCATAAAACCAGATGCTCGGGGCAGACAGAACTTTGTAGCATTGAAAGGCAGTCTGTCTAGGAGAAAGACAACTCCGAAATTAAACTCTGGCCCTCCAGGTTGGGGGTTTTGCGGTTGGGCTGGTAACCCACCCAAGTAAAAAAAAAATCACTCAGAAGTTTCAAGTGCGAATACGAAACCCGGAGAGATATTTGAATAAGGTGAGAGAGAAATCCACTTATAGCTGGGAAAGATCGGAAAACTCAATTTTTTCTATTTTTTTCTTATGAATACTGTTCTTTAAGCCGTATCATATGGTGATAAAATATAAATAGATTCTTCATTTTATTAGCTACAATATAACATTTTTGTTATAGATAAATCTAAAAGGGAGGAAGTTCTTGTTTGTTCCAGTTTTGGACTTCTCTGGTATTTCCTAGGGATGAGCGAATTATACAGGATGAACGGTAATTATACCGACAAACTTCAGGGACTGATTCCTGACTGGAAATGAAGGAAATAAAATATCCTATAAACATGTGTCCGGAAATGAACGATGTGCGTGCAACAATATCGTCCCGGCACCACAGATATAGGGGGGGACGGGCAAAAATTCTTTCATTCCAAGTCACAGCAGATGTTTCAAGTGGGCCTCCATGGGATGCAATTGCACGCATTCACACATCGTAATCAGGGATTGCCTCACTCTTTCGCATGTTCAGGCCTCTCTCCGTATGTGCGTCATTCAGGCGACGTGGACACGCTGTTGAAAGGGCACGGACATCAGGAGACAAAGAAGAATGATATAATTATAAACCAAAAGAGAGAAGATCAGAGAAATTGTTGGGAAGACCATTGACGAGATGGAAGGACCAATTCGACCTATAATGAGATCGGAACAGGCCATTGGGCTTAATCCTTGTTGTTGTAGATGATGATGATGATATCAGGAACTGGTTCAGCATATACAATGCTTTTCAGATGCCCCCAAATGTAAAAATCCAGGGGGTATTAAGTCCGGTGTTCTAAGCAGTCCATGACAAACAGGGCCGAGAGAATAATGCCATTCGTAAGTGCCATCTACCGTTGGCAACGATGGCATTTAGGGACACTTTATACATATGAAATTTTTAACTCCATTCCCAGTCAGGGTGGAGATCAGTCCCTGCGGGGTATCGGTTGTGTAATTAAAAAATCATACTATATATCCTACTGAAGTTCGTAATTCTTAAATAGTTAGTCTTGATTAATAAATTGAGTTAGGTCTTACGACTCACCTGCTAAATTATTATTAAAATAAACCTCATAGTGTCATTTACTTTAAGTGTTAATGAAAATGTCTACTACTCAAGTCATAGGAAGACAAAAAACAACGTAAGTTATTAATAATTTTTTAATAACGGTTAACAAGATGGCGGTTTCAAAAATACGTAACCCAATACATGCATTTCATAACAATTTTTCTAAAATTAAAGAAGAAATTAAAATAATTTAAGATTAAAAGAAGAAAGGAGAAAAATAGCTGCTGATATTAAATTTATTAATAGATGTTCAAAATTAGGAATAGTACCAAAATTTATCACAAAATCGATCAGAAATAACCAATATAAATAAAGAAAAATTATCAGAAAATAAAACCTTAAAAAACATTACGCGAAGATAAATAAAATAGATACTGAATTACACTTTCCGAACTGAAATTTAACGAAAAATTTTGGGCAAACCATTTAGGAAAATTTAGAAAAGAATTTTTACAACCAAGTTAACGTAATCAAGAAAAAATACACACACCGCAAGTAAAGGTTTTAAAACCAAATAAAAACGTTAAGAACAAAATAAAAAATCCACATAATAATAAAACCACAAATTATGGAAATAAAGATATACGAAAAATAAAATCAATATATCTTCTGAAAACTTCAGCTAAGAAAACATCTAACTTTGGGGGGGGGGAACTACAATAATGGGGCGAGTCCTAAAGTTTATCCCAATTTATTCATTAAAAAACTTCTTAGTGTCACGTTCTTTAAATATTAGATTTCTTCGGATGTGTCTAAATGGTACAAAGTGTAGGGTGCATGTAGGCAAACAGTTTTCGGATACTTTGAAATCCACATTGGATTAATGCAAGGAGACGCACTATCTCCTCTATTATTCAATTTCGTACTAGAGCATGCCATCAAATCTTTAGAGGACGAAGAAGCTTGCAACTCAATGGTATTAATGAGATGTTAGTTTATGCTGATGCTGTAGTACTCTTAAGCGATAGTGACGATATACTAAGGGCCAACACATTCTGTTGAGTAACACTAAGAAAATGGGACTGGAAGTAAACATCAATAAAACAAAATATATGTTCACACATAGAAATACACTATATAATGGAATTGGACAATTAATGATAAATTAGGAAAATTTTGAAGAAGTACATTCAAATACCTAGAAACATAAATTAAAAATAGAAATGAGATGCACAAAGAAATTAAACATAGGCTCAATTCTGGAAATATATGCTATTAAGCATTACTGAGACTCTTGTCCCAACTTCTCTAAAAAAAAAAAAGTAAACTGAAAATATATAAAACTGTTATTCTCTCGTTTGTATTATATGGATGTACAACATGGGCTCTTACTTTAAGGGAGGAGAAAATATTACGAGTATTTGAGAATAAAGTTCTTAGGAAAATTGTTGGACCAAAGAGAGATGAACAGACAGTTGAATGGAGAAGACTATATAACAGTGAACTACATGGTCTGTGTAGGAAGCCAGATATAATAAGGACAATCAACTCTCATTGATTTCGATGGGCGGGACATGTGGCACGAATGGGGGATGAAAAAGGAGCATGGAAGCTTCTTGTAGGAAAACCAGAAGAAAATGCCCAGTTGGTAGACCAAGAATGAGGTGGAAGAATAATATTAACCATGATTGAGGGGAGTAGGTTATACAGGGAATTGATTGGGAAACATCAGCTGAGGATAGGGATGTAAAGGTAAAGTGAACACACGACTGGGCTCAGGAGGCCCTTGGGGTAGTAGAAAGTTAAGGCTCCCACTTTTTCTAGAAAATTGGCACTTGATGTCAGTCTGGTTGTCAGCCCTACACGATGACCGCCTTTAACCCCAAAACAAGCGTACTGTACTCATTTACGTTAGAGGCTGAGTCGACCACAGGGTCATAGTGCCTCCAAAATGTTTTGGGTCAGTTTAAAAATCCTGACCACACCGAGACTCGAGCCCTGAACTTTCCGGCTTGTAGCTTATTGCCTCACTCATTAAGATACCGCTTGCCCCAAGGATATAGATGTATGGAGAGCTTATGTGTGCGCCGCCATGAACCTACAGGTTCGATAGTACCAGTGAGTTAGTTAATTGATTGGATAATTCAAATAATGAGTTTTCAGATTAAACATCAAACATTTAGTTTTGATTTCTCTGCTGTGTGTGTGTGTGTTTGTGTGTGTGTTAGTGTGTTTTGTGTTTTTGTGGCCAATAGTGTGACGACACCACTCTCTCCCCTTTGCGCTCTCGCCATGTCTCGCTCTCCCACACTCACAATTGTGTCCCCTAGAATTGAAATTGAATTTAGTGATAGGATTTGCCTCTAGTTTACAAAGCTCTGTAGAAGCAAACATAAAGATATCAGGGTTTGGAGTGGTATATAGGAAATGCATACTGTCTCACTCGTTCTCGGGTTAGCGTAAATCACCGTAATGGTCTACGAAACTGTGTTGGATTGTTTAGCAAACTGCTATTTGGATATCAGCAACCTAGTGGAATTTCTCTTGGAGTTGTTAACAGCAATGCAAATGTTGTTCCTGTCTGAAGTAGGGACTTGTAAATGGGGATTTTGTGGTTGGAGAATCATGGCCTGGGATAACTCACCTCATTCAATTTAACCCTTGTACAAGTGGAGAAGTATTGGCTAATTTCTACAAATCTGCTAAAAGTGTTCATTCTCTAAGCTGTAATGCGTTACTGAGTGTGTCAGAATCTACTACACTACTACAATGGCGAGCCCAATGTTGAGGCTTAGGCATCTCCTTCGTTAGGAGTTACTAGACCAAGATAACTTATTTACGCTGATTTGCCCATAGATGCCATGAATCGTAGCCTATCCGGATTTTTAAAATACATTACGAAACTCCGTCGAGGTCACTGTGTTTTAAAGTTTTAAGAATTGTGAAACAGTATCTGATATCTCAGCCGTCCTCAATAATTTTCAGCGTTGTTTTATAGGAGGCCTTTCGATAACTTGAGTATCATCTTCTGCTTTCATTGTACCAAATTTAAAGCAAAAGATGATACTTAAGTTATCCAAAAGTCTCCTATAAAACACTGCAAATTATCTTATAAAAATGAAAGCGGAAAATGATACTTAAGTTATCGAAAAGCCTACTATAAAACAACACTGTAAATTATTTTATCAAAATGAAAGCGGAAGATGATACTTAGCTTATCGAAAGGCCTCCTATAAAACAACGCTTCAAATTATTGAGGACGACTGGGATATCAGGTACTGTTTTACAATTCTTAAAACCGTAGAATAGTATCCGATCAACATGTCTACCCAATGAGACATCTATAGTCTGTCCAGCCTAAGAAAAACACTTGAGGACGGGAAATCCTCGAAGCACATTACTGTTGCAGTTACTGCGATTTGTTAATGGCCAAAGCATAGTTCAGCGGAGGCGGAAAAAAAAATAGAAAATGTATTCGATTAATATAATTACATAGTTGAAGCTATTTATGTGAACTATAATTGATTAGGATGCAGTATACATCTAGATCTTTCTTCGAAGGTCGGAGAGTTACTAAAACTTCGCATTTTTTTGAAACTGGTCGATTCTTGAGAGGAAGTTGATTCCTAGTTACAAATATGGCGACTGTCGTGTAGTTTATGGTAACTAAACTCGGTGATAACATGTTGTGATCAAAATTATATTTTACATTATATAATTATTTGAATTGTAAATTTATAATTTAATTCGTTTTCGACATACGTTTGTGTGTTAATACAACCTGAAATATTACAAATTGAAACAATTTTTGTGTGTTAATTTATCGGCTTGTAACAAACAGCTGACGGAGGTCGCATGAAATTATACACGTCCTACGCGGAATAATACTTTCGGAAGTTAAATGTCAAAGTGTGTTTCTTAGACTGGACAGACAATAGTAGACAATAAGGTATTACTATAGGGTTTTATACGTCTAGAAATTGCTGTTCCTCTTATGGAGCAATTCTTTCTAAAAAACATGTCCTTTTATGTGAGATTGATTTATTAATTTATTTTAAATAAATATTTCATCATCATCATCATCATCATCATCATCATAGTACATTCACGAATTTAGGCCATATGTTGACCTGTTTCGGCCTCAAGACAAACACCATCCAGAAGTATTTTGAGTGGACGTCCTGGTCTTCTTCGTCCTGCAGGTTGATATCTTAACATTAGTTTGGGTATTCTGTGATCTTCCATTCGATGAACATGTTGCATCCATCTTGACTTATAATCAGAAATTTTGTTTTCTAAAGATTCCATGTGTAATTCTTCTAAGATGTCTTCATTTTTTTTTGTGATCTAGTAGTGTGTATCCTGCAGTCCTCCGAAGATATCTCATTTCAGCAGATCTAAGTCTCTGTATATCCTTCTGTTTCAACGTCCATATTTCGCTACCATACAAAAGAGTTGGAAGAGCCAGTGTTTTATACACTTTCAGTCTTGAATGTTTTTGGACTAACTGTGGCTTGAAGACAGAAATTTATTAACCCTAAAATTCTTAAAAATTTAGATATTTTTGCATTTACATCCTTTTCTTCTTCATATGAGATATTGCATCCTAGATATGTAAAATTATTCACCTGCTCCAAAATTTTATTGTCCAGTACAATTTTACTTCTGACAGGATCTACACCTTGAAATGCCATAATTTTTGTTTTTTCTGTAGATATCTTTAATCCATATTCTTCTGTAATTCTGTTAAGTTCATTAAATTAAATATTTTCACTTGTAACTTTGCCAAGAAGGTGGATGCCCGATTTATATAAAACATAACCCATATGGGACGTATAAATAACACGCAATTGTTAAATAAAGTTAGGAGTTAACTCAATTATAATAATTATTGGAACAGCGGCTGGAGTAGATGCCATTGAATCATCCTCTTTCAATGAAACTTATTTTGTCACGTACAGCCGTGGTTAAAAAATAGGCGCAATTATTGTATCACATATAGTTTATAATGCTCTGAAGCTACTGGCGTTTCTGTAATCACAGTCTATAAAATTCCAAATTTTAATATCTCTAGCGCCACGATATTATGTAAAGTCCTAACATTCCATGTTCCTAGGAACATGTCCCTGTGTTTGAGCCTTTGACATGGATTCTCTGAAGTAGTCTTCACCCGGTGAACCGAATGAGAGAGTATTTTATCTCCTGAAAATGTAACCCCAGTAGAACATTTCGTGACGATTATATCTTCTTCTTCCTTCCAAGTATTAGGCCAAGGCCTGTTACGATCCTATAGAACATTTTCCCTCCAGCGTTTCATAGGACGGCCCAGTGATCTTCGTCCTCTTGGTATATAATTATAAACAACTTTGGGGATCCGATTTGAACTCATTCTTTCGAGATGGTGTTTCCAATTTAGTTGGTACTGTTTAATATATTCCAAAATTGGCGTAGTCTTCAATTCTTTTAAGATATCGGTGTTCCTTTTCCGATCCCATCTGGTGTAACCCGCTGTTCTGCGCATGAATCTCATTTCACAAGCCGTTATTCTGCTTTCATGTTGTTTTTTTAGTGTCCATGCTTCACTACCATAGGTCAACACTGGTCTAGCTAAAGTGTTATATAAACGTAATCTGGTGTTTTTTTGTACAAGGGATGGTTTCATAACTTGATTAATAATTCCTAAACTTTTATTATAACTAGTAACGATTATATTTAACGGCGAAAGATCGTCACTTTATCGATCAAGGTACTTTTTTCGTCCGGCTTATTACCTTCGACCTGTTCGGCATGGGTAACTCTTTCGGCAGCAATGCTACCGCCGGCAGAGCTCTCAGGGCCATTTAAGCCAGTTCACCACGATAAGGTAAAGTTACCATGTTGGGGGATCTTCTTCTTCACTTCACGGGCTAGACAAATAGCCTGTTGTTCTGTCCATCATCTTTTCACTGGTCTTCCTACATCCCTTGAACCTCTTGGCTTGTAGTTAAATGCTGCTTTTGGTAATCTTGTTACATTCATTCTTTCTACATGTCTAAACCATGTGTCTCTAAATTCCTTGATTTTATCATTCAGTGGATATATTTAACTCTGTTCTTACATCTTCATTTTTTATCCGATCCGATCTTGTGCATCCTTTTGTTCTTCTAAGGGGGATATTCCAATAATGAAACCTAGGAAAGAAGGAAGTAGTAAGGTCAACCAAATACTGACCTATATATTTTTTTTGAAAATGCAAGGAAGTTGCTTCAGAAATTACTAATAGACAGAATACGTTCTTCATCATTTGTACAGAAATAGTTTTTTTGTCATTTTTTTGTGCATCCTAGCAACTGTCCTGTCCTAAATGTTCTCTTGTCTACGGGTGTAAACTGAAGGTGTCGCCTGTAATCCTTTAATATAATAATCCGACGTAATATCATTATGCTAATATTTACACACATGCTTCAGTTACTGAGCAAACACAACAGTGCGCATGAGCCGGGCGGAGGGGAATCCCTGCGCTGGAATTATTGAAGCGTGTACTTCTCTTGTAGATCAAATAACGTCCCCACCCTCGTAAGGTGACAATGCAACAGAAAACCACTTAACTCGATTATCACTGTTCGAAAAATATCCACAGAGTGTTATAAAGGGAATACTTTTTAAATTACATCACCATCATCATCATCTTCTTTTCTTATTATTATAATTATTGTTATTATTATTATTATTATTATTATTATTATTATTATTATTATTATTATTATTATTATTATTCATAATTTGTAGGATGTTTATCCTGTTTTTCCAAAATCACTCCTCGGAGAATATCAAATTACATCTGCTTCCCCATAAAGATCATGTAACTACTGTTTCACAGTCTTCTCCATTCACCTGTCTCTTCGTCTGTCTTTGGACCAAGACAATTTTTATGACTATTTAACTCATGCCCCAAATGGGAGTCAATGACCAATCACATTTCAATGATTTTTTATTTACAACCAATCACAGTCGTGTTTCGCCTAGAATTTACCAACTAAAGTTTATCATAATAAAGAAAGCACCTCCTTTTTAACATTCTGAGTACGTCGTAGCATTATTTTGCAGTGACTGACTATCTAAGAAATACGACTACCAGATTGTATATATATATAGGCTACATATATAGTGCATGAATGTCAACAGAAAGAGCATACGAGAGATAATATCAAAACATATGATTATACCATTAACAATTGATTATACCATTAAAAAAAAGAAGAAGAAAAAAAAAAGGAAACCACTGTTTGCTCTTTCTTAAACGAATTATTTTCCAGGAAACGACGTTCCAGAAAAATGTAATTGACATATTTACAATAGAACATCAGAAATTAATTAATACCTATAACGTTGGTTATAAATTTCTCCACTAGGGTGCATTCTTACAACACGCAGCGGGCCCGGGTCCGACTCCCGGTTGGGACAGGCTCTTGGGTGAGTTTTTTTCGGGGTTTTTCCTCCCCTGTAAGACAAATGTCATAAAGCTTGGGGCCCAACAGTCGCCGAAAATCATCCGGCAATCATCATCGTCATCATCATCCTTCACCGGTGTGGAATGCAACGGGAAGCTACCACGTCTATAATTCTCTAATAAACCTGCGAAGCACAGCATGAAAATGCTATGATTGCAGTGAAAGACCTGCCTTCGGACAGAATGCTATGGATGGATGAGTTTTTAAATAATCGTACATTTTTCTCCTCTGTTTAAGTAAGAGTCGATGTAACGCATCAATATAATATATCAGTTTTATAGGTATATTTTGAATCTATTTTTCTAGAGAAGTTGAGATGTCAAGAGTCGTTGTAAAACATAATAGTATGCTTTTCCAGAATAGAGCCTATGATTAATTTATTTGTGCACCTCATTCCAGTTTGTAATTATTGCTCCCAGGTATTTGAATTCAATTATTTCTTTAAAATGTCCCTCATTTGTCATTAAATGTCCATTTTCTTTATATAATAAATTTCTATTTATGTCCATCGCTGTGGTCTCGAGGTAGCGTGCTGCCTTGTCAGGCAGCTGGCCCGGGTTCGATTCCCGGTCGGAACAGGCTCCTGGATGAGGTTTCTTTTAGGGGTTTTTCCTCATCTGTAAGACAAATGTTAGGAAGCTCAGGGCCCAACGGTCCCCGAAAATCTTCCGGCCATCATCAGTGAAAGATCTGCCCTCTGGCAGAATTATTGTGGATGGATGGATTTAGTTTTATCGATGTTTACTTCCAATCGCAATTTCTTAGTATTACTCAATAAGGTGTCCTTTTGGCCCTTAGTATCTGCTCCCTATCGCTTAATTATAATATTTATATTAACAATGCCAATAATAATAACAATAATAGTAATAGTAATAAATCTTTATTTAAGCTGGCAGAGTTAAGGCCATATGACTTTTTTTTCCACTCAACCAGCGAATAATAAAATCATACAAAAATTAAATACTTCTTACAATCTTAAAATATTACTAAAATATACACTAACAAAACATGGAATAGAAATGAAATAAAATGAAGTAAGAAAAGCTTCCTAAATGAATATTTATAGGTATTCGTGTACAAAATATTGAATATAGTTGTTATGCAGGTAATAAGTTGAATTACTAGGCATAGCCCTAATAAAGACCCAAAATTTCATCATCTTCTGATATTGGATGGAGAAGGAAGATCAGTTAAAGCGTTATTGGCAATTTTGAGTAATGGATGATTGGTATGTTTTCATCATCGGCATGTACCAATAGCTTATTAACACATTCAGTACCGTAAACCAGTTAAGGCGTTTAAAGAGACTATCATGTATGCGGCCGTCGGTCAGTTAACTCGTTTTAGAGCGGGCGCGAACAAACCGCGTTTATATTCGGCGCCTAAAGATTGTGTTGGCTTAGTATGTCTTGGAGATCATAGATGGCATGTAAATATACATTTTCTATTCCCGTTTGACACGTTTAACCTTGGCGAATCCCCTTTTATTTTTAAAACAAACAACACATGGAATTCGTTTACCCAAACTTGCCTGCAGGCTTCAATGCAGTCATATATGTTTCTCGTTATCGCGCTGTTGTTTGTGCGTGAGTGAAACCATGGCAAAAGAAAAAATATCTCACTGAAGAAGAATTAGAGAATATTTTGTATAATAATGATTCAGGTGATGAACTGATTCCTGAATTAGAAGATTCACAAAGTGAAAGTGAAGATGAACTTCCACTTCCTGAAATTGATACGCCGATACCATGTGATGTCAATCACCCAAGTTATTTCACCATCAAATCCTACTAGGATACCTCCTTTAGGTATGTACAAAATTTGAATTTTCTTGGATTAATAGTTTGTAAATAATGGTCAATTTTCTGAAGTGCCGCGAAAAGGGTAGCTGGAGTATTTAAATGGCTGGCCTGTGGGTTTAAATGCCCTGCTCAGTGCCTGGTACTAAATGTGTTAATATGATTGCGGTGTACCCCTTTTTAACTCTTCAAAGACTTGATTGCATGTTCTTGTATAAAACGCAATAATAGTAACGGACGTTATATTAATTATTTTCGCTTAATTGGTTATTCATCTTTAATAATCGAGGAGCCCCCGGAATAACGTTGTATGGGGTGAGATTTTTGTTGAATAATGATGTATAGAACATCCTACAGATGGTGTGAATTAACATAGTCCTATGTGTTATAGTTAACTCTGTGAAGGGTAAATTTTGGATTGAACATTGGCATTCCTAGAAGAATGTTGTATGGCCACAACAATATATCGCGCCTATAGTGTGACAGTTTTGTCCTACTGCTTTAAAATACGATTTAAATGAAGGAAGAAAAATAATCATTGAGTGAATGGAAAAATGATCAAAAGAAGAAACTGAGGAACGGTGGACAATAATATGTGAATAGAAAATAGAAACAAATCATTACAATACCTGAACCCAGTCAGGTTATTAATATTATTTAGCCTATGTGATTGTGTGCCTGAAAAAAGTTATTTTAGAGTTATGTAACGTTATTCCACTCTAAATGTTTGTTTGTGTTTAATGGGAGAACCTAAATTTAACTGTGTCATATCTGTGCCATGAAAATATTATTATAAACCATTAAAGTCACAATATGTCATATGGGATACATCAATTGTTTTAATTTATATAATAGTTTCAATAGAACTGAAGATAGCTAACATCTAGGCCCTGCCGTCCACCCCTTGGGATACCTCGGTCGTCATGACCATACTCCCAAGTCCTAGTCCTCCCTATCCTATTTTCGCGTCCACGTTAAAGTTCACGGTCCTTAAACCAACACCCCAGGGAGAGAGTGTTGGAGTTTGCACTTCTGGGCAATTGCTGAGCTACATAGTACATCAGGTCGCTCAATCCTGACGACCCCACAGTTGGTCCACGGGCTCCATGAGCCTAGCCGGGAGGACTGCTGTCGCAGATCCACTGACCATTCCCCTGTTCTGCCTCCAGGGACGTGTCCTGCAGCCGTTGTGAGACCGGCTAGGGCTACAAGCCCAACAGTGTGAGACTTTTAGTACGTCCAGGTGCTCATCTCCTGGCGACCCCACAGTTTGTCGACGGGCCCCTAGGCCAAGCCAGGAACCAGTACAGTAGCTCCCCGCTGGACTGGTCCGAGCCGAGCCCTGGTGTGCCCCCAGGGACGCCTTCTGCAGCTGTTGTGGGCCAGCACGGAGCTCGCAAGCTCCAACAGATGAGCAATTAGTACGACAAGGCGCTCAACTCTTGGCTACCCCACTAATGGTTCACGAGTCCCTTGGACTTAACCGGGAGGACTGTCTAGCAGATCCACCGATCTTTACCCCAGTGCACCAGCTGGGGACGTGTTTGGTTGCTGAAGTGGGTCCAGCCTGAGCATTAGTACGTCAGGTCGCTCAACTCCTGACGACCTCACAGATTGTCCTTGGGTCACTCGGTTCCAGAGTCGGCGCTAAGTCCCACAGACCAAAAGACCGCGCTTCCTCTTTTCCCGAGCTTATTGACCTGGTGGTAATTCCCAGCATTACGCCCGGTATTGTCCCATCCAGCCCGTTCGCAAGACTAGGCCTAGTCGTGTAGCTGCTGTGAGGCAGCCCACTGAGCAATGTAGGCATCCAGGTGCTCATCTCCCATGGTGCCCCCACAGATGGTCTCAGGTTCAATGAACCAAGAGAGCAGGAGCGCCAGATCTCCCACTCTCCCACCACCCCGCCAACGGCGGCACAGGCCCCCGCTGTGGGCCGGGATAGTTCAGGCTTGACAGCAGGCCCCTATCGCAAATAATTTTCCTGCTGACCCCACTCATGGTCCGCGAGTCCATCGGACTTGGAAGGGAGGACTGACTAGCAGATCCACCGACCTTTCCCCCACTACGCCACCGAGGGGACGCGTTTTGCTGCTGGAGTGGGCGCAGCACGAGCTATATAGTATGTCAGGTCGCTCGAGTCCTGACGACCCCACAAATGGTCCGCGGGTTCGGTCTGGACCTAGCCGGGAGGAATGCAAGCAAACCACCGACTGTTCCCCTATCCGCCACCCGGGGACGCGCCCTGTTGCTGTTGTGAGCACAGCTGGGGTCCGACGGACCCCCAGGGTGAAGATAGCTAACAATGAGAAATTACTGAAATGTGTACGGAATTACACATTATCTAATGTAATAGCATTTATGTACGATGTCGTTTTCTTTGCGGTCCGCCACATTTAAATAATTGTAGGCAAGGATTAGGCCATTGGCCTGTTCTGCTTCAGGATAGAAATTTATCCCTCCATCTCTTCTTAGGTCTTCCCGGGTCTCTTCTCCCTGTGGGTCTGTAGTTCAATAGCTGCAGAGGTAGTCTAATATTTGGCATTCTAAGAAGGTGTTCATGCCATTTATTTTGGTATATGTAAATGGTTTCAGTTATTGCTGGTTTTTTGAGAGCTGTGCAGATATCTTCATTACGCATGTGGTCGTAAAGCGTATAATCCGCTAAAGGTGTTCGTAACTTAATTTCTGCATCTACTATCCTATTTAATTTACCTATAGTAAGAGTCCAGGTTTCAGAACCAAAAAGTAGAGTTGGAAGAGCCATTGTTTCATAAAATTTTAGAATTGTATCTGGGCGTACTTTTCGGAGAAGAGTGTTTTTTTTTTTTTGTTCCTAAACGTTTTTTGGAATTTGACCAAATTTTATGTCTATGTCTTTACATGTGTCGTAGGAAATGTTGTAGCCAAGATAAGTAAAGTTATTAATTTGTTCTATTATATTGTTGTTTAAATATCAAACACGAGAAATTACTGTTTTACCAATTTAAGGGTTAAAAAGGTGCTTCGCTTTTTACACTTATATCTGCTTTGTTTTAAAAATTATATTAATAATAAGTAAAAGGTTCGCCCGAATAGGCATTGGTTATAATTAATCTTTGCTATATTCGATCAGTGTTTTTGTGTTCTTTGGGCACTTCGGTATGTGGTACCGTTCGCATCTATGGCTGCACAAAGTCGATGCACAGTTTTAATTTGGACCGCGATACTTCTTGTTTTCACACACCTTGTGTTGAAAACCGTGCACAACATAGCGCGTCACAGCATGTCGCTGGTCCTGGTTAGCTTTTGTCCAGTTTCTCTCTGTCATGGCTCCTGTAGCATAGAAATCAAGGTCTATCTCCCTCTTCTTCAATTTGCTTCGGTGTACGAGTTTTATGTAGGGGTCGGTAGTTGGCAGAATGTGTTTCATCTTGAAATCTTCTGCATAGAACGACTGTCTTGCAAGTTCATATACAAGTCTCAACGGGGTTGTTTTCCCCACCCATAGAGCCACTTTAAGGAAACGTGCCTTAACCTTCTCTATCCTTTCGAGATCGCTAAGTGTCAGCTTCTCCCATATAATGTCTATGCCGTATGCTATGATTGGCGATATCGTTGTACCGAATAATATCATGGACGTGGGTAGTGACAGTCGAGCTAGATTTTTATAATTTATATTATCATCATCATCCGGTATCATGGCAGCTGCCGCCGTCTTCCGGAAACCAAACGCCGTTCCTCTCCGTCGATACATTGATCTTCCTCCAATCCTCTTGATATTCATAGCTGCTTATACCCCTTCTATCCAAGTTTTCTTCGGCCTTCCTCTCTTCCTCCTTTCCATTGGGATCCATTCATAACACTTTTAGGCAATCTTTGCTCTGGCATTCTTTTGACAACGCCATACCACTGTAATATTTTCTTTTCTATAATGTCTATGATGTCCGGCTCCTCTTGTACATCCATAATTTCCCTTATTTCTTTATTTCGTATTCTATCCATTCTAGATTTTCCAGCTGATCTTCTTATAACATCCATTTCTGCACTTAAAATTCTTTTCGTTTCCCTGGCAGGAATTTGCCAAACTTCAGCATCATATGTTAAAATGCTCTGAATTATGGTTTGATATATTTGTAATTTTGTATTTTTTGTAATATTTTTGCTCCACGAAACAGAGTTTAAAGCATTTTATTGCTTGTTTTGTTTGAGCGATTCTATTCTTATTTTCCACTGTGTTATCGCCTGAATGGTCTAATTTTGTTCCTAAATAAGTGCATTCAATAATATGTTTCAGTTCTTCTCCATTGTTGAAATTTATATTTTTTTCTCCTGTACGCAGATATTTAGTTTTCTCAATGTCTATGTGAAGTCCCCATTTTTCATATTCTTCTTTTAGTTTTCAGCCATATATTCTATGTCATCGTGGTCTTGTGCTATTTTATATTATAATATTTATGTAATTAACTCTTAAATTGACGGAGACTATTTTTTTCGAGTCAGTTGTTTAAGTATGGCTGACCGCTTTGAAAACGAAATCACGCACAAATGTTATTATTAGATATATTGTGTAATTCGACACAATTAAAGTAATTTCTACTCTTTTATTTTCTTTAGATTTATTTAAAATATTAAATAAAATGCCTAAGAAAACAAAATTTTTATATTCTTACTGTTTTTTCTCATTTCCCTAAAATATTTTTGTTCCTGCAACGTTATTCCGAGGGACTTCTCAATTAAAAAAAAAAATTGCGTATTTAAGCAACTTTGAAATATTGCTAACAACTGTGTGAGGACACAATGAAGTACAGCATGTGATTAATGCTCGGTTCACATTCTGAAAACACAGAAATAAAGCCAGCCTACAACAAGGCATATGTGGGGCACTGAATAATACAAGCAGGAATTTTGGCATCCATAGTAGCTTTGAAATCAATACTTCCCATCGCTTCGGACTGCCACAGTTCCGTGTTCTCTATTTACGTAGAAAAATCCTCTGAATTTTACATTTTTTTACATCGCACTTGCTCACGAGTTTCCCATTTCTCCTCCATTTTAATGAGCTAGATCCAAACTTGGTCTTGAAAAAATAATCATAAGCTTAGAATAACTTTACTTTCTCCGCAGACTTACCAACATTATTTATTCATATTTTCATCATGCTTTTACATGTTAAAGAACTCCTCAAAAGTCGTCTATTACTCGCCCAAGTTAAGTCTGCACGGTTGGAGGGAAAGTGTGTTAGCGCTACTGTCGCAGAACTACACTCAGATTCAACCCAGGAAGTTACTGTGTGTTTGGAATAGGGAACTGGGTTGCCATTTTAACAGTTAAAGAACTCCTCAAAAGTCGTCTATTACTCGCCCAAGTTAAGTCTGCACGGTTGGAGGGAAAGTGTGTTAGCGCTACTGTCGCAGAACTACACTCAGATTCAACCCAGGAAGTTACTGTGTGTTTGGAATAGGGAACTGGGTTGCCATTTTAACAGTTAAAGAACTCCTCAAAAGTCGTCTATTACTCGCCCAAGTTAAGTCTGCACGGTTGGAGGGAAAGTGTGTTAGCGCTACTGTCGTAGAACTACAGTCAGATTCAACCCAGGAAGTTACTGCGTGTTTGGAATAGGGAACTGGGTTGCCATTTTAACAGTATTTTCTTGAGAGAAATCCTTAAATAAAACTGAAGTATGCAACACAGCAGGTACAGAGTTGTAAGTTGTAGCCGTCCAAGCCACCCCCTCTTAAAAACAAAATAGTTACCTCTTGTCACTGAGCTCGTGCGGACCTGTACTATCCTGTGTGAAAGTATCGACTCTCATATTTACTATAAAACTAGTTTGCATACCGTAAAAGAAAAACTATGTTTTTTTTAATATATAGTACATAGATTTGGAAAAAGTACTGCTAACCATGCCCTTCCTCCCCTCCCTAAATAAACAAATACCGTTATTATGAATTTGGCAACATCTACCCCCTGTACGTAGGGGGACACTGGCGTAGCCCGTAAGGTCTGTAGTAACTTCCTGGGTTGAATTAGAGTGTATTTCTCTATGGAAGGGGAATCGATAAACATATGAATTATCATTACCATGGTCCCTATGAATATAGAATGCTGCTTAACAGTGAACTACATGGTCTTATAGAAAGCTAGATATAATAAGAACAGTTAAGTCTCGTATACTGCTATGGGCTGGACATGTGGCACGAATGGGGAATGAAAGACGTATGTGGAACCTTCTTGTAAGAAAACCAGAGTGGAAACGTCCAATTGGTAGACCAGTATTGAGGTGGGAAAATAACATGAACTATGGATTGAGGGAAGTAGATTATACAGGGAATAATTGGAAAAAATTAGCTCAGGATAGGGATGTGTGGAGAGCTTATGTCCATGCTACCATGAATCTATGGGTTCGATAGTGCCAGTGAGTTAGTTAGTAATGGTTCCTTGAACAATTGGTCAGCAAGCTTACTCCTGGTTCCGAGCTTGTTTTAACTACTTTTAGGCTTTCACGGCCGGTGTCTTGATTCCTGAACTCGTCTTACGGGATGAATTAGCGAAAGTTTTCCGTCTCCTCTAAGGCAAATGTTGGGAACGTTTTAGGGCCAAATAGTCTCCGAACACTATTTCGTATCAGAATCATCCTCTGATATTTGACTTGTTTGATATAAATGCGTCAGTCGTTGTTTTATAATATATGTCTGTGCCATCACGGAGGTGGCCTCGCATTGAGCTGATCGTTCATTCGGGAAGGCGTTCCATGTCCTTGTGTGGATAAGCAGTGTGCATTCGTTTTCTAGGGTCATAAAATGATTTATATTTTCTTATAGATATGTATACTGACAGATCATGTCCATTTGAAAGATTCCAAATTGCGACAGAAAAAAAGTAGAGCAGAGGGACAACAAACAAACGAAGAAAGGAAAATAAAACTGATAATATTGTTGTAAAGTTTGTGTGTGTGTTTAATGCCTCCAGGTTGTCTTTTTTTGGCATTTCTGGCTTTCTTCCTTGGCTTTGGCGGAATTATAATCTATTTCTTATTTGTGGCACCTGGAAGACGGAGTTACATTACCTCGATTATATTCTAGGTGACTATTTAACTCATGCCCCAAATGGGAGTCAATGACCAATCACGTTTCAATGATTTCTGTTTTACAACCAATCACAGTCTTGTTTCACCAAATATTTATCAATATTAAATTTACCATATTAAAGAAAGCTCCTCCTTTTTAATATTCTGAACAGGTCTGACCATTATTTTGCAGTGACTGACTCTGTAAGAAATACGGCTATCAGATTGTATATATAGTGCATGGATGTCAACACGTAGAGCTTGCAGGAGTTAATATGAAAACATTTGTAGCAATTTATTATACCACCAAAAAAAAGAAACCACTGCTTGCACTTTCTTAAATGTATTTCTTCCCAGGTAATAATCCAGAAAAGTATAATTGTCATATTTACATCATACGACATCAGAAATGAATTAATATACAGTTTGATGTGTTTCATTTTTTCTCCACTAGAGAGCATTCTTACAATATTGCGTTCCTTTGGCAATAAATAGTATGATCTGGTTGCAGTGATAGACAAAAGGAGCAGATTAAGCGTACCAATCGTTTCTCATTTGTTTTCAAACATCGCCGTTTACATTAAATATATAAATATTTTAAAATAACTATATTTAAATCATATTTGTGAGTAAACAGCTTAATTTTATTCGTTAAAAAGTCCTAACAAATGCCACTCTTGATTTCCAAATTCTCTAGATAAATTCACTCCTCACTTTGTGAGTCGTAAATTTATCGATAATTTGGAAATCACTCGTGGCATTACTTATGATAAATAAATGGAATTCCAGAAGAGTCCTTAACCTAAACTTAACCTAAATTCCAGATTATGGGCAGCCATAGGAATAATTCCATTTAAGGAAAAAATCCTATAGTCTGACTGGGAATCGAACCCGGGACGTCATGAACTGTAATCAGAAAGCTGACCACTATCCCTTGAGGCTGGTTGTAAAGTAAATTTCTATTATCTCGAAGGGCATCAGGTTAATTGGATTGAAAGTGTAATGTGTAAGAAGTGACTTCATGAGTTTTGCACATAGCAATAAAATATGTTTTATACTGGTGTTGATAAATAGTCTAACCCTTAAATGGGCAATGTATCCTATAGGATACGTAAATTATTGTTCTTATTCTACCGCTTTCTCCCGTTATAGGTTTGCCGTCTTTAGTTTCCATTTGTTTCTATCATTCCAATCTCTTTCTTCAAAATTCCTATCGTCCATTATAGTTCTGACATAAGTTTTCCATTTCCGTCTGCCATATTTATTTCTTCCAAGGGGTGACCATTGGTACATATTTTTTGGCCATCTTTGATCTTCCATTCTCTCTACATGGCCATACAATTTAAGAGTTTGATTTTTAATCCTCTTAACAACAGATATGATATTCATATGTAAATTAATTTAATTTATTTAATATTTTAATAAAACAAAAGAAAACAAACTAGTTCTTAAATTTGTGTGGAATTACACGATATTATTCAACAATAATAGTTGTGCGTGATTAGGTCCACCACATTTAAATAACAGACTCAATTCACTCTAAATATAACTTCAATGCCCAACTTTCTAAATTCAGGTCGGTTAAGGGGAGAATGGTCAAAAAGAAGATTTCATCAACTACACCAGAACTCAGAACAAGAATATCACCATAGCGCCTAAGAAAATACTCCATACAACGCCGCACCAACCACAATTCTTTTCAAACCCCACAATACCACTTGTAAAAATCTACATACATCTCTCGAACAACACTCACTCTAAACACAACCACAACGTCCTCAGCCATGGTTGTTACACATTTCAATGAAACACAATCCTTTCGGAAACTAACTTCAAAATTAGCGGGGAAAAAAGGCGA
This sequence comes from Diploptera punctata, assembly GCA_030220185.1. Classification (NCBI taxonomy): domain Eukaryota; kingdom Metazoa; phylum Arthropoda; class Insecta; order Blattodea; family Blaberidae; genus Diploptera; species Diploptera punctata. The sequence goes on from JASPKZ010008345.1 coordinate 854,149, forward strand.
AGTCTTGGAACCCGCGAGCGCATTAATAACCATCCAAAAAAGGACTTCCATAGCCGCGAACTAAGGCCGCATTTGGAATTTGCCAGTTTATTAGTAGTGCTAATAGTGGTTACCAATTTAAGGGATACAACATTAAGATAAGTCGTGTTCAGTAATAGTTTGCACTATTTGTAGTCATACACTTAATAAAAACCAAGGTTAAGTAAAATAAACACATTAGTATGTGTGATATGCAAATGGTGCTTTGACTAAAGAGCTCTTCTTTCCTACAATACACCATAGGCTAATACAAAACATTTTATTCCAAATTTAATTTTAACACAATTTATGACTGGCCATGGAAAATTTGGAAGTTATTTAAGGAGATTTAATATTAACCTCACAGTGATCATGATTGTAAATGTCAAGAATCAATACAATCTGTAAAACATGTTTTATTTGATTGTCCTATATTCGAAAGACAAAAATTCTGGTTAAACTTACTTTTAAATGACGATGAGGCTTCTGCCCCAATGTGTGAAGTGATTTTTAAGAACCAAAATTATTATAAACATTTTATGAACTTCATAACAAACATTCATAACAATATGTAGTATTTTCTAAGACGATTTATGTAATTCATAACACTCATTCAAAACCATAAGATAATATTTCTGTTTATAGTATAATATTGTTATAGTAAGCTACAACCCTAACATGCCTTTGTGGTGAAATAGGATTTCAAAATATTTGGAGATTCAATAATAATAGTATATCAACAAAAAAGAAGAAACCATGAAGATAAACAAAATTTGGATCCCAGCACTGCATAACACAACAACGAAGCCTATGACTTCTGCAAACTGCACTACAGCGCATAACTCGGTCCGCGCAGAAAACCCCCCCTCCACCCGGGGTTTAGCTATAAACAGAGAGACAGTTTCCAACGACCAGCCAGTCTGCAGCCGACTGTTGAGTTCACAGAGAGCACGCAGTATCTCCTGATGATGTTTACCGCAGCAGTAGACGAAACGTCGAGTATGAAGACAACCAGACCACGGCCTATAAGCCCGGAAGACGAACCAAATATGGATCAAGATGCCGGCCGTGAAAGCCTACAATTAAGTATATGTGATGTTTGGTTTTGCCATCTTACTCCAGTTGTCTGCGAAAGTTGCCTATTCTGCAAGAAAAAAAAAAATAAATTCAACCTGAACATAGTAATTAATATTTTTAGTTTGATACTAATATACAATTTCAAATACTTCATAGAATTATATATTGCAATATGAAACGGGTATAATATATGACATCTCCAAACAAAGTAAAATGTTGGGCATCTTTCCCTGATCCATTCCGGATGATGCAAACATCCTCTCTCGACAGACGTGTTAATGTCAAGGCCCAGGAGTCATGAGACACGTAAAAGTACCTGAAAATAAGAGAATGCACCTATATTAACCCCTCAGTATGGAGGCGATAGATTGTTACTGAACTGGGGAGGAGCGGTGATTACAACAACCAGAAAGAATGACTTTTTCAATTTTGACATTTAAAACAGCACAAAATTTAAAAATATGGTTACTTTATATACCTAGAACCAGAGTATCTTTGATATAAATGTTCTAGGAATTAAAATATTTATAGTGTTGTAAAAATTTGTTTTATTTTATAATTATTTCGTCAATTTTTATTTAAGATTGATTTTGTCTGCTGTACGATGATAAAATAATATGTAAACACTAACAATGTAAGATACATTAATATATAGAGACATAGATAGATAGATCATAGGTTGATTAATGTCTTTGACATCGTCCGATTCCTAATAGCCAATTTTGTCGGTCCATCCAATCTCCTGGTTGTAGATGTTTCTCCTTCATATATAAACATATTCCCTGACTCCAGCAGGTTTTAGGTCTTCCTCTGCTTCGTCTTTCCTCACGTTTCCATTCCAAAACAGATTTTGGTAGTCGACCCTCTTCCATTCGCTGGACATGTCCGTACCATCTTAATTGCTGAGTTTTAATGTAATCTAAAATAGTGTCTTCAATCTTCATTTTCTCCCTTATAACTGAGTTCCTAATTTTTTCTCTTCTTGAAATTCTTGCGGCCCTTCGTACAAAATCCATTTCCGCTATAGAGACATACATTTTAAATAAAGAAATCTCATTGATATACACAGTTGGGAAATTTCAGGACATTATTTTAAATTTTAAAGGCATATATTTGTACATGGATTATTGCCAGGTATATTATATCGGTTATAAAAAATAGGAAAAAAAAAATTTATGCAGTCAGATGGAACATTCAAAATTTTGCAGTCTAATTTACAGTTATAATAATGGTCTCTTAAAATTCTATAAAGAAGAATATCTTTACGCATTGTAACAGTCCAGCCGCTGAGTCTCCAGCCCTGACATTTAGGTTGTACGAGGGGTAAAGGGAGAAACTCGCCCTCTACTGCCAATAAGGAAATAGTTGAAATGAGAGTGAACGTCTGCCACAACCAATCACTGCTCTTGACTTCGCTAGTGAAGTTTCAAATTGTTATGATGTTGTCAGCTGTATTTCTGCTAACCGCTATGAATTGATATTGCGCGTGGTACATAAAGTGACCCCACCCACTGAATATCCATATCGGCAACACTGTCGTGAAAAGTCAGTGCCGAAGACTCGTCGGCTGGACTATAGTTCTCTCAATAGACACATTATAAAGATTCTTGAAAAAAATTGCAAGGTAAGCCTACAATAGCTTTCATTACTTACTGTTACCTTCCAGGTATAGACCTAATCAATTCTAAGAATTTTGAGATATACTTGAAAAATAGACACTGAAATACCTGTGGAAACTGGTTTGTAGGAAGTATTGTTCCCTGAAACTTAAGTGGGGAGGTGGGTTGGCACTATAAACCAACACATTCAACTTTTTTTTTAGCAACGAATAATATTCGTATGGGCATAATTATAACTAACTAACTCACTGGCACTATCGAACCCCTAGGTTCATGGCCGCGCGGACATAAGCTCTCCATATATCCCTATCCTGAGCCAATGTTTTCCAATCATCCCCTGTATAATCTACTTCCCTCAAATCATAGTTAATGTTATTCTCCCACCTCATTCTCGGTCTACCAACTGGGCGTTTTCCCTCTAGTTTTCCTACAAGAAGCTTCCATGCACGTCTTTCATTCCCATTCGTGCCACATGTCCTGCCCATTGCAATCTATGAGACTTAACTGTTATCATTATGTCTGGCTTCCTATAAAGACCATATAATTCACTGTTATGCAGTCTTCGCCATTCACCTGTCCGTTCATCTCTCTTTGGTCCAAAAATTTTCCTAAGAACTTTATTCTCAAATACTCGTAATCTCCTTTCCTCCCTTAAAGTAAGAGTCCATGTTTCGCATCCATATAATATCCATAGTAATTCTGCCCGAAGGCAGGTCCTTCACTGCAATCATAGCATTTACATGCTATGTATCGCAGCTTTACTAGGGAATCGTAGGTGTGGTAGCTTCCCGTTGCTTTCCACACCGGTGAAAGATGATGAAGATGATGAAGATGATGATGGTAATGATGGCCATATGATTTCGGGGACCGTTTGGGCCTTAAAGTTTTCCTGACATTTGTCTTACAGGTGAGGAAAACCCCGATAGAAACCTCACCCAGAAAAACTGCCCCGACTGGGGATCTAACCCGGGTCCGCTGCGTGACAAGGCAGCACGCTACCTCGAGACCACAGCGGTGGACCCATATAATATAACTAGTAGAATAATAGTTTTATATATTTTCAGTTTAACGTTTTTTGAAAAGAAGTTTGGGGTAAAAAGGTCAAGAGTCTCTGTATATTGCATAATAACATGCATTTCCAGAATTGAGTCCTATGTTTAATTTCCTTGTGCATCTCATTCCTGTTTGCGATTACTGTTCCTAGGTATTTGAATTCAGCCACTTCCTCAAAATTTCCCTCATTTGTCATTAGCTGTCCATTTCCATTATATAAGTGGGCATAATTATAAATTTCTAAATTTCAGGCATTAATAAAAAGTAGCCTACTAAAAATACAAAACAAAAAATCATACTTTTTTTTCAAAGAGTATGAAAGTTTAAGCTTAGGAATGAATAGACACCCCACATCCCCGCTTAAGGGTTAAGGAATAATACGAGTCTGTTTGTTAACTTTAATTTTGACCTCTATGGAAAAGAAATAGGTAACATTTTTGAAGCTGGTGAGTGGTTGTAAGATACTATGCCGTCACTAATTTTAGCAGCAGAGCCAGGGATCGATGCTAGATACGCTCATCACTCATGGCTGTCATGTCAATTCCATCTTAAGGGATGGACGTGGCGTGGCTTAATCAGTATTCATGATTGTGCTCCTCTACAAAACATCCAATAATTCAGCTTCTCAACTGTCAAAACAACTCCAAACTCTCCCTCCCTCCCATTAGTGTTTGGAAATAGACCAACCTCCAGTTTTACTCTTCGATTTATTCCTCCTCTTCTTAAATTAATTTGAAACAGATGTGCAGTTCCCCAAATTTAAGTTGCTTACAATTTGTTAAAGTTGATCTACGATATTCGACTATTTGTTTTTCTGTGGAGAATTTATGTTTTCAAACAAGTTAAATTAATTTTTAATTAATAATTCATAGCAACGTGTGGACAGAAACTTTACAGTTGAATTTTTAAATAAATTGATAAAATTCCATTCCATCCATATTTTTCAATTAAAAATACCTTTGGATTTATCATAAGTAATGCCACGAGTGATTTCCAAATTATCGATAAATTCACGACTCACGAAGTGAGTCGTGAATTTATCTAGAGAATTTGGAAATCAAGACTGGCATTTGTTAGGACTATTTAACGAATAAAATTAAGCTGTTTACTCACAAATCATTATTTAACTATAGTTATTTTAAAATATTTATATATTTAATGTAAACGGCGATGTTTGAAAACAAATGAGAAACGATAGGTACGCTTCTACTGCTTCTTTTGTTTATCACTGCAACCAGATCATACTATTTATTGCCAAAGGAACGCAATATTGCAAGAATGCTCTCTAGTGGAGAAAAAATTAAACACATCAAACTGTATATTAATTCATTTCTGATGTCGTATGATGTAAATATGACAATTATATTTTTCTGGATTATTACCTGGGAAAAAAATACATTTAAGAAAATGCAAACAATGGTTTCTTTTTTTTTTTGTGGTATAATCAATTGCTACAAATGTTTTTATGTTAACTCCCGCATGCGGCATGTGTTGACATTCATGCACTATATATACAATCTGGTAGCCGTATTTCTCACCGGCTTTGTCACTGCAAAATAATGGTCAGATCTGTTCAGAATATAAAAAAGGAGTAGCTTTCTTTAATATGGTAATTATAACACTGATAAATATTTCGTGAAACACGACTCTGATTGGTTGTAAAATAGAAATCATTGAAACGTGATTGGTCATTGACTCCCATTTGGGGCATGAGTTAAATAGTAATTTTAATTGTAATTTTAACAGTAGTGCAGGGAAAGAACCTGGTAAGCTTAATATACAGAATTCGATTTTTTTCAATGGGAAATTTATATTTTAAAACGACTTGAATTAACTATTACAATACTCTAATTGTTTATTTATTTCGCCTGATTGAGTTAAGGCTATAAGATCTTATCTTCCACTTCACCAGGGTTAAATTAGATATACATATAATAAAAATTATGAATTATCTACAATTTGATTAGTAATGCATGATTGGCATAGGCTACACAATGTACAGAATACAAGGATCTAAAAAATAAATATTAAAAGAATAATAACAATAATAATTAATAATTATCAAGGGATAGAAGCAGGATACAGACTGCGGAAATGCTGTTTTTACGTAATGTGAAAGGATACACAAGAGCGGATAGAATAAGGAATGAAACTATACGAGAAGAATTAAATATATATAAAATTGAAGATAAAATCAGCGAAAATAATAAGAAATGGACAGAACACTTAATGAGAATGAACAACGAAAGAATACCAAAAAGAACCTTCCTGTATAATCCCAGAGGAACAAGAGATGTTGGCCGACCACGTAGAAGATGGACTCCACTTTTAACTTCGCCGGAACAGGCTGCATAGCCTGAACCTTGTAGTAGTAGAAGAAGAAGAAGAAGAAGAATTAATAATAATAATAACATATCATTTGATAAAACAATTGGCTTGATAAAGGAAGTTCAGAATATAAAATAAAATAAACCTAGAACATAGTTATACACTATAATGTCTAAGGAAATATTTAGTTGGTTTTTTAAACGGTTTTTGAGTCGGGCCGTCCTTAATATAAGAGAGGAGGGAATTCCAGAGTCGAGTGTCTGAAACAATGAAGGATAAGGAATAGTGAGATATTCGATGTAGAGGTACAGGTAGAGTTAAATTTTCTTTCGAACGTGTGTTTAAGTTATGGTGGAAAGATAGTGAATGTAAGCAAGTAGATATATAAAGGGGTGATGAGGTGGACAAAGTGTTGTGTAAGAAGCAGAGGCAATGTATCTTTCGCCTGTCTTCCAATCGGAGCCAAGACAACATTTCAAATACTGGAGTTATGTGATCTGATTTACGTAGGTTGCATATATATATATATATATATATATATATATATATATATATATATACATGCACAAGCATTATGAAGTCGTTGCAGTCTTGTCTGAATGTGATGTTCTTATCAGTTAAGAGTAAGTCACAATAATCGAAATGCGGCATAATCAAAGTTGAGACAAACTTTTTTTCAATGAAAAAGGAAAGACAATTTCAAACTTTTCAGGGAATGAAAAATCGAATATATTTTTTTACAAGTTTCTCTTAAGTTAACCTACCAACTGAGGTTTAGTCAAAATATACACTGAGATTTTTACGGAAAGTTAAAATGGAATATCAGTTTGATTTAAAATTACTTTATAGCAACGTATGTATCAGAAAACTGAGTGTAGAAGTTTTAAATAAATTTAAGGGCACAGGGAAAGAATCATGTAAGCCACTTTTACTTTGAAACTAAGCTAAAAAAAAAAACATTCTATCGACTGCAAATTTTGATTCTCGGAACGAAAGACTTGGTATGTGACATTGAAATAAAACATGGAGGATATAAAAAAAGACAACGAATCCTACCATTAAAAGTGGGAGTTTGCCTAAAAGCCGACATTTATAAATCGCCCTAGGAGCAGCGAAGTTTGTTTTCATTAGCAATACCACGACTGATTTCCAAATTATCGATAAATTCACGCGTCATTTCGTGACTCATGAATTTATCTAGAGGATTTGAAAATCAAGAGTGGCATTTGTTAGGACTATTAAACGAATAAAATTAAACTGTTTACTCAAAAGTCATTATTTAAATATAGTTACCGGTATTTTAAAATATTTATATATTTAATGTAAACGGCGATGTTTGAAAACAAATAAAAAATGTGAGGTTATGTATATTCATTGCAACTTGATCATATTATTTATTGCCAAATAGGACCGCAATATTGTAAGAATGCATCCTAATGGAGAAATAATGAAACACATCAAACTGTATATTATAATCGACATTATAGGTTATTAATTAATTTTTTTAGTAAACAAATCAAGGAATCTGTTCATTATTTGCTATATTCAATTTATTTGTTGGAGAAAAATAATGCTGAGAGCTGTTCAAAATATTGAGCTTTCTTTATCATAGAAGCAGGAGCTGATAAAGAGAAATCGATAAAGAGCGAGGTGAAATACGACTGTCATTGGTTGTAAAACAAATTCATTGAAAGGTGATTGGCTATTGACTACCATTTGATGCATGAGTTAAATAGTATCTTAACCAAACTCGCTTGTAACATTGGAATAAGAAACGAAACATCGAGTTTTCAAGCAGAAAATTAATACTGGGGCTTACTCTCAAACCTCTGACGGCCACGGTGGACCATGGTGATCTTCTTTGCCTTAGGCCCCTAGGACCTTGACTTCAACCCCGTCCTGGATCGATGGATTTTTTTAGGTTGGAACAATCCAAGGAGCAAGTCCTCCGGGAGGGACTGTGAGTCGCGAGTCTGAACATTTTCAGGCTCGTAAAAGATCTTTAAGCCTGAATAAAAGGTCCTCTAAGCAAAATTTACTAGATCTCTCAATGGGTCGGTATGTTGACCGCATACAATTCATGACATATTTAGAAAATAATTAGCGCAGCTAAATTAATTTGATCCCCCTCCATGGTATCTTTACCTTGTCGTCGTGGAGTGGCTTGCGTGCTTAAATGATCCCAAGAGCTATGCCGGCGGTAGCATTGCTGCCGATAAGGTTACCCATGCCGGACTGGTCGAAGGTGATAAGCCAGACGAAAAAAGTACCTTGGGCGAAAGAGTGACGATCTTTCACCGTAAAAATACAACCGTCAAGAAATGCGGACATGGGTTCTACTGGGGTAAAATTTTCCGGAGGTCAAATAGTCCCCCATTCGGTTCTCCGGGCGGGGACTACTTCAGGGAACCCATGCTAAAGATGGGTGCGAAACATGGACTCTTACTTTAAGGGAGGAAAGGAGATTACGAGTATTTGAGAATAAAGTTCTTAGGAAGATTTTTGGACCAAAGAGAGATGAACAGACAGGTGAATGGAGAAGACTGCATAACAATGAACTACATGGTCTTTATAAGAAGCCAGATATAATAAGAACAGTCAAGTCTCGTAGACTGCGATGGGCAGGACATGTTGCACGTATCGGGAATGAAAGACGTGCATGGAAGCTTCTTGTAGGAAAGCCAGAGGGAAAACACCCAATTGGTAGACCAAGAATGAGGTGGGAGAACAACATTAACTATGATTTGAGTGAAGTAGATTATACAGGGAATGATTGGAAAGCATTAGCTCAGGATAGGGATGTATGGAGAGCTTATGCCCGCGCGGCCATGAACCTACGGGTTCGATAGTGCCAGTGAGTAAGTAAGTAAGTAAATTAATTTGATCTAGTAACTCCTAACAAATGGGAGGCTTAGACCCAACAATGGGCTGTTACGCCATTGTAAGATGGATACTCTGAAAGATCAGATTTTGGTTGGAATATTATCACTGTTCCTCGAGATAGAATTTTTGTTTTCTCGCATAAAACATGGAATTTGATATAAACAACAGAAATATATATTACATATATCAGTAAAATAGGACATCAGGAAGACATGAAATGTACAAAAAATTAACAACAGATATAGAAAAAATAGACTAAAATGGTTGGTGCATTTAAAAGGGATGAAAACGGAAAGACTAACACAAATACTGTTAAATCTCAAGATACAAGGAAAATGACCATGAGGTAGACGACGAGAAATATGGATGCAGTGAAGATAAGTTTACAAGAAAGAGGATACAACTAGGAAGAACTAAAAAGACGGAAAGCATGTGAAGACAGAGATGGTTGGAGGCATATTTGGCAATTGACCTTCCTAAAGGAGGACACTTTAAGAAGATGATGGTGGAGTAAAATCAGACAATAAATTCTATTTGCTAAAGAATTCGCTCGAAAGGGGAGCTTGGAAACTTCCTGTAGGAAAACCAGAGGGTTAATCGCCTTTGGTAGGTCAAGAATGAGGTGGGAGAATAGCATTAATCAGGATTTGAGGGAAATAGATTATACAGGGATGATTGGAAAACATTAGCTCAGAATAGGGACGTGTGGAGAGGTTATGTTCGCCCCGCCATTTTTTATCTCTGAAGACGAGGCCCAACAAAATATATGTAGACTACATTTTGGATCATGATGTTTTATTTGTCCATTTTCGACTTGTTTGGCTAATTGGTTCTTTTTTTTAAGGTCTTAACGTTTTTTTCTCGAATTTTACCTTCTTTTGACTACATCTATACCATTTTTACAATTACAAGAATCAGCAGAGTCAAGTCTCAAATCCAACTTCTTTCAAAAACATCAGGTTTTACTTTCTGAAGACTTATCACATCCCATACTCTTTTATTCCACGAGAATTTATTGAATCTTCACAAAACATCCCATTACTTTCAACCACCAGCCTACTGACCGCCTGAACAATTCTATTTCGATTTCAAATTTTCTAAGAAGTTGCCATTTTATGAAAATTACCTCGAGCAGAGGGTGAAGGCAGTGAGGTAGTCTTTATCCACTCACTAGGAACAGCAACAATTTTTACGTCCTTTTTCTAGTTTTTAGATCTTGTATATAATATATTTAGGTTTCTTTAAAGTTCTTTTATAGGAATTCCTCAACTTCCGAGCCCTAGTTATATCACTTGCCCCTTGTATTATACCACCAAGTTATCTTCCCTCGGGCAGAGGGGAAGAGTTTTAGCGCTAGTGTCGCCGAACTATTGAATCTGTAGAATGGATGTAGGAGAACACTGTACATACGATCACGTACTGAAATGGTTCAATTTTAAGTGTGGGCGGAGAATCCCTAAACACGTGTAAAAGATCTTAACATGGTTGTCATAGTAGTCATTTAAGCACTGAACGCTCAAGCGGTTGAATCATTTAAAATCACAGTATTTGTCGTTTCTCCTTTACCAGCTTCACAATATATCACAAGTGGCAACATGCAATGAGAAGTGACAGCCCATTCCTACACGTAACCCCAATAGTAACAGGATTGTCGAATTAGTCATTTTGCCAATGACCGCCTAGGAGAACGGACCATTAAAATTTGTAGTATTTTTTTTTATTTTATTACATTATAATTTCAACCCGTGTTTTACCATGGGCATATCACGGGATATTTACAGTTATTTACATACATTTACATTTTGTTTTGCTGTAGTTTGATTGTTCAAGAGTTTATTCTTGAAGTGAGCGGAAGATGTCGGTGATGAAGTTCGTCACTGTGACGGTGTTGATGTGGTGCTGTAGTATCTGAGGTAGAGTTTGGGTTGTTACAACAGGAGGCCGGTCTCTGGAGTACAGTGAACATTCTGTCAGAAGATGTATTGCTGTCTGTGGTGGACTTTCGGGGCAGTTACATAGGAGAGATGGTGACTTTTTGATCCTGTGAAGATATGTACGGAAGCGTCCGTGGTTGGTTAGGAATTGTGTAAGGATGAAGTTTGGCCATAGGGATATAGAGAGCCGGTGGTGAATAGAGGGAATGAACTGTTTGGTGTAAAATGATACCTCGGAGTTGGTATATGTTGCATTCTATATGTTGATGTAATAGTTTAGCAGAAGTTGCTTGGCTCGAGAAATAGGGATGGAGTTATAGGTTACAGTATTTTTATAGCTGGCAGCTATTTTTGCTAGATAATCGGCTCGTTATCTATAACTATTTGTCAGCTCTCTACCTGTTATCAAAGAACATATACAGAGGACAAGAAGTGGCAACATAGTAAGGAAGAGAAAGACAGCATGTTAGTTAACATATTTTCCGCAAGCGCAGACTACTTGGTGGAGTAATACAGTAATGCTATTCAGGATTGCCCTTGATTAGGATATGCACCTCTAACAAGGTGATGTGAATGTCAGCTATGAATGAAGCTACCTTCTGTGTACTGTTGCAATTCCGAATAACTGTCCTGCGTATGTACTAATTAGTAATTTAAACATGAATGGAATGTTACATAGTGCACTCACTTAAGGATGAATTCTGTATGGCTTTATGATTCGTGACTTAAAACGTTTACCGATTATATTATCAAGTTCCTTTGAAAAATTTATCGAACGAGCCACCAGAAGAACAATAGTGGCAACGCCCTTGTTTAACGGGGTGACTTTGTTTTTCCATTATGTCGCTTATCCACGTGTATTTTATATGTGCTAGAATTTATTTTATATCTTGGAACTGACTCCTAAATTGATATATTTAGTTCCCTCTCCCTTTAACTAAAACTTCGTAATGTATATATTCTATATGTATTATTTCTGTAACTGAACTGCACTCGAGCATGAACATTTGTTCATTCGGGTGTTAATACTGTGTACAACATTTATTTTTTAATACAATTTACTCTTATTTGTGTATTTTTATAGACAACCAAATTTACACAAATCTTACGAATAATAAAATAATACATTAAAAGCCAAATTATACAACAATTCACAAGAATAAAAATATATAATACTTTGGCATCACCCTCTCTTTTATATGGAAGTGAGATTTGGACATTAAGAAAAAGAGACAGGAGGAAAATCAGAGCAACGGAAATGAAATTTTCTCAGCACAGCAGGATATACTCTTTTAGATAGAAAAAAAATGAAGAAATTTTAGAACTATTAGAAATAGAATGAGTAGGAGAAAAACTAAACAGATATAAATTAAACTGGCTAGACCATGTAAGAAGAATGGACAATTCAAGAATCCCAAAAACAATGATGCAATGTAAGCCCAAAGGACATCATCGACCAGGAATACCTCTTAAAAAGACTGCTAGACGGGGCCGAAATAGTTCTACAAATGCCTAATTCGTGACGGATGATAAATTTTAATTGAATTTTTCTCAGTTCATTTATCTTGTGGCTTGGTTCCTTTTTGCAGAATGCAGTCAATTTTGAATCATAAATAAAATAAAGTAGTAAAGTCGTAAGGAAATTCAGTTTGTGGCTTTTATATTGAAGCAATGCATTGACCGAGATTGTAATTTGAAAAACGTAACTTGTAATTGAAATTGGAATTAGAGAACGGGATTGGTGTTGCTACTCAATCAGAAGGGATTTGAAGCACTAATCGAGGCCGCATTGCACTAGCTAGGATTCTGTTAACATTATCAGTGTTGTGTTACAGATAATTGACGTTCAGCTGTTCCTGTGCATCGAATTAGTGAGATAGCATCTGTTCATATGCATACTCCTAAGACACCTCATTAATTCATTGTTTTTTATTTTTTAACGAATTCCAAAGGAATGGAGATACAGAGGTGTCCACCACTGTGGTCTCGAGGTAGCGTGCTGCGTTGTTAAGCATCGGGCGCGGGTTCGATTCCCGGTCGGGACAAGTTTCTTGGATGAGGTTTTTTTCCAGGTTTTTCTTCCCCTTTAAGGTAAATCTCAGGGAATTGTAAGGCACAAACGGTCTACAAACACCATTTGGCCATCAATATCATATTCGCCTAATTAGCTTAAGTTTAGTTTAAGGCTTCTTCTGGCATATCATTATCATCATCAACTCTTATATCATCGGGGCAGAGTAACCACGCCTTCCAGGCGCCCCAACCTCAGAAGTGGGTTACAAGTACGGCATGCCAGGAGAGAACACCACAAATGTCGAAATGACAACCTGGGACATTTGGGGGGAAAATATATATAGAGAGGGAGAGATTGTCATAAGTAATGCCACGAGTGATTTCCAAATTATCGATAAATTCACGACTCACGAAGTGAGGAGTGAATTTATCTAGAGAATTTGGAAATCAAGAGTGGCATTTGTTAGGACTATTTAACGAATAAAATTAAGCTGTTTACTCACAAATCATTATTTAACTATAGTTATTTTAAAATATTTATATATTTAATGTAAACGACGATGTTTGAAAACAAATGAGAAACGATAGGTACGCTTCTACTGCTTCTTTTGTTTATCACTGCAACCAGATCATACTATTTATTGCCAAAGGAACGCAATATTGTAAGGAGGAGCTTTCTTTAATATGGTAATTATAACACTGATAAATATTTGGTGAAACACGACTCTGATTGGTTGTAAAACAGAAATCATTGAAACGTGATTGGTCATTGATTCCCATTTGGGGCATGAGTTAAATAGTCATGAAAACATTTTGAATTTTGTTTTACAGATCTTCACCGAAAAATACGCCCAGATACAATTCTCTTTTTTTTAACAATGACTCTCCCGACACTACTTTATGGCTCTGAAGCCTGGACTCTTGCTACAGGCAAATTAAGTATGATAGCTGCAGAAATGAAGTTATAAGACCTTTTGCGGGTTATACGCTTTATGACTACATGTGAAATATATCAGCAATCACTGAAACCATCGAAACATACGAAAATAATTGGCATGAACATCTTATAATGCCAAACAATAGACTACCTCTGAGACTATTCAACTACAAACCCATTGGGCGAAGATACCCTGGACGGCGTAAGAAGCGATGTAGAGACCAATTTCTGCTCCCCGATTGTTGATGATCTTCACCGATCCTATCTACACCTCTTCTGAGCTAAGTTACAGTTGTAATATAAACAAACCAGTTGTATGGACTCCATTTTCATTGGTCGAAAAACTTTTTACCTTTAAGCGTGTAAGAAAATGTAGTTCGCTGCATAACACTCGAAATAAATAATACAAAATTAATAAAAATATGTATTATCTAGCTTATATGTATAAGTTATATGGATGTCCATACCACCATAATCGTCTTTCTTGAAGTGTCTGTAACACGTTTCTTTCAACTTTAATAATAATAATAATAATAATATAATAATAATAATAATAATAATAATAATATAATAATAATAATAATATAATAATAATAATACTTTATTTATTCTGGCAGAGTTAAGGCCATAAGGCCCTCTCTTCCACTCAGCCAGCACAAATACCAATAAATATTCGACAAATATAGATATACACTATACTAATTATAAACAGTTAAAGATACAATAAATGTAGCAATGTAAATGTCATGTACAAACAAACATTTTATAGGGTAATAACAATAATGATACGATAATAATAATAATAATAATAATAATAATAATAATAATAATAATATAAATATGATACATTATACGGGAACCACCAATTAATATATATATCTTACACTGGATAATAATGAAGTCGAGTTTAGAGCAAATATAAATTTAGATTTCTTTTAAAAGATGCCAATGTCCGGCAGCCCCTACTTTAAGAACAGGAAGCCCAAATTAAATCTACGGGGATGTAAAACAGAGCATTTGCAATCCTAGAGTTAAATTTGTCGTAATGACCAATAAGACTAACGTTAAAATAAACAGCATGTACACCACATCACGTGATATCACATTTAAAAGCATATCAATGAAGATAAATATGGTATTTGTAAAAACATATTTGATAGCCTATTTACCTGATAGAGGAAGTGTTGTCCATTTGTCTGTCCACAACTCTCCAGCCGTATATATTGATTGATGAAACAGTTCCGAATTTAATCTGTGAAATAATATTATTTCCTCAAAGTAATATTCCTAATTTCACGTTCAGCGGCGCTACCTCGTAACGCCGCAGTAGCCACTACGTCACAACTCTTGCTGTCGCTATGCAACCAATTTTCCTACTTTCAACATTTCTATTTTTTCTAATCTTACTTGCGCGATGATCTTCTACAGTAATCCATCTGTGTTGCTAATAACTTGTTAGCTTGGCACCTTTTAATTGTCCATGTCTCTGATCTAAATAACATAACACTCTCAACAATGTTATACTGAGTTCATGAAGCTAATTATGCTCCGTCCATCTGTTACTGTTTTCCTATTTTTGATTGAGATGGACTTTATTTTTCTACGATTGATCATAGTTGATAATAATAGTAAAGATGATGATTATCCATCCATAGTAATTCTGCCCGAGGGCAGGTCTTCCACTGAAATCATAGCATTTTCATGCTATGCTTTACAGCTTTACTAGGAAATTACAGGTGTGGTAGCTTCCCGTTGCTGTCCACACCGGTGAAGGATGGTGATGATAATGATAAGGATGATGATGATGGCCGGATGATTTTCGGGGACCGTTGGGCCCTAAGCTTCCTGATATTTATCTTAAAGGTGGGGAAAAACTCCGAAAAAACCTCACCCAGGAGCCTCTCCCGACCGGGAATCTAACCCGGGCCTGCTGCGTGTCAAGGCAGCACGCTACCTCGAGACCACAGCGGTGAACATGATGATGATTATGATGATAATAATAATAATAATAATAATAATAATAATAATAAGGAATGAAGATATAAGAACAGAGTTAAATATATATCCATTGGATGAGAAAATCAGAGAATATAGAGAGAAATGGTTTACACATGTGGAAAGAATGAATGTATCAAGATTACCAAGAGCAGCATTCAACTACAAGCCAAGAGGTTCAAGGATTGTAGGAAAGCCAGTGAAAAGATGTACAGAACAACTGTGAGGCGGAACAGGTCAATTTACCTAGCCCGTGAAGTGAAGAAGAAGAAGAAGAAGATAATAATAATAATAACTGGGATAATAATAATAATAATAATAATAATAATAATAATAATAATAATAATAATAATAATAATAATAATAATAATAATATTATTATTATTATTATTATTATTATTATTATTATTATTATTATTATTATTATTATTATTATTATCCCAGTTATATAAATGCGTAACCTGGATTCTTATTTTAAGGGAGGTGAAAAGATTACGTGTATCTGAGAATAAAGTTTTTGGAATATTTATGGACCAAACAGAGATGAACATACAGGCGAATGGAGGAGATTACTAAATAGTGAGCTATATTATCTTCGTAGGAAACCGCGCCGTAGCCGAGCGGTTAAGGTAGGAAGCCGTGGCGCAGAGCTACGGGACTTGCGCTGGTTCGAGTCTCCATGGGGAAAGAAATTTTCTCATGGTATTTCGGCCAGTATGGGACCGGTGCCCACCCAGCATCGTGAGACAATTGGGTAGCTACAATAAGTAGCGGCTCCAGGTTGAGGAACCAGCAATAACGGCTGGGGGACTCGACATGCTAACCACATGTCACCCCTATACTGGCTGTTGATCATCTACCTCTGTGATTGACACATGTGGATGTGAAGGGCCAGCAGCCGGCTGGTAAAAAGGCAACCGCTGAAAAGTGGAAAGACCCTCAATCGGAAGAAACCATAATTAATAAGAGTAGTTAAGTGTCTTATGTAGATATTGTCTGTCCAACGGATCTGTGACTCCGTGCGAATTAAATCAATACTAGGAAAATTAATATCTGACATAAACAATATAACAAAACTTGTGAAGAGAATCTAATAATAACAAAACAAGGGTAACATTAACATACACAGGAAATGAAACCACAAAACTAGCCAGAACTTTGAAAAAGATAAATCCGTAAAAACATTAACATAGCTTATAAAACAGGGAGCAAATTAAACAACATAATACACAATGGCAAAGAAGAACAGAACAAATTCAACAACAAGGGAGTCTACAAACTAACATGTAAAGATTGTAATAATTTTTATATTGGCAGGACAAGCATAAATTTCAATACAAGATATAAAGAACACCTAATATATTCCATGCACATGGGTGATAAATCAAGCTATGCTAAACATCTCATTAACGCAGGTCATCGAATTAACACAATTGAAAATACTCTCACGATAATCCACCAAGAAAACATTCCAGCTAGGATAAATATATTCGAAGACCTTGAAATTATAAAAGAAACAAACAACACCTCACTTCTTAATGAGAACCCATTATACGAGATCGCCAAAAACAAGTCAGTTGCTGCTACAAACAGTTGGAGTATATATAACCGTACACAACAAC
This sequence comes from Diploptera punctata, assembly GCA_030220185.1. Classification (NCBI taxonomy): domain Eukaryota; kingdom Metazoa; phylum Arthropoda; class Insecta; order Blattodea; family Blaberidae; genus Diploptera; species Diploptera punctata. The sequence goes on from JASPKZ010008345.1 coordinate 871,628, forward strand.
AAGTAACGGAAACTCAACCTGCAGAAAATGGAAGATAACTTCCGAAAGCACTCCAGTTAATTTTATATACAATATGTTAACAAAGTTGAGGACGACGGCACCTACCAACAGGTACAATTTAATTTTAAACTTTCGTCATATGCGAATTAAAGCCTACTTCCTTTCCTGCGTCGGCAAATCATTTCCCTCCCTGCATTCCTATCTCTCTCTTTTCTATCTCTGTCTTGCACTTGCACTCCAGTACTGTCAACTCAACTCCAATCTTGCTTTATTCAGTATTCAAGAACCATGGCACTGGGGGAAGTTTAGCAACATCCGTACTCGGTGAGTTACCGAGGCTGTTGTTTGACCTAGGGGAAGGGAGTGCGGTATAATGGTGTGAGTATAGACGTGTATTTCTAATAACGATGTTAGCGCTATAGGGACACAGATCCGTTGATCCGAGTATATATTGCAATGTGCAGGACATGCGGCACGTGTGGGGAATGAAAGAGGGGCATGGAAGGTCCTTTTAGGCAAACGAGTTGGAAAGCGGCAGTAGTCAATCAAATAATTAGTTCGGAGAATAACAGTAACCAAGATTTAAGAAAAGTAAGTTATACAGGGTCGGTCGCGGTGGAATAGTGGTTATGCTTCTTGCCTCTGGTCCCAAGGGTCGCGGGTTCAAACGCGGCCGGGGTCGATGGATTTTTTAGGACGGAAAAATCCAAGGAGAAATTCCTCCGGGAGGGACTTTAAGCCGTGGGTCCCAAGGGTCGCGGGTTCAAACGCGGTAGGGGTCGATGGATTTTTTAGGACGGAAAAATCCAAGGAGAAATTCCTCAGGGAGGGACTTTAAGCCGTGGGTCCCGAGTCCGAAGATTTTCAGGCTCGTAAAAAATCCTTAAGCCTGAATGAAAAGGCCTCTAAGCAAAATTTACCGAATTTTCCCGTCCTAGTACTACCTTGGTTTCCTAGATGTCAGTATGAGGTGTAACGCTGACCACGTACCACTCAAAATGACATCTATGCGAAAAAAAGTGTAACTAAATTAGTATGGTTCAAATTCTTCCCTGTAGGGAGAGAGCGCCTAAATCTCTGTAAAGGGAAAACATAGGCTTACAATACAAAAAAAGTTATACTGGGGATGATTGGAAAATATTAGCTCAGGATAGGGAAGTACGGAGAGCTTATGTCCGCAAGCAAAATTTACCGAATTTCCCCGTCCTAGTACTACCTTTGTTTCCTAGATGTCAGTATGAGGCGGAACTCTGACCACGTACCACTCAAAATGACATCTATACGAAAACAAGTGTAACTAAATTAGTATGGTTCAAATTCTCCCCTGTAGGGGGAGAGCGCCTAAATCTCTGTAAAGGGAAAACATAGGTTTACAATACAAGAAAAAAGTTATACAGGGGATGATTGGAAAATATTAGCTCAGGATAGGGAAGTACGGAGAGCATGATCCTACGGGTATGATACTTACAGTGAGATAGTTATTACTATTGTTGCAGCTTACATTCTTACTTGGTGATTGTTCCACTACAAATATTTTAAATGATTGGAATCGGAAATAAATTACAGAAATATTTTGAAATTTTGCGTCGCATAAATAACATGAATTTTACAAAAAAATAAAGTAGGCCATGGCAATTAGGAGAGAATGCATTGTCAACAGCCATTAAATCACAAAGCTTGTATTGAAGTAGGATTATGGAGGGTTGATATATGTATGCATATATAATATTTGATAATGTACAATGGTTTTTAGTGCTTTTGATGTCAATATTTTTTTATTGGGAAATTTTGCGTTGAAAACGGTCGGTTGGAATGATGGCGTTACATATAGCGTTTGAGAGGTATTTCAGTTGTTTATATACTTGCATGCCCGGGATATTATGGGTCCCACAGTGTATTGCTCAAATATGAAATCGGCTAACCACAAGAGCAATCAAACACCTTCGTTCAAATAATGCAAAACTCCATCGAGAATCAACGTTCATAAATCTCAGGTAATAGAAAATGTCTCGCGCAGGAATTGCGTAAACTAAGTGAATTCCTCAGCAAGTTAAATTGATTGTCGCATTTTCCATTTTGCTTGTTACTGAAAATGTACTTATTTTGTTAAATTGGATAAATTCTATTTCTGGTTCCAGCTTCTTTAAAAGTATCGGACTGAAGTCAAAACATATATTTATAAACGTAAGTTATTACCTATGTGGTACTTTCGACACCAGTTTAAATGTCTACCGATTTCATAAAAATCTAATATATACAAATTAATGTTTGTTGGTTTGTTTGTGCTTTATGCGCCGCCATACCGTTGATCCGATTGTGATGGGTTTTTTTGCAAAATGTTCAGGAGATTCCCGGGATGAACATAGGCTATAAGAAAGTTTAGAAACTCAAGTCCTACACCCTTAAAAACAACCTTTGTAGTGAAAAAAGTGAAAAAGTCCCTTATTTACTCTTAAATGGCTTACGCTGCCTAAACCATAACAAATGCACAAAATTAATGTACATAGAATTGAATATCACAGAGAACTACAAAAAAAGTCCGCGACAGCATATGTTTGTTTTTTACAGATAACACATAATAGCCATTTTTGTCTTTCATTGATGCCAAGAAGTTAGAGACAAGTACGTAGATTCCTGTGCAAGCATAGCAGCACATGGCGGTATTATTTAACGGATAACTCGCAATAACGAATTTTGTCTTTTAGTTAATTTATGCCAAGATGATCGAGATAATTAGATTTCCAGGCAACACCGGGTAAGCAACACGGGGAATCTTAAAACAATTACGACATACATTTATAATTAGTTTTCATTCTACTTATTCAACTAATAATAAGTACATTAATTTTTGTCTTTCAGCACATTTATGCCAAGAAGATCGGGATGAGTAGATTCTGGACAACGCCGGGTAATCAGCAGGGGTATCTAAAAATAATTACGATATACATTTCTCATCCTACTTATTTACCTAAACATAAAACACACTAATTTTCGTATTTCAGCTCATTTATGCCAATAAGATAAAATTATATTAATTTTCATTTATTTAGGCGTAGTAGTGCATGCCGGGTAATGTATATTGTAATATAATGAATGAGAGAAATTTTGAGGAAGTGCTGAATTCAAATACCAAACTAACTAACTCACTGGCTCTGTCGAACCCGTAGATTCATGGCAGCGCGGACATCTCAACTACAGGAGCATCTCATTACTCTCAACTTCGTACAACATTCTAACAAATATATCAGTAAGCAGATTTATTCCCTATATGGATGACATTCTAGGGGATCATCAATGTGGATTTAGAAGAAACAGTTCTACAACAGATCAGATTTTTTAGCATAAGGTAGCTTTTAGAAAAGTAATGGGAATATAATGGCACTGTGCATGAACTATATGTAGACTTCAAAAAAGCATAGGATTCAGTTAAGAAGGAGAAGTTATATATTATCCTTCTGGAGTTCGAAATTCCTAAAAAGTTAGACTTATACGAATGTGTCTAAATGGCACAAAGAGTAGGGTCCGTGTAGGCAAACTGTTTTCGGATACTTTTGAAATTCACAATGAGTTGAAGCAAGGAGATGCACTATCTCCTCTATAAATATTTACTTAATGACGTTTTAAAAACTATCTTAACTCATTGTTGTCAAAATCTAAAACATTTCTATTAAACTTTAAAAATACAATTTGGATAATTTTATACAATCGTTAATAAAAGTAAACTAAATTGTGATTTGAATGAAAATCACTTATCTTTCTTATATGACCAATCGGATTTAACCTTATATTCATAATCATCATCATCATCATCATCATCATCATAGTACATTCACGAAATTGGGCCATTTGTTGACCTGTTTTGGCCTCAATAGAAACACCATCTAGAAAGTCTTTTGAGTGGACGTCCTGGTCTTCTTCTTCCTGCAGGTTGATATCTTAACATTTCTTTGGGTATCCTGTGATCTTCTATTCGATGAACATGTTGCATCCATCTTGACTTATAATCAGAAATTTTGTTTTCTAAAGGTTCCATGTGCAATTCTTCTAAGATGTTTTCATTTGTTTTGTGATCTAGTAGTGTGTATCGTGCAGTCTTCCGAAGGTATCTGATTTCAGCAGATCTAAGTCTCTGTATATCCTTCTGTTTCAACGTCCATACTTCGCTTCCATAGAAAAGAGCTGGAAGAGCCAGTGTTTTATACAGTTTTAGTCTTTAATGTTTTTGGACTAACTGTGGATTGAAGATAGAATTTATTAACCCTAAAATTCTTAAAAAAATATATTTTTTTGGATTTACACCCTTTTCTTCTTCATATGAGACATTGCATCCCAGATATGTAAAATTATTCACCTGCTCCAAAATTTTATTCTCAAGTACAATTTTACTTCTGACAGGATCTACACCTTGAAATTCCATAAATTTTGTTTTCTCTGTGGATATCTTGATTCCATATTCTTCTGTAATTTTGTTAAGTTCATACAGAACTTTCTGCAGATTGTCTTCTGAATTTGGAATTATTATTTGGCCATCTGCAAACAATAGGGTGTTTAATTTTGTATTTTCTGATATTCTTATTCCAAATTTATATTTATTGTTCCAGCAACATATTACTTCGTTGATATGAACCGCAAACAGTGTTGGGGATAGGGGGCAGCCTTGTCTCACACCACGATTTATAATTCCTTCTTCAGAAAATCTGTTATTTAATTTAATCTTTATGGTTTTGTCTTAGCCTTATATTACATATAATTATTAACTAATACAATTTAAGAATAATGCCATGTGACTTGATAATGAGCTTTATATTATAAATGTTAAACTTATCATTCTGATGTCTACTTTTATTCTGAGTGGAAGCAAAAATAGCTCCTCGAGTATAATTTAATAATCTCTGAGTCAAGGATTGATAAAAGTGAATATTTTATATTTATAAAGAAAAATAATCAACGGTATTTAATAATAAGAATTGATTTATATTTATGATGAAAAATATTTCCACCGAAATGTACTTGGTCATCTTGGATATTCAAATATAGAATACATTTGAACGTTTTATCCATTTTTTTTATGAAGTGTCCCCTGTATACTATCCTCTGACCCCTGAGAAAAGAATCAACGGCTATACCGTAATTTACCCAAATTAATCTTGATCCAATCTGCGACACACTAAATTATATATCACATTATACACAATGCTTGAAATTCATAATCAATCGTAATTTGGTCTTCCAGCTCTTCTTTTTCCAGCATCTTCGACGTCCGAGGCATTCCTCTTTATTCCGAAAACATGTCCCATCCATTCCATTCCTGATATCTTGATATTGATCTTAATGAGAATTCAATGAAAATTCAGTTTTTTAAATTAAACGTTTTTGGATTTGCAAAAGTTTCTGATTAAACTTCCAGCGTTTCCACTGCAGAGCTGTTATGACATATTTTGTCATCCTATCAAATGCACGTATTGCTCCCCCTGCAGAAAAATGACCGACACACAAGTTTATGAATGAATATAATGTTTCCGCTGGCATAAGTTGTTTTTAGTTTTCCATCAATTAACTGAAATAATTGCTTTGCCCCACAGGTGGGCCTTTCGACCCGCGTTTTGTTAAAAATCAATTAGATTGGCATAGCGTCCATATCAGATGAAAAGAACTATGAATGCGGTCTCATTTTGGGAGGGGACTGATCACTCTTCTGTCACCGACAACCTGTGCGAGTGTCATTCTCAGTAATTGCGCTACCCCCTCCACCCCAACAGTTTATACTGATTTGTCTCCATTATTCTGAACGTGGACTTGGAAAATTTGTTTATGATAACACCGTGTTATTGGATGAGTGAAAAGACACCTCCTTTTGGAAAGTAAAACCCAGCATAACTATTCTCCTGTTTATTTTAATTATCTAGTTTTAATGGATAAAGATAATTTAATCCTGTATCAATAAAAATAAATGTATAATCACATATAGAAATACATTATATAATGGAAATGGACAGGTAATGGCAAATGAGGGAAATTTTCAAGAAGTGGCTGAATTCAAATACCTAGGGACAATAATTACAAATATAAATTAAGTGAACAAAAATTAAACTTAGGCTCAATTCTGGAAATGCGTGCTATTAGGCATTACAAAGATTCTTATCGTCTCAACTCCTTTCAAAAATCGTTAAACCGGAAATATATAAAATTATTATTGTCTCAGTTATATATATGGATATAAAACATGGACTCTTACATTAAGGGAGAAAAGAAGAAGACGGGTATTTGAAAATAAAGTTCTTAGGAAAATTTTTGGACCAAAGAGAGATGAACAGACAGGTGAATGGAGGAAAATACTAAGAGTGAGCTACATGGACTTTATTGAAAGCGAGATATAAAAAAAAACGTTAAATCTCGTAGGCTGTGATGAGCAAGACATGTGGTACGAATGGGGAATGAAAAAGGTGCATGGAAGCTTCTTGTAGGAAAACTAGAGGGAGGAAGCCCAGTTGGTAGACCAAGAATGAGGTGGGAAAATAACATTAGCTACGATTTGAGGGAAGTAGATTGTACAGGGGATGATTGGAAAGTATTAAGTCAGGATAGGGATGTATGGAGAGCTTATATCCGCACGGCTGTGGATCTATGGGTTAGTGAGTTAGTTATTTTTTATTTAGAGATATTCCACAATACAGTGTTTCGCCTTCAACCCAAAGTGATTTGTCGCCAGAAGATCCTGTCTAATGCATCTTCTTCCCTCAAATCTCTAGCTTCCATACTTCTCTTCACTCCATCCATCCACGTTCTCTAGACCTGCTTCTTCCACTTCTTCCATTAGCTTTCTAATTAAGGATCTTCTTAGGCATTCTCTCTTCTTCCATTCTTATGAGGTGTCCATACCTTTTCGAAAGTTCTTTTATTTTTCTTAATATGTTTTTCTCAACTTGCATAATTTCCCTTATTGTGCTGTTTCTAACCTTACCCTTTCTTGAAATTCCTGTCGATCGCCTCCAAAAATCTTATTAATAATTTAGTTTTATTTATTTTATCAATGACTTCCATAACTGATTCGACTTGTATATGAAGCCAAAGTTTCTTAATTCAGCCAGCTAAAATAATACAACAGTATGTTATATACATGATGTCTCATTTATCCAAGTACAAAATAAAACAATGTTTTATGAAAAAGTTGTTCAACTACGAGGGTATATATTACTGATGATTAGTGAACTTAGTAGCGTTATTTGCTAAAATATAAGGTAAAGTGTTCCCACTACAGGCCTCAGGAGGCCCTTGGGGTAGTAGGAGGTTAAGGCTCCCACTTTTTCTTGACAATCGGCACTTGATGTCAGCCGGGTTGTCAGCCCTGCGTGATGGCCGCCTTTACCCCAGAACAAGCGTCTGGTACTCATTTCCGTTAGAGGCTGAGTCGACCCCAGGGCCATAGTGCCGCCAGAAGGTTTGGGTCAGTTTAAAAATCCTGACCCACCGGGACTCGAACCCTCGACCTTCCGGCTTGTAGCGCAGTGCCTTAACCACTACGCTACGGCGTGCTAAAATATACGTGTACTAACTTTGTTTTTTTCAGTGGCACTATGTATTTTTTCTTCTATGCTTGAAATAAGCACACTAAGTCCTGTTCAATAATGTATCACAATCTGCCATTCTAATAAATATAACCTTATTAATGGAAACATAAAGTGGTCGTGGAGGGAGAGTTTATTGACCTACTCGATCTCCTGAGCTTACCCCATTGGACTTTTTTCTCTGGAGAAAAAATATATATATATATATATATATATAGTCTATAGTGATATTCTGACAACTCCAGAGAATGTGCAGAACTGTATTATGCAAGTTTGTAATTCCATTTACTCGGTAACAATGCTGAAATCAATCACCTCATTCATTCGGCGATTGGGCATGTGTGTCACTGAAAATGGTCACAAGTTTGAGCATTTAATGTGTATGTTGTACTGTTTATAATTAATTTGGTAGTACTGCAGTAATCTCACTTTGTTTTGATTAATAGGGTTCTATTTATTAGAATGGCAGATTCTGATACATTTTTGAACAGGTCTTCGAGTGCTTAATTACCACATCGAACAAAAAATAAATAGTGCATTTGAAGAAAACAAATTTAGCATCGGAATCTCATTAACAAATAACGCTACAAAGTTCTCTGTCTACCAGTATTATTCCCCCCTCGTAGTTGGACAAGGTTCGTATAAAACAATTTTTCATTTTCCACTTACGTACACAGATATTTGTGGTGGTCAAGATAAATGGGACACCCTGTACACGTATACATATATGTCTGCATGTGTTTGTCTGTTAGTTATTCAAAATATCTCTGCAGGCGGACGCATCGCGAAGCACTATTTGTTGCTACACATGACGTCATATAAGGCATTGTACAGTGGGAAAAGAATAACAGTTGCCTTTTAATAGCACTTGTAACCACATCGTTCGCTTTTGAACAGTGATTTCGTGTCGATACAACAATTTGTATTATAGACCTAAGTTTGTATTGTATAAGTAAGGAGACGCCTAAAAGTCTCCAAGAAATGTGATTAATTCACAAGACAGGTCGATAATTTACATATTGCAATGTGCACAGCTAACAAACTTTCTACTAGACCTGCACTGTCAGCGTCCCGCGTACCATTCCCCTCTGCATTTCCTGCATAAACACGACTGCAGCTCCCTCTATCAACAACTGCGCTTACTCCTTAAACGGGTAATATTAGCCTTCTAGTGACAACAATATTTGTTTAATCGAAACCAAACTTGGCGTATAACACTTATTTAAAGAAGTAAGGCCCAATTCAACCAGCAAAATCGGACCATTAATTATATGCGTTCATCTGAAACAAATATATAAAAATCACAAATATATAAAATCACTTTCGAAATATTTGATGTTTCACAGCGAAACTCAGTATATGCTATTAAGATAAACTTAGGAACGTATTATAAAAATCATCGCCGAATACTGGAAATGGAGATTTACCTAAAACCGAAATTTGAAATTAACTTTAGCAACTACTGTATTCGATTCGTCGCAATGTAGGCATGTACCATAACATTTAATTAACATTAATTTGGCAATGAATCCTGAAAGCAACATTCGTTTAATTTATTTAATGTTAAATTATATATTTTTTTACCTTGTATACTACCGTCTTCCTCATCTATAATGTTTCTATTTAAAATTTTCGTTGATTTCGCTCCAGGCCTTTCGAAGCACGCTTCATTTACTGAAGTAGTAGTTGTATTGAATTATCTGTGTATGTCCAGTAGAGGGTTTTGCTCATTAGGCATATTTTCGTTGAGAATTTTTGTATTCTTGCCTTTCTTTCTTCTTCAGGCTCTACAACTTCCAGTGGAATGTCTTGGCCTTTTCAACTAGTTTACGCCATTTCTTCCTATCTCGTGCAGTAGATTTCAAATCAAAAATCCCCATCTCTCTTAAATCCTCAATTACGTCATCCTCCCATGATCTTTGGGTCTTCCTCTTGGTCTTGTTCCCTGTGGCTTCCAATTCAAAATATCATTCGGCAATCTTCCCTTTGGCATTCTTAGTGTATGTCCAAACCATTGTAATCTTTTGGATTTGATGAAACTAACTATATTTTCTATATTATTCCTTCTTAACCTCCAAATTCCATTTTCCTTTACTGGACCTAACACTCTTCTAAATATTTTCCTCTCAAACATTAATAGTCTTAATGTATCTGCTCCTTTTAGTACCCAGGTTTCAGCTCCATAACATATGATTGGTCTTATTATTGCTGTAATAATAATTTGAATTTAACATTTTTTGATATTAATTTGCTTTTAAATATATCTAAATTAGCAAAATATGCTTTATTCCCTTGCGATATTCTTGTTTTGATTTCTTCTTCAACAGTATTATTATCGTTTAGTATGGTGCCTAGGTACTTAAAGGAGTTAATTTGATCAGTACTGTCACTATTTATAGTTAGTTCATTCAAATTTGTATTCTTGGTCTCCTTGATAATTTCTATTTCTTCTGAGATGTTAATTTTGTGTTTGTTGTTCTCTCTGTGCATAATGTACATTGTATTATCGATATTGTTAAAACTGTGACCGCTTTCTGAAATGTGTTTAGCGAAGATGAAGCATCCTTCGAAAGGCCTAGAGTGAAATCAACGAAACTTTTAAATAGAAGCATTACAGTTGAGGACAACGGTAGTAGGCCTATAAAAGGTAAACAAATGAACTGTTATAACCTCAACGGTATAAAAAGCAATTATGAACTTAAAGAGTATATATTTATTTAATGTTTTTAATAAAGTAATGAACATGTGTTATTTAAATTGGTGTCAAATTATACAACAGTTCTATGCAAATAGATAATAATATACTGTTATGCATAATTTGTTATCACTGCAGTCCGACACTTTTAAATAATCCGGCATTAGAAATTGAGTTTGCTTTAATTTAACAGAATAAACATATAATTTATTCCGCAAACCAGGAAAATGGGACAATAAATAATTAGACTGGCTGTGGAATTCGCTTAGTTTTGGCAATTTCTGCGTGACGGACATTTTGAAAGTATCTTCATAAAAATTGACCTAATATGAAAATGATACAAAATAAGTTGGTTATTGAATAAAATCAAATTCTGATTCATGTTCCTTGCACCTTACACTCAACTTGAAAGAATTTTTATTTCTTTGTTACAGGTAGGAGACTCGTGGATCTTCATTCGGTGACTAGAGTAAGTTATAAATAGTTCATTTATTTTTAGAGAATTCCTAAGGATGTGGCTACTGTGATTTTTCTCATGAAAATATTTAAAAAATACAAATTTTGGTCGCGATTATTTAGAATACTCTCATCGGTACATGTATGGAAAGTCGACGGTATCATCCATTTTACATACAAAATACGTGCACCAAAATTCAGCCGCGGTGAATAACGGCAAGGCCCGATATAAAACCTGGAAAGTGTTGCGTCCGACCATTTCAAAAGTGGCAGTTGGACGTCCCTTATTATCTCCACTGATCTGATCACTCACTCACCTGTATGTGATCAGTTGCAGGAAGCCGGCCGTTAGGGTATGTAGAGGAGAGGATGATGGGAATCAGGTATGGTGTGAGAGAGAAAGAGGAAGTTGAGAGAGAGGGGATAGGGAGAAAGAGACGGACGGAGGGAGAAAGAGAGTGGAAGGGAGGGGGAGACAATGAGATAGAGGAAGAGAGATATGGTGATGGAGAGACAGAGTGAGAGAAGGGTTCGGGGAGAGAGTGAGGGACTAAGAGAGAGAGAGAACGATAGATAGATAGAGATAAATGGTGATATAGGGGTAGAGAGAAGAAAAGAGAGCAAGAGGAGGGAGAGAGGGAAAGAGGAGAATAGGGAGAAAGAGAGAGAGAGACAGAGATAATGTAGGGTAAACCTACATATTAATATCTTCCTGAATGTGTAAGAGGGGAAGAGAGAGAGAGAGAGAGAGAGAGAGAGAGAGAGAGAGAGAGAGGAGAGAGAGAGAGAGAGAGAGAGAGAGAGAGAGAGAAAGAGACGACGAGGCGGATGAGAAAGGGAAGAAGGTAAGGGGAGATAGAGAAACAGAAAAATACAGTGTGAGGGATGGAGACGGGAACGGAGGATGTCGGAGACTGTGGAATAGAGAGGGAGAAGGGGAGAGAGAAAGGGAGATAAATAAGAAGGTAAAGAGAGAAAGAGCGAGAGAGAGAGAGAGAGAGAGGGATGTGGAAGGAAAATGATAGAGAGTGGGGGATGGAGGGAGGGGAAGAGAGAATGAAAAGGGGATGGAGAGGAAGAGTGAAAAGTGAGAAAGAGGGAGAATGGAAGAATGAAGCATAAATATAGAATAATAATAATAATAATAATAATAATAATAATAATAATAATAGTAATTTATTTTGTTTATTCATTGAGAATTTCGTCATCATTGAGGTTTTTCTACAATCAATCTTAATAACTAACATGAGTTTTAAAAATGCATAAATGACTACGGACTTATTGATTATGAGTTTGTAATGCACATTCATAAATTTCCCTTAATTAAAGTTCTCCATCGTTCTCTGTCCTCTGCGTCTTGTGTCTTGATCCGTTATACCAAATTTCCTCATTGAATGTTGAATGTTATTCTTCCAGGTGCTCTTGGTCTTCCGTTTCTGGCCCTTCTTTCAATTTCCCAGGTATGGATGGCCTTTGGTAGTCCTTTGGTAATATAATAATAATAATAATAATAATAATAATAATAATAATAATAATAATAATAATAATAATAATAATAGTAATAATGAAAGTAAACTTAGTTTAGGTGCCGTTTTCTGAATTTTGAAGGATGTAACATTTAAAATTAACGGTTGGTTTCATTTGGTAGCAAACTGGAAATCAGTGATTTGCCTTTTGTTATTTTAGCTACGTTGACACTGTGCAGAGCAAGTAAAATTTTGTAATGTAGTTGGTACCTGAGGAAAGTAAATACGACGAAAATGTAAATGGTACGAATGTTAGGAACTGGAATCTGTTCGGTGACTGTGTAACGCAATTTGCAGCAATTAAAACGAAGAGAAAATCTTGTATACATTGATTGGAATCCCCTATATCTTGTTTCCACGAAATGTCTAGTTTGCTGTTAGCGTTTTATCTTGGATAACTGGTTTACTTACACAACCAGCTGTGATTGTCGCTTAGGCGCCAACCCAATTAAACCCAGTTAACTTGCTTTGTTAATAATAATAGAGTTCAGCTACTTAAATTGAAGTTAAGCGTACTGACTTGTGAGCCGGGACGACATTGGATGTCCGCCCGATCTGCAATATGCATTTAGATTAGCTAACTAATCTCTATAGGTCAGTAGAGCTCTGAGGTTCTTCCCCAATTGCGTTAACCTAAAAGCACCGAAATATGCAAAAAAATGCAGTTTTGATCAAAAATTTACAAAAATATGCACTGTAACATAAAAATATGACCTAATACCGGTAATATTATAGAGGAACTTCGGATAATGTGGACTCCTATTTTGAATTCGTTGTTTTTCTTCTGTTAATTAAAGGATTTGAATTTTGTTTAATTACAGTGACTACCTAACTCATGCCCCAAATGGGAGTCAATGATCAATCACGTTTCAATGATTTTTTTATTTACAACCAGTCACAGTCGTGTTTCGCCTATAATTTACCAACTAAAGTTTATCATATTAAAGAAAGCACCTCCTTTTTAACATTGGGAATAGATCATAGCATAATTTTGCAGTGACTGACTCTCTAAGAAATACGGCTACCAGATTGTATATATAGTGCATGAATGTCAACAGAAAACGAATGCGAGAGATAATATAAAAACATTTGTAGCAATTGATTATACCACAAAGAAAAACCACTGCTTGCACTTTCTTAAACGAATTATTTTCCAGGAAATGACGTTGCACAAAAATACAATTGACGTATTTACATCAGAAATTAATTAATACCTATAACGTTCGTTATAAATTTCTCCACTAGGATGCATTCTTACAACATTGCGATCCTTTGGCAATAAATCATATGATTTGGTTGCAGTGATGAACAAATGAAGCACACCAATCATTTCTCATTTGTTTTCAAACATCGCCGTTTACATTGAATGTATAAATATTTTAAAATAACTATAGTTAAATAATGATTTGTGAGTAAACAGCTTAATTGTATTCGTTAAATAGCCCTCTTGATTTCCAAATTCTCTAGATAAATTCACGACTCACTTCGTGAGTCGTGAATTTAACGATGATTTGGAAATCACTCGTGGCATTACTTATGATTATCATTAGTGTTATAACTATGAAATAGCATTGTTATTTTATTCAAATATGGAAATATCTTCGTAATTTATAAACCTTTTTACATTACAGAAAAGATCCACTTTAACCACCATATTCGGGTAAAGTGTACCCCAGAGTACACCCTATTTTTTAGACTATTTTTAAGTTTAATTTCACTATTATACAGACAGGCACAAATTAATGTGAAAGTATTTATGGCTGATCGTACCGGTGATATCGTTCTTAGAAAAGTACACGTACTCAAACCCTTTCACCGCACTCCTCTCCCTCCACGCCAAATGGTAGCCAACGGTAACTTATGGAGTAGGGATGTTGCCAAACTTTCACCAGTCATGGCTCTTGAATATTGAAAAATGCAAGATTGGAGTTGAGTTGACAACACTGGATTGCATGTGCAAGAGAGATATAGAAAAGAGAGAGAGAGAGAGAGAGAGAGAGGGAGAGGGAGAGAGGAATGCAGGGAGGGAAGTGATTTGCAGAGGCAGAAAAGGAAGCAGGCTTAGGGTCGGTTTGACCAACAGAGGTAACAGTATTACGCCAGTTTAAGCTATGAATTATACACGGGGAAAACTGTAGTAAAACAGTTAGTTCTATTGTTGAAATTGACCCTTAGTTCGCATGTCTTACCGGGGCACAAATCCGTTGGACAGACAGTAACTGTCTATGGGCTAACGAACTACGTGGGAAAACGGCCCATAGAAAATTATTTGTAAGTGAAGAAAACTGAAAGAAAAAATTGAATTTCGTTAAAACACACATAAACAGCCCCAAAGAATTTTGTAAAAAAGTAATTTTTACTGACAAGACTAAATTCAACATTTCCTGTTCAGATGGAAGAAGAAAAATATGGAAGAATTAAAATACAGAGCTACAAAAGCAAAATCTCCAACCCACTGTGAAACACAGTGGTGGTTCTTTAGTTGCATGGGGATACATGAGTGCCTCTGGAGTCGGGACCTTGCATTTTATCGGTGGTGTGATGGAACACAAACAGTATATGAACATACTGAAGACCAATCTTCATACCTCTGCAGAGAAAACGGGGAGTAAACAAGGTTTTGTATTTATGCAAGATAATGATTCCAAGCACAACCACTTTCAATACGCGTTCATGGATTTTGTATAACACACAGAAGTACATGGAAACGCCTCCGCAGTCTCAGGACATAAACCCCATTGAGAATTTATGGTAACATCTGAAAAGGAGAATTCGTTCAAGGCAGGTTTCCAATAAGCAAAACCTGAGAAACGCTTTGGAAGAAGAATGGAGAAATATACCTTCTTCAATGCCTTCAAATTTAGTCGAGTCGATGTCACGCCGTCTTGAAGCCATGTTGGAATCAGAGGCCCAACCAAGTATTGAACGCAGAAAGTAAAGACTCAAAACAGCCATAATATGAGACTGTATCAATACTTTTTTGTTGTTCATGTATAAATTATTTTTTACTCGTTAATTGTTACGTTAAAACAGAGGAAACTGCGTTTATTTAACTTTATAGAGTGCAATGTAAAGGTGTATAATTTTGTTTCTGTATATAGTGAAGAAATAATTAAATTATTTATTTCTGTCTCTGGTATTTTAAAGTTTATCAATCACTTTCTGCACTAACTGTACTTAGTTATATTGACGTTTTCAAGCTAGACTATACATTTCCAATTTCGTTGATCGTGTTGTGAAATTCCCTATGGATTATGAAGAATGTGAGTTGTCCACGCTGGGCTATCAGATAAAATTTGGCAACGATGGTAGCGATTTTCGCTGAATATTTAAAATTCTATTATGTCCGTACAGCTATCGCCTGACTGTCATCCGATGGAAGGAAAGTATCTGCGAGGCCAATAATCGCATTAGCATTGTAGATTTTATCAGAATTCTGCAGAGAGATAGTAATCCGTTGCGGGAAGCGAGCCGGAAGCCCGAGTTCGATACCGGATCCTAACGATAAGACTGATTTAATTATAGCCTTCTCTGTTCAAGCGTGACTATATGCCAGTAACACGAAATAATCATAAGTAATGCCACGAGTGATTTCCAAATTATCTAGAGGATTTGGAAATCAAGAGTGGCATTTGTTAGGACTATCTAACGAATAAAATTAAGCTCTTCACTCAAAAGTCAGTATTTAAATATAGTTACCCGAATATTTTAAAATATTTATATATTTAATGTAAACGGCGATGCGAAAACAAATCAGAAATGTGAGGTTATGTATATTCACTGCAACTTAATCATATTATTTATTGCTAAACACGATAGCAATATTGAAAGAATGCACCCTAGCGGAGAAATAACGGAACACATCAAACTGTATACTATAATCAACAGTATAGGTTACTAGCTAATACCCGGCATGCGCTACTACGCCTAAATAAATGAAAATTACTATGCTATTATGTTTATGATCCCTATTAGGTTCGTCTTCCGGGCATATAGGCCGTGGTCCAGTCGTTCTTCCACTCGACGTTTCATCTACTGCTGCGGTAGACATCATCAGGAGATACTGCGTGCTCTCTGTGAACTCCTCAACAGTCTGCAGCCGTTGAGGAGTTCACAGAGAGCACGCAGTATCTCCTGATGATGTCTACCGCAGCAGTAGATGAAACGTCGAGTGGAAGAACGACTGGACCACGGCCTATATGCCCGGAAGACGAACCTAATAGGGATCAAGACGCCGGCCGTGAAAGCTTACAGTTATACTATTATGTTTAGTTGAATAAGTAAAAGGAAAAATAATTATAAATTTATATTTTTTAGATACACCATGCTGATTACCCGGCGTTGTCCGGGAATCTACTTATCCCGATCTTCTTCACATAAATGAGCTGAAATAAAAAAAAAACGTGTTTTATGTTTGGTTAAATAGATGTAAGAAAATTTTATATCGTAATTATTTTTAGATACCCCGTGCTGTTTACCCGGCGTTGTCCGGGAATCCACTTTTCTCGATCTTGTTGCCATAAATAAGCTAAAAGACAAAATTCGTTATTATCGTAAAATAATACCCGCCATGTGCTGCTATGCTTGCACAGGAATCTACATACTTGTCTCGATCTTCTTGGCATCAATGAAAGACAAAAATGGTTATTGTGAGCTATCCGTAAGAGATAAAGCATGCTGTCGCTACTTTTTTTTTCATGTTTTCCACTACAAAGGGTGATTTTTAAGGGTGTAGGAGTTGAGTATCACAACTCTCTTATAGCCTATGTTCATGCCGGGAATCTCCTCAACATTTTGCAAAAAACCGCATCACAATTGGATCAACGGTATAGCCGCGCATAAAGTACGAACCAACAAACAAACATACATACATACAAACAAACATTCATTTTTATATATTAGATTAATTAATATTTTTTAGTGAACAACTCAGTATAATCAAAGAATCTGTTCATTATTTGCTATATTCAATGTATTTGCTGGAGAAAAATAATGTTCTGAGCTGTTCAGAATATTAAAAAGGAGGATCTTTCTTTATCATAAAAGCAGGAGCTGATAAAGAGAAATCGATAGTGAGCGAGGTGGAATACGACTGTGATTGGTTGTAAAACAAAATTCACTGAAACGTGATTGGTCATTGACTACCATTTGGGGCATGGATTAAATGCTCATAGAGTAAACACTTACTTTCATAAGTAATTGTTCATAAATGATAATGATGATGATAATAATCATCACCATCACTCCAGGGATTAGGCAATTGCCCGTTCCGACTTCATAATGCATCAGCCCAACGTCTTCTAGGTCTTCCAACATCATGTCTTCCTCTTGCTTGATAATTTCCTGCTAACAATGGATATCTTTCCTTACTCATTCCATCCATATGATCAATCCATTTCTCTCTGTAATTCGTGACCTTATCCAATAAAGGCTGTACTTTCAATTCTTCTCTTATATCCTCATTTCTTAATAATAATAATAATAATAATAATAATAATAATAATAATAATAATAATAATATAATAATAATATAATAATAGTGATATATATATATATATATATATATATATATATATATATATATATATCCTGTGCTACTATTATTCTACCAGTTATATTATATGGGTGCGAAACATGGACTCTTACTTTAAGGGAGGAAAGGAGATTACGAGTATTTGAGAATAAAGTTCTTAGGAAGGTTTTTGGACCAAAGAGAGATGAACAGACAGGTGAATGGAGAAGACTACATAACAATGAACTACATGGTCTTTATAGGAAGCCAGATATAATAAGAACAGTTAAGTCTCGTAGACTGCGATGGGCAGGACATGTTGCACGTATGGGGAATGAAAGACGTGCATGGAAGCTTCTTGTAGGAAAGCCAGAGGGAAAACGCCCAGTTGGTAGACCAAGAATGAAGTGGGAGAACAACATTAACTATGATTTGAGGGAAGTAGATTATACAGGGCATGATTGGAAAGCATTAGCTCAGGATAGGGATGTATGGAGAGCTTATGTCCGCGCGGCCATGAACCTACGGGTTCGATAGTGCCAGTGAGTAAGTAAGTAAGTAAGTATATATCCTGTGCTTCCTTGTGTGGGGATTAGGTCACTCTCTATTGGGAGTAGCCAATTTGAACCCAGCTAATTTAGTTTCGCGTATTATTTACCCATAGATGTCAACGAGTGATATGGGTTCCGCATATTGCCTCACTGACACACCTACTGGATAACTAAAGTATTACTGCATGGATAACTGTCGGTTAATTTTACATAGAGGCCTCTTTATTCAGGCTTGCGGTTCTTTAACGAGCCTGAAAATCTTGAGAATCGGACCCACGGCTTAAAGTTCCTCCCGAGGACTTGTTCCTCGGATTTTCCATCCTAAAAATCCACAGCTGGATTTGAACCTACGTCCCACGGAATTAGAGGCAAAGAAAGATCTATATAATGCTGAAATTGTATAACGTTACCATAAAATTAATCATTCCCTCGAACCAAATATAGAAATGGCAAATTAGAGTGGGATTGTAATTCAATTAGCGGTTGTAATAGAAAACTATAATAATTACAATAGTAAAATATCACAAACAATTACAGGTCGGGTTTGATTACAAGACCAGTGGCTATCATGAAATGTACAGTAGTCTACAACAGATGCACTGCCATAATCAATGTAAACCAATACCCAGCATTTAGATATATTCACATCTGAATTTGTTCTGTTGTTTATGTCAAATATTAATACATATGTCCACCGCGAGGTAGTGTGCTGCTTTGTAACGAAGCGGCCCCGGGTTCGATCCCCGGTCGGGATAAGTTTCCTGGGTTTCTTCCTGACCTGTAAGACATGTGAGGAAACTTTAAAGCCCAAACGGTCCCCGAACATTATCTGACCATAATTATCATAAGTAATGCCACGAGTGATTTCCAAATTATTGATAAATTCACGACTCACGAAGTGTCGTAATGTCATACATAGGCCCACTTTCAAATAAAATATCTAAACACTTTAAAAAGTTGAACATTAATGTGGCATTTAAAACTAATAAAACTCTACAAAATATAATAAAAAACAATAAAACCAAAACAAAGAAAGAAAAATTATCAGGTGTATATAAATTGAAGTGTGGCACATGTGACAATGTCTATATAGGACAAACTGGTAGACCTTTTATCTCTCGGATAAAGGAACACATGAGAGCATATAACAGAAATTTAGAAAATTCAAAATATGCTAACCACCTATTCCAATTTAATCATTGTTTCGATCCAAATTTTGAAATTTTACATATTTGTGATAAGGGTAAGAAGTTAGATCTTTTGGAGGCTGTAGAAATAAATAAATTTAAAAGTAGTAAAAAACTGTTAAATTCTCGACTTGATTTGAATGAATCCCCTTTGTTAAATTTAAAAATTTAAATAAATATTGTTGTATTGTTGCTTAGATCAGTTGGAACACAATTCATAATTTGTTAACATGTCTGAAGAAGGTACAGTGTACCGAAACAGCTGTCACTGAATTATATAATAAATATGAAAATCAAATAAAACTACGTTTTATTTTTATTTAATTAAGAATTACTAGAGATTGATGCACGGTAGTGTAGATACATATATTAACTTTTCTAAAAACGACTTCAGCGCTGAAGGGGCACAGATCCGTTGGTCCGACTATACTTCCCTAAAATCATGGTTAATGTCATTCTGCCACCTTATTATTGGCTTACAAACTAGGCGTTTGCCGTCTTCTACAGATTTCCATGCCCCTCTTTCATTCCCCATTCTTGCTACATGTCCTCCCAATCGCAGTCTACGAAAGTTAATTGTTCTTATTATTATGTGCTTTTCTATAAATATCACGTAGCTCATTATTATGTAGTCTGCTCCATTCGCCTGTCTGTTCATCTCGCTTTGGTCAAATTATTTTCCTAAAAACTTTATTCTCAAATACTCGTAATCTTTTCTCCTCATAATAAGAGCCCATATTTCACATCCATATAATACAACTGGTCCACCGCTGTGGTCTGGAGGTAGTGTGCTGCCTTGTCACGCAGCGGGCCCGGATTCGATTCCCGGTCGGGACAGGCTCCTGGGTGAGGTTTTTTTTCGGGGCTTTTCCTCACCTGTAAGACAAATGTCAGGAAGCTTAGGGCTCAACGGTTCCCGGAAAACATCATCCTTATCATCGTCATCCTTCACCGGTGTGGAAAACAACGGGAAGCTACCGCACCCATAATTCCTTAGTAATGCTGCAAAGAATAGTATGAAAATGCTATGATTGCAGTGAAAAACCTATCTTCGGGCAGAATTACTATGGATGGATGGATAATACAACTAGGAGAATAACAATTTTATATATTTTCAGTTTAATGTTTTTGAGATAATTGGGGGGGGGCAAGAGTCCCTGTAATGCATAATAGCGTGCTTTACCAGAATTAGATCTATGTTTAATTTCCTGTAATTTTTGTTCCTAGATAATTGAATTCAGCCACTTCTTCATCATTTCCCTCATTTGCCATTAACTGTACATTGCATGATATAATTTAATTTTATGTATTGTGTGAACGCATGTTTAGTTTTATTGATGTTTATTTCCAGCCCCAATTTATTTAGCGTTACTCAAATCATACTGAAATTAATTTAATATGTTGGTTTTAAGTATTATCTAATATTTCTTCTTCTTCTTCCTTCCAAGTATTAGGCCAAGGCCTGTTACGATCCTATAGAAAATTTTCCCTCCAGTGTTTCATTGGACGGCCCAGCGATCTTCCTTCCGGGAAATTCTCGTATAAGACTTGAAAGCGTAATAATAGTCCCTTCAATTGGTTGCTGGCCAAAGGAAGGCAATACCAGTGATGCGGCTGCCATCTTACAGCCTCTAGTCAGCTTTTCTGGAGAAGAAAAGAAAATAAAGGAAAGAAGAAATGGAAGAAAGGAAAGACTCCCTAGCCCTCGGATGCCCTAATAGCGTTGGGGTCGGAAAAACAAGAGTTAACCAAGAGAGGTTAGATAGTAAAGTTAAAAGAGTGCAAAACACAAGTAAGTGGAAGAAATGTTTTGCTCAGCTTGGGCACCTTGTGGTCGCCATCCACATATCCCCTAGATGAGGACCCCTGAGGAAATTATCTAATATTTAATCCATTGAAGTAAGAGTTTCGCAAGGGCGTATTGGCCTACATACATACATAAATACATTATTAGAATACAGTGGTGTGGAGACTGAATATATTGACTATCTATAAAGAATATAGCAGTATAATGTCTTTAAAATCCATTAGTAATATTTGTAGGATATTTACGTAAAATGTGTAATGCAGAATCACTAGTTGCAAAAATTGATTAATACTGCAGACAAAGCGTGCAGCAATTTTGTGGTGGCGATAAATCATCATGCATTTAAATTTAGTGGTAATCAGATATACCAGTTCAGACATTTTTATACAGGCTATATTTTATCGCCTTTTTTATCACACATGCTTGTTAATGTTAGCATGCAATCTGTACGTTTTTATAAATATTTTAGTTCTCTCGTCTGTTGCCATAGTAACAGATTGGTTGTTACATTCAATACAAGATGGCACTGTTGATAAGCATTTATAATTCATTCCAAATTTATTTACAGTTACTCGTTAACTGTTTAGATAATCGTATTTTTTTATACAGGAAATGTCAAAAATGATTTAACCCAATTGTTCACGATTCTACACAGCAATTCAACCCAGGAAGTTACTACAGACCTAAAGGACTATGCCAGTGCCCCCTACCTATAGAGGTTAGACGTTGCCAAACTCATAGTAACTGTATTTCTTTAGTCTTGCTGTCCCTGCAAGGGTAGCAGCACTTTTTCCAAATCAGTGTACTAAACATTAAAAAAACATAGTCTTTCTTTTATGGCATGCAAACTAGTTTTATAGTAAATATGAGAGTCGACATTTTGACACAGGATAGTACAGATCCGCAAGAGCTCAGTGACATGTGGTAACTTTTTTTTCTTTAAGAGGGGGTGGTTTGCACGGCTACAACTTACAACTATGTACCTGCTGTGTTGCAATCTTCAGTTTTATGTAAGGATTTCTCTCAAGAAAATACTGTTAAAATGGCAACCCAGTTCCCTATTCCAAACCCACAGTAACTTCCTGGTTTGAATATGAGTATAGATAACCCAAGTCATAAATGAGGACCGCATTTTCGAAACGGAATCATGCCACGAGATAACTGAACTTAGAAAAATGCAACTGAAGGTAAATATAAATAAACAATTCACACATGCAGATAATATTTGCTTATTACTTTAACAAACAGAAAATCAAACACATATTTTATGAGAAAGGTGGTAACTGATTTTTTCTTTATTCTGAGATTTTACAAATTGTTGTTTAGATCTTCATGCAAAAAATTAAAGACGACATATTTCCGTTAGTGTTTCATACTTGGTTCTCATAGATGGCATAAGAATGCTGGTGATTTTTTTTAGGACATGGAGCGATAGGAGAGAAACAATAATAGGCCCTATAGCATTAATATAATTGCACCGAGCAACAAAAAATAAACTTTTTTTTTTGTCTCAGAAAAATATGTGATTCTGATAGTAGTTTTTCTCCTGAATTCAAATATGATATCGGGTTTTCTCCATCACGCAAGGTTTACGAGAGACAGGAATTTATAATTACAAACAGTTTAATGTTTTCTATCATCGTAACTATACAGTATTCGAACATTCGGACTCACCTAGAAAGTAAGAAATGACGATTTTCTGCTATATTTCGCCTGTGGAGCATCCCTCTTGATGGTCCAACAATAATCGGCCAGCATATTAGGATTCCATTTGCCTTGATATCTCTTTTCCACAGCTGAAACCATTTGAGTTAGCTCATTTGGTTTTATTTTACCATGGACAAATGGACGAAAAAAGTTTATTAAAAATAATTACTTAAATCCATTAATTGAAATTTAAATAAAAAAAACTGTGGGTGATAGAGAAATTCCGAATACATGTTTGAAAACACAATGAAAAGTTGCATTAAGTACAACTATTGGTACTCATGAGACAAAAATCATGTTGACCAGTGCTATGTGCACATATTAGGGGCCCATGCTGAGTATATTCTTTGTTTGTATGTTATAGATCTCCCTCCTTTTTGCTATTTTCCTTCCTTTAATATTTTCTATTGCCCACCGCTATGGTCTCGAGGTTGCATGCTGCCTTATCACACAGCGGGCCCAGATTCGATCCCCGGTCGAGACAAGTTTCTTGGGTGATGGTTTATTTTCGGGGTTTTTCCTCACCTGTGAGACAAATGTCAGGAACCTTTAAGAACCAAAGGGTCCTCGAACATCGTCCGGCCATCATTAACGTATTCATTAAGTTTGGTATTAAGGCCTCTCCTGGCGCATCATTATCTTCATCACATCACCTACCATGTATCGGGGAGCGTAACTCCACCTTCCAGACGGCCAACCTCAGAAGTGGGTTTTAATAACTTCACGCCAGGAGAGAATGCCAGAATGTCGAAATGACATCGTGGTGGCATTGAATAAAACAAATATATTTTTTATTTCTTGTTCACGAATTATTACGTCATTCCTTGCGTAAAAACGCTATGAATATCTTATTTAAGCGACTCAGCATTAAGCACAAGCGACGGTCTTGCTTGTAATTTTGTTGGATTAGGAACGGAAATCAATCATGGTACATAACCATGCAAACATTAGCTCTCCATACATTCCTATCATGAACTAATGTTTTCCAGTCACCCCCTCTATATTCTACATCACCAAAATATTGGTTAATGTTATTCTCCCACCTGATTCTTGTCTGTCTACTGGGTGCTTTCCCTCTGGTTTTCCTACAAAGAGCTTCCATGCCAATCTTTCATTCCCCATTCGTGTCGAGAGTCCTGTACATCGCATTCTACGAGACTTCACTGTTCTTATTATATCTTGGCTTCCTATAAAGACCATGTAGTTCACTGTTAAGTAGTGTTCTCCATTCACCCGTCTGATCATCTCTCTTTGGTCCAAAACATTTCCTAAGAACTTTATTCTCAAATGCTCGTAATCTCCTTTCCTCCCTTAAAGTAAGAGTCCATGTTTCACATACATATAATATAACTGGTAGAATAATAGTTTTATATATTTTCAGTTTAACGTTTTTTTGAAAGGAGTTGGGACGTCAAGAATCTCTGTAATGCACAATAGCACGAATTTACAGAATTGAGCCTATGTTTAATTTCTTTGTGCATCTCATTTCTATTTGTTATTATTGTTCCTAGGTATTTGAATTCAGCCACTTCCTCAAAATGTCCCTTATTTGTCATTAGCTTTCGATTTCCATTAAATAATGTAATTTCTACGTGTGACCATATATTTAGTTTTATTGACATTTAAATAATTCTGTTAAGGAATTAGTGCGTCGCGAACATAAAAATGTTAACAAAAGGAA
Organism: Diploptera punctata; assembly: GCA_030220185.1. Taxonomy (NCBI): domain Eukaryota; kingdom Metazoa; phylum Arthropoda; class Insecta; order Blattodea; family Blaberidae; genus Diploptera; species Diploptera punctata. The sequence goes on from JASPKZ010008345.1 coordinate 896,315, forward strand.
GTTATATAACGTATATCAGGAAATCGTAACATAAATTACATTCTCTGAATAATTCGCATAGTTCACGCAGTTGCTGCGTGACGGAATTTTGTATTGTTATCTTCCTTTATAGATAAGTAGGCGTCATTTCAGTAACAGAAAATGCTGACAAAAGTTAACTTTGTTTAGAAATTTAAGGCTGAAAGGATGAGTCAACAAGAAGTTTTACTCGAGGGGAAGGGGGAAAAAAATCTCACCCAAGCCTCCTTCGTCTTCCCTTCTATTAAATCTCTCATGCATCAATTTAAAAGTTGACATGGCGATATGAAGTTGTGTAAAATGCTGATGAATATAAACTCTCTCAAGAGTAGACGAAGAAAACTCCATGCCAAACTTTTGCCTCTTCCTTTTTCGTATAAAAATATCAAGTTGGCATTTTTCTTTTAATCCTCGTGTTTGCCTTAAGAACGAACAGGCTTGTGCTCATGATTGCAGTATTTCATCTACTTTCGTCAGAATTTCTGTAGCAAAGAATTTTCTTACTTTTACTCACTTCAAACACTTGATTTCAAAAGGTGGTAGAGTAAAACTTGTTCAAAGCGGAATTGCATGGGACTAATTTATGTTTCCACATTAGACAAATTTCCACATTATAAAAAAAACACAATTATTAATCAATCTCAGATTAGAGAGTGCAGTATATGTCTTTTTACGTACCTTGGATTAATTGAATCGGCACATGCTAAAAGGGCCTCAGTCATTCAGACTTAATTTTTAATTTTCTTTTCTCTTGAGACATTTCTATTGGTCTTAGTCATTGACTGAAGTCCTTATTGTATGTTTCATTCGAACTCCATGCTCCAGGTGCATGTGACTGAGGTTTTATAGCATAAAATATTGAAACCACCATCAGACAACGATGTGATGCATAACTCAATTTTCCGCATTTGTTCACTGAGGCCCTTTTAGCATGCGCCGATTCAATTGTAGTTCCGCTGTCATTGAAAAATGATGTATATTATTTAGTGAACATATTTAATTAGTCACAAAATAATAGAAAGTTAAAGTACTCTTCGAGCGATTTCGACGGTAACGCGCAAAAAAAAAAAAAAAAAAAAAACAGTCCGTTTCGTCAGCATTAAAAATGTCTCTTAGGCGCGTATCCTGAAATTAAAGTGTGCAGTTTCGGTTTCCACTCACGTACTACACTTTCATCTACATCCTTTGATTTTCCGCAAATTTCATTCCACACTACATTGTGTCGCCTTTCAGAATTGTACAGCCAACCTGAAGATGTCTTGAAATCGTTATTATGTAGGGATGTAGCAACAGAGCTTGACGTTTGAGCATCGGTCCCGAAATTTGGAGATTTTTATCGTGCACTTGTAAAACACTCCAACACTACTTCCTTGATTTCATTTATTTGATTTAATTATTTATCTATTTATTTATTTTGCTTTTCTCTTCGTTTGAAATTTATTTCTCTCCCAGTTTTCCTCCTGATACACATTTTTTCATGAATTTTGTAGAAATATCCTTCCGTTATCGAGTTGGACAGATTCCGTTTTATTCAAAATAAATACACGTAATATTACTATTATTTTGCCGGGACCAATACATTTGTTCACATTGGACAGATTTCCGCATTATTCACGTTACGGATTAAACAAGTTTTACTGTATTTACGTTTGTGGGCACATTAACAAATTTTCATCGAATATAGGCTATTTACTAACTAACTAACTAACTAACTGAGTCACTGTCACTCTCGAACGCAGGTTCATGTCCACGCGGACATAAGCGCTCCATACATTCCTAGCGTGAACCAATATGTTCCAATGATCGTCTGTATAATACACCTCCCTCAAATAATAGTTAATATTATTATCCCACCTTATTCTTGGCTTGTGTTCTGAGCGTTTTTTTCTGGTTTTTCTAATAAGAATATTCCATGCCTGTCTTTAATTCGTCATTCGTGTCACATGTCCTGCTCATCGCAGTCTACGTGACTTAACCGTTTTTTTTATGTCTGGTTATCCATAAATGTCATGTTATGTAATGTAGTATTCTCCATTTACATTCTGTTCGTCTCCATTTGGTCCAAAAATTTTCCTAAGAACTTTATTCTCAAATATTCTTAAACTTTTCTCCTCCCTTAAAGTAAGAGCCAATGTTTGGTAACCATATAATGTAACTGGGAAAATAACATTTTAATGTATTTTCAGTTCAACTTTTTTTTTAGAGAAGTTGGGACGGCAAGAGTCTCTGTAATGCATAATAGCATGCTTTTCCTGAAATGAGCCTATGTTGAATTTATTTCTGCGCCTCATTCCTGTTTGTAACTATTGTTTCTATATATATATATATAGGCCTACACACCTTTTGGTCTGGTCATTTTCGATGTCTACTAGATATGATGGGTAAAGATCTGTAAACTATTTTCAGAATTTTTTTCTTGAGAACATCCTCAATAGATCCACCGCTAAGATCTCGAGGTGGCGTTCTGCCTTGTCATACAGCGAGCTTGGTTCGATTCCCGGTCATGACACGCTTCCTTGGTGAGGTTTTTTTCCAGGTTTTTTCTCACCTTTGAGACAAATGTCAGGAAGCCTTGAGGCCCAAACGGTCCCCGAACATCATCTGGTCATCATCAACATCCCACGGTGTGGAAAGCAACGGGAAGCTTACACATCTATAATTCCCTAATAAAGCTGCAAAACATAAAAATGGAAATGCTATGATTGCAGTGAAGGACCTGCCCCAGGGCAGAACACTATAGATATAAATCCTCAGTAGCGTCATTCTTTCAGATCTTGCTAAATAAATAATTACCCTTAAGGGGGGTGATGGGTGAAAAATTGACCATTTGAGATCAAAATTGACATTTTTTTGTTTTTTGTACTAAAAATAGCCTGTACTCTAATGTATATGTTGGCAAAGTTTGAGAATCCTATGACGCTTCTAAGAGCCCTAAAGTGCTGATTAGGCCTGTATGTTACATTTTGTATTTAAACTGCATGCAAATCTTTACACTTGCTTTTCCACACTCTTATTTTCACTGCATTTTTGTACATTCAAAATTGGACGGAATTCACAAATTTTATCCTAGAAGGTTCACATTTTTACTGAATGTCCTAAAAAACAATGGGTAACAAAGTAGTGCATGGGTTTCATGTTATTGAAGTAGTATTTTAAGAAATAAAAAATAAAACATATGCAATTATTATTTTTTTTGTAATTCCACGCGTGAGGTACAACATTATTTTTTTCTCTCTTTGTATTCACATTATAAGAATTCTAATGCATGATGTTTTTCTAAATATTTTAGGGGTCTTGTAAAAAATACCAGACATTTTACTAAACAATTGCAGAACCCATTTAATTAGGATATATGCACATTTTTAAAAATATAATATTTAATAACTCATAAAATAAATGTCTCACAAGAATGAAACTTAAACCATCATTATGTATCATATAGTGAATGTTTGTACAAACTGAAGTCTGTAGCTCAAAAAATGTAGAAAATAGACATTTCACCCATCACCCCCCTTCATTTTAAATTACATTGGGCAGCGGAAGATAATTCCAGGTATCACACAATTGGGTTATTGATATGGAAGATTTTCTCGTTTTTATATTTTGATGCCAACATATATTCAATAGGAACTTCTTATAAAAATGTCCCTATAGAGTATATATACCGTATATGCGGTATTCCAGGTTTCACATATATGCGATTTAATAATTTATTTATCTGGAGAATATAAATCTTCAGATAACATTGTTATTCAACCAGCTTGCACGAAATATTGGTTTGATATCCGGGAGATAAAACTCTGAATTCCATTTACAACCTATGGATTTTCTTCCTCATACGAAATAAAGGAAACAAAAGAAATATCCAATTCTAAACTGTAGTAATCCGATAATACAGCTCATCTCCAACATTTTCTGATAAACCAGATCGCATCCCACAACTGGTCAAACTTCAGAATCGAACAATATTGCTACTGACACAGAGATGGAGGGAGAAACAGAAGGAAATAAAACATAAATAATAAAAAAGAGACGATCAGAGGAAACTCGGCTGGTGTGATGCAGTGTGCCGACCGCCATATTGATTTCTAGTAACCATGGAGACCCAGACCATCCTTCTGTAATAGAGTACTGGGACCAGCCTATGTTGTGGTACTCAGCGGGTTTCAAATTACCTCTCTACTTTTACTTTCAAATTTAATACCGTTTAATGGTATGAGGAATAATTGCATGGCTTTTGAACACCCAAATGTAATTCCAAGATACTAGGCAATTTAATCCTGGAAAAAAGCAATTAGAATAAAATAAATTTTCCGTGAAGAATTGTAATTACTTTTTTTTTTTTTAGAAAAAAAGTAATATTGCTTTTCATTAAATAAAACTGGTTAATTCTTCATATATTTTGTTTTCCATTTGATAACTGAAAACTAACTAATTCACTGAAATTATCGAACATCTTCATACATCCAAATCCTGAGATAATGTTTTCCAATCATTGATTGCACAATCTTCTTCCCTCAAATCACGAAAAATGTTTTTATCCCTCATTAATCTTTGCCTGGGCGCTTTCCCTCTGGTATTTCTACATGAAGTCTCCATGCCCATTTTTCACCTCCCCCATTCGTGTTGTATGTCCTGCCAATTAAAATCTACTTGCCCTAACTCTTCTTATTATAAAATAGCCGTTGTGTATGTGGTGAAAATAACAGCAGTATTTACAGGTGAGTCAGCACGAAACATATATTCTCTCTTAAAGGAATCGCAAATAAATGATATCTATGAACAACATGGAAAAAGCGTAAACGTCTGATTAGGTATACCCATACATATTTTTCTGTTATAAATAAATAAGTTTTGAATCATTGGTACCATCTTACCTTGTATTCAGTCTTATTTCCCCTAAAATTCAATGTTTAGACACACATATATTTTTTTGTTATAAATGAATGTTTCGAATCATTGGTACCATCTTACCTTGTATTCAGTCTTATTTCCCGTAAATATGAATGTTACCTAAGGACAATGATTCTATGTTGACAGTTCCGTACACAATTCAGTCAAATGGTGGGCAAATGTAGCACCACGATTGCCCCAATAGACGGAATCGGCGGAGTAATACCTTATGCAACAGGAACTTAGCTCGGAATTGGAGTAGACAACCCATCATGGGCCCTGTCTGTCCAAGAAGTCTGCCATTCGTCCCTGTTCCTTGCTACACCCATTCAATTTCTCACTCTAATAGCTCTGGGATCTTCCTTTACATCGTCCTCCCACCTGATTTTCGGTCTTCCTCTCCACCTGCATCCTTCATCCTCCTAATTCAGATCGGATAACTCTGCTAGTTGGAGTTGATTCCTTCATTCTTATTAAATGTCCAGCCCATCTCAAACGGCCGTTTTCAATGAAATTCACTTTTTTCGTTATTCCATATTTACATGCCTACTTCCATCCTTTCCGTGTGAGAACGGATCAACTACACTATTCTTTTACCACGTTCTGACTTTATTCAGTCGCAATTTCAGATTCAATGCTTTATCCTCAACAAGTTGAATCAGTTTTTTCCCTCTCCTGTAAAATTTGATCAGTGGTAGATGGTCCTTTTTCGAAATGACTGATCCAATTAATATATTCGTGATTATATCGGGCTCTCCATTCGTTGTTCACTCTAATTGGTCCATATATAGCTCTCAGAAGTTTCCTCTGAAAGATATTCAATCTATTTGTACCCTTCTTGTTTAAGGTTTCTGAAGCATACGTGAGGACCGGTCTGATTAGAGCCCTACATATAATTACAAGCTAATAGCCAGCTTGCGGTGCTACACCTAAGTAAATTAAATATGTTTTTATGTTTAGTCGAGTAAGTAAAAATAATAATAATTATACATTTATTTCGTAATTATTTTTAGATACCACATGATGATATGATTACCTGGCATTGCCCGGGAATCTACTTACCCCGATCTTCTTGGCATCCATTAACTGAAATACAAAAATAGTTATTGTGAGTTATACGTAAAAGATTTACATATGCTGTCACAGACTTTTTTGTAGAGTTTTTTGATATATTCGTTTGTGTAGGCCTATGCATAAATTTCTAGTATTTGTTATGGTTTATGCAGCGTAAGACATTAAAGCATCTAAAAATCGACTTTTTAGTGTACCATTGCATTTATTTATTTATTTATTTTCAGCCCTATAGTATATAGGGTAATATTTATATATGTTATTGTCCCAGAAAAAAAGTATCTAAATGATGGTGAAAACCCCATTAACCCATTCGCTTCAGAAGACGAGGTATGCTCGCTTAACTTTGCCTGTTATATATTTTGCAATTTTTGTACATCCCTTGGCAGCATAATGTTATGTTAAAATGTATGAATAGTAAATGAATGTGTTTTGGCTCTCACTCTTATTGAGATCTCGAATACCGTTATCTTTTCTTCGTTTTGAATGTCTAAAAATAGACAATATAATTTAGAGTGACTTAAATACGGTTTCTGTGGAAATGCATTGAGCATTTAAACCTGAAGTGAATTGGTTAAAATCGGTCAAGTAGTTTTGATTCAATAAATGACCGACAGACAGACTCAGATTCATTATATATATATATATATATATATATATATATATATATACACATAGTAATTCTGCCCGAGGATAGTTACTTCACTGCAATCATGCTATGCTTGCAGTTTTACTACGGAATTGTAGGTGTGGTAGCTTCCCGTTGCTTTCCACACCGGTGAATGATGATGATGATGATGATAATAAGGATGATGATGGCCATACGATTTCGGGGACCGTTTGGACCTTAAAGTTTTCCTGACATTTGTCTTACAGGTGAGGAAAAACCCCGATAAAAACCTCGCCCAGAAAAACTGCCCCGACCGGGATCGAACCCGGGCCCGCTGCGTGACAAGGCAGCACGCTACCTCGAGACCACAGCGGTGGACACACACACATGTATATATATATATATTATATATATATATATATATATATATATATATATATATGAAGATTTTACTTTAAAAAGTAATTATTTATATCTAAAATATCTTAGAAGTCCATGATTGCTCTTAGTAGCAAGGAAAATTCTCTTTCCAATTTCAGAACATGTCTTTGTCTGCCCTATTTTGTGCATGGAGATAGTCACTCATTGCTCATTTTACAATATTTAGTATACGACATCCGTGCCAACATTAAAGTTCTTAGATTGTAGCTTCTTAGTTGTTTATTTGCAGATTTCTTAAAGATGGGTCATTGCATAACACTTCTCTGCAGTACAATTTGCATAAGTATTTTCTTGATCGATTCTTGAATCTTGAAGCTATTAAGGGCAAAACATATCCACGTAAAGCTATTCTATCTTGCTGAATCTAGGTTAAACAGAGTGATGTAACTGGAATGTAATTCCTATTACGTTTATACATGTTTACCTACGTTTAATGTTCTTTGCTAGAATGTAAAATGTTACTTCGTAAGAAAACATCTTCATAACAACTTATAACATTATCAATCAGACTATAAAACGTTATTTTATATCGCACTGTTTTCCATTTTCACCACTTTATGATGTGGATAATATATTAGTTTTTTTTAATATCGCTAGCAGTGATTTTAAACTGGAGATTGACACGGTGGTCTAATGTTTGGAGGAGGGGATCCTATTCTATATCAACATTTGTTTTGATTTTTTGGTCACCCAGAAGTATACATTTTAATTCTTCCCGGCTTTGGAATAATTTCCCATATTATTTGTCACGAGAGAGGAAAAAAAAAAGAAGCATTCGGTAATTTAGGTATATTTTTTGCTATACTAGCTATTGGTCTTCTAGGGTTTGTTTATATGCCTTGCCTCTAGTACTGAGGATCGCGTGTTTAAATCCGGTAGGGTGTCGATAGACTTTTTAGAATGGAAAAATCCAAGGGACAAGCCCTCCGGTAGGGACTTTAAGCCGTGGGTCCCGAGTCTGAAGATTTTCAGGCTCGTAAAAGAACCGCAAGCCTGAATGAAAATGCCTCTGTTCAAAATCCATCCAATTAATAATTTAGTAGGCTGCTATATGTCTCATTGAAGGGATGTGCTAACCACATGTCATACGTTGACATCTGTAGGTAAATAAACGTGTAACTAAATTAACTTAATTAGCTTGGTTTAGAAACTAGACAGCACCCCGTCTGGAACGTATTGGGTTTATACGTACTTGCAGGGAAATTAAACTGCAAGTACTCAACATCACGAAGAGATCCCCATGTCAACATATGTGAAGAACGCAGCGAAGACAGCAATGTATTCAAAGTGGAGTTGGGAAGGACGTGTCCTGAGAATGGACCTCAAAAAATGGACGTACCCTGAGACTGTGTGGGAACCTAGGTCAGGAAATAGTAACATGGGAAGTCAAAGGTTGCGATGGTGTCATGTTTTCAAGCGTCAAACATATCTCTTCCAGTTGTAATGTAAACAAAACATATGTATTATTGCATTGCCATACCTTTGCGCGTGTAAAAAATGTAGTTACCTCTCTAACACTGGAAATAAAAAAAAAGTATAGGCCTCTGTATTATCTAGTACATGTCTATTTAAGTTACAGGCCTATAGGAGAATCTTACAATATATAATTACAATTTTAATGTTAAATAAGGATTGTTTTATTCTTACGCATGCGCAATACGGAATTCGTTAGATTTTCAGTTGTTTCAAAATGACCGCTTCTCTATAATTTCTTAGTACATAAAAATAGGAATCCATTTGAAATACGGAGAGAAACAAAACATTAGAGTGTGAAAACAGATTAGTGGAATATATCCTACATTAGCCATTGAGGATTTAGTGAAAATACGTAGAATTTACAGATGAGTTTACATGGAGCATAAATTCTGCTCGTAAACAAACTGCAAATAAAGAATATCTATTGACATCATGGAAAAATCGTAAATGTGTGATTAGGTAGGCCAATATACATATTTTTTGTCATCAAAAATAAGAAATAGGGAAGTTTCTAATTATTGGTACTATCTTACCTTGTATTCAGTCTATTTCCCGTAAAATACGATGTTGCCTAAGAACAATGTTTCTATCGGTGACAGTTCCGTACAGAATTCAATCATATGGCTAGTAAACGTAATTCCACGATTTCCCCAGTAGGCGATGTCGGCGAAGTAATACCTCATGCAAGTTTGTTTATACAGTGCGATCGGTATAGCACTGGACAGCAGACGCGGGGATTTCACTATACACTGCTGACGCACTCGCGGCGGGGAACGGACAGTGTAGGATCGCGGTGATACAACCACACAGATTTTCGTAATTATTTTTAAAACTTGTCGTACTTACCAACTTTATTGAAGCAGGTGCTGGAACTGTTCGCCTTCGTTGTCCATACAGTTTTGACACCTCTTTATAAAATTTGTTGTATAGATTATGTACTGTTGAACGTGACGGAATTTTTACACCCGAGAATCGTGTTTCAAAAAGTCTTCGTACTTGGCTGGCAGACTGAGTTAACAAATATTGATTATAAATAAATACATGTTGTTCAGTAGAAAAAATATTAGCCATGATACATTTTACACTTTACACACGTCATTCAATTTACACTTATACACGCCTGTTTTATAAGATACACATTTTAAAATTGAAATAACTTATACATACGCCATTAAGTACACAAGAAAAGCGAGCGAGCACCTTATCCACTCGAAGCATACAATCTGATTGCGATCGTGAATGCGTGGGATGTGCTTGTATACTGCTGAGTCTGCGCACATTTCAAGTCCTGAGTCTGCGCACATTTCAAGTCCTGAGTCTGCACGTGTAAGCCATCGTCACCGCACAACACAAACCTCGCGTCTGCTGTCCAGTGCTATACTGATCACACTGTAGTACAATTGGAACTTAGCACGGAATTAGTATAGAGAACGTGTGGTCTAGAATAGTAGCAGACAGGCAAAAGTGGAAGAAAGCTATAAAATTGCGAGAGCAGTATGAGGAAATCTTTAGTGACGTAAAAATGGCTGGTCCGAGCCACTCTCTGTAAGCGACCATGTAAACAGAAGACTCTTGCCCGCACCGGGATGTTACTAGGCTAATTCTAGTGCATAAAATGTACAGTAAAAACTCCTTATTCGCGGGGGATATCTTCCCCAAATATGCCGCGAATACAGAACCCGCAAATATGGAGTGGTAATTTGTATGGGTATGTAGGGGATACGTTCCAAGGTTCCAAAATAAAATAAACATTATCAAAATTAACTCAATTAATGCGAGATTTTGAACAATTTTCCTTTTACTCGTCATTATAAATTGTTGAACAAAGCAGAAAATAAGCGTGTTATTCAATTAAAATTATTGCAACGAATGTCAAGTTGAAACAATAAAACACCGATCGTGGCGAGGGCGACATTTGTCAACAGACATAAAGGCACATGAAATAGAGCGGCGGTGGCTTTTAAGTACGAACTTTAGGCTTAGTGACAATAATGTTTGTTTTACTTTGATATTAATTTGTTCATTTGATTTGAATCGCTCTCTGTAAAAGCCGCCTTGACACGTGCCTGCAGTAAAAAAATGTCGATGCGTTAATAAAGGATACTAATCATTCTAATTATACCGACTGGATCCGCGGATTAAGTAATTTTTTAGCCGCGAATACAGGAAGTGTGTCACAATTTTTAAACCGCGAATAAGGAGCTTTTACTGTAATATAGTTTTTGCGCGATAGTGCGTTTGGTTATACTTACCAGCAATGGCGACCATTATTGAAAGTTCAACTTCCTACATTTCGGGGTTGCCAACCTGAATAACTCTACTGTAATATTACACTTACACCCACGCGGGAAGTAAAACCACTGCCCTCTATGTATAGTACATACAATGTATCTACAGTAATTATCCAAAAGGTAGTGTTAATATACATTATACGAGACAAATCACTGCATTTTAAATTAACTGAACTTTATTTGAAACAATATAAAACAATAATTGTTCTCAAGGCCTCCTGTTGTTTCACCTAATAAACATTGCCCACACTGTTATAGTTAGTCAATTGTTTATAATGAACGCAAATATTTCTAACAAAGATGTTATTATTTTACTATTATTTATTATTTTCAAAACACCATCGCGCAAAAAAAAAAAATGTACAACGCACGTTTGCGAAGTGTTTTACAGAATCTCAGAAATTAAAAACCGAGCTATATTTCCAACAAACATGTTATTATTTTACTATTATTTATTATTTTGAAAACACAATCACGCAAAAAATAATGTACAACGCACGTTTGTGAAGTGTTTTACAGAATCTCGGAAATTAAAAACCTCGCTATCGCTAGGTTTTTAAACATTTAACTCAATTCTCTAAAAACCACTTCCCTACCTCGCATCGTAATATACTATTATTAATTGCAGTGATTTAGTTGGATCTCCCACTCATATTTTAGAGAAGACTTAAAACATGAAGCACAATGGGTAACAATTTATAATAACATTGTAGTGCAGAACAAATGGTAGTTAAGTGTGTTTTATCGCACTGAGCCAGGCTATCAAGTAGATAAATTGTGTAATTTAACGTTTATCATTTCGCTGAGAGGTTTTATATGCTCTGAATATGTGAACTGAAATCAATTAGCACTAAACTAGTATAATACCAATGTGCGAGGGGCACTGCAATCAATTCTATATAATTATTAAATCCCTGTGTAGCACGTGTAGCTCAGAATTGGCTTAAGTTATATCAGGGGTGGACATACGTCCATTCATTTTAGGTGATAATGCAATAGGCAATTTACATAATTCTGTAGAGTTGCTGCTTCCATGGTAGGCCTTGTTACTTTATATTATTGTGGCTCGCTACCGTGGGGTGAGTAGAGAGAGTGAGTGAGTGAGAGAGAGAGAGAGAGAAAGGGGGGGAGGGAGAGAGGAGAGAGAGAGAAAGGGGAGAGAGAGAGAGAGAGAGAGAGAGAGAGAGAGAGAGAGAGAGGACAGACAGACAGACAGACAGAGAGGATGTGGAGAGAGGGGAAATAATCTTCCTCTCTTTCTTTGTTCTTTTTCCTACTCTTCTTCTTCCAATATATATATATATCTCCATTTCATAGCAATTCTGCCCGAGGGCAGGCCTTTCACTGCAATCATATAATTGTCATGCTATGCTTTGCAGCTTTACTAGGGAATTATAGGTGTGGTAGCTTCCCGTTGCTTTCCACACCGGTGAAGGATGATGATGATGATGATGATAAGGATGATGATCGCAGGATGATTTTCGGGGACCGTTAGGCCTGCTGCGTGACAAGGTAGCACACTTACCCTCGAGACCACAGTATATATATATATATATATATATATATACTAGAAGTCCCGGCCATGTGTTGCTGTGGCTAAGGTATACGTTAAAAATTTAAATTAAGTTGCTGTCTTTAAGCCAGATTACTTAAAACTAATACTTACACACGAAATTAATAATATTGAAAATAAAATAAACACTGAACACACTTAAGTTATGATATAATCAATATTTGTAATTCAATTGAAATTCGCGGTTGCAACAAAAAGCACAGCCATCTGGATCTCTCTTTGTTAAATAATAAACCAATTACCTTACCAAATTATAGCTCGGGACCCAGCTCCGTGAGTCTGAAAGGAATTTTCTGACTCGTCTGTTAGTACTATGCGAAGCAGAGAAGTGTACCTCTTCCACTCCCACACTTCCCCCCCCCCCGCAAACACACAGAGCTTGGACCCGAGCTGTACCTTACACCGCCATCTGTTAGAATCGTTTGGAGCTCACAGATAAATATTTCTTTGTTAAATAATAAACAAATAATTTGCAAAAAAAAATAATGCTATTATAAATTTAGTTATAAACTACCCTATGTCTCAAGTTGGATCAAACTGCACACAGTGTGCAAAATGTTATTAAAATCAGTTCAGTAGGGGGATTCCATCGCGGACAAACAACGTGACACGAAATTATATATATATATATATATATATATATATATATATGTAGAGAGAGAGAGGGGGGGGGAGAGAAAAGTTAAGAGTGACAGAAAGAAATTGTGATTGAGAGACATGTTGGCAGAGACAGCGGGCCCGGGTTCGATCCCCGGTCGGGAAAATTTTCATGGTTGATATATATTTTTTTCTGGTCTTTTTCTCATCTTTAAGACAAATGTCAGAAAAGTTTAAGATCTAAACACTGCTCGAACATCATCTGGCTATCGTAATCATCATTATTATGTCGTCATGTTTAGTATGAATGTGTGTGTTCGTCTTAATGTTATGTTGTCACGGAGGAGGCTCTGATATTGAGCTGATCTCTCATTGGGGAGGCCCTCTATGTCCTTGTGTGGTCAAAGAAGGTCGAGGCACTGTAAGGGATGGATATCGTGTAACATATAAAAAATACCTTTTAGCTGATATGTTAACTGAGGTAAAGGAAGGAAGAAAAAAAAAGTAAAATAAAATAAATATTAATTGCTAAAATATTACTGAGCAACAAAAAAGAAACTTTTTTTTGTCTCAGAAAGAAAAATATGTGATTCTGATAGTATTTTCTCCTGAATTCAAATATGATATCGGGTTTTCTCCATCACGCAAAGTTTTCGAGAGACAGGCATTTATAATAATTTCAAACACTTTAATATTTTCCACATTCGTAACTACACATCATTCGAACATTCGGACTCGCCTAGAAAGTAAGAAATGACGATTTTCTGCTATATTTCGCGTGTGGAGCATCCCTCTTGATGGTCCAACAATAATCGGCCGGCATATTAGGATTCCATTTGCCTTGATGTATCTTTTCCATAGCTGAAATCTCCTGATGAAAGTGTTTCCCGTGCTCATCGCTCACAGCGCCGAGATAATATATGGACAAAAAAAGTTTATTAAAAATAATTATTTAAATCTATTAATTGAATTTGAAATACAAAACTGTGGGCGATGGAGAAATTTCGAATACATATTTGAAAACACGAAGAAAAAACTGCATTAAGTACAACTATTGGTACTCATGAGACAAAAATAACGTTGACCAGTGTCATAGGCTTAGTGTATTGCTGTATGGGTGTGAGACGTGGAAGGCACATTGGGTGGTGGTTGTGCTGCATCTAACTCTGAAGTCATTTGAAGATACATTATAATAGAAAATTACAAGTACATATAAATAGTTTTTAAACTGACCCAAACCTTCTGGCGGCACTATGGCCCTGGCGTCGACTCAGCCTCTAACTGAAATGAGTACCAGACGCTTGTTCTGGGGTAAAGGCGGCCGTCACGCAGGGCTGACATCAAGTGCCGATTGTCAAGAAAAAGTGGGAGCCCTAACCTCCTACTACCCCAAGGGCCTCCTGAGACCTGTAGTGGGATCACTTTACTTTACTTTTTTACTTTTTTACATATAAATAGATTCTTGGGATTTATATTGGCAATTTTATGGTCAAAAAGCATATCAAACGAGGAATTATGGAAGACTAACTCATGCCCCAAATGAGAGTCATTGACCAATCACGTTACAATGATTTTTGATTTACAACCAAACACAGTCGTGTTTCGCCTAGAATTTACCTACTAAAGTTTATCATAATAAAGAAAGCACCTCCTTTTTAACATTCAGAATAGGTCATAGCATTATTTTGAAGTGATTGACTCACTAAGAAATACGGCTATCAGATTGTATATATAGTGCATGAATGTCAACCCATACAGCATGCGGGAGTTAATATAAAAACATTTGTAGCAATTGATTATACCACCAAAAAAAGAAACCACTCTTTTCACTTTCTTAAATGTATTTATTCCCAGAAAAATATTTACATCATAGGACATCAGAAATGAAATAATATACAGTTTGATGTGTTTCATTTTTTCTCCACTAGAGAGCATTCTTACAATATTGCGTTCCTTTGGCAATAAATAATATGATCTGGTTGCAGTGACGCACAAAAGAAGCAAATGAAGCGTATCAATCGTTTCTCATTTGTTTTCAAACATCGCCGTTTATATTAAAAATATAAATGTTCTAAAATAACTATATTTAAATAATGATTTGTGAGTAAACAGCTTAATTTTATTCGTTAAATAGTCCTAACAAATGGCACTCTTGATTTCCAAATTCTCTAAATAAATTCACTCCTCACTTCGTGAGTCGTGAATTTATCGATAATTTGGAAATCACTCGTGGCATTACTTATGATAACATCACAGAATGAGATCTGGAAGGAGAGTAAACATCGCAAATGGAAATGGATTGGACACACTCTCAGAAGAGAACTAGGCATTGTGCCAAAAGAGAGTACTGGATTGGAATTCACAGGATTGCCTAGAAAGAGAGGAAGACCAAAAATTACATTTTGCCGCTCTGTAACAACAGAAATTAAACAAGGAAAAAGTAGAAATGAAATCATGAATGTGGCAAACAATCAATACTGTTTTATTTTAATATAATAGAATTGAATTATTAAGTAAAAAGGCATAAATTATTTTATGGGACAAGAAGCAGAATCCAGGAGCGTGCTTTCTCAAAGGCCCTACGCTTCCAAGAGGAGTAACAGGAACTACTATAAAATATTAGGTTTATTATTAGTGAGTGGGGGTAAGTGGGACATGTGTAACAAATGTTTTAGAATAAATTGAAATAGGGGTTGTAAATTGCATGCAATTTGTAAGCAAGACGACAATTACCACCCTTCACGGACCCTCCATCAGCATGAGGCATACTCTTACACCGTGAAATGGACCTTGGAATGTGCATTACGTGGTTTCCCTACACCTCACATCCCTTAATTAATCTTCATTAGTCACCGTTGCTCTAGGTGTAATAAAGAGCTGCTATTCATCACAGTTATAAAGAACTTCACTCTTATTTTCTTAGTAATTTAGTTGAACCAAGCTATTTCATTTGTGTTATTTCTAAAGTTTTTTTTTTTTTTTCCAAATGGCCCAGGATGTCTTTCGACATTCCTGGTTTCTCTCCTGGCATGGCGTACTTGTAACCCACTTCTGAGGTTGGGGCGCCTGGAAGGCGGGGTTACGTTGCCCCGATGATATGATGGGTGATGATGATGATGATAATGGTGCACCAGGAGAGTCCCTAATCCTAAGCTTAACCTAAGATGAATATTTTATATTTGAAGAGAAAAATTATACGCTCAGACCGGGACTTGAACCCGGGACCCTTGGTTCTCTAGACCAAGTGCTCTACCAACTGAGCTACCTGAGCAAGTACCGACCTAAACGCAAATCCTTCTCTATATACATTGTAATTCCCATCCACCAAATGCTGTGAAGCCATGCTTCTATCTTGCAAATGGCGGCTCCTTTATTAAGAAGACATATTTGGGAATTATACATTACAGCCAGTACGGCTTTTTCCAAGTTTTTATTATTGATTTCGTACATCTCAATGATGGATAAATCATATTTGAAGAGAAAAATTATAAATTATAAATTATAATTTTTCTCTTCAAATATGATTTATCCATCATTGAGATGTACGAAATCAATAATAAAAAAAATAAGATGAATATGAATGATGATTATTGCGATGGCCATTTGATTTCGGGGACCGTTTGGGCCTTAAAGTTTTCCTGACATTTGTCTTACAGGTGAGGGAAAACCCCGATAAAAACCTCACTCAGAAAAACTCCCGACCGGGGATCGAACCCGGGCCCGCTGCGTGACAAGGCTGCATGCTACCCCGAGACCACAGCGGTGGACCTAAAGTAAATTGTTTAATTCTACATAACTATGCCAGTCATTGTTTTATTAGCAGCATATTTACAGAACATCCGATACACGGGAACCGCGTAAACTAAGCGAATTCCTCTATAGTCGAATTTTGGTTTGATTTTTCTGGTTTACAGATATGTTTTGACTAAATTTTACAACATGTGACGATTTTTTAAATCCCTTCATAAATATATGTCAGATTTTATTCCTGTGGTTTTATTTTTCCAGTTATTTTCCACCATTTACAACGATTTTAACGTTTTTTCTAACGATTATTTCAATATATTTTATACGATATTTACTATATACGTAGCATAAAGACGTGGCAGCCATATGATTTTGACGAATATCCTATGCAACAACAAAGACGTGTTCCAGTGCAGCCAACAAAGAGTATGTACTAATTAACCGTACACATACACTTGAGAATTTCAAAACTTACTATTTATTTTTGTGAGTTGCATTCATTCACAGGTTAGAGTGCTTAAATTGCGTTAGGTTAGCTTTTAGGTTGGTATTTCACAGGTTAGAGTACTTAATCTGTCTTAGGTTAACTTTTAGGTTCATTAAATATCGTGTGCATGTAGGCTGCATCCCGTGATTCCATAGTGTAAACCGCTTCGCCTTTGGTGGCGCATGCGCACGATGTATGAATGGAACTTAGAAAAATGTTTCGCGTCACATGTTTTTATAAAGTATTTCCTATAATTTCTTTTGTTAAATTGGAGAAACTCAATTTCTGATGCCAGCTTATTAAAAAGTGTCAGACTGCAGTGAAACCGATTCCGATTGAGGGTCTTTCCACTTTTCAGCGGTTGCCCTTTTACCAGCTGGCTGCTGGCCCTTCACATCCACATGTGTCAATCACAGAGGTAGATGATCAACAGCCAGTATAGGGGTGACATGTGGTTAGCATGTCGAGTCCCCCAGCCGTTATAGCTGGTTCCTCAACCTGGAGCCGCTACTTATTGTAGCTACCCAATTGCCTCACGATGCTGGGTGGGCACCGGTCCCATACTGGCCGAAATACCATGAGAAAATTTCTTCCACCATGGAGACTCGAACCAGCGCAAGTCCCGTAGCTCTGCGCCAAGGCTTCCTACCTTAACCGCTCGTCTACGGCGCAGGACGCAGTGAAACCAAATCATGCAAAATCGTAATAGTACTTATTGGTTATTGCTGTATAATTTAAAACAAATTTAAATAATGCATATTGATTAATTTGTCTATTTTATTAAAATTATTAATAATATAAACAAATTAAATCAATGCATATTATAGAATGACCCGCTTCGTAGCCGATTGGTTAAGGCAATATGCCTTGGCGCAGACCTAAGACACTCGCGCTGGTTCGACTCTTCATGGGGAAATAAATTTTTTCATGGAATTTAGACTAGTATGGGATCGGTCCCCACCCAGCATAGTGAGGAATTTTTGTAGCCACAATAAGTAACGACTCCAGATTGAAAAAAGCTATAACAGCTGAGGGACCCGACATGCTTATCACATGTCATCCCTACACTGGATGGATTATCTTCTATCTCTAATTAACACATGCGGATGTGAAAAACAAATATATATGTAGTAATTCTGCTGGAAGGCAGGTCCTTCACTGCAACATTTTCATTCTATGCTTTGCAGCTTTACTAGGGAATTGTAGGTGTGGTAACTTCCCGTTGCTTTCCACACCGGTGAAGGATGATGATGATGATAATGATAAGTGTGATGATGATGATGGCCATATGATTTCGGGGACCGTTTAGGCCTTAAAGTTTTCCTGACATTTGTCTTATAGGTGAGGAAAAACCCCCATAAAAACCTCCCCCCGAAAAACTGTCCCGACCGAGGATCGAATCCGGGCCCGCTGCGTGACAAGGCAGCACGCTACCTCGAGACCACAGCGGTGGAGATATATATATATATATATATATATATATATGTGTGTGTGTGTGTGATTATTTCAAAAAATAAAAGTGAGATATGTCTTAAAATGAAGTGGGAAGTTGAGTTCAAAGTAATGTAAAATCACCAGATTTACAATTTAAAATGTAGCCATTGCTCAGACAGTGTAGTAAACTTATTAGAAAAACCCGCTAACAAACAAGTGAACGCTGAAGTAATCTGGTGTACTAACTCGCCCATTTGTTCCCCATTAATGTATGTGGACTTCTGGGGTAGAATCCCGTTAAATGTGAGTAAACACGTTGGTAATTATCTCTAGCGGAGACGTGTGTTATTACATTGGTCAACATGACTCTAGCAATCACTTTTTCTTCCATCGAATATTCACAGATGACACGGTGGCATAGAATAACCTGGACATTTTGTTATATTGAATTATAAACGGCTGTCAACTAAAAATAAATCAGATATAAATAAAGCAGACCTATCCTCCAAGCTTTCTATTGATTCATGAATTCATAAAACAAATAAAATTTTCATCCCCTTCAGATGAATCCAGGACCACTAGCCAGGAAACAGGGATGATACCACCTGAGCTAGAGAGGTTGTTGTAAGCACAAAATGTGGTTCAACCTTCTTAATTAATGCAGTATTCCGTTTCCAGGAGGCAATTTCCACTGCGATTCCGCTCAACGGGATGTTGGGGTCGGGGAAAATGCCAGATGCTGCCAACTCCTGCTTCTTCAATTTCTTATTGATAACCTCCAAGCAAAACGAAATATATCAGAAACTTTTATTTCTCTCTCTGAATTTTATTTATTTTCTTTTAGGTTTTGTGTTTAATAAGAAATGCAGTTATGCAAATTATTTCTGTTCTATATTATTTGTTCTTCACGTTTAATTTCATATTCATGCACTTATTACATGTCTTTTTTTAATCGCCAAAATATTTTAATATTTATTCAGTTCTCATTAAAATTTAACAACAAATACACTGTGTCTAGGCCTACACTACCAATAATAAATTGTTATAAATAAAAACTAATACAATTATCGTAATGTCGTTTTTCGCAAAACATAGATAAACTCAAGAAGTTTTATGGTGGCAACAATGCAATTATGTAATTTTCAGTTTTGTGGTGACAACAATGACGTACATAATTTCTTTTTTTAATATATGTTGGAAATAACACTATGAGGTTTCTTTTAATTATTAATGAGTTGGTTATTTTGACTCACCTCATATTTCTTGATTTTTATGCACAGCTAGGTTTCGTCGCTTTTGAGCGACATTGTCGATGCTTCCGACTGTCGTTTTGCAATTGTTCATCCTGTAAGTTGATTTCTGCTCCCTCTACTGGCTGACCGATGAACTTCCAATTCATTTTTTTTTCTCCGGGAATTTCAAAATTAATGGTTTTCTTTTTATTCTTGCAGATGTAAATTTTCTCCCAAATTGTGAGTTCCTTAGATGTTTCTAACTGTTTTAACAATTTGGCCTGAGTTTGAATTCTGCGTTTTTCTGACCATGCATGTGCAGCTATTGCAGATTTTTCTATTTCTCTGTTTTTGACATTTCTAAGGTGTTCTTTCAATCTTGTATTTATATATAAGCCCATGTTTTCCCTTTACAGAGATTTAGGCACTCTCCCCCTACAGGGAAGAATTTGAACCATACTAATTTAGTTACACTTGTTTTCATATATATGCCATTTTTGAGTGGTCCGTGGTCAGCGTTCCGCCTCATACTGACATCTAGGAAACCAAGGTAGTACTAGGACGGGAAATTTCGGTAAATTTTGCTTAGATGATTTTTCATTCAGGCTTAAGGATTTTTTTACGAGCCTGAAAATCTTCAGACTCGGGACCCACGGCTTAAAGTCCCTCCCGGAGGACTTGCTCCTTGGATTTTCCGTCCTAAAAAATCCATCGACCCCGGCCGGCTTTGAACCCGCGACCCTCGGGACCAGAGGCAAGGAGCATAACCACTAGTCCACCGCGGCCGATAATCTTGTATTTAAGTTCCTTTTTTGTTTTTTCCTATGTATATGTTTTCACAATCTTTACAATCAATTTTATAAAGCTGCTATAACTGCACATACATGGTCAGAAAACACAGAATTGAAACCAAGGCCAAATTACTAAATCACTTATAACAATCTAAGGAACCACAATTTGGGAGAAAATTTACATCTGCAAAAAAAAAAAAACCACGAATTTTGAAATACCCGGAGAAAATGAAAAAAAAAAAGTTTGGAAGTTCATCGGTCAGCCAGCAGCAGAGGGAGCAGAAATCTACTTAGAGGATGGGCAACCGCAAAACGACAGTTGGAAGCATCGAGAATGTCGCGCAAAAGCGAAGAAACCTAGGTCTGTATAAAAATTAAGAAATACGAGGTGAGTCAAAACTCATTAATAATTAATAATTTCATTTGTTTATATTAATTTTAAATTTTGTGCTGACAACAATGAAATACAAACACAAACACAAAATACTATACCAGAAATATCGACGGACGATAGCAGTTATACAATTCAGATTAAATACGGGTCACGATTGCCTTGGTAAACACTTGCACAAGTTCAATAAATTGTCTACACCAAGATGCATTCTATGTAACAGAAGAAAGGGGAGACCAAAAGAACAGTGCATAGGGAGTGTGTTGCCGACAGGATTAAAACAGAGTGATGCGGAGAATAGGGATATAAAATGGAAGAGTACAATGGGTTATAGGAAAACTACTGTATTGTAGAGAAATTCCTAATAAATATGTAAATAAATAAATGATGATGATGATGAAAATAATAATATAATAATAATAATAATAATAATAATAATAATAATAATAATAATAATAATAAAATTAGCTTGGTCTGTAAACTCCTAACAAAGGAGAAGCTATGCCTATACTCGCAGGAAATAAAATCCCATAATAAGTATTTAGAGGGCTGTGTTGCTGTAACAGGTGGATTTTTAGGGAACTTGTTACAAATTCTCTCCCAGGATTATGCAATTTTAACAGATGTTTATACAAACCCATAAACATGTAGTTTTACGACAGCGTCCCCTCCCCGAACTCAGGGGTCTTTATGGCGTAATGAACATCTATTCCCCTCGTTAAGATCCTGCACAAAGTGCAAACACAGCCTGATATATCTAATGCTGTACCCGGTGCCGTTATCAGGTGTTACTGTGGTCTTCTTGCTACAAGGAAGCTATGCTAAAACACAATCTTGCAAGTGCATCAGCATTTCTCCAACTTGCAGAACTTACAGATTGTAATTTATGTATTTAAGCAAAATTACATCCTAGAAGTCAGCCGCGGAGGTTATGCCCCTTGCCTCTAGTCCCGAGGCTCGCTGATTCAACCCCGGCTGGGGTCGATGGATTTTTTAGGGCGGGAAAGTCCAATCGACAAGTCCTCCGGGAGGAACTTAAAGCCGTGGATCCCGAGTCTGAAGACTTTCTGTTTCGTACTCATTGAGACGGCGTGTTGTCCGCATGCCATTCATGACATCTGTGGGCAAATAAGATAACTAAATTAACTGGGTCTAGTGGCTCCTGAAAAGGGAGAGGCTATGGCTCAACATTGGGCTATGCCGTTATTGTTGGTAGTAATTGAAAAGAATGACAAGCCTGAATAAAAAAGGCGTCTGTGCTAAATCTAACCGACCTTCATTCAGTGAATTAATACCTTAGTTGTCTTGTAGATGTCTCGTTGAGGCCATATGCTAACTACGTGTTAGACATTTGTAAGTAAATAAGCATAACTAAATTAGTTTGGTTATCAAACTCCCGCTATGGAGCACCCGTGTCCCCTCGCGGGTGTAATGAGATATATACATTCTTATTATTAAAGGACATATTTGGACCGAAGAGAAATGAATAGACAGGCGAATGAAGGAAACTACACAACAGTAAACTACACGATCTTAATGAGAAGTCAGATATAATAAGAACAGTTAAGTATACTGCGATGGGAAGGACATGTGGCACGAATGAGGAACGCAAGAGGGACATGCGAACTTGGATGGAAAACCAGAGGGAAAGCGCCCAGACCAAGAATGAAATGGAATAATATGATTAACCATTATTTGAGAGAAGTAAATTGTACCAGGAAGATTATATAGCATTAGCTTTGGAAGGGGATGTATGAAGAACTTACGTCCGCGCTGCTCTTAACTGTCAGAACTAAAATTGCACACATTTGGACTAGATCTATATCATCGGGGCAGCGTATTCCCACCGTCCAGGAGCCCCAAACTCAGAAGTGGGTTACAATAAAGGCATTCCACGAGATAATATCAGAATGTCAACATGGTGGCATTTGAATAATAACTAATATTTAAACTTGATTGTCATAAATAATGCCACGAATGATTTACAATCTATCTAGAGGATTTGGAAATCAAGAATGGCATTTGTTAGGACTATTTAACGAAAAACATTTAGCTGTTTACTCACAAATCATTATTTAAATATAGTTATTTTAAAATATTTATACATTTAATATAAACGGTGATATTTGAAAACAAATGTTTCGTTATGTTTCATTTTTTCTTCACTGCAACTTCATCACGCTATTTATTGCCAAATAGGATCGCAATATCGTAAGAATGCACCTTAGTGGAGGGGGAAAAAAAAAGAAAGAAACACACCATACTGTATATTATAACCAACATTATGGGTTATTAATTTTTTTTCGGGAAAAAATCACTAAAATCAGTATTTAAGAACACAATTATTGAACAGATGTGTGTCCAAGGAATCTGTTCATTATTTGCTATATTCAACGTATTTGTTAGAGAGTCAGTTACTGCAAAATAATGCTCTGACCTGTTCAGAATATTAAAAAGGAGGAGCTTTCTTTATTTTGGTAAGCAAAATTCCATAATTATCGAGATGAAACACGAGAGTGATTGGTTGTAAAACAAAATTCATTGAAACGCGATTGGTCATTGATTCCCATTTGGGGCATGAGTTAAATATTCCACAAAATATACTGAATCTTTATGAGCACACTGTACTTAATATGATTTAAAGTCAGTTATTTACTATAATTTTCCTTCCCAACTTGATATATGACGCGATTTAAAGAGAGGCAGGGTAAATCTGGTTATATATAGAGTAACATAATGACTCAAGGGTGGATTTTAAAAGAGAGAAAGCTACCATTTCCTCTTTTGAAATAGAGTTCGTTCTCCTTATGAATACCAGAAGCGTTATTTTGTAAATCCCAACCTCTGCACCTGCTTCTTCATAAACAGAATCTACAAAATAAAGGTGTTTTCTGTATTCTCAGAGCCTTTGTTAGATGTCATTATGTGTTATCCACCCCACTCAGACATTCCCCTTAATATTAAATTCCTCGATATAACCTCCTTTAGAGTTATTAAACCACCCGAAACCAAGTCTAACCGTTTGAAAATCCCTCGTGCTCTTTTTAAATTCTTACCTTGTTATTCTTATTCATTGCATTTTGGGTTTATATCCCTTTATAAGACAACTTTTGGAACTAGCCCGTCCATTAGCGATGCGTTCTTTCTATACAATTGTGTCAAAATACCTTATAGTTGGAGATTTTGAAGGTAAATAGGGCGCTGGCATCCGTACTTTGTTATTATTGATCATCATCACCATCATGAACAAATCTGTTTTAGACAATGTGGCCTGTGACGGTAAAATCTAAAGAAGATGGCCTTTATCTTTCCACCGATGTTTTGGTCTTCCTTGGTCCCTGTGTCCAGTTGGAGTATATTGGAATGCGAATTTTTCATTAAACCCAGAAACCAGTTCCGATCCCCCCTCAGCAAAATCAAAAGGGGTTCGATTAGTCTCAGCTAAACAAGAGGTAAATCACACTAAAGCAAAACTATTTCGTTCCATTCTTCTCAGATGATATTTCCATTTCTGTCGGTATGTTTCTACACCGTCATTTGAATTTGGTACTCCAAATTTTTCTCTGACAATAGTGTTCCTTTGGTGATCTAGTCTAGTAACTTCTAACTATGATCATAAGAAGCGCATTTGCCTTACTTTCAGTTTATGAGAATTTATTTAATTTAAAATGCAAATTTCGCTTCCGTATTTTAGAGCGGCTTTTGGTGTGATGTTATGTAATCTTAGTTTATGTATCTGCTCTCTCTCATCTGTTTACCAAAATATCTTCTTATTACCCCATTCATTTTATTATATTTTTTGTAATTTTGAATCAGTGTAAATATTGTTATATATATCCCTCCATGATATCTTTACCTTGTCGTGGTGGAGTGGCTTGCGTGCTTAAATGATCCGGAGAGCTATGCCGGCGGTAGCATTGCTGCCGATAGGGTTACCCATGCCGGACTGGTCGAAGGTGATAAGCCAGACGAAAAAAGTACCTTGGGCGAAAGAGTGACGATCTTTCACCGTAAAAATATAACCGTCAAGAAATGCGGACATGGGTTCATCTGGGGTAAAATTTTCCGGAGGTCAAATAGTCCCCCATTTGGTTCTCCGGGCGGGGACTACTTCAGGGAACCCATGCCAAAGGCTCAAACACAGGGACATGTTCCTAGGAACATGGAATGTTAGGACTTTATACAATAGCGGGGAACTAGAGATATAACGCGGGAATTAGATTAAATCGCCCTTGGATATAGTCGCTTTACAGGAAGTTAGGTGGCCAGGAGAAGGTAGTCAGGAATCAGGAAGCTTTGCATTATACTATGGGGGTGCAGAAAGACCTGCATTTGGAACGGGTTTTTTAGTCAGAAGGAGGATCCTATCCGCTATCCGAGATATTAAATTTGTTAGTGATAGGATATCATACATAATTCTAAAGGGTAAACGACATGATTTTATAATTGTAAATGTACATGCCCCCACAGAAGATAAAGATGACAAGATCAAGGATGAGTTCTATGAAGAATTAGAATGATTATTTGATAGCCTTTCACGATATCATATGAAAATTGTCTTAGGAGATTTTAATGCAAAAGTGGGGCGGGAAGAGATATTCAAACCAACAATAGGCAAATTCAGTCTTCATGAAGATAGTAACGACAACGGGGTTAGATTAGTCACATTTGCCACATCAAAGAATCTCATTGTTAAGAGCACAACATTTCAGCATAAGGATATTCATAAATACACCTGGACGTCCCCAGATGGAGAAACTCGGAACCAGATAGATCATGTATTAGTGGATAAACGCTGGCACAGTAGCATCATTGATGTTAGATCAGTTAGAGGGACAGACTGCAATTCGGATCATCATCTGGTCAGAGTGAAAATCAGACAACGGCTATCGCTAATGAGAGGAACGAACGCTAAAGATGATTCTGTAAAAAACTTGAAAAATGATGAAATGCGGCAAGAATACCAAATCAAAATTGCTAATAGATTTGAAGTACTGGAATCTTCAGATGGCAATGTGGCAAACGAAGAAGAAACTGATATAAATAAAGAATGGGAGGCTATAAGAGATACTATTAAATTGTCAGCATCAGAAAGCATAGGTTGTTTAAAAAAGAGGCAAAACAAGAAATGGTTTGATGAGGAATGTGCCGACATTGTAAAGAAAAGAAAGCTAGCAAAAATTAAATGGTTACACGAGACAAATGAGGTAAATTTAGAGCAATTGGGTAGTGTTAGGCGGGAAACCACCAAGTTACTAAAGAGTAAAAAGAGGGAATATTTGAGAGAGAAGATTAATGATCTTGAAATGAATGCAAAAAATAGGAACATTAGAGAATTATATCAGGGAATTAGTATAGAGAAGAAGGGGTTTCAGGCTAGAACAAACATAATTCGGAATGAAAATGGGGATATGATTGCAGATTCTAAGAGTATATTAAATAGATGGAAAGGTTACTTTAATCAGCTATTAAATGTACATACAGAACAGGACATTGAGGAGGATAAGTTACAGACAGCAGAAATGCTAGTCGCAGAGCCAAGTGCATTAGAGGTTGAAATGGCGATTGAAAAATTGAAGATGTATAAAGCATCAGGTTCAGATGAGATCCCAGCAGAACTGATAAAATCAGGGGGAGAAAAATTGATGGACAAGATACGCTGGTTGCTTAGTATGATTTGGGAAAAAGAAGCTCTTCCAGATGAATGGAAGGAATCAATTATCATACCAATTTATAAGAAAGGAGATAAAACTGATTGCAACAACTACAGGGGCATCTCATTACTTTCAACTTCGTACAAAATTCTAACAAATATATTAGTAAGCAGACTTACTCCCTATATTGATGACATTCTAGGAGATCATCAATGTGCATTTAGAAGAAATAGGTCTACAACAGATCAGATTTTCAGTATAAGACAGATTTTAGAGAAGAAATGGGAATATAATGGTACTGTACATCAACTATATGTAGACTTCAAAAAAGCATATGATTCGATTAAGAGGGAGAAGTTATATAGTATCCTGCTGGAGTTTCAAAAAAACGTTAAGCTGAAGATATATAAAACTATTATTCTACCAGTTATATTATATGGGTGCGAAACATGGACTCTTACTTTAAGGGAGAAAAGGAGATTACGAGTATTTGAGAATAAAGTTCTTAGGAAAATTTTTGGACCAAAGAGAGATGAACAGACAGGTGAATGGAGAAGACTACATAACAATGAACTACATGGTCTTTATAGGAAGACAGATATAATAAGAACAGTTAAATCTCGTAGACTGCGATGGGCAGGACATGTTGCGCGTATGGGGAATGAAAGACGTGCATGGAAGCTTCTTGTAGGAAAGCCAGAGGGAAAACGCCCAGTTGGTAGACCAAGAATGAGGTCGGAGAACAACATTAACTATGATTTAAGGGAAGTAGATTATGCAGGGAATGATTGGAAAGCATTAGCTCAGGATAGGGATGTATGGAGAGCTTATGTCCGCGCGGCCATGAACCTTCGGGTTCGATAGTGCCAGTGAGTAAGTAAGTAAGTATATATATATATATATATATATATAATCAACAACATCATCCGGTATCATGGCAGCTGCCGCCGTCTTCCGGAAATCAAACGTCATTCCTCTCTATCCATCCATTGATCTTCCTCCATTCCTGTGATATTCATAGCTGCTTGTACCCCTTCTATCCAAGTTTTCTTCGGTCTTCTTCTCTTCCTCCTTTCCATTGGGATCCATTCCATAACAATTTTTGAGAATCTTTGCTCTGGCATTCGTTTGACATGACCATACCACTGTAATCTTTTCTTTTCTATGATGTCCGGCTCCTCTTGTACACTCATAATTTCATATATATATATATATATATATATATATATATATATATATATAATTGATGAATTAATATAAACAAATAATTAAATAATATTAATAACTATACTTTATCTATTCTGGCAGATTTAATTCAAAAGGCTTTTCTCCACTCAACCTGCTTACATATACGTACAATATACAAGTTAAAATGAATAAAAAAAAAGCTTGTATCAACACTACCCCAAACCACAGTGGTGTAAAAAATAAGTTAATTAACGGCAGGAAATGTATCCATTTACGAAAAAGCGAAATAACTATTTTATATTACATACTTTCGATGTTGTGGTATGGTGAAGTGGGAGAATATCGATGACTTTAGCAATTAGCCGAACAACTGTAATCTTATTCTTAAAATGTAATTAAAACAACTGAGAATTGTTTATTGTTGTATTACTTACTTAAGTATATATAAAAATACAAAAATACTCTCAAATAACTGAAAGAAAAAGTATATTCTAGTACCTGGGTACCCCCGACACGTGTGTAATTCCGATCACCTTATTGAAAGCTGAAGAAAAAGCTGAAATACACAATTATGGAAATGTTACTGTCTCTGTGAACAAAATTGACACATGTAATTCTTTGGTGTGCTATATCCACTGCATCTGCATGAACCCCTCGCTATGATGCTTAACAAGCGGCTCGCTTTGTTTTCCCGCAGCTGTTATATGTTATTAAAATACAAAGATCTCGACTGCCGCAACTACCACGATGTTGCCACATTGCTATTCTTCCCTCAGTTTCAATTAAAACTCGGAACGATGTGGAACATTCGATCCAGTTATAAAATTGTATACCGTAATTAATTTATAATTATCAATGATTTATTATGATATGTAGCTAGAATAATAATACCATATCTACATATTATATTAGTTTATATATAAGTGATTTCAACATGTGGCGGCCATGGGAAAAAATTTCAGACCGAATAGTTAATAATAATAATAATAATAATAATAATAATAATAATAATAATAATAATAATAATAATAATAATATTAATAGTAACATTTTCAGCATGATTTTGTATGGATATTAAAATTATGTAATAATGCTGGTATTAAATTATTTAATAAATAAATACGTGTATTATTTTAATTTTAAAACTTAAACAATACCAAATAATAACATAAAAATTAAATAATAACATAAATAATCAGTAATAAATGCCCATAGCGCTATGAGAAACGTGACAACACCGCATGTCAACCATTGCCGCGCGGCACCCGCTTTTATATAAACTGTTAACCATCAGAGTGAGGCTATAATACCACAATTTGCTATCCTAGCCTACATCACAACACGTATATTTCATCAGGTGCTTAATTGCATTGTTTAAACGTTAAACAAATATATAAAAGATCGAAGAATGAGGAGTCACTTCCACCACTTGAGTAATTAGGATCGGTACCGTTGTGATACCCCAACGTGCCATGTTGGAAATAATTTGGCACCATTCCGTATTGGAGTTTAATGTTAAAACTGTAAGTAATTATTTCCCTCAATGGTATCTTTAACTTGTGGTGGAGTGGCTTGCGTGCAATAATGATCCTGAGAGCTATGCCGGCGGTAGCATTGCTGCCAATAGGGTTACCCATCACGGACTGGTCGAAGGTGATAAGCCAGACGAAAAAAGTACCTTGGTCGAAAAGAGTGACGATCTTTCACCGTATAAATACAACCGTCAAGAAACGCGGACGTGTGTTCCACTGGGATAAAATTCTCCGGAGGTAAAATAGTCTCCCATTCTTCGGGCGGGGTCTATTTTATAATATCCATGCCAAAGGCTCAAACACAGGGACATGTTTATAGGAAGATGGAATGTTAGGATTTTAGACAATAGCGGGAACCAAGATTTGAGAGAAGTAGATTATACGGGGCATGATTAGAAAACATCAGCTCAGTAAGGGATGTATGGAGAGCTTATGTAAGCGTGACTATGAACCTACGGGTCCGATAGTGTCAGTGAGTAAGTTAGTTAGTTAAATAAGTAATTATTTCTTATTAATATTCATTCTGTTACCACAATCTGAAAAATTAATGCATTTAATTGACTATTTAACTCATGCCCCAAATATTAGTGAATGAACAATCACGTTTCAATTAATTTTATTTTAAAACCAATGACAGTCATGTTTCACCTCGCTCTTTATCGATTTCTCTTTATCAGCTCCTGCTTTTGTGACAAAGAAAGCTCCACCTTTTTAATATTTTGAACAGATCAGAGCATTATTTTTCTCCAACAAATAAATTGAATATAGCAAATAATGAACAGATTCCTTGATTTTACTTAGTTGTGTACTAAAAAGTAAATGAATAACCTATAGTGTTGATTATAATATACAGTTAGACGTGTTTTATTATTTCTCCATTAGGGTGGTTTCATACAATATTTTGATCCTATTTGGCAATAGATAATATGATCAAGTTGCAGTGAATATACGTAACCTCACATTTCTGATTTGTTTTCAAACATCGTCGTTTACATTAAGTATATAATTATTAATTAAATAGAAATAAAACGTAGTTTTATTTAATTTATAAATATGGATTTTCATCTAGTAAACACCAACTCAATTGATTAAGTATATAATTATTTTAAAATACCGGTAACTGTATTTAAATTCCTAACAAATGCCACTCTTCATTTCCAAATTGTCTAGATAAATTGAAAATCACTCATGGCATTACTTATGATAAATACCTAACTTACCTGGTATAAATAAGCTTAGTTTCCTTACTAGAAAAGTACACAAAACGTCCACCACGCTGCAGAAATGCTGCTCAACTAGCATTGACCTTTTACACAATGCTTGAAACACTTCGTTGAAGATACAGCAATGTGCAGAACGCATCTCTAATAGAAGCTTCTAAATAACATCGTGATCGGAATTCCCTCACTTTCTCCCTAATTACAGAATATTTCGGGAGAGAAATCATTTTGCAACTCAAAATGTGAACATGTATTAACTAGTTTTCCGTATGATATCTTTATATACACAATATAATGTTGCATTGCAGTTTCAAAGCCTATAACAGTATTGAGTATTACATATCTCATTACTAGAAACCTGGTGTTAGGCTTTGAAGTTACTAATGCACTGCGAAAATGATATATTATTGTGGCACCTCTTTGGAGTATTTGATCTGTAATCGTCATGGGCTCACCATGCGTCAAAGTACTATCTTTCCACACACGTTGTAATTAGTCAAAGTTGCCAGCAAACAAGTCTATTGCGTATCAAAGTGTCATATGGTTGTTAATTAACTATGATTGCTATATAATATTCAACTTGTACTTATCTGGATCAATATTAAATATCATTCAATATTATAGCTATAGCCCCATTCAGGTGTTCTATCATCCGGTATCATGGCAGCTGCCGCCATCTCCCGGAAACCAAAAGCCATTTCTCTCTGACGGTCCATTGATCTTCCTCCAATCCTCTGATATTCATAGCTGCTTGTACCCCTTCTATCCAAGTTTTCTTCGGTCTTTCTCTCTTCCTCCTTTCCATTGGGATCCATTCCATAACTATTTTAGGCAATCCTTTTTTTTTTTTTTTCCAAATGCCCCAGGTTTGTCTTTCGACATTCCTGGTTTCTCTCCTGGCATGGCGTAGGCTACTTGTAACCCACTTCTGAGGTTGGGACACCTGGAAGGCGGGGTTACATTGCCCCGATGATATGATGGGTGAATATGATGATAATGGTGCGCCAGGAGAGTCCCTAATCCTAATATGAATGATGATGATTGCGATGGCCATATGATTTCGGGGACCGTTTGGGCCTTAAAGTTTTCCTGACATTTGTCTTACAGGTGAGGAAAAAACCCCAGAAAAACTGTCCCGACCGGGGATCGAACCCGGGCCCGCTGCGTGACAAGGCAGCACGCTACCCCGAGACCACAGCGGTGGACGATTTTAGGCAATCTTCGCTCTGGCATTCTTTTGACATGGCCATACCACTGTAATCTTTTCTTTTCTATAATGTCTGTAATGTCCGGCTACTCTTGTACGCCCATAATTTCCTTTATTTCGTATTCTATCCATTCTAGATTTCCCAGCTGATCTTCTTAAAACATCCATTTCTGTACTTAAAATTCTTTTCATTTCTCTCTCTGGTAGGAATAAGCCAGGCTTCAGCACAATATGTTAAAATTAAAGTTGCCAATCTCCCATTGGGCGCCTCCCCAGGTGGCGGGTAGGAGAACGTTCACCAGGTATGGCGGGTACTGGGGAAATAAAATACCCAGGGCGGACCAAAACTAGTGCTGCTGCCTTGCAGTAAGATACTGCACTATTAAGGACTAGAGGAAGAAAACCTTGAACAAAAAGTTCAGTTACTTTATATTTTAATGTTTCGCAGGTCACTGTGAGGTAAGGGTGATGATAAACCAATCTGGAGAACACCTGCCGTCAACTTCTACCTCTCCTTTGTTAGAAATTGCTAGATCTAGTTAATTTAGCTAAACTTATTGGCCTGCAGATGTCATGAATGTTATGCGGTCAACATACCAATAGGCAACTAAGGTATTACTGGGGTGATGAGGTCGGTAAACTTTGCTTTGAGGCCTCTTTAGTCAGGCTTAAGGTTCTTTCGAGCCTGAAAATCTCTGACTCGGGACTCACGGCTGAAAGTACCTCCTGGAGGACTTGTCCCTTGCATTTTTGTATCCTAAAATTGCAACGAAGCCGGCCGGTATTGAACCCGCGATCCTCGGGACAAAGACAAGGCAAACGTATTAGGAGCCTATATATTTCTGTAATAATTGTATTTTGGGTGAATGACGTAATCATTTATATTTGTTATAATTTTTTTTTTTATTTCGAAATTTATCCACAATGCAGTGGTTTTTCGTCACCCTCAAGAAATTCGCCTTCTCAGTTGTAGGGGTCCTGACCATCCTTATCTGTAAGTCCCAGTTCACTCATATTTCTTCTCTCACCGTCCATCCATCCTCCTTCAGGTCTCCACTTTCTTCTTTTTTTTTACATATTTTTCACTACAAGATTTTCTTAGGGATCTTATGTGATGTCATCGTCTTGAGATGTCCGTACCATCTTAATCATCTCCCTTCTATTGTCTACGAAACATTTCTTTTAAGTTTCATTTTTTTTTCTAATTGAAAAGTTTGTAATTTTTTTTAGTAATCTGGACTTCCTTTTTGATATTGTAATGATAATGATGATGATGATAATGATAATACTAATAATAATAAGAACAATAATGTTAATAATAATATCTATTTATTAAGAATATTCCACAATACAGTGTTTCTCCTTCAACCCAAAGTGATTTGTCGCCAGTGGTTTCTGTGTAAAGTATCTTCTTCCCTCAAATCTCTAGCTTCCATACTTCTCCTCACTCCATCTGTCCAACGTTCTCTAAGTCAGCCTCTTCCACTTCTTCCATTAGCTTTCCAATTAAGGATCTTCTTTGGTATTCTCTCTTCTTCTTCTTATAATAATAATAATAATAATAATAATAATAATAATAATAATAATAATAATAATAATAATAATAATAATATAATAATCCCTTTAGTTCCGAGGGATGCGGGTTCAAACCCGGCCGTGGTTGATGTATTTTTAGTATGGAAAATCCAAAGGACAATTCCTCCGGGAGGGACTATAAGCCGTGGGTCCGAGTCTGAAGATTTTCAGGCGCGTTAAAGAACCGCAAGCCTGAATAAAAAGGTCTCTGTGTAAAATTTAACCGACCTTCACCCATCCAAGTAAAACCTTACTTGCCTATTAGATGTCACTCATTGACATCTATGGGTAAATAACCGTAACTTAATTAGCTTGATTAAGAAACTTCCTCTGGGGAGCACTCATGCTCCCACATGGAGCAAAAAGGGTATAGTCAGACAATAATATTAATAACAATATTACGTATTGTTATTATTATTATTATTATTATTATATTAAACGTTTGAAATAGTATGGACACCTCATAAGAATGGAAGAAGAGAGAATACCAGAGAAGATCCTTAATTGGAAAGCTAATGGGAGAAGTGGAAGAGGCGGACCTAGAGAACGTTGGATAAATGGAGTGAGGAGAAGTATGGATGCTACAGATTTTGAGGGAAGAAGATGATCTAGACAGGAACCTCTTGCAACAAACCACTTTTGGTTGAAGGAGAAACACTATTGTGGAATATTCCTAATAAAAATTATTATTATTATTATTAATATTATTATTATTAATATTATTATTATTATTATTATTGGCATTATTATATCAATTTCTAAATTTCTGATTACAATTTTTTTTTAAATGACCACTTTTAGTTATAAGTGAACAAATTTTTGCAAAACTTTATTTTTTCTTAAAAAATCACTATTGAATAATTGTGGTGTATGAAAGCAATCCGTTGTACTTTTATGGAAATACAATTTTATAAGCTTGCATTATGCTATATGAATGTGACATGGGCGGTGGAGGGGATATACTAATGTATGACTCGCGAGACTACAAAAGCTATAAAACCTGGGCTTGATTGTGTTTCTCTAAAGTCACACGCACGTGTTTATCTAAATATCAATAAAGTCAGGGCCTCGGTGAACACGTGATTTTTAACTTCACATCAAAGTAGCTAACATAACAGTTGAACTATTGAAGGAAGTATTACTAAGAGGTATAACTTAAGGTGAGACGGTAGGCCCTATCCCATCAATGTTAAAACATGGGAATTTGAGACCCATTATCTTAGGAACTACTAGATGGATTGTAATGAAATGTTTACAGCATATTAAATGAGGCTTCATGAGATGCACAAAGAAATTAAACATAGGCGAATGGAGAAGACTACATAACAATGAACTACATGGTCTTTATAGGAAGCCAGATATAATAAGAACAGTTAAGTCTCGTAGAATGCGATGGGCAGGACATGTTGCACGTATGGGGAATGAAAGACTTGCATGGAAGCTTCTTGTTGGAAAGCCAGAGGGAAAACGGCCAGTTGGTAGACCAAGAATGAGGTGGGAGAATAACATTAACTATGATTTGAGGGAAGTAGATTATACAGGAAATGATTGGAAAGCATTAGCTCAGGATAGGGATGTATGGAGAGCTTATGTCCGCGCTGCCATGAACCTACGGGTTCGATAGTGCCAGTGAGTAAGTAAGTAAGTATTAAACGAGGCTTCTGAAAACCATTGAACCTCAGTCAAACTTGTATCTAAATATTTATGTTCTATATAATTTTTTTTTGCCACTAGTCTCTTTTTTTATTAAAAAAATACTTCTAAAAATCATAAGTGAGGCTCTATACAAGAGATCATCTTGATTGTGGTTCCATAGCTTTAGTACAACTAGGTTTATTGCCTGTAAAAATTCATATAAATATATTTAATAGTTCTGAGATGATGAAGCAAATGTTCGGAAATTTTGACTTTCGAGAAAACAAGGTTTAAAGTATAATGATATTACAGGCTGACAGCTGTCAATTGTTTAAACAAATTAATTAATGCACCTTCTATGTGGCACAATTAAACGCACTTTATTGAATAAGACTAGAAAAGGAACTATTTTGAAGTTTTACAAAGTATTGGCAGTTCCATCTCTTATCTATGGATGTGAAACCTGGACATTAACAAAGGCAGATAGTAAACAAATAGAGGCTGCTGAAATGATGATGTTGAGAACAATAGCAGGAAATCAAAGGACCGATAAAAAGAAAAACGAAGATATAAGAACAGAACTTAATATATTTAATCTCTATGAAATAATAAAATATTATCAAAATGCTTATATTCAGCACGTATTACGAATGAATGAACACCGCATACCAAGAAGAATGTAATTATAAACCAAAAGGGAGAAGAATGTTGGGAAAACCATTGAAGAGATGGAAGGACCAATTTCACCTATAATGAGATCGGAACAAGCCATTGGGCTTAATCCTTGTTGTTGATGATGATGAATTAATGCACTTATAATTGGCGTTCAGTAAAAATTCATATACAGAAATGTTCAGAAAAGAATAGACTATTCAATTATGAAAAAAAAAAATTGACCTACCGCCTTAACTTAAAATTTAATAGTTATGTACGCAACAATGGAAGTAAGTAAGTAGTAGGCCTTCTTTACTAGCCGAGGACTTGTTTGAGCCCGAGCTTTAGGGAGGACTAGCAAATTAGTTTGAGACTAGTAATGCACTTACTTCCCGAATTGTGTATATAATTTTGTTCACTCCTATACTAATAATTATGTTTAATGTTTTATTTCGTATGAATTTACATCTTGTTTTTAAAGAGTTCAATTCTTTGATAGCAAGAGAATGTTGATAAAACAGCTGCAATTGTTTATTGTTTTCTAAATTACTGGCAGACATTTTAAATAAGAGTTTCAGACTGCATATTAATTGCAGAGTTGATTAACTGTTACATAGAGGAAGCGGCGAATGCTGCAGTTCACTTTTTATTCCCAGCAAAGTTGAAATATAGATTTGAAAATGATTGAGGTAGAATTTTTACATTATTAAGTAAGTCAATTACTTTTCTTCCCTAGGGAAGCAAGTTGAGCAATTAAATCCTTTTGTCAACGGATACCAAGCCGTCTCTGGTAAATTCAACTTACTTCCCTAAAAACATAATGTTAATTAGGCCATTGTTAGTATAGGGTGTTGGGCATGGGGTCGTCTTCACTTTGTATGGGCGTAGTAAAACAACTCAGGTGAAGGTGAAAAATGCCACAATAAATTAATTTAATTCTATAAAATATCAGTGACAGTTAAATAGGAATAAGATGCACAAAGAAATTAAACATAGGCTCAATTTTGGAAATGCGTGCTATTAGGCATTGCAGAGACTCTTGTCCATTAAAGAAAGTTAACCTGAAAATATATAAAACCGCTATTCTCCCAGTTATATAATTTGGATGCGAATCATGGACTCTTACTTTAAGGGAGGAAAGGAGATTACAAGTATTTGAGAAAAAAAAGTGCAAAGGAAAATTTTTGAACCAAAGAGAGATGAATTCCCATGTGAATGGCAGAAGAATATCTAATAGTGAGCGACATGGTCTTTATAGGAAGCCAGATATAATAAGAAGAGTTAAGTCTCTAATACTTATTCCCTCTATCCATGTCTTCTTAGGTCTCCCTCTTCTTTTCCTCTGATTTGGAATCCACTCCAAACTCATTACTGGTAGTATATCTTCATTCAACCTCTTCACGGTTCCAATATTTATAATTCTTCTTCTTCTTCTTCTTCTTCTTCTTCACTTCCTGATTTAGGCAAGAGTTGCCTGTTCCGTCTTCACTAATAGATGTAAGACCATCTCTTCCTAAGACGTCCGACATCTCTTCTTCCTCTTGGAAAATAATGGAAGATTTTATTTGGTAATCTAGTTTCTTCTATTCTTTCTACATGTTCTTTCCACTGCATCTTGTTGTTAAATATATTTTCCTTTATGGAATAGATCTGCAGTTCTTCACGGATATCCTCGTTTCTTATCTGGTACATTGTAGTGCAGCCTTTTACTCTTCTTAAAAATTTCATCTCGGCTGCTTGGATTTTACTTTCTTGTTTGGTAGTGGTAATCCAAGATTCACTCCCATACATAAGGACAGGGACAGCCATTGTTTTATAAAATTTTAATTTTGTTTGTTTATGGGCTCTGTTATTCAATCTTCTATTTATTGTACCACAAATAGCTTGAAACAGGTGTGTTTTGTGTTCAATATCTTTATTATACCCATAGCTGATGTCACATCCTAAATATTTAAAGTGGGATACTTGTTCAATAATATCGTCTCTAATTACTATTTTTGCATGCAGAGTATTTCTTCCACAAAATGCCATTACTCTTGTTTTACTTATTGAAATTTTAAAATTATAATCGCTACATATTGCATTTAGTTTGTAAGCAGCCAATTGTAACAGATCTTCATCGTGGTGTAGTAAGACTAAATCATCGGCGAAAAGTAAGTTATTAATACTTGAGTTATTATTCAATCTAAGGCCATTGTCCATTATAATTTTCCATTGTTTCATAATGTCGTCGATATATATATTAAAAAGAGTGGGCGATAGACTACACCCTTGTCTAACTCCTTGATTTATTAAAATTTCTTCTGACCTTTTTCCATCAGTTTTTATCACAACTTTAGTTTCTTCATATAAGCCTTGGACTGATTTTATTAGATGGTGTGGATATCCTCGTTCCTTCATTATTTCCCATAGTATAGATCTATTTACTCTGTCAAACGCCTTTTCAAAATCAATGAACAACAAGTATGTTGGCAGGTTAAATTCTCTTCTCTTTTCAATTAGTCTCTTTATAATAAACACATTATCACTACAGGATCTTCCTTTTCTGAACCCTGCTTGTTCTTCTTCTAAGAGTGTGTCAGATATCTTCTTCAATCTATTATTTATTATTTTTGCATATCATTTATAATTATTTCACACAAATTGTACAGTTGTCATGTTAGAGTTCATTTTTTCTCGGGTAGTACTTTTTCACATCCATCTAATTTAGAATTTCTTCACATCTTCTTAAAATGCATTTCTGTAGATTGCAATTTTGACTTTAATTTGATATTTGAATAGTTGCCCCGAAAAGAGATCTAACACACAAGCTACAATATTGTTGGGATAACGAAAAAAACGCATAGGCCTATATTCATTTTGAGGCTATTACCTTCATTATATTATCATGTACATTTTAATATCTCATCCTATAGGAAACATATACAGCCAATTTGAATGCAAAATAACATGCTACTAAATGTATATTAACAATTTAATATAGAATTCAGTGGGAAAACAATCTATCTCTATAGAGTGGAAAAATTATCTAACACATATTTATCTAAAAATGTTACAATAAGAAATGACAAATACGTATTGAACACTGATTCAGTTAGAAAAATGAGCGTTCAATATTTATTTTCCATTTAATGTTATTTCGTTACATTATTTGAGTCTTTCGTATTTTCTCTCAATTTCTCGAAGAAGCTAATAGAATCCATGGAACTGCGGTGGAATAAATTTGCACATGTGTAATAATTGTTTTTTTGCACTGCTACTCAAGATTTGACTAACTGCTTCCACCATTTTGTTACAGATAGATCACTATTTGCTTGATAGCCAACTTTTAGATATGAATGGTACAGGTGTTGAAGAGAGTAGGGATAGTTTTGCATCGAACATGCCGTGATATTCTCCGGATTGATCACTAATTGTCGAATTTTTGTTGGTTAGATCTCTTTTCGGGGTAACTATTCATTTATAGCCCACGTTTCTGCTCCATAGGTTATTAAACTTATTAATATTTATTTAAATCAATTTATCAACAATAATGTAACAAGAGGTTGTGTTTTTCTGAAAAAATCACGAGCTACAACCGTCGCGAGTGATTTTGTCTAATGAAAAACTAAACCTCGCGTTGGATTTGGAGTGACTATTTAGCGAATAATACATCAGAAGCTAAAAATAATTATAATGTTTAACGTTTACCAAATGTGAGGTTATGTATTCCGATCTTCATTCCGGGCGATTTCTAAGCCGGCTGTATAGTTATAAATAACGTATATTTACTGTTAAATCTCTTTGGGCTTGGGAAAAATCAATAACAGATGATTGTATGAGAAATAACTATTAACAATAATGCAGATTCGTTATACAACATTTAATATTTTTTAGAGCAACTAACCATTTTTTGTTCTAATTTTTGAAGTTGTTTTCATTTGGCATTTCTTGCCGTACCATATCGATCGTCTTGCCTTGTTTTCCCGTAACAGGGATTTAGCTGCTCTCCCCCTACAGGGAAGAATTTGAACCACACTAATTTAGTTACACTTGTTTTCGTATAGATGTAATTTTGAGTGGTTCGTGGTCAGCGTTCCGCCTCATACCGACATCTAGGAAACCAAGGTAGTGTTAGGACTGGAAAATTCGGTAAATTTTGCTTAGAGGCCTTTTCATTCAGGCTTAAGGGTATTTTAAGAGCCTAAAAATCTTCTGACTCGGAACCTCACAGCCTGAAGTACCTCCCGGAGAACTTGCTCCTTGTATTTTTCCATCCTAAAAAAATCCATCGACCCCGGCCGGGTTTGAACCCGCGACCCTCGGGACAAGAGGCAAGAGCATAACCAGTAGTCCACCTCGGCCCATTGTACATTGTTGAATCGTTCGTACATTGTTGGATCAATATCCTTGTCAAATAAGTTAATTTGCGGAGATATTTCTCATTACGAACAGGAAGATGCAATTTTATCAACAGGAAGATGCAATTTCATCAACAGGAAGATGCAATTTCATCAACAGGAAGATGCAATTTTATCAACAGGAAGATGCAATTTTATGAACAGGAAGATGCAATTTTATCAACAGGAAAATACAAAATTATCAACAGGAAGAGGCAATTTTATCAACAGGAAAA
Source organism: Diploptera punctata (assembly GCA_030220185.1). Lineage (NCBI taxonomy): Eukaryota > Metazoa > Arthropoda > Insecta > Blattodea > Blaberidae > Diploptera > Diploptera punctata. The sequence continues at coordinate 936,647 of JASPKZ010008345.1, forward strand.
TGCAAAATTATCAACGGGAAGAGGCAAAATTATCGGTCTATGACATAAATAGTCAATTTTTTTTTAAACAAACTGCCGAGTATCAAACTCTTGCCCGGTAGTCAGAAAGCACAGCGAACTTCCCTGTTATTCTTCATGATTTACAGTCGCCGATTTTAAATCATGAGGTCTTATCTCCCACTTAACGAATAGCTTAACAATTAAAAATATACAATGCCTACTATTTACTGGAGATAGTGGGGATAGAAAAGAGTTTGAAGATCAGGGAGTGAGTCTTTTGTCCGGATGGAGCCGGCACGTGGTATATCGTGACGGGAGAACAAATGACATAATAAAATAGATCGATCCAGCCCAGCACACAGGGGTGATGTTCTGATAAATGTGCGCTCGTGCAACCTCGGGGAATAGTAAAGTAGACCCAACAATGATTTGTCATAGACTTCTCAAGCAACAGAACACCTCATTCTTTACCTCAACATCCCCTCCCTCCCTGTCTCTTATTTCTGAGATTACATCCGCCTCATTCCCACCCTTCGTTCCTTTTCTTTCTTTTATCGGCTCTAGATTATTTTATTACTGCCATATCTTCATGGGCTATTAACCTTCGTGTCAGTTCTACACCATTTCTTGTTTCTTCTCTCATTTAGATTTCTCTTAAGAAGAGTGAGTTGAGTAAGTCATTTTTATAACATTATAATGATATTGTGAAAAGAAAAATAAATGTGTGAACCAGGAACCGTGGACCTCTAGTTCTCCAGACTAGTGTGCAGCCCACTACACCATTCCACACCGATTCCTGGTTCACACATTAACTTTTGTTTTCACAATATCATTATAATATTATAATATGATCCATTATTGGAACTGTGTTAAAATAACAGTCGAGTCTACGACAGGGAAACAACAGCTTCTAGCGCTCGCCACTGAAGATGCCCTCCGCAGTTGAGGGAGAAACGTCTGGAAGAAACGCCAGTTATAGACCACGGCCACATAGCCCGGAATCTTTTACTACCATGTAATATTTACTACTTGTAAAGATTGAGTGATCCAACTACCGGCCATAGGAGACCCTTGGGGTAGTAGGAGGTTAAGCCTCCCACTTTTTCTAGACAATTGGCACTTGATGTCAGCCTGGTTGTCAACTCTGCGTGACGGCCGCCTTTATCTCTAGAACAAGAATATTGTACTTATTTCCGTTAGAGGCTGAGTCTACTCCAGGGCCATTTATATGCTGAATACTTTGCGTGTAAAATAGACCTACCTAATCACAAAGTAAAGCACCTGTAAACTAATTGACTGAGCCGACTATACATTAGTCTGCAAGATTTTTCATTGATTGGGTATGTTGACCCGTATGCCATTCATGACATGTATGGGCAAATAAGGTAACTACATTAAATTGGTCTGGTAGTTGTTTATAAAGGAGAAGTATGGCTCAGCAATGGGCTATAACTTTATAGATGGAATTTATATGTATTTCAATTCCATTCCATGGTGTTCTGCCCTAGGACAGGACCTTCACTGCAACCATAGCATTTTCATGCCATGCTTTGCGGTTTTACTAGGGAATTATAGGTGTGGTAGCTTTCCGTTGCTTTCCACATATATGTATTTAGATAGTGAATTGTGCATATTTCCTTGGAAATGTTTCAAATAACAATATAGGTTATGATTGATGTGTTAGACATACTTTCCCAACCTGTGGTTCGCGAACCCTCAGGGGGTTCGCAAAACATTTCATCATTTCAAGTTTTGGCGAACTGATCCGTAATGGCGGGTTTCGAGTTTAGGTCTGTCGTTGTTTCCATAATTTCTGCAGCATTGTAACAACAACAACAACAATAATAATAATAATAATAATAATAATAATAATAATAATGATAATAATATTAATTATTATTATTATTTTGTCCACCGCTGTGGTCTCGTGTAGCTTGCTGCCTTGTCACGCAGCGAGCCCGGGTTCGATTCCCGGTCGGTCGGGGCAGGCTCCTGGGTGAGGATTTTTTCGTGGTTTTTCCGCACCTTTAAGACAAATGTCAGGAAGCTTAGGGCCCAACGGTCCCTGAAAATCATCCGGCTATATTTATCATCATCATCCTTCACTGGTGTGGGAAGCTACCACACCTATAATTCTCTAGTAAAGCTGCGAAGCATAGCATGGAAATGCTATGATTGCAGTGAAAGACCTGCCCTCGGGCAGAATTACTGTGGATGGCTTATTATATTAAAATTAAATTTACCCTATAATGCCCCTTATTGCATATGTATAACATCGGGAATTTATCACATTATTTCCACATCTTTATCTTCTGTGGGGGCATGTACATTTACAATTATAAAATCATGTCGTTTACCCTTTAGAATTATGTATGATATCCTATCATTAACAAACTTAATATCTCGGATTTCCACAATAAATTAATATTTAGCGCGAATGCCTGATTTACAGTTATGTAACAACGTTAGGAATGCATTTGATTTCGCTACAACTAGGCCTAAACGTTGTGTAACTTTTAAGCCGTAACTTTAGGTTTTAACCGTTAAGGGTTGCATTTTACGCATACTACTGTATGTATATTTAAAAGTCTGTGGTTCATCTAACTCAGATCGTTGTGGAAGGCGTTCGCGAGTCGAAAAAGGTTGGGAACCTCTATTAGACAATGAGGTAGCTTTCTTTTCGTGCGATATTTGAAGTTTGACGTAAGGCAGTTCTCATTTGCTAATGAGTTGAACCAGACCTTGACGTATGCAAATAGCTTCAGAGCGACCGCTCGCCCGCTGTCTGCGAAAAGAAGCAATTAGGAAATGCCACAGGTGGCAGAGCGAGAGAGAGAGAGAGAGAGAGTCTCAGTCAAATAAAGTACAAAGATAAGCTTCCTTTCCTTTTTGCACTTTCTACAGTAGAAACATCCTCTTCTTTGTTCATTTCCGCAATAAAAATATTTTTCCACCTTTTTTTTTACACAATTAAGCTTACAATAGTAGATATAATAATAATAATAATAATAATAATAATAATAATAATAATAATAATAATAATAATATCATCATGCGGTATCATGGCCGCCGTCTTCCGGAAACCAAACGCCATTCCATTATGTCCATCCGTTGATCTTCTTCCAATCCTCTGATATCCATAGCTGCTTGTACCCTTTCTATCCAAGTTTTCTTCGGTCTTCATCTCTTCCTCCTTTCCATTGGGATCCATTCCATAACAATTTTAGGCAATCTAAGCTCTGGCATTCTTTTGACATGGCCATACCATTGTAATCTTTTCTTTTCTATAATGTCCATAAATGTCCGGCTCTTCTTGTACGTCCATAATTTCCCTTATTTCTTTATTTCGTATTCTATCCATTCTATATTTTCCAGCTAATCTTCTTAAAACATCCAACAACAACAATAATAATAATAATAATAATAATAATAATAAACATTCACGGATTAATCCCATGTGGCATGTTCCGATCTCATTCAAAAAGGTGAATCCATCTCTTTTTCGGTCTACCAAACACTCCTGTCTTCTTTTTGGTTTATAATTATATATAATTTTTGGTATGCGCTCATCTTTCATTTTTCGGACTTGTTATTTCCAGTTTTTTCTAGATTGTTTTATTATATATATATCCACAGTAACTCTGCCCGAAGGCAGGTCCTTCACTGCAATCATAGAATTTTCATGCTATGCTTGCAGCTTTGCTAGGGAATTGTAGGTGTGGTAGCTTCCCGTTGCTTTCCACACAGGTGAAGGATGATGATGATAATGATCAGGATGATGATGATGGCCATACGATTTCGGTTACCGTTTTATATATAACATTTAGCTCATTTCTAATATCTTCGCTACTTATTGTAGCTACCCAATTGCCTCACGATGCTGGGTGGGCACCGGTCCCATACTGGCCGAAATACCATGAGAAAATTTCTTCCCCGATGGAGACTCGAACCAGCGCAAGTCCCGTAGCTCTGCGCCAAGGCTTCCTATCTTAACCGCTCGGCTACGGCGCGGGACAGATATCATAACTGAGGTATTTAATATGGTTCACATATTCAATGGAGTTCCTTCCAGAATTGTGTTAGCTCTTACTATATCTGTTAATAATAATAATAATATAATATAATAATAATAATAATAATAATAATAATAATAATAATAATAATAATAATAATAATAATAATAGTAATAATAATAACAATAACAACAATAATCTCGTTTCCTATCACGCTTCATAGTACTCGGTTATAATAAGGTTTGGGCTGAAGTCCATAGCAAAAAAAAAAAAAAGAGGGAAATATGGAGTCAAAGGAAATGCCTCTAAGTACTTTGCATAGTCCTATATGGGCTCATTCGTAATAAAAGAAAGTAATAATCTTGGATAATGGAGAGAGTTCTCTTTCAGACTAAAAAAAACAGTTACGGTACTAATTTCAGGTCTCGCTGCACCTCCATAATATTTGGTGGTACTCAACATCAACTGTAAGTCCCAGTCCACACACACACACACACACACACACACACACAACCACACACACACACACGCGCGCGCGCGCACACGGATACGCGCACGCGGACACGCGCACACGAACACACACATATATGATCCACCGTTGTGATCTCGAGGTAGCGTGCTGCCTTGTCACACAGCGAGCCCGGGTTCGATCCCCGGTCGGGGCAGTTTTTCTGGGTGAGGTTTTTATCGGGGTTTTTCCTCACCTGTAAGACAAATGCCAGGAAAACTTTAAGGCCCAAACGGTCCTCGAAATCATATGGCCATCATCATCATCCTTCACCGGTGTGGAAAGCAACGGGAAGCTACCACACCTACAATTCCCTAGTAAAGCTGCAAGCATAGCATGAACATGCTATGGTTGCAGTGAAGGACCTGCCTTCGGGCAGAATTACTATGGATGGATACCTACATATATATATATGCACTACTATTCTCACTCCATCGATCCAATCCTCCTTAGGTCTTCCCCTTCCTCCATTCTCCATTCTAAATTTTTTTAGGAATTGTTTCAGATGACATCCTCTTGAGTTGTCTGTACCATTTTAATCATCTCTCTTGAGTTATCTGTAACACATGTCATTGAACTTTCGTAATTATCCTAATTTCATGCAGAGTTTCCTGATTCCTGACTACCTTCTCCTGGCAATCTAACTTCCTGTAAAACGACTATTTCTGAAGGTGATTTGTCTGATTCCTACGTTAATATTTCTAGCGCACCACTACTATACATTACCCTAACATTCTATGTTTCTAGGAAAATGTCTCTGAATTTGAACCTTTGGCGTAGATTCCCTGAAGTAGTCCCCGTCCGGAGAACCGAATAGGAGACTATTTTACTTCCTGAAAATTTTACCCCAGTGAAACCCAAGTCCGCGTTTCTTGACGGTTGTATTTTTACGGTGAAATATCTCAGTGTTTCGAGCAAGGTACTATTTTTCGTCTTGTTTATCACCTTCGGCCAGTCCGGGATGGGAAACACTTTCGGCAGGTCTCAGAGTCAGTTATACGCTCCATCACGACAAGGTAAAGATACCATGGGGATTAAAGAGGGGAATGGAAGCTTCTTGTAAGAATACCAGAGGGGAAACGCCCAGTTGATGACAAAGAATTATGTGGGATACTATTATTAATCATGATTTGAAGGAAGTAATTACGCAGAGGGTAATTGGAAAACACTTGCTCAGGATAGAGATGTTTGGAGAGCGTATGATTGCCCGGCCATGAACATACCGATTCGATAGTGCTAGTGAGTAATAATAATAATAATAATAATAATAATAATAATAATAAATAATAATAATAATAATAATAATAATAATTTTAATAATAATATAATATATAAAAATGTTTGTTCGTTCGTTCATTCGTACGTACTATGTGCGCGGCCATACCGTTGATCCGATTGTGATGGAGCTTTTTGCAAAATGTTCAGGAGATTCCCGGAATGGACATAGGCTGTAAGAGAGTTGTTATACTCAAATCCTACACTCTTAAAAATCGCTCTTTGTTGTGGAAAACGTGAAAAAAAAGTAGCTCTTTGGACGTTTAAATGGCTTACGCTGCCTAAACCATAACAAATGCACAACATTAATGTACACAGAATTGAATATCTCTACAAAAATTCCGCGACAGCATATGTTTATCTCTTACGGATAACTCACAATAACCATTTTTGTCTTTCATTGATGCCAAAAAAGATCGAGACAAGTACGTAAATTCCTGTGCAAGCATAGCAGCACATGACGGGTATTCTTTTACGGATAACTCTCAATAACGAATTTAGTCTTTTAGCTCATTTATGCCAAGAAGATCGAGATAAGTTGAATCCCGGGCAACACGGGGTAATCAGCACGGGGAATCTTAAAATAATTACGATATACAATTGTAATTATTTTTCATTTTAGTTATTCAACTAATCATAAGAAGTACATTAATTTTCGTCTTTCAGCTCATTTATGCCATGAAGATCGGAATAAGTAGATTTCCGGGCAACACCGGGTAATCAGCACGGGTATCTAAAAATATAAAGGGATAATTATTTTTTTCCATTGAATTATTCAACTGAACATAAAAAGCACATGTAATTTTCATTTATATAGGCGTAGCAGCGCACGCCCGGCATTAGCTAGTGAATAATACTAATAATAATACTAATAATAATATAATAATCCTATAATGCTCAGCAGCATCTCACACTAATGATAATACTCATGCTAATAATAATGATAACAATAATAATAATCTTATATGATAATATTAATAATGATAATAATGATAATTACATTAATAATAATATATAATATAATGATAACATGCTAATAATAATAATATGCTCACTGCTCTCGCCTCCTCTGATCCTCCCCATCCTCCTCTCCTCATACTCATCCTCCTTCCTCTCATGCCTCATCCTCCTCCTCAATCTCCTACTCCTCCTCCTGCCCTCCTACTTCTCCTCCTCCTCCTGCTCCTCCTCCTCCTCTTCCTCCTCCTCCTGCTCCTCCTCCTCCTGCTCCTCGCTCCTCCTCCTGCTCTTGCTCCTCCTCCTGCTCATGCTCTTGCTCCTGCCTCTGCTCCTGCTCCTCCTCCTGCTCCTCCTCCTCCTCCTCCTCCTCCTCATCCTAATCTAATAATAATAATATAATGATAATTAATAATCACTAACTCAGTGGCACTATCAAAATCGGAGGATGATGGTCGTGCGGACTAAAGATCTCCATGCATAGTTATCTTGAGCTAATGTTTTCCAATAATTACTTCCCTCAAATCATGCTTAATATTATTTTCCCTCACTTTCTAGGCCTCTGTCGATTTCTTTCTGGTTTACCTACATGAAATTTCCATGATCCTCTTTCATTATCCATCCGTTCGACATGCCCTGCCCATTTCAGCCTACGAGACTTAATTGTTCTTATTACATTAAAGATCACATAGATCACTTTATATAGTCTTCTCCATTCCCCTCTTTGATCCAAAAAAATATCATAAGAACTTTATTCTCAAATACTTCCTTAAAGCAGCAGTCCATGTTTCGCATCCATATAGCTGGGAAATACAGTTTTATATATTTTCAGTTCAACGTCTATTTGAGAGGAGTTGGGACAAGAGTCCCTATAATGCATAATAACATTCATTTCCAGAATTGAATTTATGTTTAATTTCTTTGTGCATTTTATTCCTACTTGTATTTATTATTCCTAGGTTTTTGAATTCAGCCACTTATTCAAAATATCCCTTAGTTTTACATTTCCATTATAACATATTTATGTGTGAACTTATATTTAGTTTTATTGATGTTTACTTGCAGACCCAATATCTTGGTGTTAGTCAATAGAGTGTGCGTGTTGATTCTTAGTATTAGTCATTCAAAATATCTCTGCAGGCGGAAGAATTACGAAGCTCTGTTTGTTGCTACACGTGAAGTCGTATAAGGCAGTGTACACTGTCAGCGTCCCACGTCCCATTCCCCTCTGCACTCAAAGATAGCAGTGTCGCGTGTTCTATTCCTGCATAAACACGACTGCAGTGCCCTCCGTCAACAACTGCGCTTACTCTTTAAACGGGTAATATCTCCTCGCTATCCCCTAACAATACTATCATCGGCATAAACTAAAACAGTTTATTAAAACCATTGAGTTGTAGACTCTCACCTTCCTCTAAAGATTTTATGGTATGTTCTAGTACAAAATTTAATAATAGAGGAGGTAGTGCATGTCCTTGCTTTAACAGACAGACGAATCATTTTTACTATGTTACAGGCGATCTTAAGTCTGCAAAAATCCTATAAAAAAACCTTTTTAGTGTTATTTTAGTTGTTTTTATATCGAGCGAACTAATGCATTTCTGATTTCATTAAGATCTATCCAACATTTATTGTAAGAATGTGAAACATAATACACAACAACAAATTTCGTTTTGCCATTAAATTGATGTTTCAGATAAAGAAGAATACAACCACAAACAGAAAGCTGAAAGCACTAAAAGCTCCAAAACACAATAATCCAATGAAAGCATGAAACCAATGGAAGTGCATTCAAAGAATACGAGCATAGCACAGGCAAACATGTCAACGACAAAGCTTTAACTAACTACTCATTGATATTATCGATCTTGTAGGTTCATAGCCGCTATTAGAGAGGCTCTCCATACATCCCTATCATGAGCTAGTGTTTTCCAATCGTGCACTATATAACCTGCTACCATCAAATTATGTTTAATGTCTTTCCTTCTACTTCAACCCTGCCTTACATATTGGGTGCTTTCACTCTGGGTTTTTTACAAGGAGTATCCATGCCTGTATTTCATTCACCATTCTTGCCGCATGTCATGCTCCTCGTCGAGAAGACGGAGAAAAAGAAAACAAGTAAAAATAAAACGAAGAAGAAAATAAGGCGAAAAAATCGAAAAAAAACACGAATAAAAATACGAAGAACACGAAGAGAAAAAAGGAGATGAAGAAAACGAAAACGAAAAGAAGAAAGAAAACGCAGAAGAAGAAAAGACGGAGAAAAAGAAAACGAAGAAAGGGAAGAAGATGGAGAAAAATAAAACAAATAGAAAAAATACTATGAATAAATAAGACGAAGAAGAAGAAGAAAAAAGAAAGCAAAGAAAAAGACGAAGAACACGAAGAAGACAAAGAAGTAGAACGAGAAAAAAAGACGAAGAAAATATGATGAAGAAAAATACGAAGAACAGGAAGAAGTCGTAGAAAAAGAATACGAAGAAGAAAAGGAATATTAAGAAATGAAAACGAAGAAAAAATAAAACGAAGATGAAATAGAAGGCGAAGAAAAAAGACGAAGAAGAATGTGGAGAATAGGAAAACGAAGAAGAGAAGGTAGAATGTGGAACAAAAAACGAAGAACTCGAAGAAGAATAAACGAAGAAGATGGAGAAAAAGAAAACTATGAATAAGAAGACGAAGAATAAGAAAAAATTAAAATAAAGATGAAGAAAAGGAAAAAGAAGACATGAAATAAGACGAAGAAAGAAAAAAGAAGACGAAGAAAGGAAAACGATGAGAAAGGAGACGAAGGAAGAGACGCAGAAGACGGAGAAAACGGAAACGAAGAAGAAAACGAAAAAACAATAAGACGAAAGAAAGGAAGACAAAAAGTACGAAGAAAAAGAAGACAAGAAGTTGGGAAAGAAGATGTAACTTGTAGTTTTGACAATATACAGTTCTTATACCTGCTTGAGTTGAGTTATTTTATTTGGAAACGAAATAAACAGTAGCAGTCTACATATTCATCAGGATCAAGTTGCCGTGAGCAAGAACTGGCAGTATTTTCACTATTAATCCTGGATAAATGTTATTTCTTATGATGAAGGATCTTGTTATATTCGTTGAAATGACTTAAGGAAAGTTATATGCGTGACCAAGTGTTCCGGACAGGATGATGGAGTAAACTTCCAAATTGGTGTGACACACTTCATGGCCAGTGCACGATGCGGACACACAAAGGTCGCCAACCGACCGGTTTTCTAATCAAAACGCGAATAAACACACGCTATTGTGCTCCACTGCATTCATGTTCCATGGCAGACGAAAGAAAAAAAAAAGGTTTCAGTAATATAGGGCAGGGTTGTCCAATTTCTTATTTTGTCACAATTAAATGTGAATGCTCTAATTGTGTTCAGAGTACTATCTTGTCGAGGGATGAGATGGGATGATCTAATTTTGCTTGTTTACATAACTAGCTCACTGGCACTATCGAACCCGTAGGTTCATGGCCGCGCGGACAGAAGCTCTCCATATCCTGAGCTTGGCATGGATGCTTGTTTACATAATATACAGGGTCTACAGTTGCCTCAGGCGTCCAGAAGATTTCTTCCTACAGATGCACTCTCTTGTCGTAAAATCAGAGTACCACTTACGAATTGAAGGACCACTGGGTGGATCTTCACAAAATCTTGTTCGGAAATGTCGTTGAACAACAATTACAGATTGATGAACATGATAATCGAGAACACAGAACGCTCGCCTATCATCTACACCAGCCATTTTCTCACTTTCAACAATACTCAGTGTTGTATGTAATTATACATCATTGTTGCCAATTGTGATACTATAACCAAAACTTTTTGAGTTTCACTTTCCATTGGTACCAGTTTCATGTTTGTTGTAAGTTTATTTAAACGCAAGTTACACGTGTTCGAAACCCTAAAGAGCATTTGTGGGAACTCTGTATATTTATTTTGTTAATTAAATCGTGTATATATATATATATATATATATATTGGACATTTAGCAACGGCCAATTATGACATGAAAAAAAGTAATTGCCTGAACTGTTATTTAAACCCCAGACCTCTAGAATTAGAGGTATACAGTTAGAGGTGTAGAGTTAGAGTTATCGGGTTCAAATCCCAGCTCAGGCATTTATTTTCCTTTCCACGTCATATATACCGTATATATATTGGCAGTGAGGACCGAGTTCTCGCGACATCTAGTATTAATGGAGAATATATATATATATATATATCCCCTCAGGGGTCCTCATCTAGGGGATATGTGGATGGCGACCACAAGGTGCCCAAGCTGTGCAAAACATTTCTTCCACTTACTTGTGTTTTGCACTCTTTTAACTTTACTATCTAACCTCTCTTGGTTAACTCTTGTTTTTATGACGCCGACGCTATTAGGGCATCCGAGGGCTAGGGAGTCTTTCCTTTCTTCCATTTCTTCTTTCCTTTATTTTCTTTTCTTCTCCAGAGAAGCCTGACCAGAGGCTATAAGATGGCAGCCCCATCACTGGTATTGCCTTCCTTTGGCCAGCAACCAATCGAAGGGACTATTATTATGCTTTCAAGTCTTATACGAGAATTTCCCTCAAACGCTGGAGGGAAAATTTTCTATAGGATCGTAACAGGCCTTGGCCTAATACTTGGAAGGAAGAAGAAGAAGATATATATATATAAGGAAGATAAATGTTTGAGTTGGATTTGACTGGTCATTTAATGGATATCACCCTGGATACCAACCCAGAGGTCCGAGTTCAAATCCCGTTCAGGCATTTAATATTTTTTTCGTGTCATATAGCCTATACATATATATATATATATGTGTGTACATATATATGTATGTGTGTATGTATATATATATATATATATATATATATACATACACACGAGCACACACAGTTACTGCGATGGGCAGAGCATGTAGCACGAATGGTAATGAAAGAGGGACAGAGAAGTGTCTTGTAAGAATGCAAATTGGAAAACGCCTAGTTGTAGGCCAAGAATGAGCTGGGAGAATATAATTAAACATGATTTGAGAAAAGTAGGTTATACGGGGGAAGACTGGAAACTATTAGCTCAAGATATGGTAGTATGTAGAGCATATGGCCGAGCGGCGATGAACCTATAGGTTCTTTAGTGCCAGTGAATTAGATTTAATAAGAAATCTGTAAAATGAATATTTTGAAATGCAGAACGTGGAGTTAGGTAGCTGGTAGATCAATACGAAGTATAAGCTCTATTCTGAGTATAAAGTGGTGAATTTTGTTTTTTGCTGAGATATCGCGTAACGTCACGGAATATGTCGACCTCCGTACAAATACAAATTGCATTGCTATCAGCAGGTGATATTAGCACTGATAGCAGATTTCTCGCGCTCTCGTGACACTTTGGTACCTGTAATAATGTTGTAAATATTGCACCTTTCCGTTCAAATTATAGCTTTATTGCTAAGATCTTAATTTTTAAAACTGTCATTAAAAAAGTGAAATAACTTGCAGTTACAACTCGAAAACACGAAGGTTGTTAACGTCAACATGCACTTTGTAGACTTGAAAAAAATTATTAAAATCACGAGTTGGTTTTATGCTTATGGGCTCAATTCTGCCAGCACACCTAATTTTTTCACTTCTTTTTTCGTATCCTATCTCTCTCTCTCTCTCTCTCTCTCTCTCTCTCTCTCTCTCTCTATCTTCTCTCTCTATATATATATATATATATATATATATATATATATATATATCCATCCATAGTAATTCTGCCCGAAGGCAGGTCCTTCACTGCAGTCATAGCATTTTGATGCTATGCTTGCAGCTTTTCTAGGAAATTGTGTAGGTGTGGTAGTTTCCCGTTGCTTTCCACACCGGTGAAGGATGATGATAATGACAATGGTAAGGATGATAATCATAAGGATGATGGCCATATGATTTCGGGGACCGTTTGGGCCTTAAAGTTTTCCTGACATTTGTCTTACAGGTGAGGAAAAACCCCGATATAAACCTCACCCAGAAAAACTGCCCCGACCGGGGATCGAACCCGGTCCCGCTGCGTGACAAGGCAGCACGCTACCTCGAGACCACAGCGATGGACTCTATATATATATATATATATATATATATATATATATATATATATGACATGATAAGAAAAAGTTCGCCGCTGTGTTCTCGAGGTAGCGTGCTGCCTTGTCACGCACCTGGCCCCGGTTCGATCCCCGGTCGGGGCAGTTTTTCTGGGTGAGATTTTTATCGGGGTTTTTCCTCACCTGTAAGACAAATGTCAGGAAAACTTTAAGGCCCAAACGGTCCTCGAAATCATATGGCCATCATCATCATCCTTATCATTTACATCATCATAATCCTTCACCGGTGTGGAAAGCAACGGGAAGCTACCACACGGACAATTCCCTAGTAAAGCTACAAGCATAGCATGAAAATGCTATGATTGTAATGAAGTACCTGCCTTCGGGCAGAATTACTATGGATGGATGGATAAGAAAAAATAAATGGCTGGACGGGATTTGAACCCGGACTTCTGAATTGGTACTTCAGCGTGCTATCCATTACTCACCGGGCAAATATAATACAAACATTTATTTTTCTTATGTATATATTCTTCATTATTACGAGAAATAGCGAGAACTCGGTCTTCACTGCCACCTAGTAGCTAGCTACTATAACAAGTAAGCAAATTAAAGGGAATATTTTTATTTTGTAGCAGTGACGCTTATATATATATATATATATATATATCCTCAACTCATGTTCAACTCACGGTCGGGTAGAGGGATGAGGTGAGATGAGCCCCTTTGTAGAAGTCTGTGAATGGCAAGGGTGCCGGCCGATCCTCGCCTGACGCATCATCACGGGAGCAGATGAACGAAATAAAATTAAAAGGATGAGATGAGTATGGAGAAATGGTGGAATTAAATTGTGGCAGGGGAAAACTGGAGAAATCCCCGAGGAAAACCTGTCCAAGCTCCGTTTCATCCACCACGAAACGCACATTTTTGACCCCAGCGCGCTGCAGCGGTGAGAGGCGAGCGTCTAACTACTTGTGCCACGGACACGCCTACACACACACACACACACACACACACACACACACACACACACACACACACACACGCGCGCGCGCGCGCACAGTGAGTCTCTGAAGTCAAGTATCTATTTCCATGAAAACACTTATTATTATTATTATTATTATTATTATTATTATTATTATTATTATTTTGTTCTTTTCTTTGCATGCACTGTTACCTTATAGCAACATGTTTAACCCGGAAGAACGTGTTGCCGTTGTTAGTGCACGTATTGTAATATGAAGATGCCAGATCTAAATTTACCTATAAATTCCGTAAACCCTCCCCAACAAAGGCACACATTTGTCTTTTTGAAAACAAATTTAAGGATATCGGCAGTGTGTGTGATGAGGCACGTCATAGATAACCACGAATATCAGCAGACACGATCAATAGGTTCAAATTGCCAGTGATAGTCCGAACGTATCAACTCGACGCCTCAGTAGGGAGTTGAATGCCCCTCGCAACACAGTGTGGAAAATTCTACGTTTCACTCTACGAAAAGTCCTTATTATGTCTGCTTCATTTACGGAAACGTATCACAGAAGCAGGAGGATTTTTTTACGGTTTAAATGTTAAAGTCTACATTTCAATTAACAGCTGAAAGATGGAGTATGTGTTTTCACCTAGATGGCGGTCATGAAGAAAGACAGTAGATTATGTGTAAGAACAATAACTTGGATTTTTCAATTATTGCCTTCCTACATTGAGATAGATAGTGACTTTAGAGACACCCTGTGTGTTTGTGTGTGTGGTGTGTGTATATATATATATATATACATATATTAATACGTACATGAAACCACCATCAGAGGTAGTTCAGAACCCTTCACACTACCAGGTTATCAATAGGCCTATAAGTAGGTGAGTACGAAACATGTTCTAAGGTCAATAGGAATAAGTAATAATAATATTATTAATAATAATAACTATCTCTAACCCACTGGCTTAGGTTTTTGGCCGCGCGGGCATAAGCTCTCCATACATCCCTACCCTGAGCTAATGTTTTTCAATCATCCCCTGTATAATCTAATTCCCTCAAATCATGATAATGTTATTCTCCCACCTCATTCTTGGTCTACCAACTAGGCGTTTACCCTCTGGTTTTCCTACAAGAAGCTTCCATACACTTCTTTCATTCTCCTTACATGCCACGTGTCCTGCCCATCGCAGCCTATGGGACTTAACTGTTCTTATCATATCTGGCTTCCTGAACATGTCATGTAGCTCACTATTATGTAGTTTTTTCCATTGACCTGTCTGTTCATCTCTCTTTGGCTCAGAAATCTTCATAACAATTTTATTCCCAAATACGCGCAGTTTTCTTCCTACCTTAAAACAAGAGTCCATGTTTCACATCCACATAATATGACTGTTTTAGGCTACATATTTTCAGTTTAACGATTTTTGTGAGAAATTAGGACAAAAGTGTCTGTAATGCATAATGGCACGCATTTCGAGGATTAAGCCTATGTTTAATTTCTTTGTGTATCTCATTCATTTTAATAATAATAATAATAATAATAATAATAATAATAATAATAATAATAATAATATCATGGGAAGGACCCCATACAAAGTAAAATCTGTCTCCAGAATAAAATTTTAGACAGATCTAATCAATTTAAATAAATACCTTGGATATTATCTCTCTATCTGGGATGAAAAAGATATCCCTGAAAAAATTACTAGTTATAATAAAAGTTTAAGAATTATTTATCAAGTTATGAAACCATCCCTTGTACAAAAAAACACCAGATTTCGTTTATATAACACTTTGGCTAGACCAGTGTTGACCTATGGTAGTGAAGCATGGACACTAAAAAGACAACACGAAAGCAGAATAACGGCTTGTGAAATGAGATTCATGCGCAGAACAGCGGGTTACACCAGATGGGATCGGAAAAGTAACACCGATATCTTAAAAGAATTGAAGACTACGCCAATTTTGGAATATATTAAACAGTACCAACTAAATTGGAAACACCATCTTGAAAGAATGAGTTCAAATCGGATCCCCAAAGCTGTTTATAACTATATACCAAGAGGACGGAGATCACTAGGCCGTCCTATGAAACGCTGGAGGGAAAATTTTCTATAGGTTCGTAACAGGCCTTGGCCTAATACTTGGAAGGAATAATAATAATAATAATAATAATAATAATAATAATAATGATAATGATGGTGATAATAATAATAATAATGACAATGATGGTGATAGTGATAATAATAATAATAATAATAATGATAATGATAATAATGTTAATAATAATCATAAGATAATAATACTAATAATAACAAGAACAATAATAATATTAATAATAATAATAATATCATTATTTTACCTGACAGAGTTACGGACTAGTCTATCACTCAATCACGTTAAAAAAAAGGACAAAAATAGTCCTGTATCTAAATTACAGTACAATAAACATAAATGGTTATATGGTATATAATATGAATGCATGTATTATTTAGGGTAACAGAGTGGTACCCTTGAAAGAGGTAGTCCATTCCAGGGAGTAGGCGCCCCTGCCCTTTTGTGAGCTCCAGGTCCCACTCGCCCAGTGGGTAGTACCTGGGTAGGGCCCCGTCCACAGGGTTACGTGGGGAGAAGAGAAGTCCCCAAAGCCGTAGTGAAGCCAACTTCTCTAGGAGACGAACACTCCGAAATTGCAGTTCCCTGTCCTCCAGGAAGAGGGGTTTGGCTAGAGGCTGGTAACATCTACTAGTAAAAAATAACTTACTCATAAACTTCAGCAGAAGAAAAGCCGGATTGATTATAGACAAAAATGGAAGCAACACATAGACAGAATGAATGAAGATAGATATCCAAAACAAATAACAAAATACAAACCTAAAGGCACCCGAGATGTGGGCAGACCTAGAAAGAGATGGGCTGAAGTCGGAACGGGTCAACAGACCTAATCCATGAATACAGGTGATGATGGTGATGATGATGATATTTATTATTTACAATATATTTTTATTTACTCTAGATGTAACGAATGAAATATAAAATGTGTAGGCCGCGGTGGACTAGTGGTTATGCTCCTTCCCTCTGGTCCCGAGGGTCCGGGGTTCAAGCCCGGCCGGGATCGATGGATTTTTTATGATGGAAAAATCCAAGGAGCAAGTCCTCTGGGAAGGTCTTTAAGCCGTGGGTCCCGAGTCTGAAGATTTTCAGGCTCGTAAAAAATCCTTAAGCCTGAATAAAAAGGCCTCTAAATAAAATTTACCGAATTTTCCCTTGGTTTCCTAGATGTCACTACGAGGCGAAACACTGACCACGGGCCACTCGAATGACATCTATACGAAAACAAGTGTAACTAATTTAGTATAGTTCAATTTCTTCTCTGTACGGTGAGAGCGCCTAAATCTCGTCGAGGGAATCAAGGGCTTACAATGGCTTACAAATATAAAATCTACGAGATAGAAAAATGAAAATAAAACTACTAATTACATAGAACAAATTTAATTCTAGAGTAAACTTAATTATTTAACAACAAATAATTGTAATATAGGCCAACGTCTGCCGTTGTCCTCAACTAGGTTAAAAATAACTTTTAAGAACTTCAGGCCTTTAGGAAACCGGCTTCTATCTTCAGCAGAAGGATATGTGCTACTAACTGTTCTTATTGTTTGGGTCGCTTTTGACATCAGCGGCCTTCCGGTGTCATCGAAAGCTACTGACTCGAAAAAAAATGTCATTCAGGAAACTTGTTCCGGCCGGGGATGGAAATCCGGCCCGACGTTACCCCGTGGCCACAGCGGTGGACTGGGGAAATATAAGGGAGCAAAATTTAATTTAATTTCTGTGTAAGTTCTTTTCGTTCTTTCTTAAATGAACTCTGGTAATAAAGTTGTCAGAGTGTGTTACAGTCCAGTAAAAGGAAATAACTTTCCCCTTGCGTATTCCACAAAAGCTATGTTTTCACCCCCTCTTAGGTCATCCTTTTAGTAGAAAACATTTTCGTATAAGTGGTTTCGTTATTCCTTAACACGTACTTTGGCTTTCTTGGGGGGTCTACATCCCTTCACATACCACACTAACATGAGCTACATTATCAAATCGACCCTTTCATTTTCAAAGTTCTATTTAAAAGTCCATTATAGTATAATGCTTTCTAATGTGATGCATTAGGAATACAATGTTTACTTTTATTTGACTTCAAACATTTTTTTTTCAGGATTGTTTCTATTATTTACACAGGTACCCTCAACCGAAATTAACAATTTTTTATTCCACACTTCCCGGTCTTGCGTGTCTACTTCAGTCATATTTCTCTTCTTCATGTTGTCTTGAATTCCCTTTATCCACGTTGGCTCTAGTCCACCACGTTTCTCTTTTCCAGGAGGTATCCATTTCAATATTTCTTTGTTTGTTTCTGTGTCCCTTCTTCTCATTATATATCCATACCATCTTAGTTGTATTACTATCTCTTGTACAATATCCTTTTCTATATTTATTATTTCTCTTATTGTTATATATATATTTTTTATTTTGTCTAATTTTGATATTCTTGCCAAACTTCTTAAAAAGTCAATTTCTGAGACTAATAATTTATTTCCGCGTTTTTGCTTCAGCGTCCATGTTTCAGCACCATATAATAAAATAATCTCCACAAAATTGTGTTATATCCATATATTAATAAGTGAAGAAAAAATGCTGTATCCCTTTTTAAGAACATTGCGAGCACAGAGGAGTGTGATTTTTGCGTAGAGAAGGGGTTCAGAAAAATAAAATTTATGTGTAATATGTGTTACAAATAAATTAAATTAAACAAAATAAAATAAATGTATGTGTATTACTCATTCATTTGTTTACGTTCGAACTGAAAGTGCATTTTTGCAAAAAGAAAATTGTGCAGGGACAATGTGAATTGACTTACTCTCGTGTAATTATTATTAGTAGTTTATTATTAGCGGTTTAGAAAAAGTGAGTACATTTTATTATTCAAGTTTAAATTAAACCCTGTCTAATCTCGGTTTCAGTAATTTCATTACATCTTTCTTTTAATATTTACATATTCGCCCCTACTTCCATTATGCCTCGATTCAAACCATTGACTGGTAAGAATCAGAGACGAAGGGATATATATTCCCGTACACATAATAATAGGTCAAATGCAAATTTAAATAGTATAAATAGTATACAAATGTCAAATGACGCGTTATTGTTTTTTTTTAAATATGGCTTAGGAAAGTTATACCACATATTTCCTATCGTTCGTATTTTTTAAAATAAACCAAAAATTAATGCATAATGACGTATTTATGACAAACGTAAGTATTTAATGAATTGTGGTCGAATTTCGACTGGTGGGCGACCACTAGTATTAACAATTTAGTCCTCTTGATTATATTCCTGTCCCGCGCCGTAGCCGAGCGGTTAAGGTAGGAAGCCTTGGCGCAGAGCTACGGGACTTGCGCTGGTTCGAGTCTCCATGGGGGAAGAAATTTTCTCATGGTGTTTCGGCCAGTATGGGACCGGTGCCCACCCAGCATCGTGAGGCAATTGGGTAGCTACAATAAGTAGCGGCTCCAGGTTGAGGAACCAGCTATAACGGCTGGGGGACTCGACATGCTAACCACATGTCACCCCTACACTGGCTGTTGATCATCTACCTCTGTGATTGACACATGTGGATGTGAAGGGCCAGCAGCCGGCTGGTAAAAGGGCAACCGCTGAAAAGTGGAAATACCCTCAATCGGAATCGGATTATATTCCTACTCCATAAAATATAATTTAACATGCCAATAACTTTCTTTGTCTCTATTATTCTTTTTTTCGATGTCTAATTCAGATGATCCATATTTTTGAATTATTATTGACCCTTGTAAGGGTCCCTAGCCAGGGTTACAGTGAAGACCCCAACGGTGGATGCAGCAGAGTAGGAGACCTACGGTATGGTGCAGACGGCGGATGAGACAATAAAGTGTGGATCAGACTCTTTGCTGCAGCGAAAGCAACTGATCTATAGTGGACTACATAAAAAAGTTCTGGTCCTCCAGGTTGAGGGTTGAATCTATGGGCCAGCTCCTCATACATTGTAAAATAATCTAATGCTGAAAAATCAAAATATATGTATATAAAACTTCAAACATAAGGCGGAAAAAAAAAAGTCATGACGCGGGAACTAGGTGATTGTTAGATCCCTATTGATCTTACAGTTTCTGAACCAGACTAATTTGATCGACTGATCAATTCAAACTTCTTATAAAAACACTATCTACTTTTACTTTCCAAAGACTTTTCACATTGCAAACACTTTTGTTCTGCGAGAAACTATTGATTCCTTACAAAATATTCCATTATTTTTAACCAGCATACTGACCGCCTGATATCCATTTCAGGTTCACTGAATTCATTCTAGGTGGGAAAAATCATTGATTCTAAATTCTCCAAGAACTTCTTTATACTGAACAGATAATTCATTTTTCAAATTATGTTGAATAGAAGAAAAAAGTAGGAAGGAAGAAGCATTTTCAGTCATTATTTTTCGCGTTGTGTCGCATTTCACTGGAATTTTGTACCTTTTAAACATTTATATTATAGGGTTATGTAGGTAGGAAATTTTTATTATATTTATTTATTATTGTTCTATTGGTTCTAGTGGTTATGCTCCTTGCCTCTGGTCCTGAGGGTCGCGGGTTCAAACCCGGCCGGGGTCGATGGATTTTTTAGGATGGAAAAATCCAAGGAGCAAGTCCTCCGGGAGGGACTTCAAGCCGTGGATCCCGAGTCTAAAGGTTTTCAGTCTCGTAAAAGATCCTTAAGCCTGAATGAAAAGGCCTCTAAGCAAAATTTAACGAATTTTTCCCGTCCTAGTACTGCCTTGGTTTCCTAGATTTCAGTATAAGGCGGAACGCTGACCACGGACCACTCAAATGACATCTATACGAAAAGAAGTGTTAACTAAATTAGTATGGTTCAATTCTTCCCTGTAGGGGGAGAGCGCCTAAATCTCTGTTAAGGAAAACATGGGCTTACAAGATACAAGAAGGTTATTTTTATTATATCCCTTTAAAATGCTGTTGAAACTAAAATTTGTATCATCCAATTTGAATTACCATTTTACGACGTTTTTTTCGGTTTTTGGATCTTTTTTAGGATATCTATAGGTCTTTTTAAAGGGTTTTTTAAGGCATTCCATAGGTCTTCAACATCAGAGTCCTAGTTATCGCATTGTGCAATGCTAGTAGTCAATTGTTATCCGATCGAGTATTCACAGATACGCTGTGGCATTGAATAGCCGGAATCTTTTTAAAACAATTAAAAATTACACTCCTTGACAAGTAAATTATACATAATTAATTAGTTGAGAATTCGTGTTATAACGCTGCATTATTTACTTATGAACAGAATATAGTAACGCACGGTAATGTTACACGTGCGACATCTATTGCTGTTCGCATGTACTACGTAATGCTCTTAACTTTGCTAGATCGACACAGCAATAAAATCATTCCACTCCTCGTCTTTAACAAAAATATGGCGTGACTCACTGGCACTATTTAATTCGGAGTTTAATGGCCGCACTGACATAAGCTGTCCATACATCCCTATCCTGAGTATTTTCCAATCATTTCTAGTATAATTTACCTACCTCAAATCATGGTTATTGTTAATCTCTCACCTCATTTTTACCTACCTACAGAGTACAGCCCCTTTGCTTTTTGTGCAAGAAGTTTCCATCCTCTTCTTTTCATTCCCTATTCGTGCCACATGTCCTGGCTGTCGTAATCTATGAGACTTAACTGTTCTTATTATATCTGGTTTCCTATAGATATAATGTAGCTCACTGTTCTGAAGTCTTCTCCATTTGCCTGACTGTTCATTTCTCTTTAGTCCAAATATTCACAAAAGAAGTTCATTCTCAAATATTCGTACTTTTTTCCTCCTTTAAAGTAAGTTGGTCCCGCGCTGTAGCCGAGTGGTTAAGGCAAGAAGCCTTGGCGCAGAGCTACGGGAACTTGCGCTGGTGCGAGTGTACCCATTGGGGGAGAAATTTTCTCATGGAATTTTGTCCAGTATGGGACCGGTGCCCACCCACGTTCGTGAGGAAATTTGGTAGCTAGAATTGCTCCCTCCATGGTATCTTTACCTTGTCGTGGTGGAGTGGCTTGCGTGCTTAAATGATCCGGAGAGCTATGTCGGAGGTAGCATTGCTGCCGATAGGGCTACCCATGCCGGTCTGGTCGAAGGTAATAAGCTAGACAAAAAAAGTACCTTGGTCGAAGGAGTGACGTACTTTCACCGTAAAAATACAACCGTCAAGAAATGCGGACATGGGTTCAACTGGGGTAAAATTTTCCGGAGGTCAAATAGTCCCTCCATTCGGTTCTCCGGGCTGGGACTACTTCAGGGAACCCATGCCAAAGGTTCAAACACAGGGACATGTTCCTAGGAACATGGAATGTTAGGACTTTATACAATAGCGGGACACTAGAGATATTAACGCGCGAATTAGATAAATCGCCCTTGGATATAGTCGCTTTACAGGAAGTTAGATGGCCAGGAGAAGGAAGTCAGGAATCAGGAAGCTTTGCATTATTCTACGGGGGTGCAGAAAGACCTGAATGTGGAACGGGGTTTTTAGTCAGAAGGAGGATGCTGTCTGCTATTCGAGATATTAAGTTTGTCAGTGACAGGATATCATAATAATTCTAAAGGGTAAACGACATGATAGAGAAGACTACATAACAATGAACTACATGGTCTTTACGGGAAGCCAGATATAATAAGAACAGTTAAGTCTCGTAGACTGCGATGGGCAGGACATGTTGCGCGTATGGGGAATGAAAGGCGTGCATGGAAGCTTCTTGTAGGAAAGCCAGAGGGAAAACGCCCAGTTGGTAGACCAAGAATGAGGTGGGAAAATACCATTACCTATGATTTGAGGGAAGTAGATTATACAGGAAATGATTGGAAAGCATTAGCTCAGGATAGGGATGTATATAGAGATTATGTCCGCGCGGCCATGAACCTACTGGTTCGATAGTGCCAGTGAGTGAGTAAGTAAGAATAAATAGCTCCAGGTTCTGAAAACCAGCTATAACGGTTGGGGATCCGACGTGCTGACTTCATGTCACCCTTACACTGACTGGATGATCGTCTACCTCTGTGATTAATACTTGTGTATATGAGGCCAGCAGCCGGCTGGTAGCGCAAGGGTATTATAGGCCTGTCGCGCTATTTCAAAAAAAAGCAGTAGTCCATGTTTCGCATAAATATAATATAACTGGGAGAATAACACTTGACTCCGCTCTACTCAAACAGGGGCGTCCGTTTCGCACAGTGAGTTGGCATTGCTGTATTGTGGCTTCGATTTATGCGCCTTGCAGTTAAGTATTAGTAGTAGTAGTCCTGGTCACTCCACTGGGAAGCATAGGGCCTTGATGTAAGCTCACCAACGAACTCTGTTGTTTGCGAATGCCTTAATTTCATTCCAACTCATCGGTGCCTGTTCAGTTTAATGCTTGATGGTATTACTCCATGTAGCCCTAGGTCTTCCTCTTCGCCTTCTCAATCCCTGGGGGTTCCAATCAAGTGCCATTTTTGTGCCTTGCAGTTAAAAGCGGCAGAAATTTTCTTTTGGTATATCACAACTCTTTTCTGGGAGAAATTTGAAGGTTGGTTTTGGCTTGAAATGGTTGACAGATCTCTAAGATAAAGGGAGAAGTTATATAACTTAAGAATTGAGATTGTTTTGAGGATGTGAATCTTTGAGAAAGTTTATCGACATTTCTGCATCCTACATCGAACATAACCGCAAGCAGAAGAGAGAAGAGCCAGTTTATATCATCGATAAAATACGAATATTCCAAAAATAGCGACATCTCCTTGTATTGGTTTCTCGGTAGCGGATAGAGAGATGGTGCGAAGTGCCTTTAGACTTTCCATTCAATTTCATGCTTTTCCTGCTATCTTCCCTTTAATCTCTATCCTTTGATCAGTTCAAAATTGTTACCTTACTTCGACCCAACTTTATAAAGAAACAAGAGGTGAAAGTTTCCTTTTATATAAGAATACAACAAAACTACATTCTACTATTTTCTTACATAAACAAAAGAAAATTATATTTTTTTAGAATTATAGTAGATTCCAAAACTGAACCAAATATTAACGTCTTTATTGTTAATAGATCCACCGCTGTGGTCTCGAGGAGCGTGCTGCCTTGTCACGCAGCGGGCCCGGGTTCGATTCCCGGTCGGGACAGGCTCCTGGGTGAGGTTTTTTGGGTATTTTCCTCATGTGTAAGATAAATGTCAGAAAGATTAGTGCCCAACGGTCCCCAAAAATCATCCGGCCATCATAATCTTCCTTATCATTATCTTCATTATTCACCGTTGTGGAAAGCAATGTGAAGCTTCCACACCTATAATTCCCGTAGGTTCTTGGCCGCGCAGTATTAAAGTCTCCAAACATCCGTATCCTGAGCTAATATTTTCTAATAACCCCTGTACAATCTACTTTCCTCAAATATTAACTGCATGAGCGATAGGCCTAGAAGGCCCTTGGCCTACCATCCGGCTGCTGGCCTCACATCACATTTCATCACAGAGGTAGGCGATCATCCTGCCAGTGTAGGTGTGACATATGGTCAGCTTGTGAAGAAGTAAATTGCTTTGTCCACGTTGTGGCGACGTTTTGAAGAAGTAATTATCTTCATGCCCGATGTTGTAGTAACATTTTGAAGAAGGATTGGTGTCCCAAAAAGAATTACTGGTTCAGGTTGGGTTTAGTTTTCGGTAGAGCCGGATTCTCTTCTTAGGGTCGGAAGTTGGTACACAGGATAGGAAAACACTTCAAAATTACAAAAGATTGTTTCTTGTAGAAATAATTGTAAATTTATTCACATCTTAATTTCCCAGCAGATTAAGTAAATGTAGGTGGTATTATTCTTCACCGTCAATTGAAAAATAAATTCTCTTCTTTTCTTAAAATAATTATTCTTTTTGTATTAAATATTACATTTTAACAGGAGATCTCTTATTGCTTCTATCTTTGTCGAATGTTGTATACACAATGACTAGTATAATTCTTTTATAATTTTAAGGAACATTATTACATCACATGATGTTATATTTAAATTCTATTGGTCAATAGTTCTTTAAATATAAGGTTTAATTTGATTTGTTAATTAAGAAAGTTAATTGTTTTAACATCCAATCAGATTTTAGTTTACTTTTATTCAAGAATATGAAGCTAGGCAGGTGTTCTTATTACAGTTATAACAGAAGGATTTGCAATTTTAACAACAATTACTTACAACAATTTTTAAAAGCATACAAAACTGTTATGTAATACAATTTATTGAATTGTTACTAAGACATTTTTATTTAACAATAACCAACAATGAATTGTTTAGATGATTTTATTTATTTAAGTTATATTTAAATATTAAAATAATTTTAAAATACAAAATTATTAACTTTAACTTTTATATTCATTATAATATTAAAATTCTGCTTTACATGTCGGGTCCCCAGCCGTTATAGCTGTTTTTATCAACCTGGAGCCGCTGCGTATTGTAGCTATCCAAATTCCTCAAGATGCTGGTTGGGCACAGGTCCCATACTGGCCGAAATTCCATGAGAAAATTTATTCCCCATGGAGACTCGAACAAGTGCACGTCCCGTAGCTATGCGCCAAGGCCTCTTAGCCAAGTGGTCCACTTGGCTATGGCGCGGGACTCCCTCAAACCATTGTTAATATCATTCTCCTACCACATGTTTGGCCTCTCTACCGGTCACTTAAGGATCTTATATGAGCCTGAAAATCTTCAGACTCGGGACTCACGGCTTAAAGTCCCTTCCGGAGGACTTTCTCCTTGGACTTTTCCATCCTAAAAAAATCATCGATCCCAGGCGAGTTTGAACCCATAGCCCTAGATTAGGGTGTCCATATTACTTTCAATGTAAAAGGGGACTTACAAAAAATTAAAGGAGAAAGCTGGGACATTTAAAAAAAAGGTGGGACATTAAAAAATATAAAATAAGTTAAAAAAATTGTAAAGTAAAGTGATCCCACTACAGGCCTCAGGAGGCCCTTGGGGTAGTAGAAGGTTAAGGCTCCCACTTTTTCTAGACAATCGGCACTTCATGCCAGCCGGGTTGTCAGCCCTGCGTGACGGCCGCCTTTACCCCAGAACAAGTGTCAGGTGCTCATTTCCGTTAGAGGCTGAGTCGACCCCATGACCATAGTGCCGCCAGAAAGTTTGGGTCAATTTAAAAATCCTGACCCCCACGGGAATCGAACCCTCGACCTTCCGGCTTGTAGCGCAGTTGTATCAAACAAATTATACCAATTACACATATAAGTTACGCCTATTTTTTATTGTCCATTAAAATTACCTACTCAGCCTCATTGTGTCTACTCTATCTACACAGGTAGACTGGTAGACGCATTTACATTGCTGTACTTCGATGATTTATATATTTCATCAAGTAGTTTATTTTATTTTGAAATTCTATTATAAAATGAAGTACATGAAACATCGGGGGCACGCCGTAGCGTAGTGGTTAAGGCACTGAGCTACAAGCCGGAAGGTCGAGGGTTCAAGTCCCGGTGGGGTCAGGATTTTTAAACTGACCCAAACCTTCTGACGGCACTATGGCCCTGGGGTCGACTCAGCCTCTAACGGAAATGAGTACCAGACGCTTGTTCTGGGGGTAAAGGCGGCCGTCACGCAGGGCTGACAACCCGGCTGACATCAAGTGCCGATTGTCCAGAAATAGTGGGAGCCTTAACCTCCTACTGCCCCAAGGGCCTCCTGAGGCCTGTAGTGGGATCACTTTACTTTACTTTACTTACATGATACATCGTTACAATGTGTTTTTAACATGATAAATTCATTTACTGTTTCAACTTACATTGTTTTTTTTTTCACTTTACTATAGTGCATCCTGGTCATACAGCTGGCGCTTTCTAACGTTTATACATACATACATACATACATACATACATACATACATACATACATACATACATACATACATACATACATACATACATACATACATACATACATACATACATACATACATAATAAGGACTTTATTAAACTAAAAGTAAGATACATACAAAGTTATTTCGGTACAAATATGGATCGCACGGGCAGTAAGCCGCATGTGCTGTTGATAGTCCGTTACAATAATTTGATATTTGGTAATAATATACTTAAAAAAGAAAAGAAAAGAAAACACAATAATATTACAATTAGATATCAATACAATTACATTATACATTAACTTAGTTATGTAGAATTATTAAGAATTAATGGTATTGCAATTTGTTAACATATTTATTTATTCCTGAATAAGTGTTGTTCTTATTTTCCGAGTTTTGTCCAGAAATCTACTCAAGTTTATCAAATTTTCTGGGTTTACCAGTAACTCGTAGCATGCCAATCTTTCTCGATTTGAATTTAGAAATCTTTCCGGTAATAACTGATGCCTCCAATATTCTAAATCGTTACATTTTCCTAATATATGTATCTCGTCTTCAAAGCTCCTGCACATTGGACATATTCGCATATCGTGATCGTTGCAAATTAAAAAAAAAAAAATCCATGCCCCTAACTTGAACAGAGCAAGCCCTGATCTCTCTTTAAATCCTAGATTGAGTATATAAGATTCTTTTCCTCAAACTTGTTTTAAGTCTCTTTGTAAAAGCAGTGATCGTTTTCCCGCACATTCGGCCAAAATATTTTGTCGGTTTATATCTAAGTACCTCCTTATTTTTCTCCACACATTCTTGCGATTTTCAGTCCCTTTTTCCCATACCCAACCCATCCCAATTTCTAATGTTTATATTTATACATGTAATTACATAGTAAAGAACAAAACGGAAGTCTCCATTCATAAATACATTAACAAAGGATCATCCCAAAAGCGGGACATTTGAGCGTCTCCAAGAAAACTTTTGAGACAGAGGAATTTCCCCCTCCAAAAAAAACAGGACTGTCCTGGGAAAAACAGGACGAATGGACACTGTACTCTAGGTACCAGAGGCAGTGAACATTACCACTAAAATATAATGTAGCGTCTTTAAATATAGAAAGCAAACCAACTATTTAGAGGAGCCGTTACACATCCTACTCCCACGTAATGCCAGGGATGTGATTTTGGGGCTTTGGTTACTTAGTGAAGTTGTGTTCCCAAGCCATCGCCACGTATTATTCTCCTGAGGCCAGTGGGGATCCGAGCATAAGCTTATGGGCTTGTTTTGCCTGACTTGTTCGTGGGAGGTATTTTATTCACCCCACTTCTCATATCTGAGGAAATCCACCACCTGGGATCTTCTCTTTGGGATTATAAGCTCCCCAAAGGGAATGGCTTTTTTGTCACCTTTCATGGAGATAAAATAACGCGCTTTCCGCAAAAAATAATTGACCTCACGCAGGTATTTCAGCTTATCGGAAGGGAAATTCGGAGAAACGGAGAACTTACTTTTTTTTGTGGTTCAGCTTGGATGGTTATGTTCTTTCCTTTATTCCCGATAGTCACGGGTTCAAATCTGGCCGGGGTCGATGGATTTTTAGGAAGGAAAAAGGACAAGTCCTCAGAGACGGACTTTAAGCCGGGTCCTATACCGTGTTTGAAGATTTTCAGGGTCGTAAAATTATTCTATTTTATAGTGTTCTGCCCAAGGGCAGATCTTTCACTGCAATCATAGCATTTTTCATGCTATGCTTTGAAGCTTTACTAGGGAATTGTAGGTAAGGAATAGCAAATGAAAACAACAGTAGTCAATCTCAAAAAAGAAAAAAAAACGCGATTGCATTTGAGATTGATTTTTATCTGAAGTCAGTGCGGATTGATCGCGATCTTTATATTTTGGTGAGTTAATGCTAACAATACCCGAACTTAATGTAAAGTTTACCAACATTTATCTTTCAACACCCTGCAGCAGCGTATACAAATAAAGATTTTTTTTCTGAAGCTTGCCCTATCTCTTAAGACAAGCGAAACAGTTTGTTACCTCTTAATGCAGAGAAATTCGTATTCATTCACCAGAATTTGCCCTTAGTGCAGTACGAGTACTATTTTTGTTGTTGTTGTAAAATGAAAATATGGTGATTATAATTTGTTATGTGGATTAAATAAAGTAACTAAATTTTACATTTCGTATTTTTTAAAATCCTATATCCGGTCAGATATTAGCTTATTATCCGGTATCCGACCGGACAGTAAATTTGGTCGGACACTTACCGCATATCCGGATATCCGTTTCATCACTACTTTGAACACCGCAGAAAATGTAGTGCACTTCAGAAATGTTGAAATAGATCAAATGGACAGATATATTGCGAAGCAAGAAGACAAATGATAATTAATCAATTGAATTGGTGTTTACTTGATGAAAATCTATATTTATTAATTAAATAAAAATAAAACGTAGTTTCAGACAAGTCTGAAGAAGGTACAGTGTACCGAAACAGCTGTCACTGAATTATATAATAAATATGAAAATCAAATAAAACTACATTTTATTTTTATTTAATTAACAAATGATAATTGTTTCACAAAATGTCAGATCATTGGCCTAAATAAGTAAATGTTATTCTAGTGGGACATAACAGTGAACTATTTGGTCTTTATAGGAAGCCAGATATAACGAGAAGAGTTAAGTCTGGTAGACTGCGATGGGTAGGACACGTGACATGAATGGGGAATGAATGCCATGCACGAAAGCTTCTTGTAGGAAAACTAGAGGGAAAACGCCCAGTTGGTAGGCCAAGAATGAGGTGACAGATTAACATTAAATATGATTTGAGGGAAGTAGATTATATAGGGGATGATTGGAAAACATTAGATTAGGATAGGGACGTATGGAGAGCTTATGTGCGCGCGGCCATGAACTTCCGGGTTCGATAATGCCAGTGAGTGAGTTAGTAATTGTTTCTTGCATATATAATTCGAAACTTCGTTATCTTGTGTTCCTTTAAATAACACAAATGTTAATCAAGACCTGCTTCATAGAAAGATGCAATTTCATTCAGTTTATTTTTACATTTTAATCTAATAATACGTTTAGAAAGTTAGATTACACTACAAGGAAATCTACTAGTCATTCCATATCTTTCAATTTACAATTCAAGTTGAAAGTTCCGACTACGGGTTCGCAGTTTGTAACAAACTTATAAAGATTTACATGAAGTATACGTTTCTGTGATTTGCTTTCCTGTTTTTCAATGCGTGAAGTTGAAAACTGTTTTATTTGTATAATTTACACAAGATAACATTCTGACTCTATTTTGCTGTAAGATATGATATTTTAATTAGATTTATATTCATTTAGACTTTGCCTGGAAATAGCAAAACAAGTGTCAATTTTTTCTGTTGATTTTATTTATATTTAGGACCTACTATACTTTGTCCAGCCTAAGAAACACACTCGAGGAAATAATTGGATAAGTAAACCACGAAGCTGCAGTTACTGCGATTCGTTCGCAGTTCAACGAAAGCGAAAAAATGTATAATGTACTCGATTAATGTAATTACACATTTAAAGCCACATTCCTAGTGAAACAATTAGTCAAGAACTCAAAAGTTTTAAACTAAATGAAAAAATACAAAACTATAAACAAAAATGGCATCAACATATTTTAAGAATGGACTCTTCCAGGCCAACAAAACAAACAATGTTGTACCAACCTCAAGGCTGTAGATATGTGGGACGTCCTAGAAAACGATGAGAAGATGATTTCTGAGAGCGGCACAGGCCGACGATGATGATGATGATTTAAAGCTGTTTATGTTAACTATAGTTGATCAGAATACAGTATACACCTATATGTTTCTTCGAAGATCGTATAGTGACTAAAATTCGCATTTGTTTGAAACTGATTGATTCTTGTGAGGAAGTTGAATGTCAGTTACAAATATGGCTGCTGTCGTATAGTTTATACTAACTTGACTCGGTGTTAATGTGTGATCAAAATTATAAAAACACTCTAAAGGGAAACTGTGGTGAAAAAAGAGGGTGTTAAATGTTAAGTTTTTGGAATATAATCCTGGCACTGTATTGAATTATATAGTCTAATTAACTATATAGTGACTATATAGTTTAATTAAGTTTCAAATATTTGGGCTGTGATGTTGGCTACAATGTGGAAAGAGATATTGACTCCAAAATAAATACATTTCAGACGGTGTGTGGAACAATAGAGAGAACATTCAAAAATAAAATTAGAAAAGAAACCAAGATAAAAATGTATAATGTTATGGCGGTTCCTGCAATGTTGTATGGATGTGAAACTTGGGCTCCTGTGAAAAAACAGAAGGATAGAATGCAGACGGCGGAGATGAGGTTCCTAAGACAAGTAAAAGGATGTACAAGACTTGATAGAATAAGAAATGAGGATATAAGAGAAGAATTGAAAGTACAGCCTTTATTGGATAAAGTCACGAATTACAGACAGAAATGGATTGATCACATGGATGGAATGAGTAAGGAGAGATATCCATTGTTAGCAAGAAATTATCAAGCAAGAGGAAGACGTGATGTTGGAAGACCTAGAAGACGTTGGGCTGATGCATTATGAAGTCGGAACGGGCAATTGCCTAATCCCTGGAGTGATGATGATGACGATGATAGTTTAATTAACTGGAGTGTGTCGGAGAATATGTAGTGTTGTACATTTTCGCAGGGAATTACAACAAACTGGTAATATCAAAACGCCCAACAAAAAGAGGAAAAAGCCTAACCTGTTTTAAGAGTTGTGGACGATTTTGTGAAGTATGGATAGGTGTTTTTATTTTTTTTCTGTAAGTACAGATTATTTTAATTTAAATGTTTGATTTGAATTAATTTGTTTAATATTAACAATTATAATTAAATTCGTTTTCGACATACCATTGTATGGGTTAATACAACCTGCAACATTAAAAATTAGTCCATGGTCTCGAGGTAGATTGCTGCCTTGTCAAGTAGCGGGCTTTAGTTGGATCCCCGGTCGGGACAAGTTTCCTGAGTTTTTTTTCGGAATTTTTCCTCACCTGTAAGATAAAAATGTCAGGATACTTTAAGGCCGGAACGGTCCCCGAACACCATCTGGCCATCATTATCATCAATATCATATTCGCCTAATTAGCTTAAGTTTAGTTTAAGGCCTCTCCTGGCGCATTACCATCATCATCAACTCTCATATCATGGGGACAGCGTAACCTCGCATTCCTGGTGCCCCAACCTCAGAAGTGGGTTAAAAGTACGCCATGCCAGAAGAAAACACCAAACATGTGAAATGACAACCTGGGGCATTAAAAAATCATTGAAATTTAAAACGATTGTTGTGCATTAATTTATCGGCTTGTAACAAGCAGCTTACGGAGGTCGCATGAACTTATAGGCCTACACATGCTGCGCGGAGTAATACATTCGGAAGTTAAATGTCAAAGTGTGTTTCTTAGGCTGGACAGACAATAGCTAATACTCGGCGTGCGCTGCTTATCCTAGATAAATTCATTTATTTTTATTTTTAGTTGAATAAGTATAATTAAACTTAGAGGTGAATAAAATTGTGTAGTATACACTGCGATGAACCAAATATGGTGGTTGCTAGAGTCAATTTTTAATTTCGGATTTTAACTAAACTAAACCTCCCACTTCTAATGGTCGAATGTTGCTGAGTTTTGGATAATACCTACCTCTGTTTATTTCAATAGGATATACTGAGTTTCTTATGTAAATCATCGAAAATTGCGACCGTTAGAGCGATTTTTAAATTTTCATTCCAGGTAAGCTCCTACACCTTAGTTTTAGAGCATAACATATAGCGACTAAACACTGACTGTACTGAAAACTTGTAGGCCTATTTATAAATTTTCGTGAAGACTTGCTGAGCGAATTACTCATAGAAGTCTATTTTAACTTATGGACTTAGGGGTCCCGGGTTCAAATCCTGGTTCAGGCATTTATTTTTTTGTTCATGTAATATTTTACTTTCATTATTTAATGTCAAAGTTTAATTGTAACATCGAAATAAAATAAAAGTTAGTGGTACATAGTAAAAATATTAAAATTGAAAGAGGCTACTTTATTTTTATTGAAGCCGTAAGATGTTACTGCGAGCGCTCACCGCTGCCTCTTATGATTTGAGAATTGTATTCAAGGAGAGGACAATTAATATTTGCACTAGGATACCGCAGTGGATAACGCACTAATATAGGATGTAAAGTTAGAGATCCCGGGTGGTCGACATAGGAAAAGGGACAGCCAGTATAGGAGAAGGAAATGAGATAAGTTTTTCGCTATAACTACTTTTTTTTTATTTAACATTTTCCATTCTGTATTGGAAAATGTTAAATATGATGCTGCTTATAAAAGTGGTGGTGTAAAATTCTCAAACATAGATACTTCTAAATGAAGCCGGCAGTTGGCGTTGGTAGTGACATCTGTCTGGCAGCGGACGAAACGAGAATTATAGATTTGTATATGTGGAAAGAATTGTTGATGTTTGTACCATGTCTCGAATGGAGTAGTGGTCTTGCACACTCGTGCGGAATACGAGAGGTCCACGGTTCGATTCCTGGTTCAGACATTAATTTTTATTTTCACAATATCATTATAATATTATAACTGCTTTTGTAAACGGTCCAGCTGTAGTAATGGATTCAATGGTGAGAAAGTTTAGAAACGAGGTTTTGGCCATTATTTTTTTATTCTAGGACCGCTTTTGTACAAACCTTTCTAACAAAGTGCAATTACTAATGTCATCACGTATTTTTTAATCTGATGTTGGTTATTGTAAGCCAGTAGTTGGATATGATTCG
This sequence comes from Diploptera punctata, assembly GCA_030220185.1. Classification (NCBI taxonomy): domain Eukaryota; kingdom Metazoa; phylum Arthropoda; class Insecta; order Blattodea; family Blaberidae; genus Diploptera; species Diploptera punctata. Next base: position 970,265 of record JASPKZ010008345.1, read on the forward strand.
ATGAATGTATAATATTGTTAAATCAGGAATTGAACGAGATGTTGTAATTGCTAACTTTTGTCCATAAACCCGGTTTTAATTGTGAATGACCAATTTGTAACTCAATCTGGTTTAAAATAATTAATAACGAAGCATATAGAGAGTTTAATGAAGTTAATGCGTGTTGCACTCTGCATGCATTGTGGGCGATAACGTTATTAGAACATGTAAGGTATTGACAATACCACTGTGCATGGTGTTAATCTATTTCTGCACGCCCACTTACAACAATTGCTACTTGTTCATCAAGATTCCGTATTAACACACATTTTTATTTACGTGAATATTAGCCTTAATATACTCTTTTGACGTGAATAAGTATTTAAATTTGCGTCCATAGTGGGACGCAATTCAGAAACCTGATGATAACAAAATCAGGGAATACAGTTTGGTGTTGCAGCTACGTATCTATCATCTACATCAAAAATTTAATTATACCACTCGATAGATAAAGGATTAAAGAATTCGTTACATTGTGTGTGGATTCTGACGCATCGCGCGCGGCGGAGGCGCCGCCATTTTGAAGTCGTTTCGCTGCGTCACATAATTTTCGTTTAGTATAAAGTTTATTGGGAGAAGTTACGACGTTCGTTAGAGTTTTAATCGACAGCTCTCGTCAAGTTCTACCGATTGCATATCTAATATATTACGTGGAATATTCATATTAAATATATACATATCAAAGAACCGATAAAAAGAAAAACGAAGATATATGAACAGAACTTAATATATTTAACCTCTGTGAAAGAATAAAATATTATCAAAATGCTTATCTTCAGCACGTATTACGAATGAATGAACAGCGCATACCAAGAAGAATGTATAATTATAAACCAAAAGGGAGAAGAATGTTGGGAAGACCATTGAAGAGATGGAAGGACCAATTCGACCTATAATGAGATCGGAACAGGCCATTGGGCTTAATCCTTGTTGTTGTTGATGATGATGATGATATATACATATCCATCCATCCATTCATAGTAATTCTGCCCGAGGGCAGGTCTTTCACTGCATTCATAGCAATTTGATGCTATGCTTTGCAGCTTTACTAGGGAATTATAGGTGTGGTAGCTTCCCGTTGCTTTCCACACGGATGAAGGATGATGATAATGATAAGGATGATGATGATGACCGGACGATTTTCGGGGACCGTTGGACCCTAAGCTTCCTGACATTTGTCTTACAGGTGAGGAAAAACCCCGAAAAAACCTCATCCAGGAGCCTGTCCCGACCGGGAATCGAACCCGTGCACGCGGCGTGACAAGGCAGCACGCTACCTCCAGACCACAGCGGTAGACATATATACATATAGTGTTAGAAAAAAATTGCAATGTCGGCCTATACTTGCCAAAAAGCCAAATCAAAGTATAGAGAACGTATATGGTTGAAAATGGCTTCTTAAGATCAATCCATTGGTACCCATAAAACACTATATGACAGAGTGAAGCAGAACGTAAACGAATGAAGGCGCTCGAGCTGATCAACGACGGCGCAAGTATATCTGCAGCTGGGGCGGCCGAGCCTATACAAGTGGATGATGTAATCGCTTCTATATACATTTTTAGTATAAATTAGCTAATACCCGGCGTGCGCTGCTACTCCTAAATAAATGTTAATGTGTTTTTATCACTAGCCGTGCGCTGTTATACTTGCCCGGGAATCTGCTTATCCCAATCATCTTGGCATCAGTGAAAGGCAAATATGGTTATAGTGAGTTATCCGTAGAAGATAAACATATGCTATCACGGACTTTTTTGTAGATCTTTTTGAGATATTCAATTCTGTGTACATTAATTTTGTGTCTATTTGTTATGGTTTAGGCAGCGTAAGCCATTTAAGCGTCAAAATAGATACTTTATTTCACGTTTTTCACTACAAAGGGTGATTTTTAGGGGTGAAGTGGTTGAATATCACAACTCTCTTTATAGCCTATGTTCATCCCGAGGATCCCCTGAACATTTTGCAAAAAAAAAAAACAATCAGAATCGGATCAACGGTATGGCCGCGCATTGAATACAAACAAACAAACATTGATTTTTATATATTAGATATATCAAATTTAGTATAAATTTAGTATATACTTTTCGTATCACAAACGTATCATTAATAAAGTTATATCTCAGTAGTTAACATGGACTCTTACTCTAAGGGAGGAAATGAGATACGAGTTTTTGAGAATAAAGTTCTTAGGAAAAATTTTGGACCAAAGAGAGATGAACAGACAGGTGAATGGAGAAGACTACATAACAATGAACTACATGGTCTTTATAGGAAGCCAGATATAATAAGAACAGTTAAGTCTCGTAGACTGCGATGGGCAGGACATGTTGCGCGTATGGGGAATGAAAGACGTGCATGGAAGCTTCTTGTAGGAAAGCCAGAGGGAAAACGCCAAATGGTAGACCAAGAATGAGGTGGGAGAATAACATTAACTATGATTTGAGGGAAGTAGATTATACAGGGAATGATTGGAAAGCATTATCCCAGGATAGGGATGTATGGAGAGCTTATGTCCGCGCGGCCATGAACCTACGAAAGGAAAATGTTCCATCACAAATTAAATAAGGAAATCCGAAGGACTTCTTAGTGTTCAACTGTAGCACGGAGTAGTGAAAGAAGTGTTATTAAACAAGTAATAGAAGTCAGTCAGCTTAATTAAACCTTCTTAACTATGAATAAGTAATAATTGACCCTACATTATTCAATATTCAAGAGCCAGACACTGTTTGGTGGAAGTTTGGCAACTAGAAATAATTATATTTCTAGTAACAAAGGAGTAACTAAGGCCCAGACAGGGCTCTTACACCAATGTAGGTAGGTAGGGAGATAGATTGATAACTGATTAATTCACTGGCATAATCGATCCCACAGGTTCATGGCCGCGCTGACATGAGTTCTGCATACATCTCTCTCTTGAGCTAATGTTTTCCAATTATCCACTGTACATTCTACTTCCCTCAAATCACGGTTAATGTTATTCACCCAGCTCACTCTTGTTCGAACCAAATTGAATTTTTCCATCTGGTTTTCCTACAAGAAGCTTCCATGTCCTTCTTTCATTCCCAATTCGTGTCACATGTCCTGCTCATCGCAGTCTACGAAACTTAACTGATATTAAATCTGGTTTCCGACAAAGATCACGTAGTTCACTATTATGAAGTCTCCTCCATTCACCTGTCTCTTAATCTCTCTTTAGTCCAAACATTTTCCTAACAAGTTTATTCTCAAATAGTCGTAATCTTTTCTCTTACCTTAAATCCACAGCATTCGTGCGTTTACTTCCTAAAAGCGTATCATGTGATGTCTACAGCATATTCACTCCTATATGAATGACATGTTGCTAAAAGTGTTTAAAGCAAGAGTCCATGTTTCGCATCCATATATTTTCTATACTTGTACCACTAATAAAGTATGTGATTCTATAGTGATTTTTTGTTTGTTTTATTTTAGGCGCTGCGCTACGGCACATGTTGTCACCAGGTGACGTCATCGTGAGGGGGCAGTTCACCTCACGACTTTCTCGCAGGTGAGTTAAAATATCTTTTTAAGTACATAGTATTTACTTATTTATACTTACCTTATGACGATGTAACATATTTGCCCAACCGGATTCCTTGTATAGGCAGATCACATTATTTTAGTAATGAGTGCTTAATCTTATCTCATCCCTCTACCTGGCATTGCGGCTGGCAGGAGTAGTTATTTAACTTTTATTATCTTCAAGATTGATATCTACAGATTCTCAAAACCTTAAAAGTTTAATAAAAACACTGGTGAACATGGTTTTTGTCTCATGAGTACCAATAGTTGTACTTAATGCAGTTTTTATCGTGTTTTCAAATATATATTCGAATTTCTCCATCATCCACAGTTTTTTTATTTCAATTTCAATTAATGGATTTAAATAATTATGTTTTAATAAACGTTTTTTGTCTATTTGTCCATTGTAAAATAAAACGGGGAACACTTTCATCAGGAAATTTCAGCTATGGAAAAGATATATCAAGGCAAATGGAATCCTAATATGCTGGCCGATTATTGTTGGAACCATCAAGAGGGATGCTCCACAGGCGAAATATAGCAGAAAATCGTAATTTCTTACTTTCTAGGTGAGTCCGAATGTTCGAATATTGTGTAGTTATGAATATAGAAAATATTGAATTGTTTTAAATTATAAATTCCTGTCTCTCGGAAATCTTGCATGATGGAGAAAAACCGATATCATATTTGATTTCAGGAGAAAAAGATATTATCAGAATCACATATTTTTCTTTGTGGGACAAAAAAAAGTTTCTTTTTTGTTGCCCAGTGTAATGTAACATTGTGGTAGTGGCCTAGAAGCTGCTATTAATCATGCTATGGCGGAGGTAAGGACATTTTTAACAGTTATAGTCGGTTTATGGTCCGAAAAGAAATTAACATGGGCTCAACTGTGTCCGAGCGGTCATGAACCTACGGGTTTGGTAATGCCAGTGAGTTAATTTGTTAGTTAGTAACTTAATTTCAAAATGGTTTTGGCAAGTAATGTTATTTACAACTTGATTTGTATTTTTCTTGTTGTAAGCCCATGTTTCCCTTAACAGAGATTTAGGCGCTCTCCCCCTACAGGGAAGAATTTGAACCATACTAATTTAGTTGCACTTGTTTTCGTATAGATGTCACTTGAGTGGTCCATGGTCAGTGTTCAGCCTCATACTGACATCTAGGAAACCAAGGTAGTGCTAGGACTGGAAAATCAGGTAAATTTTGCTTAGAGGCCTTTTCATTCAGGCTTAAGGATTTTTTACGAGCCTGAAAATCTTCAGACTCGGGACCCACGGCTTAAAGTCCTTGGATTTTTCCGTCCTAAAAAAACCCATCGACCCCGACCGGGTTTGAACCCGCGACCCTCGGAACCAGAGGCAAGGAGTATAACCACTAGTCCACCGCGGCCGACTGATTTGTATTTTTACAATCTTTATCATCATCATTCTTCACGGATTAGGTCTTTGTCTGTTCCGGTCTCACATCTGTTTAGCCCAGCGCTTTCTTGGTCTTCCCACCGATCTTCGTCCTACAGGATTATACATCTTTGGTATCCCATCCTCTGTCATTCTTTGCAGATGTTCTATCTAATTGTTCTTGTGTTCTTCTGTTTGTTGAAGAAGTGGTTGTACTTTTAGTTCCTCTCTAATATCCTCATTTCTAATATGTTCTTCTCTTGTACAACCGTTCACAGTCCGTAGGACTCTCATTTCCGCTGCCTGAATTTTACTTTTTCTTTTTCCATTAGGACCCAGGCCCCACTTCCATATATCGCCACTCGTAGTGCCGTCGTTGATTAAAATCTTAGCTGCGTATCCTTTCTAACTTTGTTCCTCAGTGTTCTTCTGATTGTTCCACAAATATGTTGAAATTTCTGTATTTTCTTATTTATATCTTGTTCTTCTTCATATATATATATATATATATATTATTTGAAAATAAATCGAATCCATGCCATGGCAACTTGGTGGAGTGGCTGAGTAAAATCTTAGCTGCGTATCCTTTCTAACTTTGTTCCTCAGTGTTCTTCTTATTGTTCCACAAATATGTTGAAATTTCTGTATTTTCTTATTTATATCTTGTTCTTCTTCATATATATATATATATATATATAATATATATATATTATTTGAAAATAAATCGAATCCATGCCATGGCAACTTGGTGGAGTGGCTGAGTAAAATCTTAGCTGCGTATCCTTTCTAACTTTGTTCCTCAGTATTCTTCTGATTGTTCCACAAATATGTTGAAATTTCTGTATTTTCTTATTTATATCTTGTTCTTCTTCATATATATATATATATATATATATTATTTGAAAGTAAATCGAATCCATGCCATGGCAACTTGGTGGAGTGGCTGAGTAAAATCTTAGCTGCGTATCCTTTCTAACTTTGTTCCTCAGTGTTCTTCTGATTGTTCCACAAATATGTTGAAATTTCTGTATTTTCTTATTTATATCTTGTTCTTCATATATATTATATATATATATATATATATATATTATTTGAAAATAAATCGAATCCATGCCATGGCAACTTGGTGGAGTGGCTGAGTAAAATCTTAGCTGCGTATCCTTTCTAAACTTTGTTCCTCAGTATTCTTCTGATTGTTCCACAAATATGTTGAAATTTCTGTATTTTCTTATATTATATCTTGTTCTTCTTCATATATATATATATATATATATATTATTTGAAAGTAAATCGAATCCATGCCATGGCAACTTGGTGGAGTGGCTGAGTAAAATCTTAGCTGCGTATCCTTTCTAACTTTGTTCCTCAGTGTTCTTCTGATTGTTCCACAAATATGTTGAAATTTCTGTATTTTCTTATTTATATCTTGTTCTTCTTCATATATATATATATATATATATTATTTGAAAATAAATCGAATCCATGCCATGGTATCTTGGTGGAGTGGTTTGAGTGCTTAAATAACCCTGAGAGCTATGCCGGCAATAGCATTGCTGTCGAAAGGGTTACCCATCCCGGACAGGTCAAAGGCGATAAGCCAAACAAAGAAAAGGTAGCTTGGTCGAAAGAGTGACGATGTTTCACTGTATAAATACAACAATAAAGAAACGCGGACATGAGTTCCACTGGGGTAAAATTTTCCGTAGGTAAAATAGTCCCCCATTCGGTTCTCCGGGCGGCGATTACTTCGGGAAATCCATGTCAAACGCTCAAACGCAGGGGCAGATCCTAGAAACATGGAATCTTAGAACATTGTATAATAGTGGGCCAATATAAATATTGACGCGGACATTAGATGAATCACATTTGGATGTACTCATTTTACAGAAAATTAGATGACCAGGAGAAGGAAGTCGGGAATCAGGAATGGGCAGGACATATGGCACGAATGGGGAATGTAAGAGGGTATTGGAGTTTTTTGTAGGAAAAAAAAACAGAAGGAAAACGCCCAGTTGGTAGACCAAGAATGAAGTGGGAGAATAACATTAACCTGATTTTAGGGAAGTAGATTATACACGGGATGATTGGAAAACAGCTGAGAATAATGATGTATTGACGAGTTTATCTCCGCGCGGCCATGAACCTACGGGTTTGGGTACCAGTGAGTTAATTAGAAACTGAAATCGAATTCAATGTTACAGAAATTGAAAGTACAGCTGTTTTAGCTGTGGTCTCAAGATAGCGTGCCGCCTGGTCACGCAGCGGGTCCGAGGTCGATCCCCGGTCGGGACAAGTTTCCTGGGTGATTTTTTTTTCGGGATTTTTTCCTCACCTGTTAGGCAAATGTCAGAAAACTTTAAGGGCCAAACGGTCCCCGAACATCATCTGACCATCATTATCATCATTAACATATTCATTAAGTTTAGGATTAAGGTCTCTTCAGTCACGTCATTAACATCACCTATCAGTGGGAGAGTGGCGTGTTGGGATCTATTACGACGGATCGAGAGTGAATCCAAAACATGCAAATTGTTGGGTACAGTAAGGAAATTGAAATATATAAAAATTGTAGATTAGGGATATATGTATTATCGATAAGAAGAATCTCAATATGGTCTTTGTTTTCGATCTTTAATTATATTATATAATAAGTAGGTCTGAAAAGTTGAGTAGTCCGATAGTGCATTTGATGTCTGCAGAGACAGGGTAGGGGGGTATGAGCATGCGCGTGTGTATATGTATGGGGGTGTGTGGGTGTATGTGTGTTCTCTGACCGAACGCCGGGGCAGCTTAGCATCCCAACCATACTCATCCTTAGGAAAAGATCTCTCTGAGTGCAGCACAACAAATAACCAGCCAAATAAAGCACAAAACATCTATTTGAGATAGCCAGATAAAGTAATCACACACATAAAGATCTCATAAAAGAACAAATAAACAAACAAAATTAAGACGGCGTACCCATGAATTAGCATTCATCGGTGCGTCCTCAGGAAAACAATTAACATCAGAACAGAAAACCTCCGATGGAAAGACTATGGAGCCTTGTACAACCATCGTAAAGAAAAACTATGAACTCCAACCTTCCCATACTTATATCCTAGGACAAAGAGGGCAAGCAAATAAGTCCCTATAATGTCAAGGACATCTCGTCCCATACTTTAGTCGTCGTCGTCGTGTATGTGTGTGTTTTTTTCTAATTTGTTTTCTAGCAATTTTTTAATATTAATGTACAGAATGAGACTTTTTTTTATGTATTTATGGTCTTTTCATGGATGAGTGTAGATATGTATTATTGTGATGTAGTGTAGACATAGATTTTACTTATATGTAGCCTAATTATTGTTTTTGATACAGGTGTATTTGTAGGTATTTGTTTATATTATGATTAGTTTTATTTTTTTTATTCATGGAAAAATAATACACGTATGGCCAAGAAGGCCCGTGCGCAATGTCAATGCATATGTATTTTCTTTCTTCTGAAAAAAAGGCAGTTAATTCAATTATCTATCTATATATAATCGCGGCAGAAAAGCTCCGCATTCCAGGCGTCCCAACCTAAGAAGTGGGTTACAGTAACGCCATGCCAGGAGAGAATACCAGAATGTCGAAATGACAACGTGGTGTCATTTCCAAACAATCCGAAATGAGTTGTAATGAAATTTAATTTCGACCCACGGATCATGTTCTGAGATCCCTGAAGAGAATAAAATCTTGTGGGGATTATCTGGAAGAAATGCGGTCTTCGGTTTGTGCGATTAGAAGAATGGCTGGTATAACGGGTTTGCAGAAGCGGAAGAAGGAAATGTGCTGATTCTTCTAAATTGTAGCTCTCAAGTCGATAAAACCCTCGCTGAAAACCTTGACCCATTTGGATATTTTCCAGGGAATAAAAAAAAATAAAACATTGGGTACATGGATGGTGACAGGAAACCCAATAAATCAGCAAGTTCTCCCATGAATAAAATAATGAGATATCTACGGTAAATTAACTTTTTAAAATTACTTGTAATTTAATTTTTTTCTTGCTACTCTCTCCCACGTAATATTAAGGTTTTTGCTGACAGTCTGACGTAATTAATATCGTATATTCTTATTTTTTCTCTCTTTACGTTTCTAACGTAGATTGAATTTCCACAAATTTTCTTCCTTTATTAAGTTATTTTATTTTTGCCGTGCTATATGTTATTTTCTTTTTATTCTTTCGTTTCTTTCTCCCTAACTAACTAATTCACTGGCACTATCAAACATGGCTGCGTGGACATAAGCTCGCCATAGATCCCTATCCTGAGATGATGTTTTCTTAGCATTCCTTGTATAATGTGATTCACTCAAATCATAATTAATATTATTCTCCCACATCATTCTTGGTCTACCAACTGGGCATTCTCCCTCTGCTTTTCCTACAAGAAACTTCAATGCTCGTCAATAATTTTTTATTTCAATTTCAATTAATGGATTTAAATAATTATTTTTTAATAAACGTTTTTTCGTCAATTTGTCCATTGTAAAATAAAACGGGGAACACTTTCATCAAGAGATTTCAGCTATGGAAAAGAGATATCAAGACATGTCCTAATATGCTGGCTGATTATTGTTGGACCATCAAGAAGGATGCTCCACAGGCGAAATATAGCAGAAAATCGTCATTTCTTACTTTGTAGGTGAGTCCGAATGTTCGAATATTGTGTAGTTAGGAATGTAGACAATATTAAAGTGTTTGAAATTATAAATGCCTGTCTTTCGGAAACCTTGTGTGATGGAGAAAAACCGATATAATATTTGAATTTAGGAGAAAAAATACTATCAGAATCACATACTGTTCTCTCTGAGACAAAAAAAAGTTTATTTTTTGTTACCCGGTGTAATTTATTTAATTCCCTTTCAATCCTCCTCTTTTCTTCTCTAGACATTTCAGTCTTTTCCTTTCTTCTTTCCATACTTCTGTAATCTCTCTTTGTAGATTCTTCTACTTGACCCACGCCTTCAGGGCCTAAATGATTTTTTTGCGAATTCCGAAGGAATTGAACTATTGAGATTGTTTCATTATTGTATACTGCGGGTTTCACGCCCAGTAATCTTGGCATTAGAAGATCCCGGGCTCTAAGGCAGTGATCCATAACTGGTGTTCCTACCAGACGTTCTCCCTCGACTACGGAGGACATGTACAGTAGCGAGTTCTTAGTTGGTGAGGATGCCCTTTGAAGCTGAGGAAGAAACGTCTGGGAGAAACACTAGTTAAGGACCAATGGCTTATATCCCAGAATCTTTGAATACCATAAATGTTATATTATTAAGCTTCCTCGAGTTGTACGCTGTCTGAAGACAAAGCATACTGTTTGAACAAGAATACAGGGAAGAAGAAGGAAACATGTGAATACAATAAAACAATTACAACAATTAATAGGACAACTTATTTTTCTTTCTGAGTTTCAATAGGTGCACCATGTCTCATATTATCAGTGATGTAGTTAATTTCTTACTTTCCGAATGTTACAGATCTTCACCCATGCTACCTAGTTGATACCCAAAATGAGGCCTCTTTATTCATGCGTAAGGTTATTTTACGAGCATGAAAATCTTCACACTTTACGCCCATGGCTTAAAATGCGTCCAAGAGGACTTTATTCCGTTGAATTTTCCATCGACTCGAATCAGGGTTTGAACCTGCGGCCGTCGGGTCTAGAGGCAAGTAACATTACCACTAGATCACCGCGGCCGAAAAAGTTGAAACTAAAGTAGAATTTATTTTAACATTTCACGTTCTTCTTCTTTCATCCAATGTAGGTATTGCCTCAATTGTATCTTCCCATCTTTTCTTTGGGCGTCCAATATTTCTTTTCCCAGTTGGGAATTTATCCCTAACTATTTTAATTATTTTGACGTTTGACATTCTATTTATATGTTCATTCCATTCTTTCCTTCTCTTGTGTAACCAATTTGGAATTTGTTCTATTTGTAAATTTTCTCTTGTCTTTTCACTTCTAACGATATCTCTTAGTGTTACGTTTTCTATTGTTCTCAGAACTTTCATTTCACATGCTTCCAGTAGGTGTCGAGTATCACATATTTCTGGTCTAGTTTCTGCTGTCTATGTACAAAGTGGTCTGATTACCGATTTATATTCAGAAAGAAAGAACAGACTTAAAATATTTATTTCTTCCAAACTACAAAAAATAGAAACAATTCCATGGCTCCTGGAAAGAGAAAAGTTTGAAGTTCTGATCACGGCCGCATTGGTGCTGTTGATTGTTATGTTGATTGTTTGTATTAAAATGGCGACACAACAGGACGTTGGATTGGAAGAGGAGGAGCAGAAGATTAACTTCATTACCGGTGGCCTCCCAGGTCACCCGACCTAATCCCGTGTGATTTTTATCTGTGGGGTTACGTAAAAGACCGTGTTTTTTATCTCCCTTATGCCTGACACTCTTGGAAATCTGCAACATCGAATCGTTGAAGCTGATAACTAGAGACCAGCTGATTCGTGTGTGGCAAGAAATGTGCTACCGTTTTGATATTTGTCGTGTAACACATGGTGCTCATATTGAATGCATAAAATAGAGAAATTTGAACTTTTCTCTTTCCAGGAACGTTGGAATTGTATTTCTATTGTTTGTAGCGTGGAATAAATAAATGTCTGAATTCTGTTCCTTCTTTCTGAATAGCCCTGTATAAAACGACTACAAGAGGTTTAAGCTTGTAAGATATACCCTATCGGGGTAGGAAAGAGGATTGAATCCACTTGCTTTCAACAGTTAAGAATGCTCTATCATAAAGTAACGGATGGAGCACACATTGAGGAGATTCTTCCAGCTCTCTGTCTTCACACCCATATCGACTGTCAGATACTTTTAACTCGAGACATCGAGTTCCACATCTCTCACACTACAACACACATTTAGCCGAATTTCAAAGTAATAGAGCTATTGCGGGTTTTCTCATGGAAATATTATTTTTTACATATCTTAACTGATTTGGGTCAGAAAGCTGGGTAATAAATGAAAGGATGCAGATAAGAGTCTTAGCGGTAGAAATGGATGGATTACGGAGAAGTATGAGAATATCCAGGCTACAACATACTAGAAATACATATATTAGACAAGGTATTGATGCAGAAGAGACTGTTATCGATAGGATAACAAAGCTCTCTTTGAGCTTTACAATGGTGTGGACATGTACAGCGGATGTCAGAAGAACAGTGGCCTAAACGGGTGTTAGATTCGATGGTACCCGGCAGGAGGAAGAGGGGAGAAGCAGAATAATTTTGTATGAGGGAATATATAATGCCATGATGAATAGAAGTTTGGGAGATGGATGATGGGAAAAAAGGAATCTCTGGAAAACAGGAATTAAGGGCGTACTGCTGTAAAGTGAAAAGCATGCATTAAGTATTAAGTATCTTAATGGATACTTCTCAGTAGACTTTTTGGACGTGATTATATTTCCTTTGGATTAATCTTTTCAAGATTATGAATTTGTGTTTTAATGATTCTAGCTAGAGAATCATTTTTCTGGATAAATTATTTTAGAAAATGAATGTGTGGTTCAGATAAAAAAAAATTACACCTAGAGTTTATGGATACAGACACACACACTAACTCACTGGCACTGTCGAACCCGGTTAGGTTTATGGCAGCGCTGCCATACGATCTCCACACATAGCTATCCTCAGACAATGTTTTCCAATCATCTAATATATAAAAATGTTTCTATGTTTGTACTTTATGCGCGGCCATACCGTTGATCCGATTGTGATGGGGCTTTTTGTAGAATGTTCAGGAGATTCCTGGGATGAACATAGGTTATAAGAGAGTTGTGATACTCAACTCCTACACCCTTAAAAATCGCCCTTTGCAGTGGAACATGTGAAAAAATAGCTCTTTTGACGCTTAAATGGCTTACGCTGCCTAAACCATAACAAATACACAACATTAATATGCACAGAATTGCATATGTCAAAAAGGTCTACAAAAAGTCCGCGACAGCATATGTTTATCTCTTACGGATAACTGACAATAACAATTTTTGTCTTTCATTGATGCCAAGAAGATCGAGACAAGTACGTAGATTCCTGTGCAAGCACAGCAGCACATGGCGGGTATTCTTTTATGGATAACTCACAATAACGAATTTTATCTTTTAGCTCATTTATACCAAGAAGATCGAGATAAGTAGATTCCCGGGCAACACCGGGTAATCAACACGGGGAGTCTTAAAATAATTACGATATAATATTTTTTTTACTTATTCAACTAATCATAAGAAGTACATTAATTTTTATCTTTCAGCTCATTTATGCCAAGAAGATCGGGATAAGTAGATTCGTGGACAACGCCAGGCAAACAGCACGGGGTGTATAAACATAATTACGATATATATTTTCCTTCTACTTATTTATATAATCATAAAACACGTTTATTTTCGTATTTCAACTCATTTATGTCAAGAAGATCGAAATAAGTAGATTTCCGGGCAACGCCGGGTAATCAGGAAGGAGTATCTAAAAATATAAATTTATAATTATTTCTCCATCTACTTATTCAACTAAACATAAAATCACATTAATTTTCATTTATTTAGGCGTAGCAGCGTAAGCTGGGTGTTAAATAGTCCTGTATATAATCTACTTTCCTCAAATAGTGGTTAATGTTATTCTCCCACCTCATTACTGACCTATCTACTGGCGCTTTCCTCTGGTTTTCTATACGAATTATCCACGGCCATTTTTCATTCCCCATTCGTGCCACGTGTCTTCCCCATCGCTGTCTATGATACTTAACTGTTATTATAACTCCTATATATATCATGTCGCTCACTTCTTCATTCTCCTGCCTGTTCATCTCTCTTGGGTCCAGAATATTCCTAAGAAGTTTATTCTAAAATACTTGTAATATTTTCTCCTCCCTTGAAGAAAGACTCCATGTTTTTTATTGTAATTATACATTAGTTTGAAATGGAACATTTGTAAAGAAGAAAACTACTTTACAAAAAAAAGAGCTTTGTTCTGTCTCGTGGAAGAATTATTTTCTTTCCACTTTAGCAGTCTTGTTGGCGAAGTGGAGATACAACAAAATTCCTTGCTACCCACAGAGAGAATGCTGGTGAAGGGAAACTTTCTGTGTGATTCGGAACTGGATATACGGTTAGAGTAAACTTCTGAAGTTATGTATATGATAACTGCCTGCAGACTTGATCGAAACCTAAGTTTTGATATCTCGAGTAAAAAAAATATATATACTGTTACTTGTCTGATTGGATCTCTCAAGCTATTTCTCAGGCGTAACGTTTTGTATAGGATGGAAATAAATATAAACAAGTCTCGGTGTTAGGTACATGTATAAAGAAAAAGTAAAGTGATTCCACCACAGGCCATAGGAGGTCCTTGGGGTAGTCGGAGTTAAAAACTTCCAGAAGATAATGATAATAATAATCTTCTTCTTCTTGTAAGCCCATGTTTCCCTTTACAAAGATTTGGGCGCTCTCCCCTTACAGGGAAGAATTTGAACCATACTAATTTAGTTACACTTGTTTTCGTATAGATGTCATTTGAGTGGTCCGTGGTCAGCGTTTCGCCTCATACATCTAGGAAACCAAGGTAGTACATGGACGGTAAAATTCGGTAAATTTTACTTAGAGGCCTTTTCATTCAGGCTTAAGGATCTTTTACGAGCCTAAAAATCTTCAGACTCGGGACCCACGGCTAAAAGTCTCTCCCGGAGGACTTGCTCCTTGGATTTTTCCATTCTAAAAAATCCATCTACCCCGGCCGGGTTTGATCCCGCGACCCACGGTACCAGAGGCAAGGAGCATAATCACTAGTCCACCGATATAATAATAATAATAATAATAATAATAATAATAATAATAATAATAATAATAATAATAATGATAATAATAATAGCTTTATTTTAATTTATTTATATACAGATTTTCAACGGTTACACATCTTTCTGTGCCCAAAGTTTTATTTTCCTTCTTCACTCGTCTCCATCCATCCACTCCATGTCCTCCCGTCCTCTTGTTCTCATTTCAGTTCTTATTTCTTGCATCCACGAGTTTCGAGGTCTTCATTTCCTTCTTCTTTTAGGTGGACACCATTGCAATTATTTTTTTGATAACCTTTCTTCTTGCATTCGTCCTAAATGCCCATACCAATTTAAATGCTTGTATCTTAGATCTATTGAATATCATATAGCCTATTCATTTTCTCGTACTACAGTAAGTTATTTCTTATTTTTTTCTAATTTTGAACACCTTGCTGCTCTCGACATACGTTTTTGTCCTATGTTTTTGTTGAATTTCCAAACTTCAGTTCCATATGTGACAGTACTTCTCACTATTGAATTATATATTTGTAACTTATTTTTCCTCGATATTTTGCTGTTCCATGCTATTTTAATAATAATAATAATAATAATAATAATTAATAATAATAATAATAATAATAATAATAATAATAATATTAAGAATAATAATAAGAATAATACTAAGATTAATAATAATAATAATAATAAGAATAATAATGAGTAATAATAATAATAATAATAATAATAAAGGTTTAAGGATTTTACTGTTAATAAATTCTATAATCAAGTCCAAAAACATTCAAAACTAAAAGTGTATAAAACACAGGAAATTCCTACTCCTTTGTATTGTAGCGAAGTACGGACATTGAAACAGAAGGATATATAGAGACTTAGATTTGCTGAAATGGGATATCTCCGAAAGGACTGTTGGATACACACTACTAGATGATAAAAACGTGACATCTTAAAAGAATTACGCATGGAACCTTTAGAAAACAAAATTTCTGATTATAAGTCAAGATGGATGTAACATGTTCATCGAATGGAAGATCAGAAGATTCCAAGTAGATTTTAGGTTATCTACCTGCGAGAAAAATAAAACCAGGACGTCCACTCAAAAGACTTTTTGATGATGTTTGTATTGAGGTCGAAACAGGTCAACAAATTACGTAAATTCATAAATGACAACTATAATGATGATCTTATGTACAACTCAACCAGGTTACAGAAAAAATACAAAAATTATTCTAAAATTCAAATAACAATAAACAAAATTACTATATGGCATATCTGCAATATAATTATTATTTACAACGTATTTTGAATTACTCTAGATTTAACGAAAGAAATATAAAATGTACAAGATAAAAAAAACTATTATTGACGTTGAATAAATTTAGTTCTAGAGAAAAATTAATTATTTTACAAAATTGGCTAAACTTTAAACCTGCGACGCGACTTTTTTAATTCCTTCATAAGTTCCTGTCAAATTGTTTTCTTAGGATTTCATTTTTCAATTTTTTTTCCACCATTTACAATGATTTTTACATTTTTTTGTAACGATTATTTCAGAGCATTTTTCTATGGTACTTAAAACTATATACGTAGCATGAAGACGTGACAGCCATATTGATTTTAACGAATATTCTGTGCAACTACAAAGACTGTTCCAGTGTAGCCAACGTAGAGTACCAGTATATGCAAATTAACTGTACACATTTGATTTGAACCCTGGATCTATAACTCTATATGTTAGTGCGTTATCGACTTCTCTATCCAGTGCATACATTCATTTTTATTTGCTTAAATTAATGTTTGAGCTGGGATGCCTGAATACCGTGGTCTATAACGCACTAACATCTAGAGGTCCCGGGTTCAAATCCCAGTTGAGACATTAATTATTATTCTCATGTCTTTCAGTTATATTATATGGATACGAAACATGGATTCTTACTTTAAGGGAAGAAAGGAGATTACGAGTATTTGAGAATAAAGTTCTTAGGAAGATTTTTGGACCAAAGACAGATGAACAGCAGGTTGGAGAAGTCTACATAACAATGAACTATATGGTCTTTATAGAAAGCCAGATATAATAACAGTTAAACCTCGTAGACTGCGATGGGCAGGACATGTGACACGAATGGGGAATGGAATACGTGCATGGAAGTTTCTTGTAGGAAAACCAGAGGGAAGGCGCCCAGTTGGTAGACCAAGAGTGAGGTGGGAGAATTACATTAACCATGATTTGTTGGAAGTAGATTATACAGGGAATGATTGGATAGTATTAGCTCAGATTAGGGATATATGGAGAGCTGATGTCCTCGTGGCCATTAACCTACGGGTTCGATAGTGCCAGTGAGTGAGTGAGTGAATGCTATATATATATCAAAACGAAGATATAAGAACAGAACTTAATATATTTAATCTCTGTGAAAGAATAACATATTACCAAAATGCTTATCTTCAGCACGTATTATGAATGAATGAACAGCGTATACCAAGAAGAATGTATAATTATAAACCAAAAGGGAGAAGAACGTTGGGAAGACCATTGAAGAGATGAAAGGACCAATTCGACCTATAATGAGATCGGAACAGGCCATTGGGCCTAATCCTTGTTGTTGTTGTTGATGATGATGATATATATAAATATATCAACCTGCCTCATGGGTTAGTGGCCAGCGTTCCTGACTACTGTTCATGTCCCGGGCTCAATTCTCGATAAACCAGAGAAATTTCCCTTAAAGCGAATTATTCCTGTTGTTGCCCATGGTCTGAAATTTAGGTCAAGTTTAGGTTGAGACCTCTCCTGGCGCTTCATTATAATTAATTCACCCATCATACCATCGGGATAACGTAACTCTGCCTTCCAGGTGTCCCAACCTAAAAAATGGATTAAAATTCTGCCAATGCCAGGGGAGAAAGCCAGAAATGACTCAAAAGGCGACCTGATGACATTATACAATATATATATGTATATGGCATTCACTCTCTGGCACTATCGAACCTGTAGGTCCTTGGCCACGCGGACATAAGCTCTCCATACATCCATCTGAGCTAATGCTATCCAATCATTCCCTGTATAATCTACTTCCATCAAATCATGGTTAATGCCATTCCTCCACCACTCTTGGTCTACCAACCGGGCGCCTTCCCACTGGTTTTCCTACAAGGAGCTTTCATGTACGTATTTCATTTCTCATTCGTGCCACATGCCCTGCCGATATGCTATATATATTTTTTTTATCACTGTAATTTTCATTTTTGGCCTATACTAGATATGGTCGGTTAATATCTAAATACTTTTCAAAAAATACTTTTATCAGAAAACCTCAATGGCTTATTTCCTTAGGAATTCACTGATAATGGAAATAAGTAACCGTATTGGTCTATTGAATATTGATGACACCCAGTTGGAATGTCAGTGGTTCGAATTCGGTTGAGAGTCCTGATCATTTTGTTATTGGTTTTATCGACCGTGTGGTAGTTCGCCACAAATAGTCGATGCCACGACATTCTCCGCATTTGAAACCGGTTGATACGTGTTCAATTGGCAGAAAATTACGGCCGACCCAGCGCAGCGATCCAATATATAGACCTAGTTGTGCCGAGATTGATAGCCTCTCCTCTGCTGAAACAAGAATTGATCTTAAATGGTGTATGAGTTCATTACTCTGAACTACCTCCCATGTTTACTTCTTCAATAATTTATAAAGAAACTAGATAATAATCGGAGTGCTCTGTTTCGCCTAAATTAATTCATTTTTCATTTTTAGTTCAATGAGTAAAACAAAAATTTGAAGTTAATTAATTTATATGGTATACATTGAAGACGAACCAAATATGACTGTTACTAGAGACAATTTTTAGTTTCAGATTTCAGGTAAACCCCCACTTCTAATGGTCAAATGTCGCCGAGTTTTAGACAATACCTACTTCAGTATATTTTAATAGCATATGCTGAGTTTCGTTGTCAATCATCCAAAATTGCGACCTGTATAGCGATTTATAATTTTCGTTCCACAAGAACTCCTACGCCTTATAATTTTAGAGAATAGAAGACAATATCAGTTCCTATTATTACTTATGGATCTGAAACATTGGACACTGACAACACAAAAATCTGTCAGAATACAAGCTGCTGATTTGAAATTCCCCAGATCAATAGCAGGATAATAAAGAACAGAATAAAAAACACAACACATAAATAAGACAACAACTGAAAGTAGAGGAATTAAACACAACAATAGTGAAATGCAGAACAAACTGGAAAGAACACTTAGCAAGGATGACTGAAAGTAGAATAACAAAAGCAGCATAAAACCATTCATCACTAGGAAGAAGTAGTTCGGGAAGACCAAAGAAAAGTTGGAAACAGTAGTATTTTGGAGCCGGCATAGGCTAGTAAATTAGCCTAAACCGTGCCGAAGAAGAAGAGTACAGATAGCGGCTAAACGCTTGCTGTAGCAGAAAATTTGTATGTACAAATTTTCTTGAAGATCTCTTGAGCAGTGTAAAGTGTAAAGTGGTCCCACTACAGCCTCAGGAGACCCTTGAGGTAGTAGGAGGTTAAAGGCTCCCACTTTTTCTAGACAATCGGCACTTGATGTTAGCCGGGTTGTAAGCCCTGTGTGGCAGCCGTCTTTATCCCCAAACCAAGCGGCTGGTACTCATTTCTGTTAGAGGCTGAGTCGACACCAGGGCCATAGTGCCGCCACAGGGTTTGGATCTATAAATCACAAATGTAGCGCAGGCTGACTTTTTAAATGTGTAGATTTGTTGGTGGAATTTCCAAAAGCAAATATTCACATTAGAAATATATATATATATATATATATATATATATAAACGAATTTGAACGTTTGTCATTTATAGACTTCTGAACCTCTCAACAGATCTTCATGAAAATTTGTACACACAGGTTTTCAGGTACGGCGAGTGTTCAGCAGCTATCTATTATGTTCAAAACTCGTTGGCGATACGAGTTCACCAGACACGAAAATTTAAATATAGCAATTTTCGATGTTTGAAAACGGATTCAGCATATCTTATTAAAATAAACCGAGGTAGGTATTATTGAGAAATGAGCGAAATCCAAGGGTTACAAGTTAAGAATTGACTCTAGCAACCGCCATGTTTAGTTGCAGTGTATATCATATAATTTAATTAACTAAATTAGTTTGGTTCAGAAACTCCCGCTATGGAGCACCATTGTCCCCACCCGGGACATAAGGGGATACCCCTTATACATATACATGAAATCATAGAGATGAACGTTCATCCAGCCAGTATATCTGTGACATTTTCAGCATGTCGGGTCCCCAGCGCAACCTCGAGCCGCTAACGAAATTCCTCACAATGCTGGGTGGGCATCGGTCCCATAATTAACTAACTAATTCACTGGAAATATCGATCACATAGATTTATAGCCGCACGGTCATAATGCTCTCCATACATCCCTATCCTGAGCTAATATTTTCGAATCATCCCCTGTACAATATAGGTCTCTCAAATAATGGTTGATGTTATTCTGCCACCTCTATCTTCATCTATCAACGGGGCGTTTTCGTTATTGTTTTCCTACAAGAATTTTCCATGCCCCTCTTTCTTTCCTATTCATGCCACATAACCTACCTATCATAGTCTATCAGACATAGGGCCTAACTGTAGGCTACTTATTGAATCTGGTTCCCCATAAAATCACGTAGTTCATTGTTATGTTGTGTTCTCCATTCATCTGTCTGTTCATCTGTCTTTGGCCCAAAATAATTCCTAAGAACTGTATTCTCCAGTTCTCGTAAACTTCTTTCCTCCGTTAAAGTAAAATTCCATGTTTCGCAGATAATATTACTGGGAGAATAACAGCTTTATGTATTTTCAGTTTTTTTAAGGGGGTTGGGACGATAAGAGTCCCTGTAATGCATAATAGCATGCATTTCCAGAATTGAGTATATGTTTTATTTCTTTGTTCGTCCGTTCCAATTTGTAAGTATTATTCCTAGAAATTTGATTTCAGCCACTCCTTCAAAATTTCCCTCATTTGTCCTTCTTCTTCTTCTACTACAAGGTTTAGGCTATGCAGCCTGTTCCGGCGAAGTTAAAAGTGGAGTCCATCTTCTACGTGGTCGGCCAACATCTCTTGTTCCTCTGGGATTATACAGGAAGGTTCTTTTTGGTATTCTTTCGTTGTTCATTCTCATTAAGTGTTCTGTCCATTTCTTATTATTTTCGCTGATTTTATCTTCAATTATATATATTTAATTCTTCTCGTATAGTTTAATTTGTCGTTAGTTGTCCATGTCCATTATATAATGCATTTATATGTATACATATATTTAGTTTTATTGATGTTTACTTACAGTCCCAATTTTTTTAATATTGCTCAATAGAGCCTACGTGTTAGCCCTTAGTATCTCCTCGCTATCGCTCAATAGTACTACATCATCAGCATAAACTAACAGCTTATTAATACCATTGAGTTGTAGACCTTCTTCATTCTCTAAAGATTTGATGGCATGCTCTAGTATAAAATTGAATAGCATGCGAGAGGATCTAAAATGAATAGTCCGAGGAGATAGTGAATTATCCTGGCTCTTTCTCCCATTGTGAATTTTCAAAACTATCCGAAAAAAACTATGATGATCTTGGAAGACGATTTACGAGACAACACTTTTGATAATGTCGGACGCAGTCTCTGGCGAAACATCGGGGGACTTTAAGCCTCAAGACCACGGCCTATAGCTCGGTAATCTTCTTTAAGGTCATCATAATATCTCCGGTCGTGAAAGCTTAAGATTGACTTAGGCTTTTTTTTCTTTTAACAAAAAAAAGCCTAAGTCAATACAATATCCGAAAACTGTTTGCTAACAAGCACCCTACACTGAGCTACAAGCCGGAGGGTCGAGGGTTCAAGTCCCGTTGGGGTCAGGATTTTTAAACTGGCCCAAACCCTCTGGCGGCACTATGGCCCTGGGGTCGACTCAGCCTCTAACGGAAATGAGTACCAGACGCTTGTTCTGGGGGTAAAGCCGGCCGTCACGCAGGGCTGACCACCCGGCTGACATCAAGTGCCGATTGTCTAGAAACAAACGTAGGAGCCTTAACCTCCCAATGCGACCTACACCAAGGCCCAACATCGGCGACCCAACGAGTTGTGGGATCACTTTACAAGCACCATACTCTTTGTGCCATTTAGACGCATTTGGATGAGTTCTAATTTCTATAATGGAGGAGTATCATTATTATTATTATTATTATTATTATTATTATTATTATTATTATTATTATTATTATGCTTCTTTAAATCGATTCTTTATTTTTCATTTTCTCTTACCCTTTATTACTGTAGCAATAGTAATAATTCATTTATTATTTTTACATCAAACAGGATCAAATAAACCTTTACCAATATTTTTAAAACAATACATTAATTAATTCAATAGCTCCAAATACCTATTAAAGTAAGAGTCCATGTTTCTCTTCCATATATGTCCCATATTTGCCGAACTTTCAGGAGAAAACAAAGTCTCTTATTAAACTAAGGGTTAGGTTCTGTGGAAGTAGTTGTTCTGGATAGGAATGCATGGAGTCGAAAAGGTTGAAGACCACCGGCGTCGTGAATTTGAACAGTAAATACTGGTAACAAATAAAGCTCCATAAAATCAGAAAACACTTTTATTTCTAAAAATATTTTTATTGCACGCAACTTGAAACTATGCGAAGCAAATATAAACTTTATTGCAGCAGGAGAAGACAAACGAGTAAATTTTATTTATTTTGTTTGCTATTTGTGTCTGAAAATATTTTATTATACTCATATTTCAAGGTGTGCAGTGCAGACTGCTGCGGTAATGGACTCCAAGCTATTCTATTGCTTGTCCTCTAAAATACAAGCTCTAATTTACTTTTTATGGTCGCTCTTTTTAATCGAAATTTTCACTGCATGTTGGTAAATGTGAGTAACCAACTTTACATCTATGTGACGTATTCACCTTGAGGTTTTTATTCATATAGGCCTATACTTGCAAATACCCGCGTACGTTGCTACGCATAAATACATGGAATATTAAAGGTTAAGTAAATTGTATGGTATATGCTGAGACGAAACAAACATGGCGGTTGGTAGCTAATTTTTAGTTTCGGATTTCAGGTTAATCTCCACTTTTAGTTGTGGGACTTCCCTCATTTTTTGATAATACCTACCTCGGTCTATTTTAATAGGATATACTGAGTTTATTAATTAAATAAAAATAAAACGTAGTTTTATTTGATTTTCATATTTATTATATAATTCAGTGACAGCTGTTTCGGTACACTGTACCTTCTTCAGACATGTTAACAAATTATGAATTGTGTTCCAACTGATCTAAGCAACAATACAGCAATATTTATTTAAATGTTTAAATTTAACAAACACTGGAGTAAGACAGGGATGTGGACTTTCACCGGTGCTTTTCATTATATATACGAATAAATGAATAAATGAATGGAGGAAAACACAACGAGGATATATACCCATCAATAGGAACCTCAATCTCGATGCTATTCTTTTTGCTGACGATTTAGCTCTTCTGGCACTTTCCGAAAATCATTTGCAACGATCAATTTATAATTTACAAAAAATAGGTGCCAAATTTAATATGGAAATATCAATTAACAAAACTAAAATTATGGCATTTCATGGGAAGGACCCCATACAAAGTAAAATCTGTTTCCAGAATAAAATTTTAGAGAGGTCTAATCAATTTAAATATCTTGGATATTATCTCTCTATCTGGGATGAAAAGGATATCCGTGAAAAAGTTACTAGTTATAATAAAAGTTTAGGAATTATTAATCAAGTTATGAAACCATCCCTTGTACAAAAAACACCAGATTACGTTTATATAACACTTTGGCTAGACCAGTGTTGACCTATGGTAGTGAAGCATGGACACTAAAAAAACAACATGAAAGCAGAATAACGGCTTGTGAAATGAGATTCATGCGCAGAACGGCGGGTTACACCAGATGGGATCGGAAAAGGAACACCGATATCTTAAAAGAATTAAAGACTACGCCAATTTTGGAATATATTAAACAGTACCAACTACATTGGAAACACCATCTTGAAAGAATGAGTTCAAATCGGATCCCCAAAGCTGTTTATAATTATATACCAAGAGGACGAAGATCACTGGGCCGTCCTATGAAACGCTGGAGGGAAAATTTTCTATAGGATCGTAACAGGCCTTGGCCTAATACTTGGAAGGAAGAAGAAGAAGAAGAAGAAGAAATTTAACAAAGGGGATTCATTCAAATCAAGTTGAGAATTGAACAGTTTTTTACTACTTTTAAATTTATTAATTTCTACAGCCTCCAAAAGATCTAACTTCTTACCCTTATCACAAATATGTAAAATTTCAAAATTTGGATCGAAACAATGATTAAATTGGAATAGGTGGTTATACTGAGTTTCGTTGTGATCGAAAATTGTGACTGCTAGAACGACTATTACATTTTCACTTAGTCAACTTCTACACCTAATGGTTTTAGAGGGTTAAATTGTGAACCTAAACCATCCAGGACCCATTAAAACACAAAATAAAAAAAATCATCAAAATCGGCCCAGTCGTTTAGGCAGTTTTTAATTTTTGGATTTCAGGTAAACCTCCACTTGTAATATTGTCGGATTTCGCTCATTTTTATAAAACTACCTCCGTTTATTTTAACACGATATATTACATTTCTTTGTGAAACATTGGGAAAAATGCCTCTAGAGCGATTTTTAAATTTTCAGTTCAGGTGAACTCTTACTTAATTGTTTTATAGGGTTCAATTGTAAATATTGCAGGAACCCATTCAAACACACACAACAAATTAATAAAAATCTATTCAGTCGTTTAGGAAGAGTTCAGTATCATACACAACTACAGAAGAATATATATATATATATATATATATATATATATTAGGGTGGGCCGAAAAAAACATGTTTTTATTTCGAAGTTGTGATAGCGCGGAAACGTTGCGAATTATATAGACAAAAGAAAATAAAAAATCCAAAATCGGTTGACATCTTCCGGTCGCACAAACGCTCTAAAGTTTGACAAATATGAAAGAAACTTCATTTTTGCGATTATTTCTTTATTTTTTGAATTAGATGTTTTCGTAATGTAATAGTTTGTAACGTCCTCAAATAGAGCCAAAAAATATTGTTTTAATTAGGTTTAGATCAGTTGACATCTTTCAGTCGCGCATAGGGCCTAAAATATTCGAACATATTGAAAATTTCACATTTTTACGAGTTCTTTTTAATACCTTTAACATTTTTTAACGTAATAGTTACAGTATTTTTATTTTTGAACATAACGTTTGTGTTTTATTATGGTGTGAATAAATTAACAACTTCCGGTCACGCAATGACCCCCAATGCTATAGAAAAACATTACCTGAAAAAAGATAGATGGGCCTATGACATGATGGGTGATAACAGTAACAAAACGGGCATGATACTTTTCGATTTGCTCTATATTTGAAAAGCCTGAATATTTAAGTTACGGTATAGTTTTTTAAACAATAAACTTACGTTTTTAAAATAAAAACAGTTCTGAATAAATAGTCCATGTTAGTTGAACCTGTCCTTTGGTACTGTTCTCTATTTTTGTAGCCGAAGGTATTTTGAAGACTGATTTGCTGGTGAAGTTAGGCCTGGATGATCTGGACAGCAGAGTTGTTCTTATAAATCCGTCTCGTGATTCAGCTCCACGAACTTTTCCTGAGGCTTCCGTGATGAGTTTTACACAGCGTTCAACAGCCTGCGTATGAACTGGGAATTGCTTGAAAGTAATGTTCCAGTCAGGGATTGAGTCACTGTCGATGTGCGATTTGATCTCGTTGTCACTGATTTCTCCCAACAATGGGGAGAAGATAATTTACAGTTCTTTAATATTTAATTTTAGGAAGTTATATTTTGAGGTTATTTTAATTATATTATTTTTGGTCTGGACATCTTTCCCCTGGGAAAGCTGACGATAAAACAGAATTGTTTTGAAACATGTCCAAGAACAAATCAACATTAATATTGAGGTAAGATGTCCAGACCAAAAATAATATAATTACAGTTCTTTATTTGTTATAATCTCTGGTCACCATATACCCAAGTATTTATCAGGCAACGATTTACAAAGATTTGCAATTTTTTTTTCCAATTTTTTTTTGTAGCTTCCAAGTTTCACAGCCGTATAATAAAATATATTCCACATTTGAATTAAATAATCATAGTTGAAGTCTTAAGGATATTTGTTTTTACCTCCAAATCATCCCCTGTATAAATTACCTACCTCAAAACAAGGTTAAAAGTGTTCTCCCATCTCTTTCTAGGCCTACGCATCGGGTGCTTTCCCTCTGGTTTTCCTACAATGATCTTCAATGTTCTACCTTTTCATTCCACATTCGACCCACATGCCCTGCCATCGCAGACTACGAGACTTAACTGTTATAAAATCTGAATTCCCATAAAGATCATGTAGTTCTCTGTTATGTAGTTTTTTGCATTCGTCTGTGTGTTGATCTCTTTTTGGTCCAACAATTTTTCTAAGCAAATTTATTATCAAATACTCCTAAACTTTTCTCCTCCCTCAATGTAAGAGTCCATGCTTCATATCCATTTAATATAACGGAGTGAATAGCAGTTTTATATATTTTGAGTTTAGCATTTTTAGAGAGTTGGAACGGAAAGAGCAATTCAAATTAGCACCCATTTCCAGAAATGAACCTATGTTTAATTTATTTTTGCGTGATGGTGCGTTTTGTCGTACTTACAGGAATGGCGATCATGATTGAAAGTTGAACTTCCTACATTTCGGGGTTGCGAACCTAAATAATTATACTATAATAAAATAACTATACAGTAATATTACATATTACAAACACGCGTGTGGGAAGTAAAACCACAGCCCTCTATGTATAGGTACTACATAAAATGTATATACAAAAAATATCCAAAAGGTAGTGTTAATGTACATTGCACGGAACATATCACTACATTTTAAATTAACTGAACTTTATTTGAAACAATTTAAAACAATAAATACGTACTTGCCGCTATTTTATAACTAAATGGTCTCACGGACTCCTGTTATTTTATCACTAAATGGTCTCACGATTTTATTATAAATGAACTAATTTACTATATTGAACGGGAGGTGTGAATAATTAATTCAAATAGTATTGTGATAACTTTTTTATTTGACTGAATATCATTCATGTTTATAAGGTTTGTATTTTTTATTTTTCCTCTTGTTTCAACTAATAAACATTGCCCACACTGTTAACGTTAGTCAATTGTTTGTAATGAAGCAAACATTTCCAACAAATATGTTATTATTTTACTATTATTTATTATTTTGAAAACACCATCGAACAAAAATAATGTACAACGCACGTTTGTGAAGTGTTTTACAGAATCTCGGAAATTAAAAACCTAGCTATCGCTCGGTTTTTAAACATTTTCCTCGATTCTGTAAAAAACCATTTCCCAAGCCCGCATCGTAATGTACTATTGTACATCTCATTCTTCTGTTCATAGCTCTTTGAAAATATATACAGTTCAATTTTATTTAACATTTTTAAAAAAAGTAATGGAAAAACGAATCGTTAGATAACATTATTTAAACTGGTATAATATTGTACAATATGATGTAAACAGGTATCAACTTAGATTATGCATGATTTGTTTTCACTGTGGTCCTACAGTTTTAAATAAACTTACTTACTCACTGGCATTATCGAACCCGTAGGTTCATGGCCGCACGCACATAAGCTCTCCATACATCCCTATCCTGGCCTACTGCTTTCCAATCATTCCCTGTATAATCTACTTCCCTCAAATCATAGTTAATGTTATTCTCCCACCTCATTCTTGGTCTACCAACTGGGCGTTTTCCCTTTGGCTTTCCTACAAGAAGCTTCCATGCAAGTCTTTCATTACCCATACGTGCAACATGTCCTGCCCATCGCAGTCTACGAGACTTAACTGTTCTTATTATAATAAACAGGCATTCAAATTTCAATGTTTTAAAGTAATAGCATATTGTACAATATGATGTAAACAGGTATCAACTTAGGTTGTGCATTATTTGTTTTCACTGTATTCGTAGACTTTTAAATAAGCAGGCATTCAAATTTAAATTTTACCAATTTAACAAAATAAATTACAGTATGTAATGTAAGCCTATATTTTCCCTTTACAGAGATTTAGGCGCTCTCCCCCCTTCAGGGAAGAATTTGAACCATACTAATTTAGTTACACTTGTTTTCGTATAGATGTCTTTTGAGTGGTACGTGGTCAGCGTTCCGCCTCATATTGACATCTAGGAAACCAAGGTAGTACTAGGACGGGAAAATTCGGTAAAATTTGCTTAGAGGCCTTTTCATTCAGGCTTAAGGATTTTTTACGAGCCTGAAAATCTTCAGACTCGGGACCCACGGCTTAAAGTTCCTCCCGGGGGACTTGCTCCTTGGATTTTTTTCGTCCTAAAAAATCCATCGACCCCGGCCGGGTTTGAACCCGCGACCCTCGGGACCAGAGTCAAGGAGCATAAGCACTAGTCCACCGCGGAATATAAATAAAAAAAAATATATATATATTAACGTAAACCATTAAAATGGGACCATATTTGAGGAAATCACTTAGTTTGTTTCTTAACAATAACATAATAAAAGGAGGTTACGTTGTCTAATAGGCCGAATGGATCTAGATACTGTGTGTACGTGATATTAATAGTGTTAGAGTAATGCCTCCCGTATAAGGTCGTGCCAGGTGACCCGTATAATCATTTTTTTCCTCGATATCTGAGAGCGGACACCTTGATTACCACAGAGACTTCCCTCATCGGGATGATTGATGGCAAGCAGCAGTGACACAACCCTGGCTTCTAGGTTTTTGCACGCCAGTTCACATCATAAACTCGTCACAATTACAACTTTTATATATTAAACAAGTTACCAAGACTACAGTTTTAAACAATTAACAAAGGTTTCATAATGTAAAAAGAATACTTGAAGGAAAACGAAGAAAAGTACTTACGGTTGCAAGAGCGAGTAATTTTTAAATATTTATATATAAAAATGAGTGTCTATGAGTGAGTGTGACTGTTCGTCCTTTATGGACTCAAAAAGTATTTGCCCGATTTGAATGGTATTTTCACCATTATTTAATAATAATAATAATAATAATAATAATAATAATAATAATAATAATAATAATAATAATAATAATAATAATAATAATAATAATAATAATAATAATAATAATTATAATAATAATAATTATAATAATAATAACAATAATAATAATTGTCTATATGGAGCAGAAACATTAATTTTGAACAGCAAAAAATGATATCGAAAATATAGTGAAAAAATAATGCAAAATTGTAAGAAAAGTTTTAGGTCCACAAGTCATAGGCGAAGCATTTAGACTCAGAAGTAAAAAGGAAATAAAGATATGTACAGACATTCATAGTGATATTAGAAAACGAAGGTTAACATTTTATGGCCATATTAAACAAATGAACTCAAAGTAGGCTTAAAAAACAGATAATGGAATTCTACGAAAAGAGAAAGTTAGTTAAACTCCAGTGGATACTATGAAAGTGGATTGTGATGAAGTCAAAAAGGACTTAAAAATTGGCAGGAATTCCTTAAAGAAGTAGATATCCCAAACAGAGATATATTTAGAATTAAGGTGAATAAGTGGCCAAGTTGACCAAGAGGACAAACCGAAGAGAAAAAAACAGTGGTGGTGTTGGTTGGAACAAACTTGGACAGAATGATAGGAAAAAAGCTCATAGCAAAAGAATGAAATGAATTTGGGCTCAAACGAAACGACTCTAAGTACTTTGCGTAGTCCTACATGGGCTCATTCGCAATAAAAAAAATAATAATATCCTCAGCTGTGGTCTCGAGGTAGCGTGCTGCCTTGTCACGCAGCGGGCCCGGGTTCGATCCCCGGGTCGGGCAGTTTTTCTGGGTGAGGTTTTTATCGGGATTTTTCCTCACCTATAAGACAAATGTCAGGAAACCTTTAAGGCCCAAACGGTCCCCGAAATCATATGGCCATCGCAATCATCATTCATATTCATCTTAGATTAAGCTTAGGATTAGGGACTCTCCTGGCGCACCATTATCATCATCACCCGTCATATAATCGGGGCAACGTAACCCCGCCTTCCAGGCGCCCCAACCTCAGAAGTGGGTTACAAGTACGCCATGCCAGGAGAGAACACCAGGAATGTCGAAAGACAACCCGGGGCATTTGCAAAAAAATAATAATAGTAATAATAATGACAATAATAATAATAATAATAATAATAATAATAATAATAATAATAATAATAATTTTATTTTACCTGGCAGGGTTAAGGCCTTAAGGCCTTGTCTACCACTCAACCAGGTTAAAAAAAATACAAAAATTATTCTTACACCTAAATTACAATAAACATACATATTTACATGGTAAGTCTACGATATAATTATTATTTACAAAATGTTTTGATTCAATCTAGTTTTAACGATTACAGTATCAAATGTACAAATAGAAAAGTCAGTTAAAAAAGCTATTAATGACATAGAATGAATTTAATTGTCGAGATAAATTAATTATTTAACAACATGTATTTGTAAAAGCGTGACTTAAAAGTGCCAAGTGTGCTGCAACCCGTGATATCTTGAGGAAAGAAATTCCAGCAGCGGGCAGAGGCTACTGTGAAATAAGTAGAATAATAGGAAGTGCTATGAGGAGACTGTTATCTTGTGACCTAGTGGCAATATTGTGGTAAAAAGATAACTTCTCAAATCTGGACGCCAGGTAACTAGGAGTCTAGGAATTCAGAAGCTTGAAAAGAAGTGAAAGAGAGTGCAATTTACGTTTGTCAGTAAGACGGAGCCAAGAGAGGTTATTGAAGTGTTCGGAAATATGATAATAACGGTGGATATTGAAAATGAATCGAACGCAAGCATTATCAACATATTACAGTCTCTGCGACAAGTCATAATTTAGGTCATTATACAGGGTGTAGCATGACCTCACCGACAAAATGATAGGGGTGATAGGCCATGCGGAGAGGATAATTTTTTGTGAAGGAACATATAGTCGCAAACAAGTCGTTTTTGAGCTGTGCACAGACGAAGGTGTTTACCCGTAAGGGTCGGAATAGAATACAAACAATTGTACACGTACCATTTTATTGAAAAAGATATGTTTTTACAATAAATGTTCAAACAGTAAGTGTTTCGACGTCAAAAATAATCCTGTCATGCTCGGCCGTGTTGTCCGATCGTTGCTGCGACGATATCAAACATGTAATGAGGCACAGAGTCGACTGTTTGAACACTTATTGTAAAAACATGTTATTTTTCAATAAAATTATATGTGTACAATTGATTGTATTCAATTCCGACCATTACGGGTGAACACCTTCGTCTACTCATAACTCATAAACGACGCGTTTGCGACTATATGTTCCTTCACAAAAAAATGATCCTCTCTGCATGACCTATCATCCCTAACATTTTGTCGGCGAGGTTCTGTTACACCCTATATATTAACGTCACAGTAATCGAAGTGTGGCAACACAAGGTTCTCCACAAGGATTTGTTTTAATGAAATTGGGAGAAATTTTTTTAAACGTCCAAGGCAATTGTAAGATGGAGATTGTCTTTTTACATATTTGTTTCACCTACGTTTGCCAGGTTAAATTTGTGTCTGGATGTAGTCCAAGATCTATTACTGAGAAGAATAAAGGATAATTATATTATTTATGAGTTTTTATGTTACTATTAATGTATACAGGGTGTTTCTAAATTAGACCGACAAACTTTGGGACCAGATAGATGACCTTCTCTGAAGGATATTTTGTTAAGGAACCCATGGCCTGCGACGCTTCGTTTCAGTGATAGAAGGATCTTACAGGAGGGGATTGAAGGAAGCGGATAAACACTCCTTTCAGTACAAGAGAGGTTGTCAGTGCTACTATTACTTGGTTTGTTTACTTCCGAAGCTCAGTAGCATTCGGTATGAAATACAACAAGTTTGTTTACATCAATTGGTACGATCTGTTGGTCATCTGATAGCTACATTTGGCGCTCATTTAATAGATAGGGGTGGGCCCACTGCCTGGCCGGCACGCTAGTCTAACCTGATCTGCCTATAT
Organism: Diploptera punctata; assembly: GCA_030220185.1. NCBI lineage: Eukaryota > Metazoa > Arthropoda > Insecta > Blattodea > Blaberidae > Diploptera > Diploptera punctata. The sequence continues at coordinate 1,002,248 of JASPKZ010008345.1, forward strand.
TTATTTTTGTGGGGCTACATGAAGGCAATGGTGTATGAAACCGATATTGACTCTGAAGAAGATCTTGTAGCACGCATTGTCAACGCAGAAGCTGAAATAAAGGAAATGCCTAGTATCTTTGTAAGGGAAAATCGGTGCACTGTTTGTATGGATATCAATGGACTTGTGTTGTGAGGGCACAATAAACTGGATCCATCCTAACAATGCAATACTGTAGTTTTTTTTAATTAGGTGCATTTTGTTTCTACTTGTCTGTAAAGTATTTGGATTAACACACAGAATTATGTGACACAAATGGCTTGTTATTTGCACCTACCTACGCCCTTTCATCCCTTCCTCTAAGACCCCTCTTGCACTGAAACAAAACGCCATAGCCTATAGGATCCTTAACAGAATATGCTTCAATGAAGGTTAACTATCTGCTCCCAAAGTTTGTCGGTCTAATTTATAAACACCTTGTATAACATTACCACGTACTATACGGCCGAAGCTAAAAAGAAAAGTGAATCGGTGCCTAAAAAGTACTTTTTGGACGCTTAAATGGCTTACGCTGCCTAAACTATAACAAATACACCAAATTAATGTACACCGACGCTTCCCGTCCGCCGCACGCGATGCGTTACATTCCATACTCAACGCAAAACATTCTTTCATCTTTTATTTATCGAATGATGTAATTCAATTTTGGGTGTTGATGATATATATGTAGCTGCAACACCAATATGTATCCTCTCATTTTGTCATCATTAGTTTTCTGAATTGCCTCCCACTATGGACCCAAGTATGAATACTAAAATATAAGGTTATAACATATTTACCTAAAAGGTTCGTCTCAACTTTATTAGTTATTTATCTATAGCGCTTTCGGTACTAGTCCCATCATCATCAGGGTTCAAAACTGGTGTTTCACTGAAAATCTGGAAGAGGGGGTTATACGTACTGAGTGCGTTTTCATTTATCAGATAGTAGGTGTTGTTAACTGCCTTCAAAATTTCCATCTCCTCGAGTGCGTTATGATAAACATACTCGAGGAGATGGAAATCTTGAAGGCAGTTAACAACAACGACCATCTGATAAATGAAAACGCACCCAGTACGTGTAACCCCCTCTACCAGATTTTCAGTGAAACACCAATTTTGAACCCTGCTCATGATGGGACTAGTCCCGAAAGCGCTACAGATAAATAACTAATAAAGTTTAGGAGACGGACCTTTTAGATAAATATTTCATAATTTCACATTTTAATTTTGAATAATACCTCAAATAGTAATAAACAATGTAATTATAGACCAAGTTCGGAATTTTAATTATGTGGATGTCATTTAGGCAATGACAGAAATTTAGATAAACACACTAAAATACAACGATTCAATTATCCATGTGGCACAATTAAACGTACTTTATTGAATAAGACTAGAAAAGAAAGCATTTTAAAATTTTACAAAGTATTGGCAGTTCCATCTCTTATCTATGGATGTGAAACCTGGGCATTAACAAAGGCAGATAGTAAACAAATAGAGGCTGCAGAAATGAAGATGTTGTGAGTAATAGCAGGATACCAAAGGACCGATAAAAAGAAAAACGAAAATATAAGAACAGAACTTAATATATTTAATCTCTGTGAAATAATAAAAATACTATCAAAATGCTTATCTTTAGCACGTATTACGAATGAATGAACAGCGCATACCAGAAGAATGTATAATTATAAACCAAAAGGGAGAAGATTGTTGGGAAGACCATTGAAGAGATGGAAGGACCAATTCGACCTATAATGAGATCGGAACAGGCCATTGGGCTTAATCCTTGTTGTTGTTGATGATGATGATGATGATGAATAATGCCTCAACGGAACTTATCACGCATACTATTACTGTTGAATATAAAGACGTAGTTATGCCAAACAAGAAAATAAAACATAATGAAAATAACCTTCAGATAATAATCGTGCACTCCAAGTTGGGGATGGTCCCTCGTTGGCTCTGATTGCAGGCGTAGGATCGTAACAAACAAGCGTAACTACAAGAATCAAGACGTGTAATCGTCTGAGAGAATTTTGGACACGTGCTATTTGTTGATGGTAACGAAATGAGAAAAATGACTAAATAAAATTCAGTAGCCGTTCTCCGAATGAACAGCTGGTAGATTCGGGGCTGACGAGTTATTTTGGTTGGTCGCTTGCTCAAGTAGTTTTGTGGAAGAGCGTCGTGAATACTAATTTGTTTACCTTCTCCATGTTTACGGCTCAAGTAATCCGTCTAAAACGTTACTTCCGACGACGTTATCTATTACGAAATATTAACATAACACTATCCACGCTTTGGCTCCGGGGCTTTTCTCTACTCGAGCGTCCTTAATGCTTTTGTGCGTCTAGACGACAGCAAGCTTCAGTTCACTCATCGCTAGAACCCTTCAATGTTCCTCTCACAACAACAACAAAAACAAAAACAACTACAATAATAATAATAATAATAATAATAATAATAATAATAATAATAATAATATAATAATAATAATAATAATAATAATAATAATCTATCTATCTTCGGGTTTTTACAGCTGCTGCCGTCTTCCCGTGCCAAACCTCCAAAGCCTACGATCTTTGGCATCTTCAATGCATAATAATAATAATAATAATAATAATAATAATAATAATAATAATAATAATAATAATAATAATAATAATAATAAAAATAATAATAATGACTGCAATGGGCAGGACATGTGGCACGTATGGTGAATGAAAGAGGTGCATGGAAGCTTCTTGTAGGAAAACCTGAGGGAAAACGCCCAGTAGGTAGACCAAGAATGAGGTGGGAGAATAACATTAACTATGATTTGAGGGAAGTAGATTATACGGGGAATGATTGGAAAGCATTATCTAAGGATAGGGATGTATGAAGAGCTTTTGTCCGCGCGGCCATGAACCTATGGGTTCTATAGTGTCAGTGAGTGAGTAAGTGAGTAATAATAATAATATATGTATATATATATTTCGGTTTTAACAATGTTGATACATTTTTCCGGCACCAATGATTTCTCTTCAATTTCGCTTTATAATTTTCTTCCATTTGTCTCTATTATAACGCATTTCTTCCTCTATTTCCCAATCCTTCAAAGTTTCTCTAATACCACAAATTTTGCTTCACAATCAATGCAAAGGAAGAAGAAATGTTAGCGTCCATAACTAGATGAAGGTATATATTCTCTTGTTGTGTAAACAGGTCTATGATCTAATTCCACAACGCAGAAGAAGGGGAAGATTAAGAATAATAATAATAATAATAATAATAATAATAATAATAATAATAATAATAATAATAATAATAATAATTCTAACTAGTACATACATAAGGACTTTATTAAACTAAAAGTAAGATACATACAATGTTATTTACAAATATGGATCGCCGTACGTGCTGTTGACAATCCTTTACAATAAGTTGATGTTTAAAACAAAAAATAAAGAAAACACAATAATATTACAATTAGATATCAATACAATTACATTATACATTAACTTAGTTATGTAGAATTATTAAAAATTAATGGTATTGCAATTTATTAACATATTTATTTATTCTAGAATAAGTGTTGTTCTTATTTTCCGCGTTTTGTCCAGAAATCTATTAACTAACTCAACTTGCACTATAGAATCCGTATATTTATGGCCCCTCACATAAGCTCTCCATGCATTCCTATCCTCAGTTAATGCTTTCCAATCATCATCTGTACAATATACTTTCCTCAGATCATGGTTATTGTTATTATTTCACCTCATTCTTGCCTTCTCCTGCCCATCTAATTTCCTGTAAAGCGACTATATCCAAGGGTGATTTATCTAATTCGTGCGTCAATATTTCTAGTGCACCACTTCTATGTAATATTCTAGCATTCAATGTTCCTAGGAACATGTCCCTGTGTTTAAAGTCGTTGCCATGAGTTCTCTGAAGTAGTCCCCGCCCGGAGAAACGAATGGGGGAGTATTTTACCTCCGGAAAAGTTTAGCCCAGTGAAACACATGTTTGCATTTCTTAGGTGAAAGATCGTCACTCTTTCTATCAAGGTATTTTTTCGTCTGGCTTATCGCCTTCTACCGGCTAAACTACGGATTCGGTAGTGCCAGTTAGTTAGCTAGTTTGTAAGGGTTATGAAAATTCGAACGAAAATTTTAAGTATGTTGGAGCGGAAACAGCACTGTACGCGACGCGACACGTCACTGCATCTCTGAGAAGCAGATGACAATAGTGATAGGTAATTAGGTTATAGGACATGCAAGGAGATGTCATGTGCTTGTGGGAACCTTCTTCTTTTCTCCTTTCTTTCCACAATTTCCCGGGAGGAGTTATTAACTTCTAGTGGTCTAGAAAAAGAAGATGTAGTAGAAATGGAAAGAAGCCCCTGTCTACTAACTCGTAGGAACAGATGTCTATGACACTGGTTTTCTATCCACAGCCATTAAGTTCCTTTATAACCCAACATTTCAACACTTAGTTATATTGTTCAGAAATTATATGCCATTCTTTTTGCCTTAGAGCTGTATATAGGCCTATACTTACTTACTCACCGGCACTATCGAACCCGTAGGTTCATGGCCGTGCGGACATAAGTTCTCCATACATCCCTATCGTGAGCTAATGCTTTCAAATCATTCTCTGTATAATATACTTCCCGTCGGCCGTGTGTCCCGAGTCTGAAGATTTTCAGGCTCTTAAAAAATCCTTAAGCCTGAATGAAAAGGCCTCTAAGCAAAATTTACCGAATTTTCCCGTCCTAGTACTACCTTGGTTTTCTAGATGTCAGTATGAGGCGGAACGCTGACCACGGACCACTCAAAATGACATCTATACAAAAACAAATGTAACTAAATTAATATGGTTCAAATTCTTTCCTGTAGGGGGAGAGCGTCTAAATCTCTGTAAAGGGAAAACATGGGCTTACAATACAATACAATCTACTTCTCTCAAATCATAGTATGTTATTCTCCCACCTCATTCTTGGCCTACCAATTGGGCGTTTTCCCTCTGGCTTTCCTACAAGAAGCTTCCATGCACTCTTTCATTCCCCATACGGGAAACATGACCTGCCCATCGCAGTCTACGAGATTTAACTTTTATTATATCTGGCTTCCTATAGAGACCATGTAGTTTATTGTTATGTAGTCTTCTCCATTCACCTGTCTGTTCGTCTCTTTTTGGTCCGAAAAATTACCTAAGTACTTTATTTTCAAATACTCGTAATCTCCTATCCTCCCTTAAAGTTAGAGTCCATGTTTCGCACCCATATAATATCCACAGTAATTCTGCCCGAAGGCAGGTCCTTCGTTGCAATCATAGCATATTCATGCTATGTTTGCAGCTTTACAAGGGAATTGTAGGTGTGGTAGCTTCCCGTTGCTTTCCACACCGGTGAAGGATGATGATGATGATGATGATGATAAGGATGATGGTGGTGATGGCCATATGATTTCGGGGACCGTTTGGGCGTTAAAGTTTTCCTGACATTTGTCTTACAGGTGGGGAAAAACCCCGATAGAAACCTCACCCAGAAAAACTGCCCCGACCGGGGATCGAACCCGGGCCCGCTGCTTGACAAGGTAGCACGCTACCTCGATTCCACAGCGGTGGACCCCATATAATATAACTGGTAGAATAATAGTTTTATATATTTTCAGTTTAACATTTTTTGAAAGGAGTTGGGAGATCAAGAGTCTCTGTAATGCATAATACGAGTAGCACCAGAATTGAGCCTATGTTCAATTTATTTGTGCATCTCATTCCTATTAGTGATTATTGTTCCCAGGTATTTGAGTTCAGCCACTTCCTCAAAATTCCCCTCAGTTGTATATAGGCCAGGTAATAATTTGTAAGATTTGGTCACACTAATAAGTATAGGCTGTCCCATCGGTTACAGTTTCTTCACTATCACCAGAGAGCATTTTACTAATTTGACAAATTCTGTATTATTTTTATTTCATACTCCACTAAGCTTATCAAATGAGATTTTAGCAATACCGTAACTTTGTTTCTGAAGGCCCACAGGTATTCCCCTTCTGCACAGATGCAAATATACTCGTTACGGTTATATCCAAATGATCGCAGAGACTTTATTAATTTAAAAAAGTATATTAATTAAATTACTCACATATGGATCAGAAAGCTGGACAATAAATGAAAGGCTGCAGAAAAGAATCTTGGCGACAGAAATGGATGGATTACGGAGAAGTATGAGAATATCCAGGCTACAACATATTCGAAATACATAGGATCAGACAAGAAATGGATACACAAGAAACTGTTATCGATAGGATAACAAAGAGAGCTCTACAGTGGTATGGACATGTACAACGGATGTCGGAGGACCAGTGGCCTAAACAGGTGTTGGATTGGATGGTACCAGGGAGAAGGAAGAGAGGGATTAGTAGAAGAGCATGGTATGAGGGAATATATGATGCCATGATGAAGAGGGGTATGGAAGATGGACAATGGGAAGATAGGAATCTCTGGAAAGCAGGAATCAAAAGCAAACTGCTGTAAAGTGGAAAGCCTGTATTAAATATTAAGTAAGTATACTAATTAATCATTAACTAATTACTAGTAATTAGCTGAAGGGAAAATTCTAATTTAAAACCACATTTAGGAGTAAAATATGCATTTATGCATTAAAAATCTAAAATAAGAGTTTTCCTCTCGAATATGCATTTCTATGCATTATCAAATACCGCTCAAATTATCTGTGGAGGGACCACTTAACATGTAAATCATTTCCCCATACTTTTTAATGCGAACATGCATTTCACATACAAATCCAGGCTCTAATTACACCGAGCAACAAATAATAAACATTTTTTTTTGTCTCAGAAAGAAACATATGTGATTCCGATAGTATTTTTTTCTCCTGAATTCAAATATGTTATCGGTTTTTCTCCATCACGCAAGGTTTCCGAGAGACAGGATTTTATAATTTCAAACACTTTAATATTTTCTACATTCGTAACTACACAATATTCGAACATTCGGACTCACCTAGAAAGTAAGATATGACAATTTTCTGCTATATTTCTCCTGTGGAGCATCCCTCTTGATGGTCCAACAATAATCGGCCAGCATATTAGTATTCCATTTGCCTTGATATATCTTTTCCATAGCTGAAATCGTTTGGTTTTATTTTACAGTGGACGAATGGAAGAAAAAACGTTTATTAAAAAATAATTATTTAAATCCATTAATTGAAATTGAAATAAAAAAAAGCTGTGGGTGATGGAGAAATTCCGAATACATATTTGAAAACACGATAAAAAACTGCAGTAAGTACAAGTATTGGTACTCATGAGACAAAAATCATGATGACCAGTGTTATTATTTTTATTATTATTATTATTATTATATATTATTATTATTATTATTATTATTATTATTATTATTATATATTTAGTGAAAAGAATATTATAATTATACATTTCACACGGAAGAAAGCAATAAAGCTCAGGTAGATAGTATATGAGGTGATATATTACATGCAGTTTTATATTACGTGATGATAATGTTAGGTTATAAAATGACCTGTTTTAATGTACGCTAAATTGTCCTGAAATCGATATCATAGCGTTCAGCAATTACATTAACTATTTAACTGATGCCACAAATGCTAGTCCATGACCAATCACGTTTCAATGACTGTTGTTTTACAACCAATGTCAGTCGTGTTTCACCTCGCTCTTTATCGATTTCTCTTTATCAGCTGCTGCTTTTGAGATAAAGAAAGCTCCTCTTTTTTAATGTTCTGAACAGGTCAAAGCATTATTTTTCTCCAACAAATACATTTAATATAGCAAATAATGAAAAGATTCCTTGATTTGCTGAGTTGTTTACTAAAAAATAAATGAATAACCCGTAATGTTGATTATGATATAGACCTATAGTTTGATGTGTTTCATTATTTCTCCACTTGGGTGCACTCTTACAATATTGCGATCTTATTTGGCAATAAATAATATGATCAAGCAGCAGTGAATTAACATAACCTCACATTTCTGATTTGTTTTCAGACATCGCCGTTTACATTAAATATATAAATATTTTAAAGTAACTATAGTTAAACAATGATTTGTGAGTGAAAAGCTTAATTTTATTCGTTAAATAGTCCTAACAAATGCCAAATTCTGTAGATTAATTGGAAATCCCTCGTGGCATTACTTATGAAAACTTTCCAGAGACGTATTGTGTGTACAAAAAAATCATAGTTGTGAACAGTTGCCTCTGGATCGATGTTTCATGACTTGATCAACGTCGATAACGTTTTTTTTTAGGATATAAACATCTGAGGGTCAAGACTTCCGAGAGGACATCAGTCCGTTAGTTCCGAGTCTGAAGATTTTCATGATCGTCAAATAATCTTAAGCCTAAATTAGCAAAATTTAATCGACCTTTGCCATCTAATTGTAATCTTGTAAGCCCATGTTTCCCTTAACAGAGATTTAGGCGGTCTTCCCCTACAGGGAAGAATTTGAACCATACTAACCAAACAATAATTCAGAGTATTTTTACATATGGTGCTGAAGTCTGGCAAATTCCTACTAGGGACATGAAAAGAATTTTAAGTACAGAAATGGATGTTTTAAGATGATCAGCTGGAAAATCTAGAATGGATGGAATACGAAATAAAGAAATAAGGGAAATTATGGGTGTACAAGAGGACATTATAGAAAAGAAAAGATTACAGTGGTATGGCCATGTCAAAAGAATGCCAGAACAAAGATTGCCTAAGATTATTATGGAATGAATCACAATGGAAAGGAGGAAGAGAGGAAGACCGAAGAAAAACTTGGATAGAAGGAGTACAAGCAGCTATGAATATCAGAGGATTGCAGGAAGATCAATGGATGGACAGAGATAAATGGCGTTTGGTCTCCGGAAGACGGCGGCAGCTGTCATGATACCGGATGATGATGATGATGACTAATTTAGTTACACTTGTTTTCGTATAGATGTCATTTGAGTGGACCGTGGTCAGCGTTCCGCTTCATACTGACATCTAGAAAACTAAGGTAGTACTAGGACGGGAAAATCGGTAAATTTTGCTTAGAGGCCTTTTCATTGAGGCTTAAGGACCTTTTACCAGCCTGAAAATCTTCAGACTCGGGACACACGGTTTAAAGTCCCTACTTGTTCATTGGATTTTTCCATCCTAAAAAATCCATCGACCCCGGCCAGGTTTGAACCCGCGACCCTCGGGACCAGAGGAAAGAGCATAACCACTAGTCCACCGCGGCCGATTCCCCCTAATTGTGAGAAGTGAAATATTACAGCATATATTTAGGCGCCATGTAAGCTAGCACAATATTTATTATGCAGTTAAACACCACTTAAACGCAACAAAAAATCAAATAATGATACTTTTTGATATTTAGCCCCGGTTTATAATGATCTTTAAGTTATTTTACTCGTAAATAAGGAAAGCAAGTGGGACTATTTCCTGTCATTACCACGCTGGTTACAATAGTTGTTGTCAACACTTTTAAAATTTACAGTTATTCACAGTTTAAAATAATACAGTTATTTTATGAACCAGCGATAACCACAATAATAACCAGCGATAACCACATTATTAACCTGCGATAATCACACAAATAACCAACGATAAACCTACGGCTCTGTCGGTAACACAGCATCTCCGTCGATAATAACTGATTTATATCGGAATTTAACCGCGTAAAAAAAAAGGACTTTCATGATATTCACCTAGGTTAGAGTAATTGAATTAGGTTAGGTTAGCTTTTAGGTTCGTTACATATATAAACCCACGGCTCTGTCGGTAACACAGCATTTCCGTCGATAATAACTGATTTATGTCGGAATTTAACCGTGTGAAAAAAAGAAAGAAAGACTTTCATGAGATTCACCCAGGTTAGAGTAATTGAATTAGGTTAGCTTTTAGGTTCGTTACATATTAAATTTTGTTTAAATACATAAAAAACTTATATCTTCTATGTACATTCAAAACGGCGGACGGTTACAATGTAAAAACATATTTCCACTTGTAAATTTCACATTACATTATCATATTTTCGCGATTGTAATTTTCCAGAGGTAAATGTTACAAATATCACTTATTAATGTGACAATTTAACTCATGCCCCAAATGGAAGTCAATGACCAATCACATTTCAATGAATGATGATTTACAATCAATCACAGTCGTTTTTCACCTTCATTTTATCAATTTAATTTTATCATATTGAAATCAAGTTACTCCTTTTTAACATTCTTAATAGGTCAGAGCATTATTTTGCAAAGGCTGACTCTCTAAGAAATTTATATATTAAGATGTAAGAATCCTGGAATGCAAGTGGCTGCTAGATTGTATATAAAATGCACTGATGTAAACAGATACTGCTTGCGGGATATAATAGAAAAACATTTATAGCAATTGATTATACCACAAAAAAGCAAAGAAACCACTGTTTGCACTTTCTTAAATGTAGCCTTATTTCCCAGATATTTACGTTCCAGAAAGTTATGATTAACATATTTACATCATAGGACATCAGAAATTAATTAATAACCTATAATGTTGGTTATAAACAGTTTGATATGTTTATTTTTTTGTCCGCTAGGGTGCATTCTTACAATACTGTGGTCCTTTGGCAATAAATAATATGATCGTGTTGCAGTGATGAACTAATAAAACATAATAAACATGTATCATTTGTTTTCAAATATCGCCGTTTACATTAAATATATAAATATTTTAAAAGAACTATATTTAAATAATGATTTGTGTGTATACAGCGTAATTTTATTCGTGAAATAATCCTAACAAATGTCACTCTTGATTTTGAAAATTCTCTAGATAAATTCACTCGTCACTTCGTGAGACGTGACTTTATCGATAATTTGGAAATCACTCGTGGCATTGTTTTTTGATAAATTGGATTAAATATGACTTTAAGTTGCTAAATTTAACATGTGACGCATTGTAGTATCTTTTGAATTTTGTGGACGTTGGCTAAATTAGATTCTCGCATTTTATGGTGGGAAAAGGCCCGCTACTTGAAAGACCCGAGTAGTAAGCGGAGGCTTCATAATTCGTGGACTTAAATTTGTTCATCTGAATGTATATCTTTTCCCAAATTGTTAATTTCAACGCTTCTCTAAATGTTTCAAAAGTTTAGTTTCTTTTTCAATGTTGTGATTACCAGCTGCAATTGTAGCTCATGGTCTGTTAGACAGTCACACAACTGGAAAATAAACTAAACTTTTGAAACATTTAGAGAAACCTTTGGAATTAACAGTATGGGAAAACATATACATTCTATATACATTCGGAAGAACAATTACATATCTATAAATTTTGAAGTTCCTGGCGAGCAAATTTTAATTTCAGAATTCATAAAATCGGTACCAGGTGACAGTTTTGGAAAATGATGGTAAAGGTAGAATTTGAACAATCGGAGTTTTGACTGAGAATAGTAACCATGGTTCCGGAATCCAGCACTATGAAAATGACGGAGTTTTATGAGGTGAGATGTGAAAAGATATCTGTGGTCTATTATATATTTTATAAATTAGTTCATAGTGTTACTTCCTGTCGTATTTTTTTATTAAATTGTACAATGAACATATACAAAAAAAAAACAGAACAGAGTAAAATCAAATGCAACTTGATATACTGTTCAGTTACTGTACACTCCCACTGCATCTGCAAGCTGTGATCTCACCAAATGTTGGACCCCAGAATGAACTATCGTTGTCTCCGTCTGCACTTTGCACTATTGTATCCTTTCAGTGCCTGATGTTTGGGTGCCTCCTTAGGTCACCATCATCATCATCAGCAGCAGCAGCAATATAGCCCAATTAAAGCCTTGGCTTCCCTCAGACACCTCTTTTAGTTCTCTAGAAACCAGCCACCTTTTCTCGATTCTCAGCTTCTTCAGATCCTCCAAAATTTCATCCATCTAAAGCAGCCTCGTTTATCCTGCACCCCCTTTTCCTTCAAATTTACATTTCATCATTTTTTTGGGTATCTCATGTTCGTTCATTCTTTGTACGTGCCCTACCGATCGCAGTCTTGAAACTTTAATTGATGTAACGACATCAGGAGTCTTATACAATTGATAGATCTCGGAATTATATCTTATACACCATTCTCCCTTGTTGCATATTGAGCCATACATTTTTCTTAGTATGTTCTTTTCAAATTAACTCAGGCTTGGTCAAGTTCCATGTTTCACTGCCTTATGTTAATATTGTTTTACCAGAGTTTTATGTAGATTACGTTTTGTTCCTCATCGAATAAGCCTTGACTTGAAGTATCTCAATAATCCAAAGTATGCTTTATTGGCATTTTGAATTGTCATTCCTATTTTCATTGATGTAGTTTATCATTAATTAGGTATCTGTACTACTATCATGGATTTATTAACCTGTTTTTTAATCTTAAATTGTATGAGTTCACAAAGAAACGAAATCGCACTAAGAATGTACCCAAATAACAGTAACATGAACGCAGGTGTCAGATGGTTTAAAGTGAAAACCACATATTCACTATTTTCTTCAGTTCTCTTTGCTTTCAGATTAATTTCGTGATTCATTATAGACCAATAATTTACAACCAATCCTCCCTGTAAGTAACGTATAATATGTTTGTTCAGTATGTCCAATAAAGGACTACCTTTGCGTACACTTAATCCGATTGAAATGCTTAGCATTGATTGTTCCAAGAAACATACAACTGTGTTCTGATCGCTAATCCCTGACGCTCTAGCTAGATATGGTGGGAAGTTTGATAAAACAATTGAAAACATATTCCTCTTAAACATGACACCAAAAATGCATTCTTTAATGTCACTACAAGGGGATCGATCAAAATCTTGCAAATCTTTTAAGTCGATTACAGAATCAGTTACTATCAGTTCATAAAAACCAAACTTTAACCCGGCTCGCATGACGTCATCTAATGATTCTAATCTTGCTTCATATCCCGGTTCAACCAAGTAAGTTGTGAAGTATGCTTGAAACACTGTGCTGATTGCAAAACAATACGACACATATATAATAAACAAAGACCTTGCTCCCATAGACAGAGGTATCTGCGGCACTGAAATTCCCAGTAGCACTGCCCATGCTGCACTAAAACATTGTGCCAACAGATTGAATCCAGTAAAGTCATTTCTGCGAGAAGGATATTTGGATAAACTCCAAAATAAAAAACTCACAACTATGAAAACAATCCCCATACTTATCCATGTGGATAAACTGAACAAAGTTAAAACCTTATGAGTTTTCGTCAAAGGTTTTGGACACGGAACTATGAACTTCATTGTGTCTACGAATATTGGAAATGACAAATCTGTCATGGAGTCAAGGGGATTCGCAATTGGAAAACACCCACCAATAATATCTGTTTCTGCGTTTGTGACCATTGAAAATAATTCTAAAAATGAATTTATATCTAATTCAATAATTGGTTCTAGGTAGTAAAGCGTGAAGTTCATTTCTCTTGCAAACACATTGATTGGATCCATACCAAGTCCTTCCACAACTGATTTGTTCTCTCCTTCTTTAGTGAGGTAATATCCTTTTTTGGTACAAGGCTCTGGTCCAAAAGATCCAATCTTTAGAACACATCCCATGAAATCTTTGGGTAACTTATTTGGAAAGAAATTGGTATCTTTAAATCTGTCCTTACTTGTATTATACACAGTCCATTCCCCAATTAATAAAGTAATGTCTTCATTACAGGCGCCATTTAAATATGGGAACAGTGTGTAAGCGTATATTGTATCGCCAGTGAATATAAACAACACAGCATTGATGATATTGCTGATATTCTTTAAAATAGTCAGAACTGTGTTAGCGAATTCTGCAGGAGATTCCTCAAGTTTACCACACGCTAAAACTAAGAAATTCGACCGTGGATTCCAGTGTTGTTTGCCTTTAAGTTTTTCCACGTTTTTAGTAAAATTTGATTCGAAGTCATCGATCTGTGGATTTGTGAACAAAACATAACCTTTGTATGGAAAATCTAAGGTATATTCTTCGTATTCAGGATGCTGAACTAATATTGGCCATAAATAATTCTCACTCACAACTTCAAAAGATATATCCTGTATCCATTGTATTGTTTGTGGTGATTGTACTGTATTTACAGATGTAACGCGATCTTGTTCGACATCATTTGACAGTAAAAACACAACAGAACCATCAGGCGTGAAATTTGTAAGAAATGCATGTTTTATTAAATGATCGAACTAAATTTTCGGCGTTGATCTCAGCGAATGTTTCTGTAACTGCAGAGTTTATCATTAATACAGTTAATACAATTGGTTTGATTACACTTGTCATGTATTTTAACTGAGCCATATTTTCAATATCACATTTGTTCAATATATTTACGTTTTGACATTAGATAATAACTTTGATTACTTTCGCATTGTAACTAAAACAGTATTATTTACTTATTCTTTCTGATGTTGACACTTTAGTTTATGTGGGACGTTTCTACATCGTTGGTCACTTTTTCTTATTGAGTTCAGTATTTTACTTTATTCACGAAATTATAAGTAATTATCTTAAAAAAACAAACTAATTCAGCTGAGATGGAGGATACAGAAGAGGCCAGAAACACCCGAACTTCTGAGACTGTAGAACCCGTACAATGCCCAATAGTCTGATGTAACATTATGGATAGCCGTTAAAGACTTTTAGATTAAGAAACAAGTTTGAATTAGCTAACTTGATTTTCTCTGGTTTGTATCTCACACTCAACTGCAGGATAGAAAGTGTCACATACTCCAATATAATAATTGCATGACTAAGTGGCATTAAATAATTGCATTCATGTGATATTTACCTTTGAATATTTAATGATGATATCATATCTATTCATATATTTCTAGTTCATTCGGTCCAACGTTGTGGTCTCGAGGTAGCGTGCTACCTTGTCACGCAGCAGGCTTGGATTAGATACCCAATCCGGACGTGTTTCCTCGGCGAGTTATTTCGGGGTTCTTCCTCACTGGTAATAATAATAATAATAATAATAATAATAATAATAATAATAATAATAATAATAATAATAACAATAATAATAATAATAATAATAATTATAATAATAACAATAATAATAATACTAATAATAATAATAATAATAATAATAATAATCTTGTATCTTGTAAGCCCGACGTTTCCCTTAACAGAGATTTAGGCGGTTCCCCCCCTACAGGGAAGAATTTGAACCATACTAATTTAGTTACGCTTGTTTTCGTATAGATGTCATTGGAGTGGCCCGTGGTCAGGGTTCCGCCTCATACTGACATCTAAAAAGCCAACATATTACTAGGACGGAAAAATTCGTTAAATTTAAGTGTAGTATTGGTTTCCTGATACTTGCTGATTAAGATCGTCATGTGAAATTGTGTGTTCAGGGGGAAATTTTTAGGAGTTAGGAAGTGTTTTGGATTTTCGGAGGATTGGGAGAAAACCGAGCAGAAACCTCTAATTTACTTTGTGTTTTTCGTAATTTAGGAATATATATCTTCTTGTTCGCCCATGTTTCCCTTAACAGAGATTTAGGCGCTCTCCCCCTACAGGGAAGTATTTGAACCATACTAATTTAGTTACACTTGTTTTCGTATAGATGTCATTTGAGTAGTCCGTGGTCAGCGTTCCGCCTCTTACTGACATCTGGGAAACCAATGTAGTACTAGGACGGGAAAATTCGGTAAATGTTGCTTAGAGGCCTTTTCATTCAGGCTTAAGAATCTTTTACGAGGCTGAAGAACTTCAGACTCGGGACCCACGGCTTAAAGTCCCTCCCGGAGGACTTGCTCCTTGGATTTTTCCATCCTATAAAATCCATCGACTCCGGCCGGGATTGAACCCGCGACCCTCGGGACCAGAGGCAAGGAGCATAACCACTTGTCCACCGCGGCCGATGTAATAATAATAATAATAATAATAATAATAATAATAATAATAATAATAATAATAATAATAATAATGAAGGTAAAGTGATCCCACTACAGGCCTCAGGAGGCTCTTGGGGTAGTAGGAGGTTAAGGTTCCCACTTTTTCTGGACAATCAGCATAAAACATATAGGGCCTATAACTAACTCACTGACATTATCGAAGTCGTAGGTTCATACCCGAATGCACATGAATTTCTCCATAGATCCGTATCCTGAGCTAATATTTTCCAATCATCCGCTGTATAATCTACTTACATCAAATCATGGTTAATATTATTCTCCCTCTTCATTCTTGGTCTACCAGCTGGCCGTTTTCCTCTGATTTTCCTACAAGAAACTTCCATACCCCTCTTTTATTTTTTATTTGTTACACTTGTCTTGCCCATCGCTGTCTACTAGACTTAACTTATGTTATTATATATATATATATATATATATATATATTAAAAAAAGTTCGTGCAGCTCACTGTTATGTAGTATTCTCCATTCGCATGTCTGTTAATCTAAAAATATATAAGAACTAGTCACTTACGTATGAAATCACAGATAATCTCACAAGCTCGGCTTCATGTTCGGCATTCAATTAATTCATAATTATTTTTGGCGATTTTCTGCAACACCCATTTTCCTATCGAGAAGCCTTGGAATAAAAATCTTTTATTTTTCATTTCTCGTTTTGTAGAAATTAAGGTGTCATATATATTTATATTGTTAGTCAGACCAGCCTCAAGAGCTAATGGTCAGTGTTTCTAAATACTGTTCATGAGATCCCGGGTTCGTTTTCCGGTCAGACCATAGGATTTTTTTCCTTAAAGCGTATTATTTCTGTGGTTGTCGAATGTCTGGAATATATGTTAAGTTTATGTTAAAGTCTCTCCTGGCACTTCATTATCATTTATCAGTCATCATATCATCGGGGTAACGGAATTCTGTCTTCCAGGTGTCCTAACCTAAGAAATGGGTTACAATTCTGTCAAAACCAGAGGAGAAAGTCAGAAATGTGATGAAAGATCAACCTTGCGGCATTGGACAAAAAAAAAATTTAGTAAACTTTTCTTCAAAATCAATTTGCAATTAATATGAACAAATTCAAATATATTGAACATTTAAATTCGATTCTTTGAATTATGCTGTCATTTGACAACTGTAACAAATGACGCTGACTCTGAAACGAATTGTCGCATTTGCATGTTCAGATTTCATTAGATTTTTTTTGTTTATATTTTTGTTCCAAGTAATATCTGTGAATAATTAATGACAATAGTAAAGTTTTCCGCTAGTTGTGTGCTTTGTATGTGTTATCAAGAGATCATATTACATGAAGAAGAAAATAAATTGGCTTTATTATATTTAGAGCCTATATAGTCCACCGCTGTGGTCTCGAGGTAGCGTGCTGCCTTGTCACGCAGCGTTTTTCAGGGGTTTTCCTCATCTGTAAGACAAATGTTAGAAAGCACAGGGCCCAACGGTCCCCAAAAATCGTCCGGCCATCATAATCATCATCATCCTTATCATTATCATCCTTCACAGTGTGGAAAGCAACCGCAAGCTACCTTACTTACTTACTTACTTACTTACTTACTTACTTACTTACTGTAATTGTAATGTTAATGTTTTTTTAGTGTATAATGCTATTGTGTTATTACTTAATTGTAATATTACTGTTTTTTCTTTATGTAATTGTAATGTTAATGTTTTTAGTGTATAATGCTATTGTGTTATTATTTAATTGTAATATTATTATTGTGTTTTCTTTATGTAATTGTAATGTTATTGCTGTTTTTGTTGTTTATTTTTCTTTACACTAGTACCAATTACTTTATTGTAATGGACTGTCAACAGCACGTACGGCTTACTGCCCGTGCGACCCATATTTGTAAATAATATTGTAAATATCTTACTTTTTGTCTAATAAAGTCCTACTACTACTCCTACTACTTACTTACTCACTGGCACTATCGAACCCGTAGGTTCATGGCCGCACGGACATAAGCTCTCCATACATACTTATCCTGAGCTAATTCTTTCCAATCATTCCCTGTATAATCTACTTCCCTCAAATCATAGTTGTTATTCTCCCACTTCATTCTTCGTCTACCAACTGGGCGTTTTCCCTCTGGCTTTCCTACAAGAAGCTTCCATGCAAGTCTCCCATTCCCCATACGTGCAACATGTCCTGCCCATCGCAGTCTACGAGACTTAACTGTACTTATTATATCTGGCTTCCTATAAAAACCTTGTAGTTCATTGTTATGGACCGATTTTGACGATTTTTTTTTGTGTTTGATTGGGTGCCCTGATGGTTTAGATTAACAATTGCACCCTCTAAAACCATTAAGTATAGAGGAGTTCACCAGAAGTGAACATTGAAAAATTGCTCTAACGGTTACATTTTTCTATGTTTCACAACGAAACTCAGTATATCCTATTAAAATGAACTGTGGTTGGTATTATTAAAACATGAGCGAAATCCTACAATAAAAGTGGAGGTTTTCCTGAATTCCGAAACTAAAAACTGACTAGCAACCGCCATGTTTTGTTCGTCTCAGCGTATGCCATACAATTTAGTTAACCTTTAATATTTCATGTACTTAGGCGTAGCAACGCACGCCGCTTATTAGCTAGTTTATATATATATATATATATATATATAATCAGTCTTCGTATATTTGTGCCTTATAGACTTCTAACCCGCTTAACCGATCTACATTAATTTTTTTACATACATGTTTTCTGGTAAGCCAAGTATTTAGCCGCTATATATTGCACTATTTAACTATTAGATGTAGGAGTTCACCTGAATCGAAAATTAAGAAGTTGCTCTAGCGGTCACAATTTTCAATGTTTCACAACGAAACTCAGTATATGCTATTAAAATAAACCGATATAGTTGTAATTGAAAACTCAGCGAAATCCGACCCTTAGAAATGGTAGTTCACCTGAAATCCGAAAATAAGAATTGACTAGCAGCCGTCATATAGTTACGTCGCTGTGTATGACATAGCCTATAATTTAATTAACCTATAAATTGGCAGTGTATCATGTAAACTCGTATACCACCACAGCCTCCTTCTCATTTATTGTTGTAGAAAAATAACATAGGCTCTTCTTTAAAATACTTCTTACAATTTTTCCGTACCATATTGTCATTCTGTCTGATTCCAAAGCTGCCCTTTATAAAAAAAGACTGTTATTACTCTGAAACCATCTCACTGCGGAATTAATGGAAATGAAGTAGCTGATGTAATGATAAAATAAGGGGAAATGTGTTTACAGCAACCTAAATCGAACAGATCTTACTCTCAGCAAACATTTATAACAAAGAAATGGCAAAAAAATACATTCTCACCAATCTTTAGATCCGAATACAAGAAAAACAATGGAAAAACACTATCGATACTACACCAGAGACATCTCGAAAGGAAGATGTAGCATAATTTTGACTAAATGCAGGACATGATTGTCTTGCAGCTCATCTTCATCCAATTGGAATTTACAGTCATTATTGCCCTCTGTGCTCCACAAACACTAACATGGACAGGAACAACCTATAGTCCACAGATGAAGTTAATGAAAGCACGGGGTGAGGGGGCACGGGGAATTGCAAGCGATGCAATGGCTTACTACTTGAGAATATAGGAACAGTCATTATGCCACCCACATCTGTAGTTTATTTCAAGCGTATTCAATTGTATGTTTTATATTTTTGTGTTTTACGATAATTAAATTTGCTCTTCTTTATCAGTTTAGTTACTTTATATTTTAATGTTTCGTAGTTCACTGTGAGGTAAGGGTGATGATTAAAATGTTGAGGAGTGGATGATTTCAAATGGCTAGGAACATTAATTACAAATACGAATGAGATACACAAATAAATTACCCACAGGTTCAAATATGGAATTGCATGCCATTATGCGTTACTGGGACTCATTGTGCCAACTGTTCTAAAAACATTAAACTGAAAAATATAAAAAAATATTATTCTCGAAGTTATATTATATGGATGTGGAAATGGACTAGAGAATTTGAGAAAACGTTCTGAGGGAAATTTTTTGACCAACGGGAGGACATATACTTCAGGCACTTCACTCCACTACGCTGAAGGATACAACGCCGCTAACTAGCGCCATATGATGAAATCACATAACGATAGACACTCAGGTATTAGCCGCCAGGGAGCTACAACTGGTTCCAAACGCGGCACACTGGGCAGCGCTACGCGCTGCCAACACATACATACATATACTGGGAAGCAAGAGCCAAACTTACTCTTTTGCTATGATGTTTTATTGTTTGAATTTAATATCAGTTATTTGATTACTTATTATGTCAAGTATCGGCCGCGGTGGACTAGTGATTATGCTCCTTGCCTCTGGCCCCGAGGTTCGCGGGAGGGACTTTAAGCCGTGGGTCCCGAATCTGAAGATTTTCGGGCTCATAAAAGATCCTTAAGCCTGAATGAAAAGGCCTCTAAGCAAAATTTACCGAAATTTCCCGTCCTAGTACTACCTTTGTTTCCTTCATGTCAGTATGAGGCGGAACGCTGGCCACGGACCACTCAAATGACATATATACGAAAACAAGTGTAACTAAATTAGTATGGTTCAAATTCTCTGTTAAGGGAAATCATGGGTTTACAAGACATGATTATGTCAAGTCCCCTGTATAAATAAATAAATAATTTTTCGTAATACATCCATATGATATTGTTACTCCACGTACTTTTTCCCGTCGTTACTAACATTTTGCACTATTTTAAACGTTTTGCAACGATACTTAGACTTTTTTTTACAATTATTAAATATTTATATACATACGCAATTTGTGGCGTTGATCTGAAATATTTTTTTTTCAATGTTGTACAAAATCATAGTACGTTTGCGCGAAAGCTTAAAGAAACTTCGGTAGGTGGCGGAGACCTGTGAAATCGGAATTAACAATATTCACAATTAATTCGAAAATTTATTTTAAGAAATGGATGTTCACTCCAATAGGTCAAATTACTTCACATCAGATAAGTTTATAGTTAATAAAATAATATGCATGCATTTTATTTCGTTAGTTTATAAAGGGGTAAGTTGGTGTACACCCATTTCTTATAAACATGTTCGGGAATTTATTACGTAGGTTGGTATGTTGATTTTTACACATGTCGGTCATCTAGCGAAAGTTTCTGTAAGCGTTCGCGCATGCGTAACCAGATTCTGAAATTGATGGAAATAATCTAATAATGTGCCATAATATATATTTATTAACACACAAGACATATTAATACATTTGAAAGCGGTATCCGAATGGGCGGTAGCTGATGCAAGGGCTCAGTTAAATACAACAATTGTGTATAGTGAGCATAAGTTTGACTGAGTTATGCAAAAATGAGTTAATCCAGCAAGCAGTAGTTTTGAATAAATTTAGTTCAAGTTTAGCTCCTCTAAAATCAGAAACACAAGGATACAAATTTTCAGATGTACTCTCTCAAAGCACGGAATGAACACAATTTAGCTAATAGATTTTCAATGTAATTGTAAACATTTCACAAGAGAAGGAGCATAATATTAGGATTAATTGGTTTTTGCACATCATTAAAGAAACTTGTTAAACAACTACCGCTCATTTTATTATACAGGCTGTCTCTAAAGTCACTATTAATTTCAATGTAGGAAGGCAATGATTAAAAAAAATCAATGTTATTCTGAAGGTTTACATATACTCCCATGACCGCCATCTTGTTGAAAACACATACTTCTTCTTTCAGCTGTGAAACGTAATGTATACCTTAACATTTAAATCGTAAAAAAAAATCTTCTGCTTCTGTGATACGATTCCGTAAATCAAGCAGACGTGACATGGACGTTATCGTAGAGTGAAATGTAGAATTTGCCACACTGTGTTGCGAGGGACATTCAACTCCCTTTGAGGCGTCGAGCTGATGCGTTCGGACTATCACTGACAATTATGAACCTGCTGCAATATTTCTGTTGATACGCGTGATCATCCATGTCATGTCTCATCACTAAGGCTAGGATTTGTATGTAATTACATATTCTTTCCCTTTGCTTATACACGAGTAAAATTGTTAAATGTACACGAATTAGAAACTTACTTTCCATATATCTATCATTACATATTTGATCATAATTACATATTTTTTACACATTTAAAGATTTTTATGTACATTTACATATTATGGTACTTAATTAAAAAAATTCATAAGCGGAAAGTAATTTAAAACTATTTCTGACAATATTTGTTTACATTAAAAAACTCAGATACCTGATTGTACATTGATACTGTTTTTTTTTTCCAATCTACACAAAAGCTGATTAGAAACGGTTAAAAAAGAATTCCATTTACTAAACACGATTAACATAGAAACACTTTGAGATTTGAATTCAGGATTCCATATAGCAAAGTCTCTTTTAAAATCTGAACAATCTACTGTGTTCATGAATGAAAGAGTAAAAATATATAGGGGACATGCCATGGTATAGTTGATTAAGGCAATATCATTCAATCTTGGAAAATCGAGGATCGAGACCCAATGGGGGTCAGGATTTTTAAACTGCTCAATCTTCTGGCGACATCATGATCCTGAGGTTGATTCAGCCTATAAAAATAATACTATACTATATTGTGGGGGGCATCACACAAGGCTGAAATCTCCTGCCGATTGTCTAGAAAGTTAGCAGCCTTAACCTCCCAATATCCCTAAGACTTGTAGTGGGATAACTTTATAATAATACCCTTATTACCATTTTGTCAAGTATTTAGCTGTCCATTGCTTTGACTACGATGTATCTTAAAGTTAACGTTTGATATAAATTTATATGGAATTAAATTTTAATATATTTAATGTTACATATTTTAAGACATTTTTATGTATTCTTGCATATTTTACATAATATTATTACATAAATATGTACATATTTTGCATGCTAATATTTTATAAAATCCTAGCGTTAAAATATATAAAACTATTATTCTACCAGTTATATTATATGGATGCGAAACATGGACTCTTACTTTAAGGGAGCAAAGGAGATTACGAGTATTTGAGAATAAAGTTCTTAGGAAAATTTTTGGATCAAAGAGAGATGAACAGACAGGTGAATGGAGAAGACTACATAACAATGAACTACATGGTCTTTATAGGAAGCCAGATATAATAAGAACAGTTAAGTCTCGTAGACTGCGATGGGCAGGACATGTTGCGCGTATGGGGAATGAAAGACGTGCATGGAAGCTTCTTGTAGGAAAGCCAGAGCGAAAACGCCCAGTTGGTAGACCAAGAATGAGGTGGGAGAACAACATTAACTATGATTTGAGGGAAGTAGATTATACAGGGAATGATTGGAAAGCATTAGCTCAGGATAGGGATGTATGGAGAGCTTATGTCCGCGCGGCCATGAACCTTCGGGTTCGATAGTGTCAGTGAGTTAGTTAGTTAGTTAGTCTAGCGTTAATCATTACACACACTGCCTTTACACTTGCATTTGTTTACAAACAGGCGAGTGTGTGCCTTTGTTGGGGCTGATTTACGGAATTTATGTGTGAATACAACTCTGGTGTCTTCACATGACAACTCGAATATCCGTGCAGAAACAATTGTAACCCTTTTTCCGTGCTAAACATATTGCACTAAGCTGAGTAGCCTATACAAAGAAAAAAAAGTGTTTTCGTGGAAATGGATAATGACTCTAGAGACACTCTGTAATAATGATGTGATATAAAATTTAAATATAATACACTAAACGGACATGTAATTAAATACGTGACAATAATATCAGTGACACATCTAGTAATAATGATGGGCACAAATGTAGAAGTTAAAGATAAATATTCACAAAGAAAATATAAATGTTTACATCAGGCCTGTTATAAGTAAGTGTTCACTAGTTCGGATAGGCTGACACGGTAAGACCTGCTACCTACTTGTCTCTTGTGTGCTTTCATTGTAAGTGCACCTGTATGCGGATAGGAGGAAATATATCTTTCACATCTAGTGAGAAACCTATTAACAGATCTGGTTTAAAGTTTTTTTCTAGTCTAAACATTTAATGAAGTATGGAAACTCCTAACTATAACACGAAAATTTACTACACTTTATTTTTTTTCATCTTTGAAATCACTCAGCACATGTATTGTTTTTTAAATCTTCATTTTTATCATGATAACCAATGATTAAAAACTTCTAAAATCACAAGGAAAGTGGTCACACAGTGAGGATAATGTACAACTGATAGAAAACATTGAGATTGAAATCATTTCAACAAATCAGATTGTTAATTACACTGGTCAACATGATTTTTGTCTCATGAGTACCAATAGTTGTACTTAATGCAGTTTTTTATCGTGTTTTCAAATATGTATTCGGAATTTCTCCATCACCCACAGTTTTTTTTATTTCACTTTCAATTAATGGATTTAAATAATTATTTTTTAATAAATTTTTTTCGTCCATTTGTCCATTGTAAAATAAAACAGGGGATACTTTCGTCAAGATATTTCAGCAATGGAAAAGAGATATCAACGCAAATGGAATCGTAATATGCTGGCCGATTATTGTTGGACCTTCAAGAGGGATGCTCCACAGGCGAAATATAGCAGAAAATCGTAATTGGGTACTTTCTAGATGAGTCCGAATGTTCGAATATTGTGCAGTTACGAATGTAGAAAATATAAAAGTGTTTGAAATTATAAATGTCTGTCTCTCGGAAACCTTGGGCGATGGAGAAAACTCGATATTATATTTGAAGTCAGGAGACAAAATACTATCAGAATCACATATGTTTATTTCTGAGACAAAAAAAGTTTATTTTTTCTTGCTCAGTGTTTTTGAATTGTTAGAATAACATACTCTTCAGGAATTGGAACTTTTGTCAGATTTGTATACAGTGTTATTGTACACTTTATCTCAAAATTTAAAATAGCAGTATCTTCTTCGCTCATATACAATGTCGAAATTGTATCGTCATCACAGTAGTGAGTTCACGAATTTAGGCCATTTATTGACCTATTACGGCCTCAATAGAAAAACCAACCAGAAGTATTTTGAGTGGACGTGCTTGTCTTCATCGTACAGGTTGTTACATTAGGTATCCTGTAATCTTCCATCCGATGGACAAGTTGCATCCTTCGTGATTTATAGTGAGGACATTTCTCCGATTGAGGGTCTTTCCACTTTTCAGCGGTTGCCCTTTTACCAGCCAGCTGCTGGCCCTTCACATCCACATGTGTCAATCACAGAGGTAGATGATCAACAGCCAGTGTAGGGGTGACATGTGGTTAGCATGTCGAGTCCCCCAGCCGTTATAGCTAGTTCCTCAACCTGGAGCCGCTACTTATTGTAGCTACCCAATTGCCTCACGATGCTGGGTGGGCACCGGTCCCATACTGGCCGAAATACCATGAGAAAATTTCTTCCCCCATGGAGACTCGAACCAGCGCAAGTCCCGTAGCTCTGCGCCAAGGCTTCCTACCTTAACCGCTCGGCTACGGCGCGGGACAGGACATTTCTGTGTTCTAAATATTCCAAGTGGAATTGAGCTGTGGGTCGTCATAATATGATTCATCAGGTTTCCTTTAAATTAAGCCATGCAAAGTAGAATTGAGCCTCAATGTATGTAGATGACAAATTCCAATATTTTTCTTGTCTTCTTCCAAGGATTATTTGAACTGTGTATATGATAAACTGTTAAATCTTAAGAAAATATTTTTTAAGAATATTTTTACTTTTAAGTTGACGATTTCAATAACTAGTAAAATCGAACTTAGGAAGTAACCGAAAAAAGTAGCATAAACACAGGGGATAGATGTGTCATCCTGAAAACCACATATTCACTATCTTCATCAGTTATGTTAGCTTTCAAGTTAATTTTGTGTTTTGATTTTAGACCAATAAGCCCCAAAAATTCCTCCTTCTACGCAGTGCCTAATATGAACATTTAAGATGCCCCAGTTGCACGGGAACTGTCATTGGTACTGTTAGTAGATAGTGGTCCAACGCGCACACAACATTACTGTGGTCATGAAATCCTGCCACACTAGCTATGTACGAAATATAATATTTAATTGCATAAGTACATATTTCGCCTTTAAACATCGCGTCATGAACACATCCAAAAATATCGTAATAAATAATTTATTTAAAAATGGCTATTTCTTCAAACTCCACCTGCTTCTCTCATTAAGTTCATAATTTCATAACTTCCAAGTTTCAAACCAGCTAGCTGAACATCATATAGAGTTCATAATGGTGCGTCATATCCGGGTTCGACCAAGTAAGTTGTGAAGTATGCTTGAAACACTGTGCTCATTGCAAAACAATACCACACATATATAATAAACAGAGTCCTTGTCCCTAGGGACTGAGGCATTTGTGGAACTGAAACTCCCAATAGTACTACCCATGCTCCACTAAAAGATTGTGCCAGCAGATTGAACGCATTAAATTTAATAGTGCGAGATTGATACTATGACATAGTGCAGAATAATATGCTTACAAATACGAAAACAGCTATCATACATATTCATGTAGATATATTAAACAACGCCGTGATCTTCTCCATTTTCTTTGTAGGTTTCGGACATGGAACCACGTATTTGAGAGTTTGAATGGATACTGGAACTAAACTATCTACACACAAATTTAAAGGACACATACCCGGAATAAAGCCTGCATGAATATCTGCTTCCCCCATTGCCACCTGTGCTACGGCAGTTATAACACCATGTTGTTTTACCTTCGTTGGTTCTAGCAGGTTGGCAGTGAACTTTTTTTCTCTTACAAACAGGTTCATTAGTTCCATATCTATACCTCCCAAAACAAACTTATTTTCTCCATCTTCATTCGTGTGACCCTCTTTTATCACACAGGGTTCTGGTCCCAGGCCTCCTAAATTTAAAACACACCCGATGAAATGTTTGGGTACCTTATTTGGAAAGAAATCAATCGCTTTAAAGCTGCCTTCACTTGTGTTATATACACTCCATTTTCCAAGTAACGTACTAATATTTTCATCACAGGAGCCATTCGAATATGGAAACAGTGAGTTGGCGTATATTACGGTGATGTTTTCAATTGAAGTCACATTTGTCTCATTTTCATTGATATTCGAATTGGTTTCATCAGTATCACCAGTGAATAGAAACAAAATAGCGTTGATGATATTGCCCGTGTACTTTAAAACAGTCAGGACTGTGTCAGCTAATTCTGCAGGAGACTCCTCAAATTTACCACATGCGAAAACTATGACTTTTGACCGTGGTTTTCAGCACGGCGTTCCTTTTTATTTCCCCACGTTCTCCGTAAAATTTGATTTGAACTCGTAAACCT
The DNA here is from genome assembly GCA_030220185.1 of Diploptera punctata. Lineage (NCBI taxonomy): Eukaryota > Metazoa > Arthropoda > Insecta > Blattodea > Blaberidae > Diploptera > Diploptera punctata. The sequence continues at coordinate 1,029,553 of JASPKZ010008345.1, forward strand.
GTTGACTTGTAAATATAATGCAGCCTCTGGGAAGGAAAATCAATGGAATATTCAAAGTTTTTGGGATGCTCAACTAATGTTGGCCACAAATAATTCTCATTCGCAATTTCAAATGATATATCCTGTATCCGATGTATTGTTTGCGGCAATTACGCGGCACTTACAGATGCATTGCGGTTTTCTTGAACATTATTTGACAGTAAGAACACAATTGGGCCTTCGTTTGAAAAAACAAATAACTAAAATATATTTAACTAAATTTTGAAGCAAATCTTCTGTGCCTTTATCAGAAAATATTCCATTAGTTGAAGAACTTGTTATCAAAATTGTCCTCAAAATGTGTTTGAATATATTTGCCATGTTTTAAGACGATTTATTTTTGTAATATTATAAGTTCGGCATTTTTTTAAAATATTTGTTTTGCAATATACCTCCTTCAGATATTGAATCGAATTGGCAAAGCAAGTTAACTGCATGTAATTAGAGCGTACAGTTGCTTGACTAATTTAGCTCTTCTCTTTAGTATGTTTTCTCCATATTTTAACTTTTTCTTTAATTCACTATTTGTTATAAATGTGGTAAGAAGATCAATGTCTCGTAAAGAAAATGCTTGTCATAGAATAAATGTATATCTATTCACCATTACTGATTGGATGCTTGTCAGATGTGTATCTCTCCAATGCCTTCAAACGACAATGCTGTGGTTATATCATCAATTTTATGTTTGCGTGTCGAAATGTCGTTCCGTATGAGTATTTGCGTGAATGATTAAAGCTAAGTAATACAATTTAATTACCTTTCTTTGGTAATTATGTAATGGGCAGTATTTCAATCTTTCTCTATTTATGTTACTGATAGGATCTCCGGTTATTCTTTATATCGTTCAGAATATTATGTAGCTATATTTTTATTTTCAAAAGAACTTTTAATGCAGACATTTTATTTAGATGATGTTAAGGCGTCATAGGAAGTTACACTTGCAATAAAAAGGTCAGTTGTGTCTCTGACAGGGCGCACGTCTATTGGTGTATCGCTGGCCTATTAAAACTGGCTCACTATAGTGCGTGAGATGCTAGAAAGAGACTGACCTTTGTAATCACATCTGGCACGATTACAGATATCCTCTCATCTGCTATCGGTCTCCATTGGCGTTACACCCTAATCTCATTTTCACTGCCAGTTTAATCTGAACTAGAACTCTCATTAGAACGTTTCTGTCGTGCACAAATCAGTCATATGCCGGTTAAAAGTAGTACCACGCTTCCCCTAATAGACGTAGTCAGCGGAATAATATCTTACAAGTTTGTTTACAGTACAAATGGAACTTAGCTCGGAGTAAGCGTAGAATATTCTGTTTTAAAGTAGTGAAAGTTTGTTGTGTTTTATAACAAGAAGAGCAGCATTTTCTGCGGACCTTTGGCAAAAGAATTACGGAAGAGGCCAGTGAAGTGTTTTATATGGAGTGTAGCATTGTTTGGTGCAGATACTTTTGCATTACGATGCAATGAGGAAAAACTACTGGAAGCTTTTGAGATGTGTATATGGAGAAGAATGGGACGTATAAAATGGACAGACAAAGTAAGAAATAAATATGTGCTAGACACAGTGGGCGAAAGAAGAACAATGCTGGATCTCATACAGAAGAGGAAATTAAATTGGATTGGCCACTGGTTGCAAAGAAACTGCCTGCTGACGGATGCCCTAGAAGGAATGGTCAACGGAAAGAAAGTTAGAGGCAGAAAAAGACATCAGATGATAGACAATATTAAAATAAATTGTTTGTATGCGGATACAAAAAGTAAATTTCCGTGTTTTTGATACGAATGAAAAGAAACAATTGGTGTCAAGAACAAAAATGTAATGAATCGCGAAAAAAATATTGCTACATCATTTGAACATAAAATTAGGGCTAATGAATCAATTTGTTAAATGTTTCGACAAAAATGTCACTTGTTACCAATACATTACTTAAAAAATTACGTTACTCTCGGAAGGAAAAGTGAAGGAAGACTTTTTGATGGCCACATATTCGTAAACTTATTAGAGATGTTACTTTAGACATGGAAGTTCAAGCTTGTGAATCATACATGGATTCCATCGAGACTTTTCTTCGTAATATTAAATATGATCAGTGTGGGAAAATTGTAAAAAAAATGTGCTCCAGAAGTTCGGGGTACTGAGATGTAATACGAGCTTGAAGTTACACTTCCTCCACTCCCATCTTCAACATTTCCCAGAATATTTATAATCACTAAGTGAAGAGCGTGGTGAAAGATTCCATCATGGAAACAAAGTACCAGGGTGGATGGAGTGTCTCCAAGATTGCCTACTCTCGCTGGAGCATAAACGCCAATCAACTCACCGTTCATTTCATATCGCAACGGAAGCTAAAATGGAGATCTTAAGGCATATTAGTAGTTTTTTTATTTATTTTAAATTGTTTTAATTGCACAATTGATATTGTGTCAACCATATATAGCTTTTACAGCAATTTAAAAGATGTGCAATATGTAATAAATAATTAATTGCAACATGGCAAAAAAAAACTTATGTGATACGAAAAAAAAAAAAGTTAACTTACTTGAATAGAGCACACAAAAATTAGGTTCAGAGACCTGATAAACCCTGTGACGCAGAAAAAAAATCGCAAGCCTGTGTAATGTATCAAACACGGCTGGGTTTAAACCCCGACCTTCGGGAATAGTGATAAGGAACGTATCCACTAGACCACTGCGGCGACTTGACTTTAATTAATTTGGTTAGAATATTCCCACTAGAGTGCACCGTAATCTTCACACGGGGGATTATTATTATTATTATTATTATTATTATTATTACTATTATTATTATTATTATCATTATTATTATTGGTAGTAAAAGGTTCCGGGCTATGTGGCCGTGGTCTATAACTGGCGTTTCTTCCAGACGTTTCTCCCTCAACTGCGGAGGGCATCTTCAGTGGCGAGCGCTTCAAGCTGTTGTTTCCCTGTCGTAGACTAGACTCATTCGCAGTCGAGTCTACGACAGGGAAACAACAGCTTGAAGCGCTCGCCACTGAAGATGCCCTCCGCAGTTGAGGGAGAAACGTCTGGAAGAAACGCCAGTTATAGACCACGGCCACATAGCCCGGAATCTTTTACTACCATGATTACCGGCCGTGAAAGCCTGCATTCCACTATTATTATTATTGTTAAGAAAGAAAGAATGCAGACAGAAATATAATGGATGAGATTGAACACAGAAGGTATGGACAGGTAAGAAGAATGCAGGATGGAAAACTACCAGAGGCCGTCTGTGCATGGAGAATTGAAAGAAGAAACAGCAAAAGAAGACCAAGAACAACCAGGAAGAACAACATTCAAAATTCAATGAGGAAATTTTGTGTAACAGATGTAGACACAGATGACAGAGAACAATGGAGAACTTTAATTAAGGCAAATTTTGTGAATGTTTGTTGCAAAATTTCGTACTCATTTATATTTATATTTTTCTGTTTTTAAATTCATGTTAATTACTAAGATTGGTTGGAGAAAACCCTCAATGATGAGGAAAATTCTCAAAATGAATGAATTACTTATTATTATTATTGTTATTATTATTAATAATAATAATATTATTATTATTAACATTATTATCATATTTAATGAAACTAGTATCAGAATTATACATTTCGAAAATTAATTGCATTTTCAAACAATATTTCGATTTGAAACGACTTCGTGAAATATTTCACACGGAAGAAGGCAATCAATCAGGGAGATTGTAGATGAGATAATATCATATATTAGATTTTGTACATGTAGTTTTGTATTACATGATGCTAAGGGTATATTATAAAAAGGATAATGTCATGTAAAACATTAACGGGATTTTATGTTCGCTAAAAACTGGTAAAAGCGATATCATAGCGTTTAGCAATTAGATTGAAAATTTTCCGCAGACAAATATTCTGAGTACAAGTTATCATACTTGTAAACTGCTCGCCTGTGGATCGAAACTGTTGATTCGAAAAGCTTCTCTAAATGTTTCAAAGTTTCAGTTTCTTTCCCAGTCTTGTGATTATGGGCTGCAGTTGTAGATCATATGTTGATTGAGAATCACGTAATCGGAAACAAACTAAACTTAAAAAAAATACTCAAGCCTTTGCAATTAACAGTTTGGGAAAATATATACATTCATAATAACAAATACAAATCCAAGAATTTAACCTCAAAATTAATAAAATTGAATTCATATATCAATTATAGAAGTTAGTGGAATGCAGGCTTTCACGGCCGGTAATCATGGTAGTAAAAGATTCCGGGCTATGTGGCCGTGGTCTATAACTGGCGAATTCGCAGTCGAGTCTACGACAGGGAAACAACAGCTTCTAGCGCTCGCCACTGAAGATGCCCTCCGCAGTTGAGGGGAAAACGTCTGGAAGAAACGCCAGTTATAGACCACGGCCACATAGCCCGGAATCTTTTACTACCAATTATAGAAGTTGTCGGGAACGGCAGAATTTAAACAGTCGGTGGTTTGGCTGAGGGTAGCAAGGATGGGTCCAGAAACCGGTCCTCAGTTTTATCAGATCAGATGTAAGAATTTTTTTTTATTATATAATTTGAAAATTGCTCCATAGTGTTACTTCCCATCGTATATTTAAAAATAATCTATTATCAACTAATATAAAAAATAGAACAGAGTGAAATCAAATTGCTACTTGATATAATATTTTGTTACTGCCTATTCTCATTACATAATCACGTTGTTATCTCACCAAATGTTGGCTCCCAGAATGAACTCCCGGTTTGCCCTCTTACACTTTTCACTAAAGTATTCTTCGTATGTGTGATGTAAGACTCTCTCTCTCTCTCTCTCTCTCTCTCTCTCTCTCTCTCTCTCTCTCTCTCTCTCTCTCTCTCTCTCTCTGTAGGTCAGCTTAACCAGCAGCATTATTTTAGCCCGACTCGAACCTCATCTTCCCTCTTCCACGGATCTCTGTCTCTAGCAACCAGGCATCATAACTCGACTCACCGTTTTATCAGATCTTCGAAAGTTCCATCTATCCAACACAGTCTCGTTCGTTATATATTCATTACCTTAAAATTTACATTCTACCTATTTCTTGGGTTTCTCATGTTTACTCGTTCTTTGTAGGTGATTTTCCCATCGGAATTCTGGAGTTTTAATTGATGTAATAACGTCATGAAACTTGTTAAACTGATAGGGCTCAGAGTTATGTCATACACCATTCTCTCTTGTCGCATATTGGGCCATACTAATTTGTTAATATATTCTTTTTAAATTAATTCAGTCTTAACACATTCGTCTTCGATAAGGTCCATGCTATCAAACTGTTTTTTCCAGAGTTATATAATGATTACATTTTGTTTCTCTTGTGAGACACCTAGACTTAAAAAAGTTTCTCAATATCCCAAGTATGCTTTATTGGCGTTTTGAATTCTTTCTCCAATTTCTTCACTGATGTTTTTTGTATCACTATTTGAGTCTCGGTAGATACTATATTGAAATCTTGGAGTTATTAATATGTTTCTTTAACTTAAATTGTATGAGTTCACAAAGAAACAAAATCACACTAAGGATGTATCCAAATAACATTAATATGAACGCAGGTGCCAAATGATTTAAAGTGAAAACCACGTATTCACTACTTTCTTCAGTTTTGTTTGCTCTCAGATTAATTTCGTAATTAGTTCTTTCCCAATAATTTACAAGAAATCCACCCTGTGTGTAACGTATAATATGTTTATTTAATGTGTCCAATAAAGGACTACCTTTAGGTAAACCTGCTCCGACTAAAACAGTTATCAGAGATGGTTCCAGCAAGCACACAACTGTACTCTCATCGCTAATTCCTGATTTTCTTGCTAGATATGACGGGAAACGCGATAAAACAATTGAAAACCCATTCCCTTTTAATATGACATCTAAAATGCATTCGTAAAAATTAATACAATGGATACGATCAAAATTTCGCACTACATTTAAATCGAATATAGTATCAGTTTCTAACAATTTATAAGAACGAAACTTTAACCCGGCTCGCATGACGTCATCTATATTCTCTAATCTTGCTTCATATCCCGGTTCTACTAAGTAAGTTGTGAAGTATGCTTGAAACACTGTGTTGATAGCAAAACAATACCACACATATATAATAAACAAAGATCTTGTTCCTATTGATAGAGGCATTTGTGGCACTGAAATTCCCAGTAGCACTACCCATGCTGCACTAAAAGATTGTGCCAACAAATTGAATCCAGTGAAGTCATTTCTGCGAGAAGGATATTTGGATAAAATCCAAAATAAACAACTCACAATTGTGAAAACAATCCCCATACTTATCCATGTTGATAAACTGAACAAAGTTAAAACCTTATGAGTTTTCGCTAACTGTTTTGGACACGGTACTATGAACTGAATTGTGTCTGAAAAGATTGAAAATGACAAATCTATCATTATATCAAGGGGAGTCACAATTGGAAAACATCCACCAATAATATCTGCTTCTTCGTTTATGAGCATTCCTATTAATTCTATAAATTGTTGTGGTTCTGCTTCAGTTACTGGTTCTAGATAGTAAGGAGTGAAATTCATTTCTCTTGCAAACACATTGATATGATCCATACATGGGCCTTCCACAATTGGTTTCTGCTCTCCTTCTTTAGTGATATAATGCCCTTTACTGGTGCAAGGCTCTGGTCCAAAAGATCCAATCTTTAGAACACATCCCATGAAATCCTTGGGTATCTTATTTGGAAAGAAATTGGTATCTTTAAATCTGTCCTTACTGGTATTGTGCACTGTCCATTCCCCAATTAATAAAGTGATGTCTTCATTACAGGCGCCATTTAAATATGGGAACAGTGTGTAAGCGTATATTCTTGTGATGTTTACTATTGTGGTGAAATTTTTCTTATTTTCATTGACTGTGGAATTTGTTTCATCGATGTCATCAGTGAATATAAACAACACAGCATTGATGATCTTGCTGGTATTCTTTAAAATAGTCAGAACCTTGTTAGCGAACTCTGCAGGAGATTCCTCAAGTTTACCACACGCTAGAACTATGTAATTAGATCGTGGATTCCAGTAGGTCCATGTTTTTAAAGCTTCCACGTTCTCAGTAAAGTTGTGCTCGAAGTTCTCACTCTGTAAAAGTAAAGTGATCCCACAACAGACCCGGAGGCCCTTGGGGTAGTAGGAGGTTAGGGCTCCCACTTTTTCTAGACAATCGGCACTTTATGTCAGCCGGGTTGTCAGCCCTGCGTGACGGCCGCCTTTACCCCCAGAACAAGCGTCTGGTACTCATTTCCGTTAGAGGCTGAGTCGACCCCAGGGCCATAGTGCCGCCAGAGGGTTTGGGTCAGTTTAAAAATCCTGACCCCAACGGGACTTGAACCCTCGACCCTCCGGCTTGTAGCTCTCACTCTGTAGATTTGTGAACATAACGTAACTTTTGGGAGGAATATCTGTGAAATAGTCTTCGTTTTCTGGATCCTGTACTATTAATGGCCATAAATAATTCTCGCTTACAATTTGAAATGATATATCCTGTATCCACTGTATTGTTTGTGGTGATTGTTCGGTATTTACAGATGTAACGCGATATTGTTCAACATCATTTGACAGTAAAAACACAACAGGACCATCAGGCGTGAAATCTTTAAGTAATGCATGTTTGATCAATGGTCGAACTAAGTGTTCAGCGTTGTTTTGACCGAATGTTTGTTGAACTGCACAGCTTAGGACTACGATTATTAATATAATTTGTTTGATTAGACTTACCATGTTTTTTAAGTGATTCATTTCTACACAAGACCACATTTGCTCAATATCTGCACGTTTTTTGACATTCAATAGTTATTTTTTGGTAGTTTTACACGAGTATCAATTGTGTAATCAAAACATACATTGGAAACGAAACCATATTATTCTTCCTATTTGTTCTTTCTAATGTTGTTGATAGTTTAGTTAGTTTACATGACATATATCTACATTTATGTTCACTTGCTTAATGAATTTATAATTTTAATTATGTAAATAACATAAAAAATAATCTAATTCAACTGTGATGAAGGAAAGACTCAAATTTTTGCCATTGTAGAACACGGCGAATATCCAATAATATAAATTGGAATTATAGAAAGACACAAAATACTTTTAGATTAAGAATCAAATTAATATATGTTCATCGTTTGAATTAGCGTCCTTTATTTCCACTGGTTTGTAGCTCTTAGGCAACTGTTTGATACAAACGGTACAAACGGTAACACGTCCTCCTACTTTAATAATTGCATGACTAAGTGCCGATGTATATTTGAATTCGTGTGAAGTTGTCTTTGAATATTTAATAACAGTACCATGTCCTTTTTCATATTTCTAGTTCGTGAGGCTTGTTGGATACTAGAAATTACAACGTCTGATATTAAATACTGGAGAACGAATATTGACTATTCTATGTCATCGTGGCGCCTGTGAATATTAGAATGTGGAACAAGTGACTGCTAACGTCATATTGGTCAATGTGATAACACTTGTTCTCGCTGGAACCATTTGCCAATATGTTTATTCACATATAATGGGATTTTATTCGAAGAATCCACTTACGTTAGTGGGGAAGTTAGGGTGAGAAAATGTGTGAATATGTTTACATCCAATTTGTTTAGGTTTTATTTGTTCGTTAGCGGTTTTTTTAATAAGTTGGCTACACTGCTTGACTATTACATATTTTAATTGCATATAAGGTGATTTTGTTTACTTTGAGATCGACTTCTCACTTCATTTTGGGACATTTATCACATTCTTTTGGGGAACGAATCAACATATATATATATATTATATATATATATATATATATGGTATGATAAGAAAAAATAAATGCCTGGACGGGATTCTAACCCGGATCTCTGAGTCTGTACCTCAGCGTGATATCCATTACACTACCAGGCGAATCCAATTCAAACACTTATTTTTCTTATATATGTATTATACTCTCCATTATTACTAGATGTCGCGAGAACACTGTCTTCACTGCCATCTAGTAGCTGACTATATCAAGTAAGCAAATTAAAGATAATATTTATTTTACTTTATAGCAGTGACGCTTTATCGATGTTATAATTAAATCTTTAACATTGAGCAATGCAAGCTTAATATGGTATGATTATATATATATATATAGGCTATATGACAGTTTTCTTGGATTTTTCTCGTCTTGGATTCAATTTCGGCCTTTGGCCACTGATTCCGACGTTTCGGCATGATCCCACATGTCATTATTAAGGAATGATAAGTTCGAGTCACGGGTTGAGGTCTTATATAATAAAATATATAGTTTTCGCTCCGTTTCCGAAGACAACTTGATTGTGTGTACATCTTCGGAGACGGACTACAGAGAAAACTCTGTTATTTATTATATAAGACCTAAACCTGTGCCTCGAACTTATCATTCCTTGATAATGACATGTGGGATCATGCCGAAACGTCGGAATCAGTGGCCAGAGGCCAAAATTGAATCCAAGACGCGGAAAATCCAAAAAAACTTCCATATTCATAGTTATATCCGCGAAGATCTGCAGTATATATATATGTCTCAGGTTATTATTCACATGCTGCAACAATGAATTGTATATTTTCTCGGTTTTTATTTGATTAATGGAGGTACCACGGTTGAATATGATCCCCGCTTAGATGGGAATTAAGGAATGAAAGTATTTAATGTGACGTAAAAAGATTTTTGCAAAATGTTTACCGATCTTCTAGGATCCTTTGTAGTAGACACCGCAAATAAGCATGATCAAAAAATAAAACATATATATGACTAATTGATTGGTTCTGTCGAATCTGTAAATTGATGGGCGCACGGACATAAGGATGTTTTCCATTAATGCACATTATAATATACTTCCCTAAAATTCTGTACGAAATGGTTTCAATACATTACCTCAGGTAAGAGATGTATGGAGAGCTTATGTCAGCTCGGGCATTAATCTCCGTTTTACCAACGAGTTTTCTTATTTCACCAACAAAACTTTTTTGTATAGCGGTGCATGTTTTTTATGTTTTTTTTAATTAATTGACTTTTAAATGCTATCTCTCTTGTCTTTTTTAAAGCTCCAGATTGAACTTTCTCTCTTTAAGTGTTGATAGAAAAAATTGTGGGTGTTGCTATTTTTTTTTCGCATAAAGCACACTTATGCGCAACATTAAGGGAAATTACTTACCGTAATATCTGAAATATTGATAGTTTTATATTTTTAAATTATTCAATTACCAAAACAGAAAATTGAATATCAATGACATATAACCTTCCTCTTTTTATATTTTCTAATTAAAGTTTGGAAATATATGAATAAGGTATATTATCATTGGTCACCGAACGACAAGGGCGCCGATCGACAGCGCTTGACGCATAGTTACAGGGGCGGATGATCGAAATGGATGAGTTCGGAAACATTGAATTAAATAAATTTGTTGCAGGGGAAACCGGGAGGTACGTTGAATAAAACATCCCCGAACTTCGTTCCGTCCACGACATAACCCGCATGTGAAATTCGATATTGACACCCCAGGGATGAGAGGCAAGCGTCTAACCGCTTGCGTCACGGAATCAAATTTTAATTTAATTTGAAGAAATATCCATCCATAGTAATTCTGCCCGAGGGCAGGTCCTTCACTGCAATCATAGCATTTTCATGCTATGCTTGCAGCTTTATTAGGGAACTGTAGGTGTGGTAGCTTCCCGTTGCTTTCCACACCGGTGAAGGATGTTGATGATATTGATAAGGATGATGATGATGATGGCCATATGATTTCGGGGACCGTTTGGGCCTTAACGTTTTCCTGACATTTGTCTTACAGGTGGGATAAAGCCCCGATAAAAACCAGCCCCGACCGGGGATCGAACCCGGGCCCACTGCGTGAGAAGGCAGCACGCTACCTCGAGAAACACAGCAGTGGACTTGAATAAATATTACAATCCATATATTAATACGTGAACGAAAAACTTTGCATCCCTCTTTAAGCACATTGCGCGCACAGAGGAGTGGGATATTTGGCATAATTAAAGTTCATATAGAGAAGGAGTGCAGAAAATAAAATTTATGCATATGTGTTACAAATAAATTAAATTCAACAGTGGCTCGAAAGGGGAATGGAAGACGTTCATCGAAGCTTCTTGTAGGAAAACCATAGGAGAACGCCCAGTTGGTAGACCAAGAATGAGGTGGGAGAATAATATTAACTACGATTTGAGGGAAGTAGATCATACAGGGAATGATTGGAAAACATTGGCTCAGGATAGGGATGTATGGAGAGCTTATGTCCGCGCGGCCATGAACCTACGTGTTCGATAGTGCCAATGAGTTAGTTAGTAAAAATAAAATTAATAGTCTCTAAGGAATTTATGTGTATTACTGATTCATTTGTTTATTTGTTTACTAATTTTTATTATAATTAATTATTAGTATTATATCCGAGTATTTAAACCCTTTTTTTACCTTACTGTATGTAAGGGTTGTAATTATGCAACATTAACAAGTAAATTAACGTAATAGGCCTACAATAGAACAAAAGACAATTATATAACAATATTATAACAAAGATGAACAGAGTAAAGTTAAATTATAGTTGTGAATAAACATTATTTACAAAAGAAAATATGTAATTATAACATTTTTTTGTCGTTAAGAATGTGACAAAGAGGACTGTAATATTTCTTTTCATTAAGATTCAAGTGTGTTAAAGTTTATAACGTTCAAACCACAATATTCGACAATTACATAGAATATGTTTGACTTTGAATATCTTCTCCACATTCATTTGTTTACTTTGTACATCCATTGTATATTTTTTCTAATAGGTATTTATGTATCATATTATATTATACTGTATACAGTTTATATTATACTTTGTACATAAATTGTATTTATATGTCATTATTTTATATTATAATTGAATTATATATTATATTGCTTGCTCAATATACGTCTGTTGCAAAAAGAAAATTCTGCAGCAGCAAAGTGACTTGACTTACTCTTAATATTAGTGGATTTTTAAAAGTGAGTAGATTTTATTATATAAACTTGGTGTCAGTAATTCCATTACTTCTTTTTATATTTACATATATACACCTATTTCCATTATCCTATGCATCGACATAGAACATTGACGGCTCAGAGTGAGAGACAAAAAGGAAGGGATATTCCTATATATTCCCGTACACATAATAATAGGCCGAATTCTAATCTAAATTCTATACATAATGTACACAGCAGAAATGTGAATTGACTTACTCTCGCGTATTTATTATTAGTGGTGCTTTACTAGTGATTTAAAGAAGTGAGTACATTTTATTATTTAAATTTAAATTGAACCCTGTCTAATCTTGGTTTCAGTAATTTCATTACATTTTTTTATATTTAGATATTCGAACCTACTTCCATTATGCCTGGACATTAAACATTGCCGGGTCGGAGTGAGAGACAAAGAAGAATGCGTATATATTCCCGTTCACATAATAATAGGCCAAAATAGTTGAAATATTATACAAATGTCAAATGACGCGCTATTGTTTTTTTTTAAGTATGGCTTAGCCAAGCTATACCACATATTTCCTATCGTTCGTATTTTTAAAATCATCATCATGAACAAATTCGTTTTAGGCCATGTGGCCTGTACGGTAAACCTAGGGAAGATGGTCTTGATCTTTCCACCGATGTTTTGGTCTTCCTTGGTCCCTATGTCCAGTTGAGGTATATTGGAATGCCAATTTTGGAAGTCTATTTCTTGCCATTCTCCTCAGATGATTTTTCCATTCTTGTTGGTATCTTTGTGTATCTTCATTTAAACTTGTTACTCCAAGATATTTTTAAAATAAATCCAAAATTAATGCATAATGCCCTATTTGTGAAGAACTTAAAAATTTAATGAATTGTGGTCGAATTTTGGCCGCTGGGCGACCGCTAGTAATTATTAATTAACACAAGGATATATTAATACAAGAACAAGTGCTGACCTAATGGGTATTTTGCTTCCGTACTAAGTTCCAGTTACATTGTAAACAAATTCCCATAAATTATTACTTTGCTGACTCCGTCTTTTAGAGGAACCGTGGTGCTATTCTTACCCGCCATATGACTGAATTGTGCACGGAACTGTCATCGATATAATCATTGTTTGTATTTTAGGAGTATAAGACTGAATAGAAAATAAGATGGTACCAAAAATTAGGAACCTCCATTCGTTATTTATTTATGTCTAAAATATGTATATGTGTAGTAAAAGTCGGCTTTTTCCATAATGTCCATAGATATCCTTCATTTGCAATTTTATTGCTAGCAGAATATATGGTCTATGCTGACTCACCAGTAAGTTCTGCTCTGATTTTCACCACATCCTCAAGGGATATTTTTCACTAAACTGATAAAGTTTAAGTAATTTATGTTTCTCGGCTTTCATTTTTTCCCCCAATGTTTTAACAAATTCTACATAAAGCGGCCGTTTTGAAACATTAGGAATCCCAACGTATTTTCATTGCACATGCGTAGTAATGAAACAATTTACTTATCTATTAAAATTGTAATTTTATGGATATGGGACCGAAAATGACAAACAAAAAAACGAATTAGTGATACATTCTTCAATATCATGTTAGGTCTTATGTGGATTCTTTTCCTATTCTAATCAGTGCGGCATTTTTTTCAGTATTTTGTTTATTTAATTAGAATACTTGTTTTAAAGTAGTAAATACCTTATTCTTTACAAATCCATATTTTGAACGTTTTAAAGTATATTAATATTTATCATACTTTACTTATTGGATATTTTGTTTGATGTGTTCATCTGCCATTAGTGTGAACAATCGTGACCTGGATTGAGTAATTGTCTCCATGTCTGCGTGTCTTAATGTTGTGTGCGGGTATTCGTGATTAGGGGTGACATTAAATAACAGAAATCATCCTGTTTCTCTGTTTTTATTGATAGCATTTCACACACAAAATTATTCATAAAATACAGAATATATGTACGTATGTATGTATGTATATTTATATTATAAGTTTGGAAATTTCCTTTAGAAGATTCTAGGGTATATTGAAAATAGTATAATGAGCAATAATACAACGTAATCAGAAAATCGTCTCACATAAACCATAATTAGATTAATCATATGATAAGTAATATATCCATTATACCATTGCGCCCGACTTAATTTGACTTAATAGAACTAACTTGGTTAAAACACTCCCACTAGAGAGCATCCTAATCACCACACGCGGAAGATTTGGGTACATAGATATTATTATTATTATTATTATTATTATTATTATTATTATTATTATTATTATGTGAACATACTATAACATTCCTACATCAAAATTATAGAAAGTCTTAAAACTAAGAAAAATAAATCCAACACTGATTGAAGCAATTCAAAAACTATATTCAGAATCATATATGCAAGTAAAAATGGGAAAGTACTTGTCTAAAGGTTTTCAAACAAATAAAGGATTACGACAGAGATGCTGTATATCTCCAACGTTATATACGATTTATACTGAAAAAGCTATTCAAGAATGGAAAAAGAAATGTAAACCGATGGGAATACCACTAGAAGATAATTCAACAATATAGGCCTATACACTCCAGTTTGCAGATGACCAATTGATATTGGCCCAAGAATTTGAAGATATAGAATACCTCACTAGAAAATTAATACAAGAGTATAGTTTATGGGGTTTAAAGATCAATATGGACAAATCTAGATATATGACAATAGGGGAGCTTCCTCAAGATTTAATACTAGAAGAAGATTTAGGGAAAATTAAACACTATAGGAAAGTATGCTATATCTGCTCTAAATGGAATAGTATGGGACAAACATATCTTCAAAGAAACCAAAAAAAAAAAAAACTATTTTTAATACAATAATCAGAAGTATCATTACTTATGGATCTGATGTGTGGGCTTTAAATGCACAAATGAAAAAAAAAAATACTCGCCGCTGAAATGGACTACTGGAGACGTGCTGCGAGAATATCCAGGAAGGATAAAATCACAAATTCATATATAAAAGAAAAAATGCAGGTACAACATTCAATATTAGATGTTATAAAGAAGAAACAATTAAATTGGTAGGGACACATTAGAAGAATGGAAGAAGGAAGACTACTTAAGATAATCATGGATTGGGAACCACAGGGAAGGAAAAATAAGGGTAGACAAACTATTACGTTGGAATCAGTGAATCAATGAAGCTAAGAGGGAATGGGAAATAGAAGAAGATAATATTTATTATTAGTACGTATTTAATTGTATAACTTCATATATATATATATATATAATATATATATATATATATATATATACATATAATATAAATAATTTAATTATATATATTTAATTTATATAAATCTAATATTTATATATATATATATATGATGAACAGACAGGAATGGAAAAATGTGTTGAAACAAATGTGTAGTTAACTGTGAACATGGGTACCGGAAAAAAATTATATTCATTGTAAAAGCCGGAATAATAAATAATATATTATTATTATTATTATTATTATTATTATTATTATTCTGGTCCCGAGGGTCTCGGGTTCAAATCCAGCCGGGGTCAATTGATTTTTTAGGATGGACAAATCCAAGGAGTAAGTCCTCCGGGAGGTGACTTTAAGCCGTGGGTCTCGTAAAAGATCCTTAAGCCTGAATGAAAGGGCCTCTAAGCAAAATTTATAGAGTTTACCCGTCGTAGTTCTACCTAGGTTTCCTAGATGTTAGTATGAGGCTGAACGCTGACCACGGACCACTCAAATGACATGTAAACAAGTGTAACTAAATTAGTATGGTTCAAATTATTCCCTGTAGTGGGAGAGCGCCTAAATCTCTGTTAAGGGAAATATGGGCTTACAAGATATATTATTATTATTATTATTATTATTATTATTATTATTATTATTATATGTAGTGAGACAAGTATTGGAATTATACATTGCATGATATATTTCACACGAAGGGAGGCAATCAATCAGGTAGATTGTCGAGGAGATAGTAATATATATTACATTTTATACATATAGTTTTGTATTACGCAATGGTAAGGGTACGTTATAAAGGATAATGTCACGTAAAACTTAAAGGGATTTTATGTAGGCTAAAAACTGGCGAATTCGAAAACATAGCGTTTAGCAGTTTGATTGAAAATTTTCCACAGACAAATATTCTGAGTACAAGCTATCATATTTGTGAACAGCTCGCTTCTGGACCCAATTTGGTAATTCGAGAGTCTTCTTTAAATGTTTCTAAGATTCAGTTTCTTTCCCAATCTTGTGATTATGAGCTGCAGCTATAGCTCAATCAAAATTATTATTGATATAACAAATAAAAGGACAAGAAAAATAAATCGATTAATATTTAAGTCCCCATGTATATAATCATCTCTATTATGTTGCTAGAGAATCAGATAAATATAAAATGAACTAAATTTAAAAAAAAATAGAGAAGCCTTTGCAATTAACAGTTAGGGTAAATGTACACATTCAGAAGAACAAATACAGATTAAAGAATTTAAACTCAAAGATCATAGAATCGGAATGATATATCAGTTATAGAAGTCATTGGAAACAGCAGAATTTAAACACTGGGAGGTTTGGCTGTGGATAGGAACGATGGCTCCAGAAACCGGTCCACATTTTTATGAGATCATATTTTGTGACCATTATATAAATTGTAAATTACTCTTTAGTTTACTTCCCACTGCATTTCTTTAAAATATAATCAACAAATATAAAAAAAAGTAGAATAGAGTGAAATCAAATTGCACCTTGATGTAATGTTCTCATTACATAATCAAGTTGTTATCTCACCAAATGTTGGCTCCCAGTGTGAACTCCCGCTTTGCCTTCTTACACTTTGACTAATATATTTTTCATTGTCTTATGTAGAGTATCTCAGTAGGTCAGCATCACCAGCAATACTACAACCCGATTCGAGCACCATCTTCCCTCAGAAGCCTCTTCCAAGGATCTCTGTCTCTAGCAACCAGGCATCATTCTCCGAGTCACAGTTTTCTCAGATCTTTCAAATTTTCATCTGTCCAACGCAGTCTCAGTCGTTATATATTCATTTCCTTTAAATTTACATTCCACGATTTTCTTGGTTTTCTCATGTTTAGTTGTTGTTTGTAGGTGACCTGTCCATCGCAATTATGAAGCTATAGTCAGGAGACATACAACTGATGGAGTTCTCTCTTGTCGAATAGTGGGCCATATTTATTTGTTAATATATTATTTTTAAATGAACTCTGTCTTGACATATCGGTCATGGACAACGTCCATTTTTCACTGCTATATATATTTATATATAAAACTGGGTTTTCCAGAGTTATATAATGATTACATTTTGTTTCTTTTGTAAGAAGCCTTGAATTAAAAAGTGTCTCGATAATCCCTTGTATGCTTGGCATTTTTAATTCTTCTTCCAATTTCTCCACCGAAGTTTTCTGTATCACTAATTGGGTCTCCGTAGATACTGCAATCAAATGTTGGAGTCATTTATCTGTTTTTTGATCTTAAATTGTACGAGTTCACAAAGAAAAAAAATCACACTAAGGATGTATCCAAAGGACATTAATATGAACGCAGGAGCCAAATGATTTAAAGTGAAAACCACGTATTCACTACTTTCGTCAGTTCTGTTTGCTCTCAGACTAACTTCGTGATTAGTTTTTTCCCAATAATTTAGAAGTAATCCTCCCTGTGAGTAACGTACAATATGTTCGTTCAGTCTGCCCAATAAAGGACTACCTTTAGGCAAACCTATCCGATTAAAACAGTTACCATTGATTGTTCCAGCAAGCATACAGCTGTTTTCAGATCGCTAATCCCTGCTCTTCTTGCTAGATATGAAGGGAAATACGATAAGAGAATTGAAAACATATTCCTTTTGAATATGACACTTAAAACGCATTCGTAAATATCATTACAAAGGAATCGATCAAAATTTCGCAGGTCTTTTAAATCGACTACCCCATCACTTTCTATCAATTCATAAGAACCAAACTTTAACCCGGCTCGCATGACGTCATCTATACTCTCTAATCTTGCTTCATATCCCGGTTCTACTAAGTAAGTTGTGAAGTATGCTTGAAACACTGTGCTGATCGCAAAACAGTACCACACATATATAATAAACAAAGATCTTGTTCCTATTGACAGAGGCATTTGTGGCACTGATATTCCCAGAAGCACTGCCCATGCTGCACTAAAAGATTGTGCCAACAAATTGAATCCAGTAAAGTAATTTCCACGAGAAGTATATATGGATAAAATCCAAAATAAAAAACTAACAATTGTGAAAACAATCCCCATACTTATCCATGTTGATAAACTGAACAGAGTTAAAACATTATGAGTTTTCGATAAAGGTTTCGGACATGGTACTAAGAATTTCATTGAGTCTAAGCAGATTGGATAAGACAAATCTATCATCGAATCTAGTGGGGCCACAGTTGGAAAACATCCACCAATAATATCTATTTCTTCGTTTATGAGCATTGCTAATAATTCTAAAAATGTTTGTGGATCCGTTTCAGTTACTGGTTCTAGATAGTAAGGAGTGAAGTTCATTTCTCTTGCAAACACATTGATTGGATCCATACCTATACCTTCCACAACTGGTTTGTGCTCCCCTTCTTTAGTTATGTAATACCCTTTACTGGTGCAAGGCTCTGGTCCAAAAGATCCAATCTTTAGAACACATCCCATGAAATCTTTGGGTAACTTATTTGGAAAGAAAATTTGTATATTTAAATCTGTTCTTACTGGTATTGTGCACTGTCCATTCCCCAATTAATAAAGTGATGTCTTCATTACAGGCGCCATTTAAATATGGGAACAGTGTGTAAGCGTATATTCTTGTGATGTTTTCTATTGTGGTGAAATTTTTCTTATTTTCATTGACTGTGGAATTTGTTTCATCGATATCATCAGTGAATATAAACAACACAGCATTGATGATCTTGCTGGTCTTCTTTAAAATAGTCAGAACCTTGTTAGCGAACTCTGCAGGAGATTCCTCAAGTTTACCACACGCTAGAACTATGTAAATTAGATCGTGGATTCCAGTAGGTCCATGTTTTTAAAGCTTCCACGTTTTCAGTAAAGTTGTGCTCGAAGTTCTTACTCTGTAGATTTGTGAACATAACGTAACTTTTGGGAGGAATATCTGTGAAATACTCTTCGTTTTCTGGATCCTGTACTATTAATGGCCATAAATAATTCTCACTTACAATTTGAAATGATATATCCTGTATCCACTGTATTGTTTGTGGTGATTGTACGGTATTTACAGATGTAACGCGATCTTGTTCAACAACATTTGATAGTAAAAACACAACAGGACCATCAGGCGTGAAATCTTTAAGTAATGCATGTTTGATCAATGGTCGAACTAAGTGTTCAGCGTTGTTTTGACCGAATGTTTGTTGAACTGCACAGATTAGGACTACGATTGTTAATATAATTTGTTTGATTTGACTTACCATGTTTTTTAAGTGATTCATTTCTACACAAGATCACATTTGCTCAATATCTGCACGTTTTTTGACATTCAATAGTTATTTTTTTTTAGTTTTACACGAGCATCAACTGTGTAATCAAAACATACATTGGAAACGAAACCATATTATTCTTCTTATTTGTTCTTTCTAATGTTGTTGATAGTTTAGTTAGATTACATGACATATATCTACATTTATGTTCACTTGCTTAATGAATTTATAATTTTAATTATGTAAATAACTTAAAAATAATCTAATTCAACTGTGATGAAGTAAGGACTCAAATTTCTGCCATTGTAGAAAACGGTGAATATCCAATATCCAATAGTATAAATATAAAGACACAAAATACTTTTAGATTAAGAATCAAATTAATATATGTTCATCGTTTGAATTACCGTCCTTTATTTCCACTGGTTTGTAGCTCTTAGGCAACTGTTTGATACAAACGGTAACACGTCCTCCTATTTTAATAATTGCATGACTGAGTGCCTATGAATATTTGAATTCGTGTGAAAGTTGTCTTTGAATATTTAATAACAGTATCATGTCCTTTTTCATAATTACAACGTCTGATATTAAATACTGGAGAACGAATATTTACTATTCTATGTCATCGTGGCGCCTGTGAATATTCGAGTGTAGAACAAGTGACTGCTAACGTCATATTGGTCAATGTGATAACACTTGTTCTCGCTGGAACCATTTGCCAATATGTTTATTCACATATGATGGGATTTTATTATAAGAGTCCACTTACAGTAGTGGGCAAGTTAGGGTGAGAAAATGTGTGAATTAGTTTACATCCAATTTGTTTAGGTTTTATTTGTTCGTTAGCGGTTTTTTAATAATTTGGCTACACTGCTTGACTGTTACATATTTTAATTGCATATAAGGTGATTTTGTTTACTTTGAGATAACGACTTCTCACTTCATTTTGGGACATTTATCACATTCTTCTGGGGAACGAATCAACATATATATATATATATATATATATATATATATATATGAATATTAAAGTTTTCTTGATTTTTCCTCGTCTTGGATTCAATTTCGGCCTTGGCCACTGATTCCGACGTTTCGGCATGATCCCACATGTCATTATTAAGGAATAAGTTCGAGTCACAGGTTGAGGTCTTATATAATAAAATATATATATTTTTCGCTGCGTTTCCGAAGACACCTTGATTGTGTGTACGTCTTCGGAAACGGACTACAGCGAAAACTCTGTTATTTATTATATAAGACCTAAACCTGTGCCTCGAACTTATCATTCCTTGATAATGGCATGTGGGATCATGCCTAAATGTCGGAATCAGTGGCCAGAGGCCAAAATTGAATCCAAGACGCGGAAAATCCAAAAAAAACTTCCATATTCAGACTTATATCCGCGAAGATCTGCAGTATATATATATATATATCCCAGGTTAATATATATATATATATGTCCCAGGTTATTATTCACATGCTGCAACAATGAATTGCATATTTTCTCGGTTTTTATTTGATTGATGGAGGTACCACGGTGCAATATGATCCCCGGTTAGATGGGAATTAAGGAATGAAAGTATTGAATATGACATAAAAAGATTTTTGCAAAATGTTTACCGATCTTCTGGGATCCTTTGTAGTAGACACCGCAAATAAGCATGATCAAAAAATAAAACTTATATATATGACTAATTGATTGGTTCTGTCGAATCTGTAAATTGATGGGCGCACGGACATAAGGTCTGTATATATTTCTATCCTGAGATGTTTTCCATTAATGCACATTATAATATACTTCCCTAAAATTCTGTATGAAATAGTTTCAATACATTACCTCAGGTAAGAGATGTATGGAGAGCTTATATCAGCTCGGGCATTAATCTCCGTTTTACCAACGAGTTTTGTTGTTTCACCAACAAAACTTTTTTGTATAGCGGTGCATGTTTTTTATGTTTTTTTTTAATTAATTGACTTTTAAATGCTATCTCTCTTGTCTTTTTTAAAGCTCCAGATTGAACTTTCCCTCTTTAAGTGTTGATAGAAAAAATTGTGGGTGTTGCTATTTCTTTTTTCGCATAAAGCACACTTATGCGCAACATTAAGGGAAATTACTTACCGTAATATCTTAAATATTGATAGTTTTATATTTTTAAATTATTCAATTACCAAAACAGAAAATTGAGTATCAATGATATATAACTTTCCTCTTTTTATATTTTCTAATTGAAGTTTGGAAATATATGAATAAGGTATATTATCATAGGTCACCGAACGACAAGGGCGCCAATCGACAGCGCTTGGCGAATAGTCACAGGGGCGGATGATCGAAACGGATGAGTTCGGAAACATTGAATTAAAGAAATTTGTTGCAGGGGAACCGGTAGATACGTTGAATAAAACATCCCCGAACTTCGTTCCGTCCACGACATGACCCGCATGTGAAATTCGATGTTGACACCCCAGGAATGAGAGGCGAGCGTCTAACCGCTTGCGCCACGAAATCAAATTTTAATTTAATTTTGAAGAAATATCCATCCATAGTAATTCTGCCCGAGGGCAGGTCCTTCACTGCAATCATAGCATTTTCATGCTATGCTTGTAGCTTTACTAGGGAATTGTAGGTGTGTTAGCTTCCCGTTGCTTTCTACACCGGGGAAGGGTGTTGATGATGATAATGATAAGGATGATGATGATGATGATGGCCATATGATTTCGGGGACCGTTTGGTCCTTAACGTTTTCCTGACATTTGTCTTACAGGTGAGGAAAAGTCCCGATAAAAACCAGCCCCGACCGGGGATCGAACCCGGGCCCACTGCGTGAGAAGGCAGCACGCTACCTCGAGACTACAGCAGTGGACTTATAAATATTACAATCCATATATTAATACGTGAACGAAAAACTTTGCATCCCTTTTTTAAGCACATTGCGCGCACAGAGGAGTGGGATATTTGGCATAATTAAAGTTCATATAGAGAAGGAGTGCAGAAAATAAAATTTATGCATATGTGTTACAAATAAATTAAATTCAACAGTGGCACGAATGGGGAATGAAAGACGTGCATCGAAGCTTCTTGTAGGAAAACCAGAGGAGAACGCCCAGTTGGTAGACCAAGAATGAGGTGGGAGAATAATATTAACTACGATTTGAGGGAAGTAGATCATACAGGGAATGATTGGAAAACATTGGCTCAGGATAGGGATGTATGGAGAGCTTATGTCCGCGCGGCCATGAACCTACGTGTTTGATAGTGCCAATGAGTTAGTTAGTAAAAATAAAATTAATAGTCTGTAAGGAATTTATGTGTATTACTGATTCATTTGACTACTCATTCATTTGTTTACTAATTTTTATTATTATTAATTATTAGTATTATATCCGAGTATTTAAACCCTTTTTACCTTACTGTATATAAGGGTTGTAATTATGCAACATTAACAAGTAAATTAATGTAATACAGTAGAACAAAAGACAACTATATAACAATATTATAACAAAGATGAACAGAGTAAAGTTAAATTATAGTTGTGAATAAACATTATTTACAAAAGAAAATATGTAATTATAACAATTTTTTGTCGTTAAGAATGTGACAAAGAGGACTGTAATATTTCTTTTCATTAAGATTCAAGTGTGTTAAAGTTTATAACGTTCAAACCACAATATTCGACAATTATATAGAATATGTTGACTCTTTGAATATCTTCTCCGCATTAATTTGTTTACTTTGTACATCCATTGTATATTTTTTCTAATAGGTATTTATGTATCATATTATATTATACTGTATACAGTTTATATTATATTATACTTTGTACATACATTGTATTTATATGTCATTATTTTATATTATAATTGAATTATATATTATATTGCTTGCTCAATATACATCTGTTGCAAAAAGGAAATTGTGCAGCAGTAAAGTGACTTGACTTACTCTTATTATTAGTGGCTTTTTAAAAGTGAGTAGATTTTATTATCTAATCTTGGTATCAGTAATTCCATTACTTTTTTTATATTTACATATATACACCTATTTCCATTATCCTATGCCTCGACATAGAACATTGACGGCTCAGAGTGAGAGACAAAAAGGAAGGGATATTCCTATATATTCCCGTACACATAGTAATAGGCCGAATTCTAATCTAAATTCTATACATATTGTACACAGCAGAAATGTGAATTGACTTATTCTCGCGTATTTATTATTAGTGGTGCTTTACCAGTGATTAAAAAAAGTGAGTACATTTTATTATTTAAATTTAAATTAAACCCTGTCTAATCTTGTTTTCAGTAATTTCATTATATATTTTTTTTTTAATTTAGATATTCGAACCTACTTCCATTATGCCTGGACATTAAACATTGCCGGGTCGGAGTGAGAGACAAAGAAGAATGGGTATATATTCCCGTTCACATAATAATGGGCCAAAATAGTTGAAATATTATACAAATGTCAAGTGACGCGCTATTGTTTTTTTTTTAAATATGGCTTAGCCAAGCTATACCACATATTTCCTATTGTTCGTATTTTTAAAATCATCATCATGAACAAATTCGTTTTAGGCCATGTGGCCTGTACGGTAAACCTAGGGAAGATGGTCTTGATCTTTCCACCGATGTTTTGGTCTTCCTTGGTCCCTATGTCCAGTTGGGGTATATTGGAATGCCAATTTTGGAAATCTATTTCTTGCCATTCTCCTCAGATGATTTTTCCTTTGTTGTTGGTATCTTTGTATATCTTCATTTAAACTTGTTACTCCAAGATATTTTTAAAATAAATCCAAAATTAATGCATAATGCCATATTTGTGACAAACTTAAAAATTTAGTGAATTGTGGTCGAATTTTGGCCGCTGGGCGACCACTAGTAATTATTAATTAACACAAGGATATATTAATACAAGAACAAGTGCTGACCTAATGGGTATTTTGCTTCCGTACTAAGTTCCAGTTACATTGTAAACAAATTCCCATAAATTATTACGGCTCCGTCTTTTAGAGGAACCGTGGTGCTATTCTTACCCGCCATATGACTGAATTGTGCACGGAACTGTCATCGATATAATCATTGTTTGTATTTTAGTGGTATAAGACTGAATAGAAAATAAGATGGTACCAAAAATTAGGAACCTCCATTCCTTATTTATTTATGTCTAAAATATGTATATGTCTAGTTACATATAGGCTTTCTGCATAATGTCCATAGATATCCTTCATTTGCAATTTTATTGCTAGCAGAATATATGGTCTATGCTGACTCACCAGTAAGTTCTGCTCTGATTTTCACCACATCCTCAATGGATATTTTTCACTAAACTGATAAAGTTTAAGTAATTTATGTTTCTCGGCTTTCATTTTTTTCCCCAATGTTTAAAAAAAATCTACATAAAGCGGCCATTTTGAAACATTAGGAATCCCAACGTGTTTTCATTGCACATGCGTAGTAATGAAACAATTTACTTATCTATTAAAATTGTAATTTTATGGATATGGAACCGAAAATGACAGAAAAACGAATTTGTGATACATTCTTCAATATCATGTTAGGTCTTATGTGGATTCTTTTCCTATTCTAATCAGTGCGGCATTTTTTTTCAGTTTTTTGTTTATTTAATTAGAACACTTGTTTTAAAGTAGTAAATACGTTATTCTTTACAAATCCATATTTTGAACGTTTTAAAGTATATTAATATTTATCATACTTTACTTATTGGATATTTTGTTTGATGTGTTCATCTGCCATTAATGTAAACAATCGTGACCTGGATTGAGTAATTGTCTCCATGTCTGCGTGTCTTAATGTTGTGTGTGGGTATTCGTGATTAGGGGTGACATTAAATAACAGAAATCATCCTGTTTCTCTGTTTTTATTGATAGCATTTCACACACACAATTATTCATAAAATACAGAATATATGTAGGTATGTATGTATGTACGAGGGCGGATCGGAAAGTAACGCACAATAATTTTTTTCTGCCTTGGTATTGCAGTTAGAATGTTGACATTTCACAGATATATAGTTTGAAGTTTTCACTATAGATGGTACTATTTTCTCAGGTGCACCTCTTGCGAGAGAAGCTTGAACTATGCAACAAAGATGGCGCGCATGCTACAGTCGTCCACCTGTGAGGAACAGAGAAGTGTTGTTCGATTTTTGTGGGCCAAAGGGCATAAACCCAGTGAAATTCACAGGGGCATGCGTGGCGTGTATGGGGATGATTGTATGGACCGTAGGAATGTCTCCAGGTGGTGCACATTCTTCCAAGAGGGACGCGTGAACCTTAGTGATTCGCCACGCTCCGGCCGGCCGACAACAGCAGCAATCCCGCAGAATGTCAGAGGCATTGAGGCGGCAATTCAGAACGACCGGCGTGTGCAACTGCGAGCCTTATCGCAGAAGTTCAACATTTCCTATTGTGCGGTGTACGATATTGTTCATGAAAATTTGAAATTCCGTAAAGTTAGTGCTCGCTGGGTGCCTGAGAACCTGACAGACGACCACAAGGGCCAGCGAATGATGGCAAGCTTGGACCACTTAACGCGGTACACCGCACAAGGACATTACTTTCTGGAAGGAATCGTCACAGGTGATGAGTCGTGGGCGTACCACTACACGCCCGAAACAAAGCAGGCATCAATGGAGTGGAAACATGCTGGTTCCCCAGTAAAGAAAAAAATTCAAAGTGACTCAATCTGCCAGGAAAGTGCTTGTGACAGTGTTCTGGGATATGCATGGTGTTTTATTGGTGAACTTTGCTGAACATGGGACCACTGTGAATGCTGCGGCCTACATTAAAACTTTGGTGAAGTTGCGTCGTGCCATTCGTGACAAACGTCACAACATTAACGTTAAACTTCTTCATGACAATGCTCGCCCCCATGTTGCTGCTGTCGTTCGTCAGAAAATCGCCGAATTTGGTTGGGAGGTGCTCCAGCATCCACCATACAGTCCGGATCTTGCACCATCGGACTTTCATTTGTTTGGTCCCATGAAGAAATTCCTGGCCGGCAAACGCTTTGAGATAGATGTGGAAGTGAAACCAGCAGTGCGCAGATGGCTACACTCCAACCAAACGGACTTCTACGAACAGGGCATATTGAAACTGGTAACACGATGGGAAAAATGTGTTGAGAAAGTTGGTGACTATGTCGAAAAGTAGGTAAAAGATGTAAGTTCATTTGTGATTTTTTTTCCTTTTTTTTTTACTATTAAACTTTAAAAAAAAATATTGTGCGTTACTTTCCGATCCGTCCTCGTATATTTATATTATAAGTTTGGAAATTTCCTTTAGAAGATTCTAGGGTATATTGAAAATAGTATAATGAGTAATAGTACAACGTAATCAGAAAATCGTCTCGCATAAACCATAATTAGATTAATCATATGACAAGTAATATATCCATTAGACCATTGCGGCCGACTTAATTTGACTTAATTGAACTAACTTGGTTAAAACACTCCCACTAGAGAGCATCCTAATCACCACACGCGGAAGATCTGGGTACATAGATATTATTATTATTATTATTATTATTATTATTATTATTATGTGAACATACTATAACATTCCTACATCAAAATTATGGAAAGTCTTAAAACTAAGAAAAATAAATCCAACACTGATTGAAGCAATTTAGAAACTATATTCAGAATCATATATGCAAGTAAAAATGGGAAAGTACTTGCTAAAGGTTTTCAAACAAATAAAGGATTACGACAGGGATGCTGTATATCTCCAACATTATATAAGATTTATACTGAAAAAGCTATTGAAGAATGGAAAAAGAAATGTAAACCGATGGGAATACCACTAGAAGATAATTCAACATTATAGGCCTATACACTCCAGTTTGCAGATGACCAATTGATATTGGCTCAAGAATTTGAAGATATAGAATACCTCACTAGAAAATTAATACAAGAGTATAGTTTATGAGGTTTAAAGATCAATATGGATAAATCTAGATATATGACAATAGGGGAGCTTCCTCAAGATTTAATACTAGAAGAAGATTTAGGGACAATTAAACACTATAGGAAAGTATGCTATATCTGCTCTAAATGGAATAGTATGGGACAAACATATCTTCAAAGAAACCAAAAAAAAAAAAAACTATTTTTAATACAATAATCAGAAGTATTATTACTTATGGAGCTGATGTGTGGGCTTTAAATGCACAAATGAAAAAAAAAAATACTCGCCACTGAAATGGACTACTGGAGACGTGCTGCAAGAATATCCAGGAAGGATAAAATCACAAATTCATATATAAAAGAAAAAAATGCAGGTACAATATTCAATATTATAAAGAAGAAACAATTAAATTGGTACGGACACATTAGAAGAATGGAAGAAGGAAGACTACCTAAGATAATCATGGATTGGGAACCACAGGGAAGGAAAAATAAGGGTAGACCAACTATTACGTTGGAATCAGGGATTCAATGAAGCTAAGAGGGAATGGGAAATAGAAGAAGATATATGGATGAACAGACAGGAATGGAAAAATGTGTTGAAACAAATGTGTAGTTAACTGTGAACATGGGTACCGGAAAAAAACATTATATTCACTGCAAAAGCCGGAATAATAAAAAAATATATTATTATTATTATTCTGGTCCCGAGGGTCTCGGGTTCATATCCGGCCGGGGTCAATGGATTTTTTAGGATGGACAAATCCAAGGAGTAAGTCCTCCGGGAGGTGACTTTAAGCCGTGGGTCTCGTAAAAGATCCTTAAGCCTGAATGAAAGGGCCTCTAAGCAAAATTTATAGAATTTTCCCGTCGTAGTACTACCTAGGTTTCCTAGATGTCAGTATGAGGCTGAACGCTGACCACGGACCACTCAAATGACATCTAAACAAGTGTAACTAAATTAGTATGGTTCAAATTGTTCCCTGTAGTGGGAGAGCGCCTAAATCTCTGTTAAGGGAAATATGGGCTTACAAGATATATTATTATTATTATTATTATTATTATTATTATTATATGTAGTGAGACAAGTATTGGAATTATACATTGCATGATATATTTCACACGAAGGGAGGCAATCAATCAGGTAGATTGTTGAGGAGATAGTAATATATATTACATTTTATATATATAGTTTTGTATTACGCAATGGTAAGGGTACGTTATAAAGGATAATGTCACGTAAAACTTAAAGGGATTTTATGTAGGCTAAAAACTCGTTAATTCGAAAACATTGCGTTTAGCAGTTTGATTGAAAATTTTCCACAGACAAATATTCTGAGTACAAGCTATCATATTTGTGAACAGCTCGCTTCTGGACCCAATTTGGTAATTCGAGAGTCTTCTTTAAATGTTTCTAAGATTCAGTTTCTTTCCCAATCTTGTGATTATGAGCTGCAGTTATAGCTCATATGTTGCTAGAGAATCAGATACATATAAAATAAACTAAATTTTTTTAAAAAAAATAGAGAAGCCTTTGCAATTAACAGTTGGGGTAAATGTACACATTCAGAAGAACAAATACAGAATAAAGAATTTAACCTCAAAGATCATAAAATCGGAATGATATATCAGTTATAGAAGTCATTGGAAACAGCAGAATTTAAACACTGGGAGGTTTGGCTGTGGATAGGAACGATGGCTCCAGAAACCGGTCCACATTTTTATGAGATCATATTTTTGTGACCATTATATAAATTGTAAATTACTCTTTAGTTTACTTCCCACCGCATTTCTTTAAATATAATCAACTATTATAAAAAAGTAGAATAGAGTGAAATCAAATTGCACCTTGATGTAATGTTCTCATTACATAATCAAGTTGTTCTCACCAAATGTTGGCTCCCAGTGTGAACTCCCGCTTTGCCTTCTTACACTTTGACTAATATATTTTTCATTGTCTTATGTAGAGTATCTCAGTAGGTCAGCATCACCAGCATTACTACAACCCGATTCGAGCACCATCTTCCCTCAGAAGCCTCTTCCAAGGATCTCTGTCTCCAGCAACCAGGCATAATTCTTCGAGTCACAGTTTTCTCAGATCTTTCAAATTTTCATCTGTCCAACGCAGTCTCAGTCGTTATATATTCATTTCCTTTAAATTTACATTCCACGATTTTCTTGGTTTTCTCATTTTAGTTGTTGTTTGTAGGTGACCTGTCCATCGCAATTATGAAGCTATAGTCAGGAGACATACAACTGATGGAGTTCTCTCTTGTCGAATAGTGGGCCATATTTATTTGTTAATATATTATTTTTAAATGAACTCTGTCTTGACATATCGGTCATGGACAACGTCCATTTTTCACTGCTATATATATTTATATATAAAACTGGGTTTTCCAGAGTTATATAATGATTACATTTTGTTTCTCTTGTAAGAAGCCTTGAATTAAAAAGTGTCTCGATAATCCCTTGTATGCTTGGCATTTTTAATTCTTCTTCCAATTTCTCCACCGATGTTTTCTGTATCACTAATTGGGTCTCCGTAGATACTGCAATCAAATGTTGGAGTTATTTATCTGTTTTTTGATCTTAAATTGTACGAGTTCACAAAGAAAAAAAATCACACTAAGGATGTATCCAAAGGACATTAATATGAACGCAGGAGCCAAATGATTTAAAGTGAAAACCACGTATTCACTACTTTCGTCAGTTCTGTTTGCTCTCAGACTAACTTCGTGATTAGTTTTTTCCCAATAATTTAGAAGTAATCCTCCCTGTGAGTAACGTACAATATGTTTGTCCAGTCTGCCCAATAAAGGACTACCTTTAGGCAAACCTGATCCGATTAAAACAGTTACCATTGATTGTTCCAGCAAGCATACAACTGTTTTCAGATCGCTAATCCCTGCTCTTCTTGCTAGATATGAAGGGAAATACGATAAGAGAATTGAAAACATATTTCTTTTGAATATAACACTTAAAACGCATTCGTAAATATCATTACAAAGGAATCGATCAAAATTTCGCAGGTCTTTTAAATCGACTACCTCATCACTTTCTATCAATTCATAAGAACCAAACTTTAACCCGGCTCGCATGACGTCATCTATACTTTCTAATCTTGCTTCATATCCCGGTTCTACTAAGTAAGTTGTGAAGTATGCTTGAAACACTGTGCTGATAGCAAAACAGTACCACACATATATAATAAACAAAGATCTTGTTCCTATTGACAGAGGCATTTGTGGCACTGATATTCCCAGAAGCACTGCCCATGCTGCACTAAAAGACTGTGCCAACAAATTGAATCCAGTAAAGTCATTTCCACGAGAAGTATATATGGATAAAATCCAAAATAAAAAACTCACAATTGAAAACAATCCCCATACTTATCCATGTTGATAAACTGAACAGAGTTAAAACATTATGAGTTTTCGATAAAGGTTTCGGACATGGTACTAAGAACTTCATCGAGTCTAAGCAGATTGGATAAGACAAATCTATCATCGAATCTAGTGGGGCCACAGTTGGAAAACATCCACCAATAATATCTATTTCTTCGTTTATGAGCATTGCTAATAATTCTAAAAATGTTTGTGGATCCGTTTCAGTTACTGGTTCTAGATAGTAAGGAGTGAAGTTCATTTCTCTTGCAAACACATTGATTGGATCCATACCTATACCTTCCACAACTGGTTTGTGCTCCCCTTCTTTAGTTATGTAATACCCTTTACTGGTGCAAGGCTCTGGTCCAAAAGATCCAATCTTTAGAACACAACCCATGAAATCTTTGGGTAACTTATTTGGAAAGAAATTGGTATCTTTAAATCTGTCCTTACTTGTGTTATGCACAGTCCATTCCCCAACTAATAAAGTAATCTCTTCATTACAGGCGCCATTTAAATATGGGAACAGTGTGTAAGCGTATATTCTTGTGATGTTTTCTATTGTGGTGACATATTTCTTATTATCACTGACTGTGGAATTTGTTTGATCCATATCATCAGTGAATATAAACAACACAGCATTGATGATCTTGCTGGTCTTCTTTAAAATAGTCAGAACTGTGTTAGCGAACTCTGCAGGAGATTCCTCAAGTTTACCACATGCGAAAACTATGAAATTAGATTGTGGATTCCAGTAGGTCCACCTTTTTAAAGCTTCCACGTTTTCAGTAAAATTGTACTCGAAATACTCACTCTGTAGATTTGTGAACATAACGTAACTTTTGGGAGGAATATCTGTGAAATATTCTTCGTTTCCTGGATCTTGAATTAATAATGGCCATAAATAATTCTCACTTACAATTTGAAATGATATATCCTGTATCCACTGTATTGTTTGTGGTGATTGTACGGTATTTACAGATGTAACGCGATCTTGTTCAACATCATTTGGCAGTAAAAACACAACAGGACCATCAGGCGTGAAATTTTTAAGTAACGCTTGTTTAATCAATGGTCGAACTAAGTGTTCGGCGTTGTTTTGACCGAATGTTTGTTGAACTGCACAGCTTAGGAATATGATTGTTAATACAATTTGTTTGATTTCACTTTCCATGTTTTCTAACTGCTTCATTTCTACACAAGATCACATTTGCTCAATATCTGCACGTTTTTTGACATTCAATAGTTATTTTTGGTAGTTTTCACGATCATCAATTGCGTAATCAAAACATACATTGGAAACAAAACCATATTATTCTTCTTGTATATTCTTTCTAATGTTGTTGATAGTTTAGTTAGTTTACGTGACGTATGCCTACACTTATGTTCACTTGCTTAATGAATTTAGAATTTTAATTATGTAAATAACTTAAAAATAATCTAATTCAACTGTGATGAAGGAAGTACTCAAATTTCTGTCAGTGTAGAACACAGTGAATAGCCAATAGTATAAATTGAAATTATAGATAGAATGAAATACTTTCAGATTAAGAATCAAATTATTATAAGTTTATAGTTGGAATTAGCTTTCTTTATTTTCACTGGTTTGTAGCTCTCAGCTAACTGTTGGATACAAACGGTAACACTTCCTCCTGGTTTAATAATTGCATGACTAAGTGCCAATGTATATTTGAATTCGTGTGAAAGTTGTCTATGAATATTTAATAAGGGTACCATGTTCTTTTTCATATTTCTAGTTCGTGAGGCTTGTTGGATTCTTGAAATAACAACGTCTGATATTAAAAACTGGAGAACGGATATTGACAATTCTATGTCATCGTGGCGGCTGTGAATATTCGAGTGTAGAACAAGTGACTGGTAAAGTCATGTTAGTCAATGTGATAACACTTGTTCTCGCTGGAACCATTTGCCAATATGTTTAATCACATATAATGGGGTTGTATTCCAAGAGTCCACTTACAGTAGTGGGCAAGTTAGGATGAGAAAATGTGTGAATTAGTTTACATCAAATTTGTTTAGGTTTTATTTGTTTGTTAGCGATGTTTTTAATAAGTTGGCTACACTGCTACACTATTACATATTTTAACTGCATTTAAGGTGATTTTGTTTACTTTGAGATACCGACTTCTCACTTCATTTTGGGACATTTATCACATTTTTTTGGGGAACGAATCAAACATATATATATATATATATATATATATATATATATATATGGCACCAACAAAACTTTTTTGTATAGCGGGACATGTTTATTATATGTTTTTTAATTAATTGACTTTTAAATACTATCTTACCCTTGTCTTTTTTAAAGCTCCAGATTCAACTTTCTCTCTTTAAGTGTTGATAGAAAAAATTGTGGGTGTTGCTATTTTTTTTATATTCGCATAAAGCACACTTGAGCGCAACAACAAGGGAAATTACTTACCGTAATATCTGAAATATTGATAGTTTTATATTTTTAAATTATTCAATTACCAAAACAGAATATTGAGAATCAATGACATATAACCGTCCTCTTTTTATCTTTTCTAATTAAAGTTTGGAAATATATGAATAAGTTATATTATCATAGGTCACCGAACGACAAGGGCGCCGATCGACAGCGCTTGACACATAGTTACAAGGGCGGATGACCGAAATGGATGAGTACGGAAACATGGAATTAAATTTGTTGCAGGGGAAACCGGGAGATCGGTTGAATAGAACAACCCCAAACTTCGTTCCGTCCACGACATAACCCGCATGTGAAATTCGATATTGACACCCCAGGGATGAGAGACGAGCGTCTAACCGCTAGCGCCACGGAATCAACTTTTAATTTAATCTTGAAGAAATATCCATCCATAGTAATTCTGCCCGAGGGCAGGTCCTTCGCCGCAATCATAGCATTTTCATGCTACG
Source organism: Diploptera punctata (assembly GCA_030220185.1). NCBI lineage: Eukaryota > Metazoa > Arthropoda > Insecta > Blattodea > Blaberidae > Diploptera > Diploptera punctata. Next base: position 1,063,351 of record JASPKZ010008345.1, read on the forward strand.
CTTGCAGCTTTACTAGGGAATTGAGGTGTGGTAGCTTCCCGTTGCTTTCCACACCGATGAATGATGATGATAATGGTAAAGATGGTGATGGCCATATGATTTCGGGGACCGTATGAACCTTAAACTTTTCCTGACATTTGTCTTACAGGTGAGGAAAAGCCCCGATAAAACCAGCCCCGACCGGGGATCGAACCCGGGGCCGCCGCGTGAGAAGGCAGCACGCTACCTCGTGATCACAGCGGTGGACTTGAATAAATATAACAATCTTTATATTAATACGTGAACGAAAAACTTTGCATCCCTTTTTAAGCACATTGAGCGCACAAAAGAGTGCGTTATTTGGAATAATTAAAGTTCATATAGAGAAGAGGTGCAGAAAAATAAAATTTATGCATATGTGTTACAAATAAATTAAATTCAACAGTGGCACGAAAGGGGAATGAAAGACATGCATCGAAGCTTCTTGTAGGAAAACCAGAGGGAAACGCCTAGTTGGTAGATCAAGAATGAGGTGGGAGAATAATATTAACTACGATTTGAGGGAAGTAGATCGTACAGGGAATGATTGGGAAACATTGGCTCAGGATATGGATGTATGGAGAGCTTATATCCGCGCGGCCGTGATCCTACGTGATTGATAGTGCCAATGAGTTAGTTAGTAAAAATAAAAGTAATAATCTGTAAGGAATTTATGTGTATTACTGATTCATTTGACTAGTTGTTCATTTGTTTATTTGTTTACTAATTTTTATATTATTATTATTATTATTATTATTATTATTATTATTATTATTATTAATATTATATCCGAGTATTAAAACCTTTTTTACCTTACTGTATATAAGGGTTGCAATTATGCAACATTAACAAGTAAATTAACGTAATAGGCCTACAGTAGAACAAAAGACAATTATATAACAATATTGTAACAAAGATGAACAGAACAAAATTAAATTATAGTTGTGAATAAACATTATTTACAAAAGGAAATATGTAATTATAACATTTTTTTGTTGTTAAGAATGTGACACAGAGGACTGGAATATTTTTTTTTATTAAAATTCAAGTGTGTTAAAGTTTATAACGTTAAAACCACAATATTCGACAAATACATAGAATATGTTTGACTCTTTGAATATCTTCTCCACATTAATTTGTTTACTTTGTACATTCATTGTATATTTTGTCTAATAGGTATTTATGTATCATATTATATTATACAGTTTATATTATATTATACTTTGTACATACATTGTATTTATATGTCATTATTTTATATTATAATTGAATTATATATTATATTGCTTGCTCAATATGCATCTGTTGCAAAAAGAAAATTCTGCAGCAGCAAAGTGACTTGACTTACTCTTATTATTAGTGGCTTTTTAAAAGTGAGTAGATTTTATTATGTAATCTTGGTGTCAGTAATTCCATTACTTTTTTTTATATTTACATATATACACCTATTTCCATTATCCTATGCATCGACATAGAACATTGACGGCTCAGAGTGAGAGACAAAAATGAAGGGATATTCCTATATTTTCCCGTACACATAATAATAGGCCGAATTCTAATCTAAATTCTATACACATTGTACACAGCAGAAATGTGAATTGACTTACTCTCGCGTATTTATTATTAGTGGTGCTTTACTAGTGATTAAAAAAAGTGAGTACATTTTATTATTTAAATTTAAATTGAACCCTGTCTAATCTTGTTTTCAGTAATTTCATTATATTTTTTATATTTAGATATTCGAACCTACTTCCATTATGCCTGGACATTAAACATTGCCGGGTCGGAGTGAGAGACAAAGAGGAATGCGTATATATTCCCGTTCACATAATAATAGGCCAAAATAGTTGAAATATTATACAAATGTCAAATGACGCGCTATTGTTTTTTTTAAGTATGGCTTAGCCAAGCTATACCACATATTTCCTATCGTTCGTATTTAAAATCATCATCATGAACAAATTCGTTTTAGGCCATGTGGCCTGTACGGTAAACCTAGGGAAGATGGTCTTGATCTTTCCACCGATGTTTTGGTCTTCCTTGGTCCCTATGTCCAGTTGAGGTATATTGGAATGCCAATTTTGGAAGTCTGTTTCTTGCCATTCTCCTCAGATGATTTTTCCATTCTTGTTGGTATCTTTGTATATTTTCATTTAAACTTGTTACTCCAAAATATTATCAAAATAAATCGAGAATTAATGCATAATGCCCTATTTGTGAAGAACTTAAAAATTTAATGAATTGTGGTCGAATTTTGGCCGCTGGGCGACCACTAGTAATTATTAATTAACACAAGGATGTATTAATACAAGAACAAGTGCTGACCTAATGGGTATTTTGCTTCCGTACTAAGTTCCAGGTATATTGTAAACACATTCCCATATGTCATTACTTTGCTGACTCCGTCTTTTAGAGGAACCGTGGTGCTATTCTTACCCGCCATATGACTGAATTGTGCACGGAACTGTCATCGATATAATCATTGTTTGTATTTTAGGAGTATAAGACTGAATAGAAAATAAGATGGTACCAAAAATTAGGAACTTCCATTCCTTATTTATTTATGTCTAAAATATGTAGTAGTAGTAGGACTTTATTAGACAAAAAGTAAGATATTTACAATATTATTTACAAATATGGGTCGCACGGGCAGTAAGCAGTACGTGCTGTTGGCAGTCCGTTACAATAAAGTAATAATTGCTACTAGTGTGAAGAAAAAATAAACAAAAAAAAGCAATAACATTACAATTACATAAAGATAACGCAATAATATTACAATTAAATAATAACACAATTGCATTATACACTAAAAAACAATAACATTACAATTACATAAAGAAAACACAGTAATATTACAATTAAATAATAACACAATAGCATTATACATTAATTAATTTATATTTAATTATTAAGGATTAATGTTATTGATTTTTGATAACATATATTTATTCATGAATGAGTGTTGTTCTTATTTTCCGCGTTTTGTCCAGAAATTTACCCAAGTTTATCCAATTTTCTGGATTTACCAATAACTCGTAGCATGCCAATCTTTCCCGATTTGAATTTAGAAATCTTTCCGGTAATAGCTGACGTCTCAATATGTATATGTCTAGTTAGATATAGGCTTTTTCCATAATGACCATAGATATCCTTTATTTGCAATTTTATTGCTAGCAGAATATATGTTCTATGCTGTTCTGTAGTGATTTTCACCACATCCTCAATGAATATTTTTCACTAAACTGATAAAGTTTAAATAATTATTTCTCTCCGCTTTCAATTTTTTTCTCGCAGTGTTTTAAAAAATTCTACATAAAGCGGCCATTTTGAAACATTAGGAATCCTTACGTATTTTCATTGCACATGCGTAAGAATGAAACAGTGTTTACTTATCTATTAAAATTGTAATTTTATGGATATGGAACCGAAAATGGCAAATAAAGCGAATTTGTGATACATTATTTAATATCATGTTAGAACTTATGTGGGTTCTTTTCCTATTCTAATGAGTGTGGCATTAACATTATTGTTTAGTTTTTTTTGTTTATTTAATTAGAATACTTATTTTATAGTAGTAAATACCTCATTCTTTAGAAATCCATATTTTGAACGTTTTAAAGTATATTAATATTTATTGTACTTTACTAAATTGGATATTTTGTTTGATGTGTTGATCTGCAATACGTCTAAACAATCGTGACCTGGATTAAATGATTGGTTTCATGTCTGCGTGTCATAATGTCGTGTGTGGGTATTCGTGTTTACGAGTGACGTAAAATAACTGAAAAAAACATTTTTTTTGTAATTTTATTGATAATATTTCACACAATAATTTCTTCGTATAATTCAGAATATATATTTTTATGTGAGTGGAAATTTGCTATTGTTGATTCTAGGTTATATTGAAAATAGTATTAAGCCTATATGTATTGGAAATAGTACTTACTTACTGTCCCGCGCCGTAGCCGAGCGGTTAAGGTAGGAAGCCTTGGCGCAGAGCTACGGGACTTGCGCTGGTTCGAGTCTCCATGGGGGAAGAAATTTTCTCATGGTATTTCGGCCAGTATGGGACCGGTGCCCACCCAGCATCGTGAGGCAATTGGGTAGCTACAATAAGTAGAGGCTCCAGGTTGAGGAACCAGCTATAACGGCTGGGGGACTCGACATGCTAACCTCATATCACCCCTACACTGGCTGTTGATCATCTACCTCTGTGATTGACACATGTGGATGTGAAGGGCCAGCAGCCGGCTGGTAAAAGGGCAACCGCTGAAAAAGTGGAAAGACCCTCAATCGGACTTACTTACTCACTGGCACTAACGAACCAATAGGTTCATGGCCCCGCGGACATAAGCTCTCCATACATCCATATGCTGAGCTAATGCTTTCCAGTCATTCCCTGTTTAATCTACTTCTCTCAAATCATAATTAATGTTATTCCCCCACCTCATTCTTGGTCTACCAACTGGGCGTTTTCCTTCTGGCTTTCCTACAAGAAGCTTCCATGCAAGTCTTTCATTTCCCATACGTGCAACATGTCCTGTTCTTATTATACCTGGCTTCCTATAAAGACCATGTAGTTCATTGTTATGTAATCTTCTTCATTCACCTGTCTGTTCATCTCTCTTTGTCCAAAAAAATTCCTAAGTTCTTTTTTCTCAAATACTTGTAATCTCCTTTCTTCCCATAAAGTAAGAGTCCATGTTTCGCACCCATATAATATAACTGGTAGAATAATAGTGTATTGGAAATAACAGTAAAATATATTCGGAAAGTCGGTCTCAGATAAATAATAATTAGTGTAATAATGAAAAATGGTCTCTTACTTTAATGGGGGAGAAAATATTACCAGTACCTTAGAATAAAGTTATTATAAAGTTTTTGGTCCAAAGAGGGACGATCAGACGGGCGAATGGAGAAGACTACATGGAATTAGTTACAAGATGTTTATACGAAACCAGACATAATACGAAGAGTAAAGTTTCGCAGACTGAGATGGCGAGGACGTGTGGCACGATTGGAGAATGAAAGAGGTACACGGATAGTCCATGTAGGATAACGAGAGGAATAGCGCTCAATAAGTACCGTAAGTCTGGGTTAGCTTGACTGTGGGGGTTACTTAAACCCAAAATGTTCAAGTAATTTAGGCATTTTCTGGTGCTGGTTTATTTTGCTGCACTAAAACTTAGAGCTAACTGATTGCATCCTTTAAAGTCATTTCCGCGAGTTGGACAATTGGATAAAGTCCAAACCAAATCCCCATACTTATCCATGTAGAGAGTCTAAACAATGTCATAATCTGTTTCTTTTCTTCAGTTGTTTCGGACAAGGAACTATGCATTTTACTTTGCCAATGTACACTGGAATGGAAAGATATCCAAACATATCCAAAGGTCGATGAAAGTTAAAATTAAATTGTTCCTGTTGGTAGGTGCCGACGTCCTCAACTTTGTTAAAATATTGTATATAAAATAAACTGGAGCGCTTTCGAAAATTATCTTCCATCTTCTGCAGGTTGAGCTTCCGCTACTCGTTGTTGTTTGTGTACGGTGATGTATACTCCAACTGTTTGTAGCAACAACTGATTTATTTTTGACGATCTCGTATGATGGCGTTTGACTGGGGTGCGTTCTCATTAAGAAGTGAGGCGTTGTTTGTTTCCTTTATACGAGTAATTTCAAGGTCTTCAAATATATTTATCCTAACAGGATGTTTTTTCGGTTGATTATCGTGAGAGTATTTTCAATTGTGTTCATTCGATGACCTGCGTTAATGAGATGTTCAGCATAGCTTGATTTATCGCCCGGGTGTATGAAATCTTCTAGGTGTTCTTTATATCATGTACGTATTGAAATTTCTTCTTGTCCTGCCAATATAAAATTTATTACAAACCTTACATGTTAGTTTGTTGACTCCCTTGTTACTGAATTTGTTGTGTTCTTCTATGCCATTGTGTAATATGTTGTTTAATTTGTTTGCTGTTTTATAAGCTATGTTAATGTTTTTATTTATCTTTTTCAAATTTCTGGCAAGTTTTGTGGTTTCATGTCCTGTGTATGTTAATGTTACCCATGTTTTGTTATTATTAGATTCTCTTTCAAGTTTTGTTATATTGTTTGCGTCATATTTTTCTTTTTTGTTCCTTTGTAAGCTTATCAATGATTTGTTTGTTGAATCCGTTGCTTTTCGCCATGTTTTTTTAAGATACTGCAGTTCTTTGTTATAATTTGTTTTGTTCAAGGGTATTTAATTAAGAATTAATGGGGGGCATGGGAACCTGTAGGAAAACGGGAGGGAAAGCGCGCAATAGGTAGTCCAACTATAAGATGGGAGGATAACAGTAACCATGATTTAAGATTGATGCATTATAGAGGAAATGATGGAAAATATTAGCTTAGAATAGCGATGTAAGGATATTTTATGACCGCATGGTCACGAACCTTCAGGTTCGATAGTTCATATCTCATATCGACACAGTAGGATGCTTTTAAAAATTGTATGATATATATTCATTTTATTTTTATTCTTATACTTTTATCCTACAATATTCCATTGAGGCAAACAATTGCAAATTTTCCTTTATTATTTCAATTTGTTTCCTCTTCATAACTCCCATTTTTATTTATTTTAATTCCTAAATATGTGATCTCACTACAAGATTGTATTGTTTCTCCAGTCTCCAAAATTAAATTTTGTTCTGGTTCACCAATTAATAAATAAATATAATAAATATCGCCTTTAAATATTTTTACGTTAATTTTTCCGATGTTTTAATAGTTATCTGCTATTCGGGGCGGAAACAAATCCAACAAATCAATGGTCATAAAAATTGGTTCAGCCGTTCTTGAGTTATAAATAGTGTAACTAATCCGACTTTGTTTTATATATATATATATATATATATATATATATATATATATATATATAAGACCCGACCATCGTTGCTAAGGTATACGTTAAATTATGTTGTAGTAAACTAAGTGAGAAATCTAAATCAGAAAGTTTTTGTTTACACAATTTTTTAGTTCTGGTACGTTAACTACACCCGGTATAAATATGGGTGGTGGTTCATGTGGAAGTGGTTTTGTTGATTGAGATGAATTTATGTTGTCTGCATTCTCAGTATCATCCGTAAGTGTATCATAAGGATTATATACATTTATTGATGGAATATTTTGAGGAGGCTTGCTGATTTCATTATACTTTCGTTTTTTTCTACGAACTTGTTGGCAGTTTGGATTATCATCATCATCATCATCATCATCATCATCATCAAGAAGTTTCTGTATAATATCATCTTGTGATATATTATAGTCATCTTGTTTTTTTCATTTAATTGAGGCATGGAGATTGTTTCTGTAATATTAGGCATATTATTATAACTAACAGACTTACTTACAGTTCTGTTATTCCGTTCCTTAGGACCTTCATATGTTTTTAAAGTGACATTCTTCTTAAATTTAAGATTTATGTCACATAGGCCTATACCAATTTGCGGAAATTCACTTGATATCTTATCATTCATGGTCTCTAGTACTGATTCGCCATATCGTTCAATGTCCCTTCTCGGTCCAGTTAAATTTAAATTAAATTGCTGTCTTTCAGAGATTACTTAAAACTAATACTTACACACGAAATTAATATTACTATCAATATATTGAAAATAAAATAAACACAAACACACTTAAATTATGAAATAATCAATATTTGTAATGCAAATGAAATTCGCGTTTGCAACAAAATGCACAGTAACCTGGTTAAATAATAAACCAATTACCTTACACGGCCATCTGTTAGAATCATATGGAACTCACAGACAATTATAATTCTTTGTTAAATAATATACAAATAATTTGCAATAAAAATAATGCGACTATAAATGTATTTAGTTATAAACTTCCCTAACTCTCAAGTTGGATCAAACTGCACACAGTGTGCAAAATTTTATTAAAATCGGTTCAGTAGTTTAGGATTCCATCGCGGAGAAACAACGTGACACGTAATTTTTATATATTAAATATATAATAACTAATTCAATGGTACTATCGAATCTGTAATTTGATGGCCACACGAACATTAGCTCTCCATTAATTTCTATTCTGAACATATGTTTTCCATTCGTCCGCAGTAAAATGTACTTCCCTTAAATTCTACAGGAAATGGTTTGAATACATTAGGTCAGGTAAGGGATGTATGGAGAGCTTATGTCAGCTAGGGCATAAAACTCCGTTTGTACCAGCGAGTTTGTTGTTTCACCATCAGTTTTTATGTAGTACATGTTTATTATAATTTATATTATATCTTTTATATATAAATTTTAAAATATTATATTTCCCTTGTCTTTTTAAAGCTCCAAATTGAACTTAAGCCTTTAAATGTGGGTGAAAACATGATGGGTGTTGGTGGTTTTCTTATATCGCATTAAGCACACTTAAGCTGAATAATGAGGCAAATTACCGTAATATCTGAAATATTGATACTTTTTATTTTTTTAATTATTCAATCACCAAAACATTCAACCGCTGTGGTAACGTGATGCCTTATCACGCAGCGGGCCCGGGTTCAGTCTCCGGTCGGACAATTTTCCTGGGTGATGATTTTATCGTGTTTTTTTCTGACTGATAAGACACATGTCAGGAAACGTTAAGGCCCAAACGGTTCCAAAACATTATATGGCGATCGTTATCACCATTGATATTCATTAAGTTTAGGCTTAAGGCCTCTTCTAACGCATCATTACCATCATCACCTATCATATATCATCGGTGCAGCGTAATTCTGTCTTCCAGGCGTCCCTACCAGAGAAGTGGGTTACAATAACGCCATGCCAGTAGAGAATACCATAATGTCGAAACGACAGCATGGTAGCATTGAATAAAAAAATTGGATACCAATGACGTCATAACCTTCCTCTTTGTTTCTCTTCTAATAAAATTTTGAAAATATATGGATAAGGTATATTGTTATAGGTCTACGAACGACAAGGACGCCGATCGACCGCGCTTGACGCATAATCACAGAAACGGATGACCAAAATGAAGGAGTACTGAGAAATGTAATTAAATTTGTGGCTGGAGAAACCGGGATATACCCTAAATGAAACCTACCCAAACTCCGTTCCGTCCACGACATAACCCACATGTGACCGAAATTCGATCTTGACACCCCAGGAATGAGAGGCGGGCGTCTAACCGCTTGCGCCACGGAATTAGCTCTTAATTTATTGTAGAAGAAAGATAATAACATGCATTAATTAACACAAGAATATATCAATACATGAACAAGCGGTGACCTTGGGTATACTAATTCCGAACTAAGATCCAGTTGTATTATAAACAGATTTGCATAAGGTATTACGTTAATCATTCCGTCTTTTAGGGGAACCGTGGTGATACTTTTACCCGCCATATGACTGAATTGTGCACGGAACTGTTATCGTTAGAATCATTGTTCGTATTTTACGGGATATAAGACTGAATACAATATAAGTTGGTACCAAATATTGGAAACTTCCATTGCTTATTTTATTTATGTCAAAATTATGTATGGGTCGTATAAGACTTGAAAGCATAATAATAGTCCCTTCGATTGGTTGCCGGCCAAAGGAAGGCAAGACCAGTGATGGGGCTGCCATCTTATAGCCTCTGGTCAGGCTTTTCTGGAGAAGAAAAGAAAATAAAGGAAAGAAGAAATGGAAGAAAGGAAAGACTCCCTAGCCCTCGGATGCCCTAATAGCGTCGGGGTCGAAAAAAACAAGAGTTAACCAAGAGAGGTTAGATAGTAAAGTTAAAAGAGTGCAAAACACAAGTAAGTGGAAGAAATGTTTTGCTCAGCTTGGGCACCTTGTGGTCGCCATCCACATATCCCCTAGATGAGGACCCCTGAGCCAATTTTGGAATATATTAAACAGTATCAACTAAATTGGAAACACCATCTTGAAAGAATGAGTTCAAATCGGATCCCCAAAGCTGTTCATAATTATATACCAAGAGGACGAAGATCACTGGGCCGTCCTATGAAACGCTGGAGGGAAAATTTTCTATAGGATCGTAACAGGCCTTGGCCTAATACTTGGAAGGAAGAAGAAGAATGTGTGGGTCAACGTAGTCAGATATACGCCTTTTCCATAATATCCATACATATCCTTTATTTGCAATTTCATTGCGAGCAGAATGTGCTGACTAGGCGAGTTAGTTCTACTGTTATTTTCACCACATCCTCAATATATATTTTCACTAAAGTGATAAAGTTTAATTAATTTATATCTCTCAGCTTTTAAATAGTTTTTTCATCCAATGTCTTATGGAATTCTACATAAAGCGATAATTTTGAAACATTAGAAATCCTAAAGTAATCTCATTGCTCGGGCGTAAGAATGAAACAATGTTTACTTATCTATTAAATTTGTAATTTTATGGATATGGAACCGAAAGTGGCAAATCAAACAAATTTGTGATACATTATTTAATATCATATTAGGTCTGGTTATATCAGTGTAGCATTTAAATTTATTTCACTTTTTGTTCAGTTAGTTAGAATACTTGTTTTAAAGTAGTTAATACTTTATCCTTTAGGAATCCATATTTTGAACGTTTTAAATTATATTGATATCTATTGTTCTTAAGTTATTGGATATTTTGTTTGATGTGCTTATCTGCCATACGTCTAAACAGTCGTGACGTGGATTAAATGATTGGTTTCATGTCTGCGTGTCATAATGTCGTGGGCGGGTATTCGTGTTTAGGAGTGACGTAAAATAATATTTGTTGTATTTTTATTGATAACATTTCACACAGTAATTTCTTCATATAATTCAGAATATATATTTTTATATGAGTGGAAATTTCCTGTAGTTTAATCTAGGGTATATTGAAAAAGTATTAAGCCTATACGTATTGGATATAATAGTAAAATATATTCAGAAAGTCGTCTCACATAATAGTTAGTGTAATTATGGAAATCATGCGAAAAATGGTCTCTTACTTTAATGGAGGAGAAAATATTACCAGTATCTTAGAATAAAGTTGTTACAAAGTTTTTGGTCCAAAGATGGAATATCAGAGGGGCGAATGGAGAAGACTACATGAAATTACTTACACGATTTTTATACGAAAGCAGACATAATATGAAGAGTAAAGTCTCGCAGACTGAGATGGCGAGGACGTGTGGCACGATTGTAGAATGAGAAAGGTAGATGGACACTCCATGTAGGATAACGAGAGGAATAGCGCTCAATAAGTACCGTAAGTCTGGGTTAGCTTGACTGTTGTGGGTTACTTAAACCAAGAAAGTTCAAGTAATTTAGGTCTTTCGTGGTACTGGTTTATTTTGCTGCACTAAAACTTAGAGCTAACTAATTACATCCTTTAAAGTCATTTCTGCGAGTTGGACAATTGGATAAAGTCCAAACCAAATCGCTCAGAAGTACGAAAACAAGCCCCATACTTATCCATGTAGTTAGTCAAAACAATGTCATAATCTCTTCCATTTTCTTCAGTGGTTTCGGACAAAACTATATATTTTACTTTGTCAATGTGCACTGGAATGGAAACATCTCCAAACATATCTAAAGGTTGCATTGTTGGAATGTATCCTCCAACAAAGGTTGCATTATTGGAATGTATCCTCCAACAATACCGGTTTCTCTGGCGACCAGCATTGCTGCTAATTCAATAATATTTTCGTTTATAATTTCAACGACTGGATCGTAGACGTAAAGTTCATTTCTCTTACAAATATATACAATTAACTTCATGTTTAAACATCCCAAAGCAAACTATTTTTCCTCCATCGTTAATCGTATTTTTTTTTCTACTGTCAAATAAGGTTCAGGTCCAAAGCCTCCTATATTTAAAACATATCCCATAAAACTTGTCGGTAACTTATTTGAAAATGAATCAATAGCTTCAAGAATATCTTCACATGCATTTGTTCGCAGTCCATTTCCCAATCAACGAAGTAACATCTTCATTACAATGTCCATTTTAATACGGGTGCAATGTGGTTACACACTGTTTATATAGTGCTGATGTTTACACTTGTACTGACCTTTGTCTGATTTCCACAGACATTAGAATCGGTATACCCAGTGAATGTAAACAATAGATCGTTGATTATTTTGCTCGTCATCTTTAAAATAGGCAAAACTGTGTCAGCGAATTCTGCACCAGATTCTTTAAGATTACCTCGTGTAAATACTGCGAATTTTGCTCGTGGATTCCAGTACTGCTTTTTTTTGTAATTTCTCTAAGTGAAAACTAGAGGAAAACGCCCAGTTGGTAGACCGAGAATGAGGTGGGAGAATAACATTAACTATGATTTGAGGGAAGTAGATTATATAGGGGATGATTGGAAAACATTGACCCAGGATAGGGATGTATGGAGAGCTTATGTCCGCGCGGCCATGAATCTACGGGTTCGATAGTGTCAGTGAGTTAGTTAGATCAGAAAATTTGTATTCGGTTTCCTCACTCTGTGAATTTGTGAACAATACATAACTTTTGGAAGAAAAATCTGTCGACTATTTTCTTTCTTTTGGGTTGCTGAACTAGAATTGGCCATGAATAATTCTCACTCACAATTCCAAAAGTTATATCGTGTATCTATTGTATTTTTTCGGTAATTCTAAGGTATGTACAGATGCAGCGTGATCTTCTTGAACGTTATCTGACAGTAAAAACACAACAGGACCTTCTCGTGTACATTTTTTTACCTAAAATGTGCTTCATGAATTATTGAACAATGAGATAAGAGCTCTTCTCACTGAAGTGTTGTTTAACTGCACAAATTATTAACAAAAGCGATAACAAGATATGTGTTTGCAGACGCTTTTCAAAATGCTATAACTTTGAACAGTGCACAATATCACTGATATCTTTGTGTTCATCGCTCAATTATTATAATTGCTGATTATTTCATTCACTTCCTCTCCTCTCGTAAGGCATTGTAAACTGAACAACTTTGTCTCCCCCCGTTAAGTTTTAATTTCAAGTGATCGTTTCTATGTCGTTCACTCTTTATGTAATTTATTTCTTTGTTGTAATATCTATAAAGTAACCTTAAATATATCTAAATATATAGATAATTTAAATCAGCTTTTTTATAATGGCCTTGTTGCTCTCCTCTGGAATCTATTCTGTTGACTGCAGGAAAATAAAATTAACACTTATTCTAATTTTCGCGTTCGCATGTCCAGTTTTTCTTCGTTATTTAATTCGAAGAAATGTCTTTGTGCATTTAATGAGAAAGAACACACCTAAAACTTAAATATTTTCCCCCTAGTAAAGAAAAGTTCTGAATTAGTTGCATGTTTTCTATACAGTTACGTTATTCATCCATATTTACGTATTTTATGTGCTGAGCAATGGACTTGATATTACTTAGTTAATGAAAATAAATAGTTTTGTTTAAATTTGGTTGTTTGTTGACTCACCTCAAGGAACATTAAAATAAACGTCATAGTGTTATTTCCTACCTACATAACTTAATAGTTTTGTTTTATTTTAATATACATTATGTCATTTTAAATTCCTCTTAGATATTTATAAACATTGTGTTATAAATTGGCAGAAAAAATACAGCATGTGCATCATATACATTTTCAATATTCTTAAATATATTCTTCACACTTCCTCCAACTAAGATGGGTCCATCCCCATGGTATTAAAAAACTGAATTATCTTATTCTGATATTCAACATTGTAGGCCTACATACCTCTACACAAGCTGTTTGTACTCTACTGTCAATATTCCTCTACACAAGCTGTTTGTACTCTACTGTCAACATACCTCCACACAAGCTGTTTGTACTCTCCTGTCAATATACGTCTACACAAGCTGTTTTTACTCTCCTGTCAGTATACCTCTACACAAGCTGTTTGTACTCTCCTGTCAATATACCTATACAGAAGCTGTTTGTACTCTACTGTCAACATATCTCTACACAAGCTGTTTGAACTCTCCTGTCAATATACCTCTACACAAGCTGTTTGTACTCTCCTGTCAATATACCTCTACAGAAGCTGTTTGTACTCTCCTGTCAATATATCTCTACAGAAGCTGTTTGTACTCTACTGTCAACATACCTCTACACAAGCTGTTTGTACTCTACTGTCAACATACCTCTACACAACCTGTTTGTACTCTACTGTCAACATACCTCTACACAAGCTGTTTGTACTCTCCTGTCAATATACCTCTTCACAAGCTGTTTGTACTCTCCTGTCAATATACCTCTACAGAAGCTGTTTGTACTCTCCTGTCAATATACCTCTACACAAGCTGTGTGTACTCTCCTGTCAATATACCTCTACACAAGCTGTTTGTACTCTCCTGTCAATATACCTCTACAGAAGCTGTTTGTACTCTACTGTCAACATACCTCTACACAAGCTGTGTGTACTCTACTGTCAATATACCTCTACACAAGCTGTTTGTACCCTCCTGTCAATATACCTCTACACAAGCTGTGTGTACTCTCCTGTCAATATACCTCTACACAAGCTGTTTGTACTCTACTGTCAATATACCTCTACACAAGCTCTTTGTACTCTCCTGTTAATATACCTCTACACAAGCAGTTTGTACTCTCCTGTCAATATACCTCTACACAAGCTGTTTGTACTCTACTGTCAATATACCTCTACACAAGCTGTTGTCAATATACCTCTACACAAGCTGGTTGTACTCTCCTGTCATCATATGACAATTTCAGTACTTGTTCACATCAGAATCTCCTACTTGACACCTTCCAACAAAGAACCTCCCATTATTCTAATTTGTATATGTTCACACATAGAAATACATTGTACATGTACATGGACAGTTAGTTACAAATGAGGGAAATTTTGAAGAAGTGGTTGAATTCAAATGCCTAACTCTAACTAACTAACTCACTGGCTCTATCGAACCTGTATGTTCATGGCCGCGCGGACATGTGCTCTTCATATATCCCTATCCTGAGTCAATGTTTTCCAATCATCCCCTGTATAATCTACTTCCCTCAAATCAAAGTTAATGTTATTCTCTCACCTTATTCTTGGTCTACCAACTGGGCGTTTTACCTCTGCTTTTCTTACAATAAGCTTCCATGCGCATCTTTTTTCCCCATTCGTGCCACATGCCCTGCCCATCGCAGTCTACTAGACTTAACTGTTCTCATTATATCTGGCTTCCTATAAAGACCATGCAATTCATTGTTATGCAGTCTTCTCCATTCACATATCTGTTCAGCTGTCTGTGCTCCAAAAATTTTCTTAAGAACTTTATTCTCAAATACTCGTAATCTCCTTTCCTCCCTTAAAGTAAGAGTCCATGTTTCGCATCCACATAATATAACTGATAGAAGAATAGTTTTATATATTTTCGAATTCAAATTTCTAGTAACGATAATTGCAAATAGGAATGAGATGCACAAAGAAATTAAACTTGGGCTCTATCCTAGAAAAGCATGCTGTTTTACTATTACGCAGCTTCTCTAAAAAAAGTTAAACTTAGAATATAAAAACTGTTTTCTCTTAGTTATATTATATGGATGCGAAACACGGACACTTACTTTAATTGAGGACAAAATATTCCAGATATTTAAAAATATTTTTATTAATATTTTTGGACCAAAAAGAGTTGAACATATATGCGAATGAAGATGACTACACAACATGATCTTTATCAGAAAAATTGTAATAAGTACAGTTATTTTGTCTTAAAATACATTGACAGGAGATGTGACTGGAATCGGAATTAAATGGGGGCATAGGAAACTTGTAGGAAAGCCAGAGAGAAAGCGCCCAATAGTTAGGCTAACAATGAAAAAGGAGAATCTTTAAACATGATTTAAGAGAGATGAATAATAGAGAGAATAATGGAAAACATTACTTCAGAATAGGGATGCATGGAGGTTTTATGTCTGCACGGCCATGACCTTTCGGGTTCTTCTTCTTCTTCCTTCCAAGTATTAGGCCAAGGCCTGTTACGATCCTATAGAAAATTTTCCCTCCAGCGTTTCATAGGACGGCCCAGTGATCTTCGTCCTCTTGGTATATAATCATAAACAGCTTTGGGGATCCGATTTGAACTCATTCTTTCAAGATGGTGTTTCCAATTTAGTTGGTACTGTTTAATATATTCCAAAATTGGCGTAGTCTTCAATTCTTTTAAGATATCGGTGTTCCTTTTCCGATCCCATCTGGTGTAACCCGCTGTTCTGCGCATGAATCTCATTTCACAAGGCGTTATTCTGCTTTCATGTTGTTTTTTTAGTGCCCATGCTTCACTACCATAGGTCAACACTGGTCTAGCCAAAGTGTTATATAAACGTAATCTGGTGTTTTTTTGTACAAGGGATGGTTTCATAACTTGATTAATAATTCCTAAACTTTTATTATAACTAGTAACTTTTTCAGGGATATCCTTTTTCATCCCAGATAGAGAGATAATATCCAAGATATTTAAATTGATTAGATCTCTCTAAAATTTTATTCTGGAGACAGATTTTACTTTGTATGGGGTCCTTCCCTTCCTTTCGGGTTCGATAAATACTTGGACACAGACAGTACGATGTTTAAATGCTGGTTAACTAAATAAGCTTCAATTTCATTATTTTCTGCTTCCAGATTACTTGATGGTGTAACAATGGAGAAGTGTGCAAATGTTACAACTTTAGGCTAATTATTCCGAGTCTGACTTCCCTTGATCTTGACATTTCAATCTTTTCGTTTCGTTATTATGAGATAGATATTTTTTACAATAAAATTCACTAATTAAGACACACTTAGATATTAATAAATCAGTTCACAAGAAAACTCTTCATTGCCATCTGTTGTGGCTCAAGAAGCGTGCATAAAGACGTCACATTGTTGACGCACGAAAAATGTCGATAATGCAGATGACTGCACATCTGACATAAAAATCCTATAACCCGATCGCAGCGACATCTAGCGAGTGCAATTGTGAATCTAAACCATCTAGTGACCCACTCAAACACACACTCACTAACTAGCTAACTGACTGGCACTAACGAACCCGTAGGTTTAAGCCCGCGTGGACATAAGCTCTCCTTATATCCCTATACTGAGCCAATGTTTTCCAATCATCCCCTGTATAATCTACTTCCCTCAAATCATACTTAATGTTATTCTCCCATCTCATTCTTGGTCTATCAACTGGGCGTTTTTCCTCTGGTTTTCCTACAAGAAGCTTCCATGCACGTCTTTCATTACCCATTCGTGCCACGTTATTCTCAAATACTCGTAATCTCATTTCCTCCCTTAATGTAAGAGTCCATGTTTCTGTAGAATAATAGTTTTATATATCTTCAGTTTAACCCTTTTTGAAAGGAGTTAGGAAGTCAAGAGTCTCTGTAATGCATAATAACACGCATTTCCAGAATTGAGCACACAAAAAATTTAATCAAAGTCGGTTTAGTGGTTTATTCAGTTTATAATTTCGAATTCCATATATACCTAAGCTACTATTTGACGAATGTTCCTCATTTCTTGACAGTACTTACCTCGGTTTATTGTAATCGGGTATTCTGAGTTTCCGATAGAGAGATTTTTCAATTTTCACTTCCGAAATTCAATCTTAACACGCCAGCAATAGGAGGCGAGCGTCTGACCGCTTGCGTCATGGAATCAACTTCTAATTTATTCTTGAAGAAATATAATAATATTTATTTACACAAGAATATATTAATAAACGAACAGGCAGTGACCTAATGTGTACACTGATTCCCAGCTAAGTTCCCGTTGTATTGTAAACAAATTAGCTTAAGTTATTACTTTCCTGACTTCTTCTTTTAGGGGAAGCGCGGTGCTACTTTTACCCGCCATATGACTGGATTCTGTACGGGAATGTCATCGATAAAATCATTGTTCGTGTTTTACGGAATATAAAACTGAATACAAGATAAGATGGTACCAAATATTAGGAACTTCCATTTCTTATTTATCTATTACAAATATATGTGTGGGTCTACCTAATCAGATATACGCTTTTTCCATTATGTTAATAGATATCCTTTATTTGAAATTATATTGGGAGCAGAATATATCATCTATGCTGATACTCACTTGTCTGTTATTTTCACCACATCCTCAATGGATATTTTTCACTAAACAGTTTAAGTTTAATTAATTTATGTCTCTACGCTTTCTAATTATTTTTTCTTGCCATGCTTTAAAATATCTACATAAAGCGGCCATTTTGAAACTTTAGAAACCCCAACGTATTCTCATTGGACGTTCGTAAGAATGAAACTGTTTACTCATCTACACTGCTCAAAAAAATTAGGGGATATTGTAGAATAACCTACTAAGACTATGTTTTTAGGAACAGTATTAGATGCAATCACTTTCTATTACTCCAAAAGAATGTAAACAAGAGTTTGAAGTTGTTACGTAACCTCTGTACCACACCACATGTCTAAGAGATCCTGATTAGGGATATGGCAAACAAACAAAGCAGCATTAACATGGGTGAAAATGTTTCGTTAGTATGGTGTATGGTCTCCTCGAACGGCCAGCACTGCCTCACACCTGTGTGACATTGATGCAATGAGGTTAGCAATGAGTTCTTGGGGGATACGTGGCCACTCTTCCATAAGAGCAATGTGCAGCTCTGGAACAGTTGTGGGAGGTGCTGGTCTGCCTGCAATGCGCCCCACACATGCTCTATCGGATTTAAGTCCGGGGAGGAAGCTGGCCATTGCATACGCTCGATACCCTCCACTTGCAGCATGTCGTCCACCAAGCCAGCTCTGTGGGGTCGTGCATTATCGTAAAAAAGAAAAGAATCACCTATGGCACCAGCATAAGGCACGACAAAAGGTCGGAGAATCTCATCTCTATACCTTACCGCAGTCAAAGTACCACCTTGGATGACGTAGAGGTCCGTACGTCCACCACTACTGACTCCTGCCCACACGATCAATCCACCGCCACCATATGGGGATCTTTCACGTACAAGTGCTGGAATGTTTCGTGTCCCTTTTTCCCTCCAGATGAATACACGCCGACTATCACATTCCACGTTGAATCGCGACTCATCAGAAAAAAGAACATCCCATTCGGCATGCCTCCACCCACGATGTTCCTCCGCCCAGTTTCTGCGATCTCTACGGTGTTGTGGAATTAACCTGGTACACACTATGGCCCTAGGGGAATAGAGACCAGTTCCATGCAGTCGATTACGGACAGTTTGAGTTGACACCCTGCGTCCTGTTGCTGTTTGAAGTGTATTTCGCAGTTGAGTTGCATTCTGCTGTCTATTCCGACGGGCTGTTAACATGAGGTAACGGTCATCCCTTGCTGTTGTTGCCCATGGTCGACCTTGTCCGGCTCTTCTGTGAACAGTATCTGTTCTTTGAAAACGATTCTAAAGCCTGAAAATCACGCCTTTAGACACCCCAATGGCTTGTACCACCTCTTGTTGTGTCTGTCCAGCTTCCATCCTTCCTATGGCCCTCCAAGCCATTGGTTCAGGTAAATCACGTTGTCGAGGCATTACTGTCCCTAAGGCAAGTCATTCACTAACTGAAAACTGGACTGGATTTAAAAACAGCAACAAAACATTCACCCCCACACCACCCTTTCACATCAACAGTACAGACACTGCCCTCTGGTGTGGTACCAAGGTTACGTAACAATTTCAAACTCTTGTTACATTATCTTGGGGTAATAGAAAGTGATTGCATCTAATACTATTCCAAAAAACATAGTCTTAGTAGGTCATTCTACAATATCCCCTAATTTTTTTGAGCAGTGTATTAAGATTGTAATTTTATGGATATGGAATTGGGATAATTCTTTAATATCATGTTTGGTATGGTTATGTCGAATCTTTTCTTATTCGAAACAATGAGTTTAAATTTATTTTAGTTTTTTGTTCATTTAATTAGAATACTTGTTTTAAAGTAATAAATACCTTATTCTTTACAAATCCATATTTTGAATGTTTTAAGGTATATTACTATTTATCGTTCTTTATTTAATGGATATTTTGTTTGATGTGTTCATCTGTCATACATCCAAAAAATCGTGATCTGGATTAAATAATTGGTTTCATGTCTGCCTGTCATAATGTCGTGTGCGGGTATTCTTGGTTAGGAGTGACGTTAAACAACATAAATAATCTTTTTCTTGTATTTTTTATTGATAACATTGCACACAATTTGTTTCTACAATTCAGTACACGCACACACACACACACACACACACACACACACACACACACACACACATACACATACACACATATGTATATGAAAAGAAAAATGAATGCTTGTGTCGGGATTTGAACCCGAGTCTCTAAACTCTGTACGTTTAGCGCTCTAACGACCTGAGCTACCCAAGTATTCCAACACAAACATGCATTTTTCTCATATATATTCATCTCTTGTGTGAATTGATAATACTATATATATATATATATATATATATATATATAAAAGAAAAACGTATGTTTGTGTTGGAATATTTTGGTAGCTCAGGTCGTTAGAGCGCTAAACGTACAGAGTTTAGAGACTCGGATTCAAATCCCGACTCAAGCATTCATTTTTCTTTTCATATCATATTTGCCTTCATTGCCAAATGTCAAAAATGTAGTTATAACATCTAAATATATGTATATATATATATATATATATATATATATATATATATATATATGGCCATATTAGGCTTGCATTGCTCAATGTTAAACATATATATATATATATATATATATATGTCATCATCATCAGTCCAGGGATTAGGCAATTGCCCGTTCCGACTTCATAATGCATCAGCCCAACGTCTTCTAGGTCTTCCAACATCACGCCTTCCTCTTGCTTGATAATTTCTTGCTAACAATGGATATCTCTCCTTACTCATTCCATCCATGTGATCAATCCATTTCTGTCTGTAATCCGTGACATTATCCAATAAAGGCTGTACTTTCAATTCTTCTCTTATATCCTCATTTCTTATTCTATCAACTCTTTTACATCCTTTTACTTGTCTTAGGAACCGCATCTCTGCCGTCTGTATTCTATCCTTTTGTCTTTTCACTGGATATATATATAGTTTTTATATGAATTGAGATTTTCTTTAGATGATTCCAGGGTATATTGAAAATAATATTATAGGTATTGGAAATAATATTAAAACATTCAGAAAGTCGTCTGACATAAATAATAATTACTGCAATCGTGGAAATCATGCGAAACATGGACTCCTACTTTAAGGAAAGGGAAAATATTACGAGTATTTGAGAAAAAAAAGTTCTTAGGAACACTTTTGGACCAAAGAGAGATAGTCATGCATCCGAATGGAGAAGACTACACAACAGTGAAGTACATGATCTTTATGAGAAAAAAGTTTAAATAGGAGTATATATTTTACACTGCGTTGGGCAGGATATATCATTCGAATTAAGAATTAATGGGGTCGAATGTGAACCTGTAGTAAAACCAGAGTGAAAGCGCGCAATAGATAGTCCAAACATAAGATCGGAGGATAACAGTAACCATGATTTAAGAGAGATGCATTATAGAGGGAATGATTGAATATATTAGCTCAGAATTAGGGATGTATGGAGATTTTATGTCCGCACGGTCATGAACCTTCAGGTTCGATATTTCATTTCTCATATCGACACAGTAGGATGTTTAAATGCTGGATAACTTCATAAGCTGTCATCTCATTATTATATTTACTTTCAGATTACTTGATTGTGTAACAATGTAGAAGTGTGAAAGTATTAAAACTTTAGGCTAATTATTCCGAGTGTGACTTCCCTTGGTCTTGAATATTATGAGTTCGCACATTAACAATATCGCACTTAAAACGTAGCCAAACAAAAGTAGCATAAATACAGGAGACAAATGTGTTAAACTGAACACAACAAATTCACTGTCTTCATCAGTTTTATTAGCTTTCAGATTAACTTCATGCAGAAATTGCGACCAATAATCTTCAAGAAGTCCTCCTTCGAAACAACGTCTGACATGAACATTTATAATCTTCAATAAAGGATGTCCTATAGGTAGAGCGCCTCCCATTGGCGTTGTAAGAACTGGTGTATCTAGGTAACATACAACTTTACTGTGATCGTGAAATCCTGAGAAGCTAGCTAGGTATGAACTAAGATAGGAAAGGGAAAGTGAAAATGTTTCTCTCTTAAACATCACATCCTTAATGCATTCATTAAAATCAAAACATTTGGTTTCTTCAAAATCGTGCAGTTCTTCAAAATCAATGATTCCCATCAAGCCTTCTAATATTTGATAAGTTGTAAAATTCAATCCGGTTCGCATAACATCGTCTAAAGTTTCTAATCTTGCTTCATATCCCGGTTCAACTAAGTAAGTTGTGAAGTAAGCTTGAAACACTGTGCTGATTGCAAAACAATACCACACATATATAATAAACAGAGTCCTCGTTCCTAGAGACAGAGGCATTTGTGGAACTGAAATTCCCAGTAGCACTCCCCAAGCGGCACTAAAACATTGTGCCAACAGGTTGAATTCAGTGAAATCATTTCTGCGAGTTGGATAATGAGATAGAGTCCAAAATAAAACGCTTACAAATATAAAAACAAATAACATACCTAACCATGTAGATGTGCGAAACAAAGACATGATCTTATGTGTTTTGCTTTGATATTTCGGACAAGGAACTAGATACTTTAAAGTATCAATTGCCATGGAATGGGTGAGATCTGCAAGAGTGTATATAGGATGTATACATGGAACAAATCCCGTTACAAGATCTACTCCTCCGTTCATCAACAATTCTGCTAAATCAAATAAATTTGCACTCGTCAATTCGACTGGTTCTAGATAGTCGAGACTGAGGTTCTTTTCTCTTGCAAAGAGGTTCGCTGTTTCCAAGCCCATGCCTCTCAATACAAACTTTTTTTCTCCGATTTTAGTCACATAATTTTCTTTGAACACACTAGGAGCGGTCCCAACACCTAAGATTTTTAAAACACATCCAGTAAATGTTTTCGGTAACTTATTTGTAAATACATTAATAGATTTAAAACTGTCTTCACTTGCATTGTGTACAGTCCATTTTCCAATTAATACTATAATATCTTCATTGCAGGCGCCATTTAAATATGGGAAAAGTGAATAAGCATATATTGTGGTGATGGTTTCTTCTGATATGTTTTTCGTTTTACTTGTATTCACATTATAAATGTTATCACCTGTATCGCCAGTGAATATAATCAACACAGCATTGATGATATTGCCCGTCTTCTTTAGGATAGTCAGAACTGTGTCAGCGAATTCTGCAGGAGATTCCTCAAGTTTACCACATGCTAAAACTAAGAAATTTGATCGTGGATTCCAGTACTTGGTGCGTTTTAATGTTTCCACACTTTCAGTAAAATTGCTTTTGAATTCTTCATTCTGTGGATTTGTGAACAAAACATAACCTTTTGACGGAAAATCTATGGAATATTCATCGTTTTCGGGATGCTGAACTAATACTGGCCATAAATAATTCTCACTGACAATTTGGAATGATGTATCCTGTATCCATTGTATTGTTTGTGGTAATTGTGCGGTATTCATAGATGCAACGCCATTTTCTTTAAGATCATTTGGCAGTAAGAATACAACAGGTCCTTCTTTAGTAAAATTTTTAATTAAAATATATCTGATCAACGATTTAACTAAGTTTTCGGTGATGTTTTCAGCATAAATTTCTTTAGCTGCACAACTTAATATTAAAAGTGCAAAAGTATAAAATACGCTAGTCGTGTTTTGTATCTAGTTTATTTCTGTATTTGATGACACCTATGACTCCAAGAATATAATCACTTTTTTAATCAATGATAATTGTTTGGGATTATAATATACGCATATTGTGCAATTAAAAAAAAGCATTGGAAGTAATACAAAGTTGTATTTATGTCTCCCTGATATTTTGAAACAGTATATGATATTTAATAACGTTGATGGTACACTTTTTAGATTGATATGTTTTGTTTACGAAATTGTTTTTAACTTAATAAAAAATTAAGATTTATAGACATTTCATGTTCACTTATTTACACTGGACTTGTTCCTCTTCGTTCCAGTGATTCCACTCAACTGAAGGGTAAAAGGTCACACAAAATCTGATTGTCACCTTGCATGCTCAACTCCGCATTAGACAATTATTTCATTATATCATTGTGGAAAATGTATAATTGTTTTTATGTTTCATTTTGTTTTATCGTAATAGTACACAAAATTAAAAAAAAAACACTTTCAAGTCATTGTTTTGTTTACAAATGTTTATATGACAGTTTGGTATTAACAAGGTTAAGTTAAGAATACGAAATGTTTTCCCCTTAACTTCGTTTTTCTAAATTTTACATATACATTTTTAAAGAGACTTGCTTTATTTCATATTTTGTGTAAATTTTGTGTTCACTTTATTTAAATTTCATTCCATTTTTTTTCATTGACGGAGTTTTACATATCAACTTGAAGGTACTTTTACGTAAAACATGCCACATGGGCCTTACAATGACACGACCTGTCGGAAATGGATTCTAATATACGCAAATGTGTTGATCACACATAAAATTTTTCGACACACAAGGACTTGGAGAGTTTCCCCGAATGAGTGATCAATTCAACGTCAAGGCCTCCTCCAAGACAACACAACATAAAGCCATTCACACCGTTCACACACGTTCATTCTAAACATGGCCAATGTGATAATGATAATTATGGTGCATTATAGATCGTAATATAATGGATATTATCTTTTCGATCAAATTTTTATTTAGTATTTAATATTAGAGTTAATTGAGATTGTTATATTCTGATGTAATATATGTTTGTCCTGGTGAGTGGAAGAGAAGGCCACATGGCCTTAACTCCACCAGGCTAAATAAATAAATCTAAATCTAATATATCTCAAATTTTTAATATTGGCAGCATTTTTTTTAAATACAAAGTTGGTTCTTGCTCGCCGAAAATAATTAACTTGATGTCAAGGGAATTGTTAAATTGTAGGCTTTCGCGGTCAGTGACTTGATTCTTGTTTCGTTAGTCTTCCGGACTAAATTGCCTTAGTCGAATTTTGTTTAAACTAGACGTTTCGTCTACTACTGCAGTAGATATCCACAGGAGATTCCACGTGCTCTCTGAGAACTCATCAACTGTCGGTCGTGAGAGTCTACAATTCTACATAAACAAAAGTCTGCAGCCGACAGATGAGGAGTCCACGTAGAGAACGCAGAATCTCCAGAGGATGCCTATCGCAGTAGTAGACGAAACGTCGAGTTTAAACAAAACTGGATCACTACTATTTAGCCCAGAAAAGTAACTGAACAAGAGTCACGAGATTTGTTGAAATAATTTACTTATATTTATTAAGATCTGATGAATATAATATTTATGTTAATACATTTTAATCTATCCCTTTTTAAAATCGGGAATATAAATAGCAATTGTAGTAAATTACGCAAATTGTAGTAAACATAATAAATTGCACATTAATAATTCTCACTCCTAATTTGAAATCGTGTAACCATTGTATTGTGTGTTGCATTCATAGAAACATGGCGGTCTCCTTGAACAATGACAATAAAACCAAAACTTTTAAACATAAACTTTTAATCTTTATCTATATCAAAACTAGCGGGCCCGGCGGACGTTGCCCTAACGTTCAATTCTTGTGTCATGGCCAGACGATAAAAATATATATTACTCTTTTTACAATAAAATAAATTATTCAAGACGTAATTAGGTATTATTGAATAAGTTCGCAGTGAAAATTCTCACTGCCGTTTGGTGTGGCTCAAGAAGCGTGCATGACGATGTCACGTTGTTGACACCCGGAATAAGTCGATAATGCAGATGACTACATATCTGACATAAAAATCCTATAACCCGATCGCAGCGCCACCTACTGAGTCCAATTGTAAATCTAAACCTTCCAGGGACACACTTAAACACACACAAAATAATCAGAATCGATCCAGTTGCTCAAGCAGTTTTTAAATTCGAATTTCAAGTGAACATCCACTTCTGTTTGTCTAATTTCGCTCATTTTTGGACTATGTCTACCTTGTTTTATTTTAATAGGATATACTGAGTTTCGTTGTGGAACATCGAAAAACGTGACCACTAGAGCGATTTTTCAATTTTCACTTCTGGTGAACTCTTACACATAATGGTTTTAGATGGTCCAATTGTGAAAATAAACCATCGAGAGACCGTCTTAGACGTACACAAAAATTTTCATAAGTAATGCCACGAGTGATTTCCAAATTATCGATAAATTGGAAATCAAGAGTGGAATTTGTTAGGACTATTTACCGAATAAAATTAAGCTGTTTACTCACAAATCATTATTTAACTATAGTTATTTTAAAATATTTATATATTTAATGTAAACGGTGATGTTTGAAAACAAATGAGAAACGATAAATACGCTGGATCTGCTTCTTTTGTTTATCACTGCAACCAGATCATACTATTTATTGCAAAAGGAACGCAATATTGTAAGAATGCTCTCTAGTAGAGAAAAAATGAAACACATCAAACTGTATATTAATTAATTTCTGATGCCGTATGATGTAAATATGACAATTATATTTTTCTGGATTATTGCCTGGGAAAAAGTACATTTAAGAAAGTGCAAACAGTGTTTTTTTTTTGGTGGTATAATGAATTGCTACAAATGTTTTTTTATTAACTCCTGCAAGCACTAAGTGTTGACATCTATGCACTATATATACAATCTGGTAGCCGTATTTCTTATAGGCTCAGTCACTGCAAAATAATGGTCAGACCTGTTCAGAATATTAAAAAGGAGGAGCTTTATTTAATATGGTAAATATAACGCTGATAGATATTTGGTGAAACACGACTGTGATTGGTTGTAAAACAGAAATCATTGGAACGTGATTGGCCATTGACTCCCATTTGGGGCATGAGTTAAATAGTCATCAAAATTGGCCCAGTCGTTAAGGATAGTGCAGTGACAAGCACACGTAAAGTCGAATTATATAGGACTATATAATGATGAACGTTTGTGCGTCTGCGAGTTTGTAAGTCTATCTGTCCTTTATGAACTCAAAAAATACTTGACTGATTTGATTGGGATTTTCACTATCATTTAGATTTTTTAGGACATTTAACGTGTATAACACATTACCGTAGGTAATAATAATAATAATAATAATAATAATAATAATAATAATAATAATAATAATAATAATAATAATAATAATAATAATTTCCGATTGATTGAGGGTCTTTCCACTTTTCAGCGGTTGCCCTTTTACCAGCCGGCTGCTGGCCCTTCACATCCACATGTGTCAATCACAGAGGTAGATGATCAACAGCCAGTGTAGGGGTGTCCTCCAGCCGTTATAGCTGGTTCCTCAACCTGGAGCCGCTACTTATTGTAGCTACCCAATTGCCTCACGATGCTGGGTGGGCACCGGTCCCATACTGGCCGAAATACCATGAGAAAATTTCTTCCCCCATTGAGACTCGAACCAGCGCAAGTCCCGTAGCTCTGCGCCAAGGCTTCCTACCTTAACCGCTCGGCTACGGCGCGGGACTTAATAATAATAATAATAATAATAATAATAATAGTAATAATAATATTAATATTAATAATAATAATATTTTATTTATTCTGGCATAGTTAAGGCCATAAGGCCTTCTCTTCCACTCAACCAGCACAAATACATATAAATATTTGACAAATATAGGTATACACTAATTATAATTGAGGGGAAAACATTATTTGATAAAATACACAACACAGAAATTAGGGACAAATGCCATATTCAAGACATAACCAAATGTATTATTGATAGACGAAAATATTGGAAGGGTCATATAGAAAGAATGGAAGAAAACCATTTTCATTGTATAAATATTGAATTATTTCAATTATAAACTTATTTAAGGATTTAAAAAACCGGCTTGCAAAAAGAGCTAAAGACGCTAGACCAATGGACGGAAGAAGAACAAGAGGAAGACCTACCAAGAGATGGATAGACAGTGAATGTACATCTAGTACGTCTTCCTCCGAGGAGTGATTTTGGAAATAAACAGGATGAAAATCCTACAAATAAAGTTTAAGAAGAAGAAGAAGACTAATTATAAACAGTTAAAGATACATTAAATATAGCAATGTAAATTTCATGTGCAAACAACATTGTATACGATAATAACATTAATAATACTTACGATAATAATAATAATAATACTAATAATGATAATAATGTAATAATGATAATAATAATAATAATAATAATAATAATAATAATAATGGTATAAACATGATAAATTATACGAGAAACACCAATTAATATATATATATATATACCTGAAGAAGGAATTATAAATCGTGGTGTGAGACAAGGCTGCCCCCTATCCCCAACACTCTTTGCAATTTATATCAATGAAGTAATATGTTGCTGGAACAAAACATATAAATTTGGAATAAGAATATCAGAAAATAGAAAATTAAACACCCTATTGTTTGCAGATGACCAAATAATAATAGCAAATTCCGAAGATAATCTACAGAAAGGTCTGTATGAACTTAACAAAATTACAGAAGAATATGGATTAAAGATATCTACAGAAAAGACAAAAATTATGGCATTTCAAGGTGTAGATCCTGTCAGAAGTAAAATTGTACTGGACAATAAAATTTTGGAGCAGGTGAATAATTTTACATATCTAGGATGCAATATCTCATATGAAGAAGAAAAGGATGTAAATGCAAAAATATCTAAATTTTTAAGAATTTTAGGGTTAATAAATTCTATCTTCAAGCCACAGTTAGTCCAAAAGCATTCAAGACTGAAAGTGTATAAAACACTGGCTCTTCCAACTCTTTTGTATGGTAGCGAAGTATGGACGTTGAAACAGAAGGATATACAGAGACTTAGATCTGCTGAAATGAGATATCTTCGGAGGACTGCAGGATACACACTACTAGATCACAAAAAAAATAAAGACATCTTAGAAGAATTACACATGGAATCTTTAGAAAACAAAATTTCTGATTATAAGTCAAGATGGATACAACATGTTCATCGAATGGAAGATCACAGAATACCCAAACTAATGTTAAGATATCAACCCGCAGGAAGAAGAAGACCAGGACGTCCACTCAAAAGACTTCTGGATGGTGTTTCTCTTGAGGCCGAAACAGGTCAACAAATGGCCTAAATTCGTGAATGTACTATGATGATGATGATGACCTTACACTGGGTAATGCTGAAGTCGAGGTTAGAGCAAATATAAACTTAGATTTCTTTTAAAAGTTGCCAATGTCCGGCAAAAAAAAAAAGGGCTTGGGTGCAATAAAAATGTAGCTTGTTGGACGCTTAAATGGCTTACGCGCCTAAAGGATTATTAATATGCCAAATTAATGAACGCAGAATTGAATAACTCAAAATTATCTAGAAAAAAAAGTCCTTGAAACATTATTCTAACGATACGGATAAGTCACAATAACTATTTTTAACTTTAGGTTCATTGATGCCAAGAAGATCGGGATAGGTAGATTCCCGGGCAACGCCGGGTAATCAGCTAGTGCAAAATATACTTTATCTAATGCTTGAATTTAGGGTCACAGGTCTTCTCGCTGAAGGTATCTTCAAACTACAGAGCTTAGTGCTAAATGTGATAAAATTCGTTTTTAGAACAGCTAATGAAAAATGAGAGAAATTTTGAGGAAGTGGCTGAATTAAAATATCTAGGAACAGTACTCACAAATAGGAATGAGATGCACAAAGAAATTAAACATAGGCTCAATTCTGCAAATGCGTGCTATTATGCATTGCAGAGACACTTGATGTCCTAACTCCTTTCAAAAAACATTCAGCTGAAAATATATAAAACTATTATTCTACCAGTTATATTATATGGGTGCGAAACATGGACTCTTACTTTAAGGGAGGAAAGGAGATTACGAGTATTTGAGAATAAAGTACTTAGGAAAATTTTTGGACCAAAGAGAGATGAACAGACAGGTGAATGGAGAAGGCTACATAACAATGAACTACATGGTCTTTATAGGAAGCCAGATATAATAAGAACAGTTAAGTCCCGTAGACTGCTATGGGCAGGACATGTTGAAGCTTCTTGTAGGAAAGCCAGAGGGAAAACGCCCAGTTGCTAGACGAATGAGGTGGGAGAATAACATTAACTATGATTTGAGGGAAGTAGATTATGCAGGGAATGATTGGAAAGCATTATCTCAGGATAAGGATGTATGGAGAGCTTATGCCTGCGCGGCCGTGAACTTACGTGTTTGATAGTGTCATTGAGTAAGTAAGTAAGACGCTTATCATGTCTGTTCTCCACCGCTGTGGTCTCAGAGTAGTGTCGCTGCCTCGTAGCCCAGCGGCTCCGGATTCGGTCACCGTCGGGACAAGTTTCCTATGTGTTTTTTTTTTTTTTTTTTTTTGTGGAGTGTTTCCTCGCCTGTAAGACTAATGTCAGAAAACTTTCAGACACAAACGGTCCCCGAAAGTCATCTGGCCATTATAATCGTCATTTTCATGTCGGCATGTTTTCTATGAATATGTGTGTGAATTATGTATTTCGTTTTAATATTGTGTTGTTTGTTATCCCGACAGGTCGTGTCATTGTAAGGCCCGGGTGTCGTGTGACAAATGAAAGTGCCTATAAGGCCAGAGGTTCAACTGCTTTAATGGACTGAAATCGTGTTTAAAACTAATGCACTTGATTTTATAACATTTTCCTATACTGTTATTTTAACACAGTTCCAATAATGGATCATATTATAATATTATAATGATATTGTGAAAAGAAAAATTAATGTGTGAACCAGGAATCCAACCATGGACCTCTAGTTCTCCAGACTACCTGACAGCAGACGAAACGAGAATTATAGATTTGTATATGTGGGAATATTGTAGTCCCGCGCCGTAGCCGAGCGGTTAAGGTAGGAAGCCTTGGCACAGAGCTACGGGACTTGCGCTGGTTCGAGTCTCCATGGGGGAAGAAATTTTCTCATGGTATTTCGGCCAGTATGGGACCGGTGCCCACCCAGCATCGTGAGGCAATTGGGTAGCTACAATAAGTAGCGGCTCCAGGTTGAGGAACCAGCTATAACGGCTGGGGGACTCGACATGCTAACCACATGTCACCCCTACACTGGCTGTTGATCATCTACCTCTGTGATTGACACATGTGGATGTGAAGGACCAGCAGCCGGCTGGTAAAAGGGCAACCGCTGAAAAGTGGAAATACCCTCAATCGGATCGGAAATATTGTATGGATGTGAAACTTGGGCTCCAATGAAAAAAACAGGATAGAATACAGACGGCGGAGATGAGGTTCCTAAGACAAGTAAAAGGGTGTACAAGACTTGATAGAATAAGAAATGAGGATATAAGAGAAGAATTGAAAGTACAGCCTTTATTGGATAAAGTCACGAATTACAGACAGAAATGGATTGATCACATGGATGGAATGAGTAAGGAGAGATATCCATTGTTAGCAAGAAATTATCAAGCAAGACGAAGACGTGATGTTGGAAGACCTAGAAGACGTTGGGCTGATACATTATGAAGTCGGAACGGGCAATTGCCTAATCCCTGGAGTGATGATGATGATGATATGTGGAAAGAATGTGCCAGGTCTAGAATGGTGTAGTGGGCAGCACACTAGTCTGGAGAACTAGAGTTCCACGGTTCGATTCCTGGTTCAGACATTAATTTTTCTTTTTGCTATATAATTATAATATTATAACGCACTTGAGTAAAAATCACAGATAATCTTACTATCATATTCTCATTGAGCAATTAATGTAATAGTAGATTACAATGCGAGGTTGGTAAGTGATTTTAACAGAACGAGCAAGTCGCTACATTTTTAATTTCTGAGATTCTGTAAAACACTTCACAAACGTGCATTGAATATGATTTTTATTTGCACGATGGTGTTTTCAAAATAATAAATAATACTAAAACAATAACATCTTTGTTGTTAGTAACGTTAACAGTCTGGCCAATGTTTATACGACAAATGCCGAAAATAATTTAGTTGAGAATACAGCAGACCGTGACACGAATCAGGAATAAAATGGCGGTAAATACGAATATATTGTTTTACATTGTTTCAAATAAAGTTCAGTTGATTTAAAATGGAGTTACTTGTTTTGTAAATCAGTAATGTATATTAACACAAATTTTGGATTTATTTTTGTATATGCATTATACGTAGTGTACATAAAGGACAGTGGTTTTACTTCCCACACTAGGTAGGTAATTTGTAATATTACAGTACAGTTATTTATGGGTTGGCAATCCCGAAATTTAGAAAACTGAACTTTCAGTCATGGCCGTCATTGATGTAAATACGGTAGAACGCACTTTTGTGCAAAAATAATTATTTGCTGCACCCACTCTCATATTAAAACGCTTTGGAAGTAAAATAGCATTGGCTGGTTTGTGTGGTAACCTAAGGAGGATTGACTCCATCCTGCGGTGAAGTAAGAAAATGTCGACCACCTTACCAATTAGTCGAATAACTGAACTATTTTCGTAAAAAGGAGAATTGTTTATTGTTCTATTACATGCTTACTGTCTGTCCGTGGAATGTGTACAGAAATTCGCAGTTAATGGGAGACAGGGTGGAGTCTAATAGCGATGTCTAATCGGATAGCTGACACGGTGTTGCGTTCTGGAGAGCTTGAAGCTCAAGAGTGAAATAAATGATGTCACATGATCTGTTCTCCCTCCTGCACTTCATTTCGCGGCATCATTGGCCATGAATTTTTGCGCGCCTCCTGCGCAGATGGCTTATTTCAATCTATAGATTCTACGGATAGATTTTAGGTATATATTAAATACAATAATACTATCAACTAATCAGAAAAACATTGTATTCTAGTACCTGGGTTTGATTGGAGTTCCCCCGACAACTACAGTATTTACGATCACCTTATTGAAAGGTGTAGAGGAAGCTAAAGTTACTGTCTTTGCGAAAAAAACTTACACACCTAGTTATTTGTAGAATCGATTTCTATCCTTGTTTAATCGATTCCATAACCGCAACCAGCGACTCAGAATCCCGATATGCTTTCCTGCAGTACGTGCTCTATTCCATGGCATCCTATAATTATCAGTTGATTAATTGGATATATTAATAATAATTATATATATTCATTGAGAATTTTCCTCATCATTGAGGTTTTTCTTCAACCAACCTAAACAATTAACATGAGTTTAAAAAATACATAAATGACTACGGACTTATAAATTATCAATTTGTATCACATTCACAAATTTATCTTAATTAAAGTTCTCCGTCGTTCTCTGCCCTCTGTGTCTTGATCAGTTACACCAAATTTCCGTATTGAATGTTATAATCATAATAAAAATACCCGATCAATACTGAGTGTAATTCCGTTTAATATTGATATGAGTTACTCCAAAGTGCCATGTTGCAAATAATTTAGCACCATTTTGTATGTTGAAACTATAAGTAATTATTTCGTATTAATATTCATCCTGTTATCAGAATCCCTAAAATTAATATGTTTAATTGGAAAATACCCAACCTACCTGACATAAGTTAACGTAACTTCCTTAAGAGAAAAGTATACGGAACACAAAATGTCCACCACATTGCACAGATGCCGCTCAACTAGCATTAACATTATATTAAAAAGTACACTTCTTAGAAAATGCCAGCAATATGCAGAACGCGGTTCTAATAGTGATTTTTTAATTAACACCGTGATCGGAAATCTCCCACTTTACCCTATATTGTTAGTATTTTTTAAAACGGTTTTCCTTTAATAAATTGTCTGTAATTATTTTAAAACACATTGATATAGGTCGAATACTGAATATTTAATTTATGTTATTTGATAATTCCACTTGAATTATTCTTCTCTATTCAAATTAATCGACTGTAGAGACAAAACATTAACACATTTTCTGATTATCATATTTCCATGCTCACATTTTGTTCGATATTTGTATTGTTTAAAAAAGTCTAAATATTGTACAAGACTAGGCATGCTATTCCCCTTGTTGCATGTTTCGTATCAAGTAACGTGTTTTTGCTTGTGTTAGGTAATCGTTCTCATACTGCAAGAAATAATAGAATATAATTTTATTTCATTATATTTTATTTTATTATTCTTTATTTCACACCAGTTAGATATTTATAGAGATTGCGGTATCGACTCAAATAAAAAACACACAATATTATATAATGGAATTCGCAGACACTTTTTTATGGTGGGCTGGGATGCGTTACTTATTCATCGTCTTATAGACAAAGGGCTACATCTCCCAACATTCCAACCCCTTGCACAGTCCTGAAAGAAAACGCTGTTTCTGTTGTTTCACATATGGCCAAGTAGGTACGTGCGCAATGCAAATGCATATGTATTTTCTTTCTTCTGAAAAAAGACAATAAATTTCACTATTATCATATTAGTCTTAAGATAGTTCCTGTCGTGTGCTACACGCGATAATTTTGCATTCAGTTACAAGATAAGCTTCTAGCACTACCTTGTCAATTAGCATTTCACTAATGACCAATTCAAATTACAAACCCCAAAATGTTCAAATGTAGACGATGTCTGAACAGTGATATACGTGTTAATATTTCACTTATCAGTCCATGTTAACAAAATTCTAAAACTGTGCCAAGTTAATCAGGTTTTTCTTAGTCGTAATTATAAAATGAATGTTTTCAAAAACAAACAATATAAAACTTAGAATGTATCCAACAAGAAGTATCATAAACACAGGATACAAATGTGTTAAACTAAACACCACATATTCACTACTTTCATAAGTTTGTTTAACTTTCAAACTAATTTCGTGATCAATTTTGGACCAATATCCTTCAAGTAGTCCTCCCTCTAGACAGTGTCTTATATGAACGTTGAAGATATCCAATAAAGGATGTCCTAAAGTTAGAGCAACACCGAAAGCCACTGTAATAAAAGGTTCATCCAAGTAACACTCAACTTTACTACGATCCGGAACCCCGGCCAAGCTAGCTAGGTAAGAGGAGTAATACTTCATTGAGGCGGTGAATGTTTGTCTGTCAAACATAGCACTGCTGATACTTGCAGTAAAATCTGGATATTCTTGCACTTCAAAGACGTCCAGATCCTTAATATCCAAATAATCACGAACAAGATCGATAATTGTGAAAGTACCAAGTTTTAACCCGGCTCGCTTAGCATCAACAAAAGTTTTTAAGCGGGTTTCATATCCCGGTTCAACTAAGTAAGTTGTGAAGTAAGCTTGAAACACTGTGCTGATTGCAAAGCAATACCACACATATGTGATAAACAGTGTTCTTGTTCCTGAAGACAGGGGCATTTGTGGAACTGAAATTCCCAGTAGCACTGCCCATGCTGCACTTAAAGATTGTTCAATAATATTGAATCCAGTAAACTCTTTTCTGCGAGTTGGATAGTTGGACAAAGTCCAGAATAATATGCCCACAATAATGAATACAAATCCAATGCTGGTCCATGTAGATGAAGTAAACATTGCAATTATCTTCTTAGTTTTTTCAATAGGTTTCGGACAAGGAGCTAAAAATTTTACTGTTTCAACGTATAATGGAATTGAAACATCTACATAATTAACTATAGGGTGTGTGCTTGGAACAATTCCTCCAATAATATCCATTCCTCCAGATGTCATCAGAATTGCGATTTCAATCAAGGTTTCCATTGTTAGGTCAAGGATAGGTTCATTGAAGTTGGGAATGAAGTTAAATTTTCTTGTAAACGAATTGATCAATTCCATGCTTATTCCAACCAGTGCAAGTGTGTATTCTCCACTTTCTGTCGTATAATTTTCCTTTATCACATAGGGTTCAGGTCCAAAGGCACCTATATTTAGAACGTACCCAAAGAAACTTTTCGGGACTTTGTTTGGAAAGAAATCGATAGCTTTGAAGGTGTCCTCAGTTGTATTATTCACGTTCCATTTCCCAATTAATAAAGTGACGCCTTCATTGCAGGAACCATTTATATATAGGAACAGTGTGTAAGCATATATTGTGGTGATGTTGTCTAATTGGTTGACATTTGTCTCATTTCTGATCACATTAAAATCGGTTTCATCGGTATCACCTGTGATTATAAACAACACAGCATTAATTATATTGCATACTTCCTTTAAAATAGTCAAAGCACTTTGCGCGAATCCTGCAGGAGATTGCTCAAGCTTCCCAAATGCAAAAAGTATGAATTTTGATCGTGGATTCCAGTATGGATTCATATCTGCTTCACCTTTTAAATTCTCTAGGGTTTCAACTAAAGCTCCTTCGAAGTCCTCAATCTGTGGATTTATGAACAAAATATAGTTTTTGTACGGATAATTTATGGATATTCCTTCTGTTTCTGGATTGTGAACTAACATCTTCCATAAATAATCATTCGCAATTTGAAGAGTGATATCCTCGAACCATTGTATTGTGTGCGGTAATTCTTCTACTTTCAGAGATGGATGAGATTTTTCTTGAGTGCTATTAGATAGCAGAAAGAAAACAGATCCGTCTTGTGTGAAGTTTTTGAGTAAAATATATTTAATCGTGGATTGAATTGAGTGTTTACTACCTGCAACATATTTTTCTTGAACTGCACAACTTAGCATTAAAAGTGCCAAAGTAAATATGTTTAATCTTGTCATTTTTTTTTGTATTCAGTTTATTTATGTACAAGATGACGTGTGCCTGCTATAGCATATTACATTTTTCACTCAATAATGATGATTCTCTGGAATTATATTATGCACATACAGTCCAATAAAGAAAAAAGGAACACTGGAAATAATACAAGGTTTTATTTTCGTCTTTAGATATTTTAAACTCTATAATTAGTTATTATGATATTGATTGTATATTCTTTGAGATTAATATGTTTTATTTACGAAGGTATCTGTTATTAACTTAAAAACTAATTGAAATTTGTTGACACCGCAAGTTGATTTATTTTAATATACACTGGAATCGTTCCTCTCCGTTCAAATACACGCACTCAACTGCAGGATAAAAAACATCACACATAATTTGTATTGCATGCCCACTCTTCCAAAATAATTGTTCTCGTATCAAGGTAGTTTTAATATTTAATAAAGGGAATGATCAGCTTTATTTTTTGTTGTACGAAGTATAATCGATGTCAGAAATCGTGTGTTATTAACAATAACTATCACGTCATTATTTTGTTTTGAAATATTTATACGGCAGTAAGATGTTAACATAGATTAACTGATGAATATAGTAGAATGTTATTTCCCATAATTTAATTCCTTAATTTTTATCTCTATATCTTTAAAGAGAGTGAACAAATTGGGCAATGAGAGATGAATGGACATCCGAATGGAGAATATTACATAACTATGAGCTACATTTTCTCTATAGGAAACCAGTTATAATAAAAAGAGTTATGTCCGTTGACGAATGGGTGCTTCTTCTGTTTAGTGCCTATCCATTGTCGTCTTCATATTTTATTCATGTACGTGTCTCTCGTTATACCCTGAGACACTGGGTCCTTGGCAGAACTTCGTTACTACAGTGAGGATCTCTCGACCTACGGCTGGGCTAGCGGGAGATGCGCATACGGCCGATGAGTCCTCCCTCCGCGTCACGCGGCATAGCAACTGCACGGCTCACTGTGAGTCATAAACTCGCACCGCCGAGATATTGAAATTAACCGCCTGGGGGGGGGGGCAATTGAGTTACATTCTTGTAAGGCGAAACACCCGCTATGTACTATCGTATTGGTGGTCTTAATGCATAATTATTATGCCTCGATCTGTGTTTACATTACTGTATAGGGTATTTATGTTCGATAATTATGTGAAAACAAAGTCTTGGAAAGAAGTCGTTAGACGATTTCCAACAAAATTTCCAGATATAAATCCTCCAAATAGAGATACCGTTCGACGACTTGCAAACAAATTTAGAGAAACAGGTTCTGTGATCGATAAGAAACCAAAGGTAAACAAATGTGTCCTTACTAGGAAGAGTCAGACAAAGTAGGAGAAAGATTAGAACATAAACCAACAAAATGTCTAAGGCGACTTGCACAAGAAACTGGTGTTTCAAAGACGTCAGCATTGCGAGCTACGAACCTTTTGCGTTTGAAACCATACAGAATAACTGCAATACATGAACTTCACGCACGTGATCTTGAGATGCGGTTACGTTTTGTAATTGGATGTTGGATGAAAGTACGTAACTTATTTTCGCTATTTTCATGGACATCACGAATCAAGTGAAAGATAGGAAAAGAGCCGTGGAGTTGCTTTGCCGCGTGACGCGGAGTGAGCAGTCAGCGGCCGCATGCACTTTTTCCGCTAGCCCGGCCGTAGGTCCTGAGATCCTCGCTATTGTACTAATTCCAGAATACAATTTTACAGAGATCTAGTTAACTTAAAAATCTTGGATATTATCTCTCTATCTGTGATGAAAAGGATATCCTTGAAAAATTACCAGTTATAATAAAAGTTTGGGAATTATTAATCAAGATATGAAACTATCCCTTGTACAAAAAAAACACCAGATTACGTTTATCTAACACTTTGGCTAGACCATTGTTGACGTGTGGTAGTGAAGCATGGACAATAAAAAGACAACTTGAAAGCAGAATAACGGCATGTGAAATGAGATTCATGCACAGAACAGCGGGCTACACCAGATGGAATCGGAAAATGATCACCGATATCTTAAATTAATGGAAGACTACGCCAATTTTGGAATATATTAAAACAGTACAAACTAAATTGGAAACACCATCTTGAAAGAATTAGTTCAAATCGGATCCTCAAAGCTGTTTATAATTATATACCAAGACGACGAAGATCTCTAGGCCGTCCTATGAAATTCTGGAGGGAAAATTTTCTATAGGATCCTAACAGGCCTTGGCCTAATACTTGGAAGGAAGAAGAAGAAAAAAAGAAAAAAAGGGTTGATACTTTGTATACAGAGTGATTCACAATAAGTATTACAGACTTCTAGTGGTTGTTGAGGGGCATTAGTAGATAAAGTTTTGTTAAGGAACCCATGTCCGGAAACGTACCATTTTTTATGTAAAATTAGTTTGAAGATCGGAGCACAATTGACTAATATTGCGTGTCTTGTATTCCAGAATAAGTATTACAGTATTTTAAGGGTCGTACTACATGTGTGATTCCATGTGGCGACATTGTTGTTTTTTGTACAAAGTGGACCTGCGAGGCATGTTTTCATACACACGCCTTACAAGACCTGGTGTGTGCTCAATAATTTCTGTTGCCGTCAGAATTCGTGCAAAAGGATCTTCCTCCGACTCTATAGGAGTAGTACAGCCCATACAAGACTCAAATACTTATTCTGAAACACAAGTCACACGTTATCAGCCAATCGTATTTCGATCATCAAACTTATTGTACATCAATATGGCAAGTTTGCAGACATGGGTTCATTATCAAAACTTTATCTACTAAGTCCCCTTTACAACTAGTAGAAGTGTGTAATACATATTGTGAATCACTCTGTATTTTCAAGGCTAAAAGTTTGAATTGTTTTTCTCTATTCAAATTAATTGCTTGTAGAAAAAAAATCAACATGTTCTTTATAATATTTTTCGAGTTCAGATTTCATTCGATATATGTAGTATTTTAAGAAATGTCTGAATA
The DNA here is from genome assembly GCA_030220185.1 of Diploptera punctata. Taxonomy (NCBI): domain Eukaryota; kingdom Metazoa; phylum Arthropoda; class Insecta; order Blattodea; family Blaberidae; genus Diploptera; species Diploptera punctata. The sequence goes on from JASPKZ010008345.1 coordinate 1,103,023, forward strand.
TATCATAACAATGTACATAATGTTCTCCTTGTTGCATGTTTCGTATCAAGTTATGTTATTTGTTTGTATCTGGTAATATCTCTCAGTGTGGAAAAAAAGAAAGAAAATAAATTCATTTAATTATCTTGTAATTTATTTTTCATTATTTATCACCAGTTAGATATTTACAAAAATTGCCTTATCAATTGAAAGAAGAAATATACCTTAGTAGCTAATATCCGGAGTGCGCCCCTACGCCTAAATAAATTAAATTACGTGTTTTTATTTTTAGTTGAATAAGTAAGAACGTAAATTAAAAAAAATAATTGTATGATATACATCGCGAAGAATCATTCATGGCAGTTGCTAGAATCAATTTTCATTTTCGGACATAGGTAAATTCTCACTTCTAATTATCGGATTTCGCTGACACTCAGGCGCTATCGAACTCATAGGTTCATGACCGCGCGGACATAATCTCACAATACATACCTATCCTGAGCTAATATTTTCCGATAATCCTCTGTATAATCTACTTCCTCCAATTCCTTGTGCAGAATCTTGTGTTGCCACAATTTGATTATTGTGACATTATATATAATGATCTAAACTACTCGTATGACTTGTCGCAGAGACTGCAGCGTGTTCATAATGCTTGCGTTCGATTCATTTTCAATATCCGCCCTTATGACCATATTTCCGAACACTTGAATAACCTCTCTTGGTTCCGTCTTACTGACAGACGTAAATTGCACTTTCTTTCACTACTTTTCAAGCTTCTGAATTCCTTCACTCCTACTTACCTGGCGTCCAGATTTGAGAAGTTATCCTCTTGCCACAATATTGACTCTAGGTCACAAGATAACAGTCTGCAAACAATTCCTCTTTATAGCCCTTCCTCTTACTCTACTTCCTTCACAGTAGCCTCTGCCCGCTCCTGGAATTTCCTTCCTCAAGATATCAGGGGTTGCCGCACACTTCTCAATTTTAAGTCACGCTTATACAGTTACCTGTTGCCCAATAATTAATTTTTCACTATTTATTTAAATTTATACTATGTCATTAATAATTTTTCTCGTTTCTTATATCTTGTACATATTATACAATTATATAATTATTCGTTAAAACCAGGGTAAATCAAAATACATTATAAATATTAATTATATTGTATTTATAACATGTAATCTTTTATGTTTATTTTAATTTATATGCAAGACTTTTTTTTGTGTTTTTTAAAACCTGGTTGAGTGGCAGACGAGGCCTTATGACCGTAACTCTGCCAGGTAAAATAAAGCTATTATTATTATTATTATTATTATTATTATTATTATTATTATTATTATTATTATTATTATTATTCTCACATTCTTAGCCTGTCTACTAGGGCTTTCCCTCTGATTTTCCTTTCAGTTTCCATGCACAACGTTTATTGCCAACTGGCGCCAGATGTCCTGCCCATCGCAGTCTACGAGACTTAACTGTTTTTACTGTGTCTAGTTTCGTATAAAAATCACGTAGCTATCTGTTATGGAGTCTTCTCCATTCGCTTGTCTGTTCATCTCTCCTGGTCTAATATCCCTATCAATTTATTCTAAGATGTTCCTAACCTTTTTTCCTCCCTGAAAGTAAGCGTCTACGTTTCGCCAATCGCTGTTTACGTGTCTTAAGAGTTCTTATCACATCTGGTTTTCCTTTAAGTTCATATAGTTTATATACTTTTCTTTTTAAAATGCCCCAGGTTTGTCTTTTGATATTCCTGGTTTCTCTCCTGGCATGGCGTACTCGTAACCCACTTCTGAGGTTGGGGCGCCTGGAAGGCGGGGTTACGTTGCCCCGATGATATGATGAGTGATGATGATGATAATGGTGCGCCAGGAGAGTCCCTAATCCTTAGCTTATCCTAAGATGAATATGAATGATGATGATTGCGATGGCTATATGATTTCGGGTACCGTTTGTACCTTAAAGTTTTCCTGACATTTGTCTTACAGGTGAGGAAAAACCCCGATAAAAACCTCGCCCAGAAAAACTCTCCCGGCCGGGGATCGAACCCGGCCCCACTGCGTGTCAAGGCAGCACACTACCCCGAGACCACAGCGGTGGACAGTTTTATATACTACAATGTTACATATTTTTTCTGTGTTCGTTGCCTAGATATGTTACAAATTTAATTATATTTTGTCAGTTATCAGCACTGATTTAATCTGATTTGTTTCTTTGTTGCAGGTAATATTGCATACGGTTCCCTGCATGTCCCTAACCGTAAGTTTATACAACTATCGTTATTGTATTAGCATATATATATATATATATAAACCCTGTACTTTTTACTATTTTTTTCTTACTGAAACTACTCACTGGGATAACACAGACCTGTAAGTTTTTAATGTGTTACAAAAAATTCAGCAAATTATGTATGATTAAATTATGTGTTATTGTATTTTACTTCCATTGTAGAACATATGAGAGAAAAAAATGAAAATATTAAAAATTGCCAATTTTTAAAAGTATGCTGTTTATAGAGTGTTCAGCAAATAAATTACAAATATAAGTGGAAAAACACATTACGCAATTGAAATTATATGAAAAATTATTACAACAGGTAAATGTTATGAGTATTTTTTTTTCGAAATTTGAGTAGGCCCATTAACGTATAAAATTACTTGTAACATTCAACACCCTGGGGTCAAACAAACCCCGGCCGCACGACTGACGAATGTACTTTTATTCTCAACTAAGTATTAACACAAACTGGGATTATAAGTAACATGTGGGCAGCTAACAATATAATTCGCATTTACGTGAAGGGCTATGTAGAAGTTTTCAGAAACATTCACTCTGTTTGAATCTGAAATATTGCTGGGGTACGACAGACCCCTGCATGTATGTGCATGGTTAACTTTATTCATATTTATTGCTGTAATAATCATAATTCGACAAGAATTTCAAGAAGGAATAAGGTCAGAATCAGCACAATAAGGGAAATTATGCAAGTTTAAAAAAAATAGAAGAAAAACGTTCAAAATTGTATGGACACCTCATAAGAATGGAAGAAGAGAGAATATCAAAGAAGATCCTTAATTGGAAAGCTAATGGAAGAAGTGGAAGAGACAGACCTAGAGAACGTTGGATGGATGGAATGAGGAGAAGTATGGAAGCCAGAGATCTGATTGAAGAAGATGCTCTGGACAGGAACCTCTGGCGACAAATCACTTTGGGTTGAAGGAGAAACACAATATTGTGGAATATTCCTAATAAAAAATAATCATGATAAGTAATTTCAATATTACACGCAAATCAGGTCCTTCTGAGTACATATTTGACGTAACAACACAGATCGAGTCACAGCTCTCCCCAGATATCCATATTTCTTACAACTGTCCACGAATTTCGAATGTAAAGTATTTGGACATTTTTTAAAACACCATCCATCTAGCTTTATGCCTGCCAACGTCCCTTCTTCTATCTGTATGATCCACCATTAACTTTTTAATCAATTGATCTGGTGTTAACGTGATGAAAACCCATGATATTTGTAATAAATAAAACTATCAAAGTTTAATATGGTTATCGCCTTGACGTGGTGGGGGGGGGGGCTTTTTACCCGATGAACCAGACGATCCTACTGGGGAAGATTGACTTAGGTTAATCTTGCTGGTGGGTAAGAGGCGAGGGGAACTAAGTATAGCTCACAACGAAGGAATGGCGTCTGTATCCATATTGGGCGGCCACATCTTCGTCAAGTCTTCAACGGTCAACAGGGCGACAAGGAATAGCACAGCTAAACTTGTAGGGCTTGAAGAGCGGAAGCAGCAGCCCTCTCTTGGGGGTGGATACCCAGAAGAGCATGTTTGGAGGCTCAGAGGAAGCAGCCCTTCCACCATCCTTGTCCGGCGAAGCGCTCGTAACGCTTCCAGAAGACATTTATCTTACTGAGAAGCTTCATGGAAATCAGCCGGATTGTCATAAAAGGAACCGACCCAAGCAAGATAAAAGGATACGATTTGGAATAAAGGACATTTTGAAATTAGGAAATTGGAACGTAAGGGGAATAAATACAAAAAAAGAAGAATTAGAAAGAGAATTAAAGAAAAAAGAAATAAATATAGCAACAATAACAGAAACAAAAAAGAAACTAAAAGGAACAAAGGACTTAAAACACTATACTATGTTGTATAGCGGAGTAGAACAGACAACAAGACGCAGTGTGGAGTAGCAATTTTAATAGATGAAAAATGGAAGAACAAATTGAATAGCTATGAGTTTATAAATGAAAGAATCCTGATAGCCAGATTTAAAATTGAAAGAGGATATATGATTATAATTGCTGTGTATTCCCCAGAGGAAGGTAAGAAAGAAGAAACAAAAAAAATTATAAAACATTACAAACATTAGTTGATAAATATACAAAAGATCATCATTTAATAATAAGTGGAGACTTAAATGCCAGAGTAGACAATGTCCCTATACCTAATGTAATAGGAAATAATGGAGAAATAACAATAAATGATAATGGACAGGATTTGAGACAGTTTTCAGCCTATAATCAATTAAAAATAATGAATACCTATTTCCGAAAAAAGGACATACATAAATATACAAGAAGTGGATATAACTCAAGATCAATAATTGACGATTTAATCGTAAACAACCAGCTAGAAGCCTTGGTAAAAGATGTGAGAGTACATAGAGGCAGCGATATATACTCTGATCACTATCTCGTGATAAGTAAAATAAACATAATAGCTAAATGGCGGAAAAATAACATAAAGAACAAAAGAAACCAAGAAGAAGTATATAAAGTATATTTATTACAAGATCAAAGTATTAGACAACATTATGAAAGCAGAATGAATAAATATATATCAGAAATAGCGACGTCAGAAGACATAAATATTGAATGGGAAAAATATATCAAATGTAATACATAAAACAGCAAATGAGATATTAGGAAAGAAAAATAGAATAAGAAATAGGAAGGGCTTGAGAACTTGGAATGTGAATATACAAAATGCAGTGAATGAAAAACAAAAAGCATATCATACATACTTACGACTGAAAACAGAAGAATCTTATTAAGAATATAAAATGAAAAGGAGAATTGCTAAAAGCATTATAAGAAAAGCCCATCAGGAGTCATGGGATAAATTTTTAAGCTCAATAGAACATGATATGTATGGAAGACAAGAAATAGGTTATAAATTAGTGAATCATCTAAATCAGACTGAGAAAGATTCTGCCAGATTGAATATAATCCCAGACCAAGAATGAATCCAACATTATGAAAAACTTTGGAAAAAGGAGGAAATTGAAGAAAAAGAGAACAATGAGGAAGAAATAAAAGTGGAAAATATTGATGTAATAGACATAAATGAATTAGAATTGGCTTTGAAAACCACTAAGAATAAGAAAGGAACAGGATTAGATAATATAAATATGGAGTAAGTCAAATATAGTGGAATATTGTGTAAACTACGAATATTTCATCTAATTAATATATGTTGGCAGATCTATGGGATTCCAACCACTTGGAAAACAGCAATTGTGAAGAATATATTCAAAAGAGGAGACCGGAGAAATTGCGAGAATTACAGAGGGATTAGCTTAATGAATACTGGCTACAAGATATATACGAAAATAATAAATAATAGATTGAGAAACATAACAGAAGTAATAATAAGTGAAAATCAAAGTGGATTCAGAAAGGGAAGGTCATGTATAGACAATGTCTTTACACTGAAACAACTCATAGAAAAGAGAAGAGAACATAACTTAGAAACTCACATAGGATTTATAGATTTGAATAAGGCCTTCGATCGAGTAAACAGACAAAAATTATGGAATATATTACGAATGAAAGGATACCCGCTGTGCCTTGTTGAAACAATAAAGAAATTATATGAAGACACAAATATAATTATAGATACCGGATTCAGAAGAACAGATGCAATCAAAACAAATACTGGATTACGACAAGGATGTAGTTTATCACCCACTTTGTTTAATATATATATATATATATATATATATATATATAGACGATATTTTAAATAAATGGAAAGTTTTAGTGAATCCAAGAATAAGAATGGATAATAAAGTGTGCATAAATAATCTTCTATTTGCTGACGATGTACATAATACAGAAAAATGAAGACGACTTACAGAAATCAATGCATGCATTAAATGAAATATGTAAATTATACGATCTAAAGATTTCTGTAAGGAAAACGAAGACTATGGCTTTATGAGGAAGAGATCCAATAAGATCCAAAATTATTTTAGAAAATCAAAGTATAGAACAGGTGTCTAGTTTCAAATATTTGGGCTGTGATGTTGGCTACAATGTGGAAAGAGGTATTGACTCGAAAATAAATAAATTTCAGACGGTGTGTGGAACAATACAGAGAACATTCAAAAATAAAATTAGAAAAGAAACCAAGATAAAAATGTATAATGTTATGGCGGTTCCCACAATATTGTATGGATGTGAAACTTGGGCTCCAGTGACAAGTAAAGGGATATACAAGACTTGATAGAATAAGAAATGAGGATATAAGAGAAGAATTGAAAGTACAGCCTTTATTGGATAAAGTCACGAATTACAGACAGAAATGGATTGATCACATGGATGGAATGAGTAAGGAGAGATATCCATTGTTAGCAAGAAATTATCAAGCAAGAGGAAGACGTGATGTTGGAAGACCTAGAAGACGTTGGGCTGATGCATTATGAAGTCGGAACGGGCAATTGCCTAATCCCTGGAGTGATGATGATGATGATAAATATTTATTTTATTTAACGTTCTTAACAGCTGTTTCGATACACTGTATCTTCATCAAACGACATTCAGATGGCAGATGAATGTTCAGTTTATTGAAACAGCTGTTACGAACGTTAATTAAAATTAATATTTATGAAAATCACATAAAACTTTGATAGTTTTTTATTAAATAATGGTTTTAATTGCCTCGCTATTATCCATTCTCTGGATCGCAATCTAGCTATTTTAATATGTGTAACAATGTTTGGTGATTTATACAAGTAGTATAAATTCCTAATGATGTCGTATTCGTCATTCTCCACTTTCCAGAATAGGTCCACATATTTTTGTCAGAATTTTCCGTTAAAAAATTCCAAGTTGAAGATTTGTATCTTCAGCCAAGTCCCAAGTCTCACTTCCATACGTTAGCACTAGCTTTGTTAAGTCTTATATAATCTAATTTTTGTTATAGAAGTGATATATTATCTCCTCACCTGGTTTATTTTCGTTCGCCCCCTCTCCTCGAACATGTTTTCAGCGCAGAATATACGTTTCCTATGGGCAAGCGGTGCATTGTATGTTTTAGATACAAATAAATCCCCAGTATAACTAAATAAGAACTTAAACCTATTTGACTTAGCTTGCGGCATTATCACGCAGCTGGCCCGGGTTCGATCCCTGGCCGGGACAGTTTTTCTGAGTGAGGTTTTTATCGGGGTTTTTCTTCACCTGTAAGACAAATGTCAGGAAAACTTTTAGGCCCAAACGGTCCCCGAAATCATATGGGCATCGCAATCAACATATTTCATATTCATCACATCTTCATCCTTCATCGGTATGGAAAGCAACTAGAGGCTACCACACCTATAATTCCCTAGTAAAGCTGCAAAGCATAGCATGAAAATGCTATGATTGCAGTGAAATACCTGCCTTCGGGCAGAATTTCTATGGATGGATGGAACCTATTTAACTCTTTCGATCCGAGTAGAGGGAAGTTTATGTATGTCATTAATGTAAACTCTTTGCTCGCAATTTAATTGGTCATTGCTAAAACACTCTTTCTCCACTAATTTTGAAGAATGAGTTAACTACAGATTCAACATCTTGCATATAGATTATACTCTGTGCTTAAACAACTTTCCTCCAGCCTTCACACCCAAACCAAAATTGAGCATTTAATTTTTAGTTTCATGCTATAATGCCCTTACTTGGGCAGGGGGTTTTCGGGCAGCGATCTATTCAATTAACTGTATTGTAGAAAGGGTCTTATAACATTAACAATTTGTTTTTACAAAGCCAAAATTCTCAAATGGAGACGATATCTAAACAGTTGTTGACGTTTATAGTCGTAAATGTTTATGTCCACGTTCACAAAAACTCTAAATATGAAATGAATGATTTCTAAGATAAACAATACAAAACTTAGAATGTACCCGACAAAAAGTATCATAAACACGGGATGCAAATGTGTTAAAGTAAACACCACATATTCACTACTTTCATAAGTTTGTTTAACTTTCAAACTAAGTTCGTGATCAATTTTGGACCAATATCCTTCAAGTAGTCCTCCCTGTAGACAGCGTCTTATATGAACGTTGAAGATATCATATAAAGGGTGTCCTATAGTTAGAGCAACACCTAAAGGAACTGTTAAAATTGATTATTCCAAATAACACTCAACTTTACTTCTATGCTGAACCCCGTCCAAGTTAGCTAGGTAAGAGTAATACTTCATTGAAACAGAGACTGTTTGTCTGTCAATAATCGCACTGCTGGCACTTCTGGAAAAACGTGTGCATTCTTTAATTTCAAAGTCGTCCAGATCTTTAATATGCACATGATCACGAACACAATCTATAATTTCGAAAGTACTTGATTTTAATCCGGTTCGCTTAACGTCATCTGAAGTTTTCAAGGGCATTTCATATCCCGGTTGAACTAAGTAAGTTGTGAAATATGCTTGAAACACAATGCTGATTGCAAAACGATGCCACACATATATAATAAAAAATGGTCTTGTTCTTAGAGACAGGGGCATTTGTGGAAATGATATCATCATCCTGCCAGGTATTAGTCCTAGAAGAACTGTTACGGCCTGAGAAAGCTGTTTTCGTGTCATCTTTTCATAGGTCGACAAAGTGACCGTTTCCCATTTGGACAGTAGTTCATTATTGCATTGGGGATCCTGGATCTAGCCATTCTTGAGACATGTTCCTTCCAGTTTAGCTGATATCTGGAGATGTAGTCCAGTATTGGTGACACATTAAGTTCTAGAAGGATTTGGAACTGATATTCCCAGTAGTACTGTCCATGCTGCACTTAAAGATTGCTCCGTCTAATGAATCTAGTAAACTAATTTGAGCGAGTTGTGTAGTTGGACAAAATCCAAAACAGAATCCCCACAATAACGAATACCAATCCAATACTGGTCCAGGTAGATAAACTAAACATTGTTATTATCTTCTTAGCTTTTGAAATAGGTTTCGGGCAAGGAACTATGAATCTTACTGTTTGTATATAGGTTGGAATTGATACATCTGAATACAAATTGAGAGAGTGTATACATGGAATAAATCGCCCATAAACATCCATTCCTCCTGATATCAACATTGTTATTAAATCAAAAATTGTTTCCACCGTTATATCAACAATAGGTTCATTGAAATTGGGAATGAAGTTAAATTTTCTTGTAAACAAATTGACCAATTACAACCAGTGCAAACATGTTTTCCCCACTTTCGATAGTATAATTTTTCTTTATCACATAAGGTTCAAGTCCAAAAGCTCCTATATGTAAAACACAGCAAAAAAAAAAAAAACTTTTCGGTATCTTATTAGGAAAGAAATCGATAGCACTAAAGCTGTCCTCACTTGCATTATTCACAGTCCAATTCTCAATTAACAAAGTAACACCTTTATTACAGGAGGCATTCAAATATGGGAACAGTGTCTAATCATATATTGTGGTGATGTTTGCTATTTGATTGGCATTTGTCTAATTTCCAATCGCTTTAGAATTGGCATCGCCCATATCACCTGTGAATATAAACAACACAGCATTGGAGATATTGCATGTCTCCTTTAAAATACGCAAAGCACTTTGCGCAAATTCTGTGGGGGATTCCTTAAGTTTACAATGTGCAGAAACTAAAAACTTTTATCGTGAATTCCAATATAAATTCAACCCTGCAACACCTTTTCAGTTCTCAAGGGTTTCAATTAAATTACCTTCGAAATCATCAATCTGTGTATTTATGAACAAAATATAGTTCCTATAAGAATGACTTATGGATATCCCTTGTGTTTCTGGATGTTGAAGTAATATCGGCCCTAAATAATTATCATTCGCAGTTTGAAGAGTGGTATCCTCGACCCATTGTATTGTTGTGCGGTAATTCTTCGACTTTCAAAGTTGGATGAGATTTTTCTTGAGTGCTATTCGATAGCAAAAAGAAAACAGGTCCATCGTGTGTGAAGTGTTTATGTAAAATATATTTAATTAAGGATTGAATTAAGAGTTTACTGCCTATAACACATTTTACTTTAACTGCGCAACTTAGTGTTAAAATTGCCAAAGTATATATGATTAAACTTGTCATGTTTGGAACTAGTTTATTTACGTACAAGATGACATGTATGCCTGCTGTAGCACATTTAATTTTTCACTGAATAGTAATTGTTTTAAATTATAATATACACATACATTTAAAAAAAAACATTGGAAGTAATACAAGGTTGTATTTTCGTCTTTAGCTTTTTCGAACTGTATATATTAGTTAATATATATATATATATATATATATTGATGGAATCTTCTTTAACCCGTTGGGTGGGCGTTACGTGAATATCCGTCTCAAGAAAGCCTTCACTCGGTGGGAGTTACGGATATATCCAACGAGATATATATTATTTTTTTTGTAAGTTATTTGGCGATATAGGAACGCAAAATTTTGAAGATCTGTTCGGTATGGGTATGACATCTAGTGTGATTTTTTTCAACCCCTTTGACCGGTCTCTTAACAGTTTCTTATTACGAGAGTTAAAATCACATATCATGTATGCGCGCAAGAACGGACCAACGTATATCGGTAACTGGCCAGCTATATAACATTCATGATAAAATATTATTCACTAGACGTGTTCAGAAAAAAAAAACAGACACCAACTGTTTGCTCAACATAATATATCTCTCAACTCAGATTAGCCTTAAACCTTAATGCAAGAACGGTCTAAGTTAATGAAAAAATAATAACTCTGGTACAGTTTCTTGTAACTTCTCATTCACACGTTTAAATGAGAGGTCTGTCTTTTATCACATTAGAAAAATATTGCACAAACATTCAATTGGGGTTGCTAACTTTTACCCTCCATTCTCCAGTCTTGAAGTAACTAGTTCAAACGTCTTATTTCGCTTCTAGTTTTTTTTTTTCACTTCGTCATATTTTTTTATAAGCTACTTACAATTTACTGAAAATATGAGTGTTTTCTAAAATGAAGTTATGTAGCATTCATAATACTAACAACAATAATAACCAGTGACTTCTCAACACACCAGTGTTCAATAACGCCACTGATAATATCTGATGACGTCAATAATCACTATTACTACAATAAAAACTACTAATTGTACAGATATATATTTTTACGGTATGTTAAAGTTCTAAAAATGAAAAAAAATTGCGATTATTTGTAATAACTCAAAACTGACAGTATTTAGTAACGCCACTGGTCATATGTGTCATAAAATTTTAATATATACACAGTGTTAAAAGAGATCGTATATTTACATTATAAACTTCGGAGTAAATTGCCAATATAAATTAATTAATTAATTTATACATATATCCTAAATGCTTAGTTTATATCGATGTAAGACTTGAAATAACGCCACTGATGACAGACACCATGTAAGGCCAGAGTTAACATTTATTGCATTTAAGAGATTTGCATACTTTTTAATATTCATTACATGTAATATAAATAATGTTTTCCAAATTACTTTTAAATTGAACACGAGAAGACACTTGTGCCGTTTTTGTAGTAAAGTTGAAAAAAATAAAAATATGAAATTTCGATTAAAAAATATGACCATATGAAAGAGAATGGTTGTTTTTTATAATATTTGATGGATATGTTACAAATGTTTACTCCCTGTATTTTTATAATATTTTAAATTAAACGAAGAAAAGGCTCCCCACAGAGCTGTAGAACTACACTAGCTAGGTCCCCAGTTAAGGGGTTAAGATTATTGTGTTTAATTTATGTAAGTAGCTGTTAATAACCTAAAAAAAAGGCTAATTCAAATTTGTTGACACTCCAAGTTCACATTTAATTTATACTGGAATTGTTCCTCTCCGTTCAAATATTTCCCCTAAACTGCAGGATAAAATAAAGTTCATATGTAATATGTATTGCATACTCAGGCTTCCAAAAATAATTGTTCTCGTATCAAATTAGATTTGATATTTAATAAAGCAAATGTTGGCATTGTTTTACGTTGTACGTTTTATAATCGATGTCACAAATCGTGAGATTATTAAACAATAACTATCACGTCATTATTTTGTTTGGAATGTTTATGCGGCTGTTAGATATTACCGGAGGTTAACTGATGAATATAGAATGGTCTTTCCCTTAATTTCCCTTCCTTAATTTTTTTCTTTAATATTTTAAAAAGAGCGGATAAAAACGTTGGGCACGAGAGATGAACAGACAGGCGAAACGGGGAGAAGATTATTTAACAACGTGCTTCAATTTATTCCATAGTAAATCTGTTGTATTGAAAACTTTTCTGTCCCTGAAAAAATGGGCCTCCTCTGCTGTGGCATTTTGCCTATCCGTTTTGCGTCTGAACCGATAACCGTTATACTCGATTCAGCCATTTGTTAAAGAAGCAGGCATCAAAGGAAACTGTTTCCCTCGGGTTTTTTAAAACATTTTTACTGCTATATAGATCCGGGGGGAAAAAAAAAGTTTTGGTATGATGCTTCTAAGACGCCACTCCAATCACCAAAAACTGAAAACAGTTCTTTGCCAATAATGTGTTCGCATTTTTAAACGACTTTTCCATGTCTAGTCCATGTGGAAATAATTATCTTAACAGCGTTGCAACATATCTCTTTTGCAGTATTTTATTTGGTAAAAAAATAGTCTAGTGAATAAAACGCGACATTGTCGGTTGATATGTTATATTCATGTGAGTGAAAATTAGACTATCTAACGACAATGAAAATCGCCAGTAAACTGAATGACTGATCCGACTGTACGTGGGCAGGGCTCTCGTTATATCCCGAGAGACTGGGTCCGTGACAGGACTTTGTTACTTTTGTCTCGTCCAGCCTAAGAAACACAATTGAGGAAAACAAATGGACGGGAAATCCCCGAAACAAATGACTTTATTCAAATTAATCGACTGTACAAAAAAAAACCTTAACACGTTTTCGAATTATCTTATTTGCAAGTCCAGATTTTGTTCGATATTTGTGTTGTTACAAAACTGTATAAATAATGCATAAGATTAAGCATGATATTCCCCTTGTTGCATGTTTATTATGAAGTTATGTGTTTTTGCTTGTATTAGGTAATCGATCTCATTCTGCAAGAAATAAAAGGAAATAAATGTACTTCATTATATTTTAATTTTTTTCTTTATTTCACGCAAGTTAGATATTTACAAACATTAAGGTATCAACTAAAAGAACAAAGAAAAAAACACATTATTAATTAATATAATTCGCAGACACTTTTCTGTTGGGTTGGGATCCGTTACTTATTTTTCGTCTCATAAGATAAGAGCTACCTCTCCCTACATTCCAGCCGCTAGTACAGTCGTGAAAGAAAACGGTATCTCTATTGTTTATATTATTCTTAAGATAGTTTCAGACGTGTTCTAGACACGGTAATTTTGCATTCAGTTGCAAGATAAGCTTCCAGCAGTACCTAGTCAATTAACATTTCACTAATCACCAATTCATTTTACAATCTCAAAAATTTTCAAATGTAGTCGATGTGTCAACAGCGATATATATGTGTTAAACTTTCACTTGTTACCTGTCCACGTTCAAAAAATTTAGATCTGCAGAAATGTTAATATTTGGATAAGTTAATCAGGTTTTTCTTAGTCTTAATTAGGAAATGAATGCTTTGAAAAACGAACAATATAAAACTTAGAATGCACCCTATAAAAAGTATCATAAACACGGGATACAAAATGTACCTAACGTGTTCTGGACACGATAATTTTGCGGTCAGTTACATAATAAGCTTCTTAGCGGTGACCTTGTAAATTAGCATTTCACTAATGACCAATTCAATCTACAATCTCCAAAATGTTCAAATGTAGACGATGTCTGAACAGTGATATACGTGTTAATATTTCACCTATCAGTCCACATTTACAAAATTCTAAAACTGTGCCAAGTTAATCTGGTTTTTCTTAGTCGTAATTATAAAATGAATGTTTTCAAAAACAAACAATATAAAACTTAGAATGTATCCAACAAGAAGTATCATAAACACAGGATACAAATGTGTTAAACTAAACACCACATATTCACTACTTTCATAAGTTTGTTTAACTTTCAAACTAAGTTCGTGATCAATTTTGGACCAATATCCTTCAAGTAGTCCTCCCTCTAGACAGCGTCTTATATGATCGTTGAAGATATCCAATAAAGGGTGTCCTGAAGTTAGAGCAACACCGAAAGGCACTGTCATAAATGGTTCGTCCAAGTAACACTCAACTTTACTACGATCCTGAACCCCGGCGAAGGTAGCTAGGTAAGAGGAGTAATACTTCAATGAAATTGCGAATGTTTGTCTGTCAAACATCGCACTGCTGATACTTGCAGTAAAATCTGGATATTCTTTCGTTTCGAAGACGTCCAGATCCTTAATATGCACATAATCACGAACAATATCCAAAATTTCAAAAGTACCATATTTTAACCCGGCTCGCTTAGCATCAGCAAAAGTTGCTAAGCGGGTTTCATATCCCGGTTCAACTAAGTGAGTTGTGAAGTAAGCTTGAAACACTGTGCTGATTGCAAAACAATACCACACATATGTGATAAACAGTGTCCTTGTTCCTGAAGACAGGGGCATTTGTGGAACTGAAATTCCCAGTAGCACTGCCCATGCTGCACTTAAACATTGTTCAATAATATTGAATCCAGTAAACTCTTTTCTACGAGTTGGATAGTTGGACAAAGTCCAAAATAGAATCCCCACAATAATGAATACAAATCCAATGCTGGTCCATGTAGATAAACTAAACATTGCTATTATCTTCTTGGTTTTTTCAATAGGTTTCGGACAAGGAGCTATAAAGCTTACTGTTTCAACGTGTAATGGAATTGAAACATCTACATAATAAACAAAAGGGAGTGTGCTTGGAACAATTCCTCCATAAATATCCATTCCTCCAGATGTAATCAGAATTGTCATTTTAATTATGTTTTCCACTGTTAGGTCAACGATAGGTTCATTGAAGTTAGGAATGAAGTTAAATTTTCTTGTAAACGAATTGATCAATTCCATGCCTATGCCAACCAGTGCAAATTTGTTTTCACCACATTCTGTCGTATAATTTTCCTTTATTACAAAAGGTTCAGGTCCAAAGGCACCTATATTTAAAACGCACCCAAAGAAATTTTTCGGGAATTTGTGTGGAAAGAAATCGACAGCTTTGAAGGTGTCCTCAGTTGTATTATTCACGTTCCATTTCCCAATTATTAAAGTGACGCCTTCATTGCAGGAACCATTTAAGTATGGGAACAGTGTGTAAGCATATATTGTGGTGATGTTTTCTAATTGATTGACATTTGTCTCATTTCCAGTCACATTAATATCGGTTTTATAGGTATCTCTTGTGAATATAAACAACACAGCATTAATTATATTACATTTTTCCTTTAAAATACTCAAGGAACTTTGCGCGAATTCTGCAGGAGATTGCTTAAGCTTCCCAAATGCAAAAAGTATGAATTTTGATCGTGGATTCCAGTATGGATTCATACCTGCTTCACCTTTTAAATTCTGTAGGGTATCAACGAAAGTGTCTTCGAAGTCCTCAATCTGTGGATTTATGAACAAAATATAGTTTCTGTAAGGATAATTGATGGATATTCCTTGTGTTTCTGGATTGTGAACTAACATCTTCCATAAATAATCATTCGCAATTTGAAGAGTGATATCCTCGAACCATTGTATTGTGTGCGGTAATTCTTCTACTTTCAGAGATGGATCAGATTTTTCTTGAGTGCTATTAGATAGCAGAAAGAAAACAGATCCGTCTTGTGTGAAGTTTTTGAGTAAAATATGTTTAATCACAGATTGAATTCCGTGTTTACTGCCTGCAACATATTTTTCTTGAACTGCACAACTTAGCGTTAAAAGTGCCAAAGTAAATATGTTTAATCTTGTCATTTTTTTTGTATTCAGTTTATTTATGTACAAGATGACGTGTGCCTGCTATAGCATATTACATTTTTCACTCAATAATGATGATTCTCTGGAATTATATTATGCACATACAGTCCAATGAAGTAAAAAGGAACATGGTTTTATTTTCGTCCATAGATATTTTAAACTCTATAATTAGTTATTATGCATATTAATTGATATTCTTTGAGATTAATATGTTTTATTTACGAAGGTATCTGTTATTTTCTTAACAAGTAATTGAAATTTGTTGACACCGCAAGTTCATTTATTTTAATTTACACTGGAATCGTTCCTCTCCGTTCAAATGCATGCACTGAACTGCAGGATAAAAAAGATCACACATAATTTGTATTGCATGCTCACGATTCCAAGATAATTGTTGTCGTATCAAGTTAGTTTTAATATCTAATAAAGCAAATGTCCCGCTTATTTTTTTAGTTTTACATAGTACAATCGGCGTCACAAATCGTGAGTTATTAACAATAACTATCACATCATTATTTTGTTTTGAAATATTTATACGGCAGTAAGATGTTAACATAGATTAACTGATGAATATAGTAGAATATTCTTTCCCATAATTTCATTCCTTAAATTTTATCTCTATATCTTTAAAGAGAGTGAAGAAATTGGGCAATGAGAGATGAACGGACAGGCGAATGGAGAATATTACATAACTATGAGCTACATATTCTCAATAGGAAACCAGTTATAATGAAAAAAGTTATGTCCTTTGAAGAATGGGTGCTTCTTCTGTGTAGTGACTATCCATTGATGTCTTCATCTTTTATACATGTTTGTGTCTCTCGTTATACCCATTGAGAGTAGGTCCTTGGCAGGTCTTCGTTACTACAGAGAGGATCTCTCGACCAACGACCTGGCTATCGGGAGAAAAGCATGCGACAGCTGAGTCCTCAGTCCGCATCACGCGGCATAGCAACTGCACGCCTCACTGTGGGTCATAAATTCGCACCGCCGAGATAATGAAACTTAATCGCTTGTCGGGGTAGTTGAGTTTCATTCTTGTAAGGTGTAACACGCGCTGTGTAGTATCGTATTAAAGGTCTTAGTTCATACTTATTATGCCTCGATGTGTGTTTACATTAAGGAATAGGGTATTTATATACGATCCATCCATAGTAATTTTGCCGGATGGCAGGTCCTTCACTGAAATCATAGCATTTTCATACTATGCCTGCAGCTTTACTAGGGAATTGTAGGTGTGGCAGCTTCTCATTGCTTTCCACACCGGTGAAGAATGATGATGTTGATGATAATTATAAGGATGATGATGAAGATGGCCATATGATTTTTGGGACCGTTTGGACCTTCAAGTTTTCCTGACGTTTTTCTTACAGGCGAGGAAAAACCCCGATAAAAACCTCACCCAGAAAAACTGCCCCGACCGGGTATCGAACCCGGGCCCGCTGCGTGACAAGGCAGCACGCTACCTCGAGACCACAGCGGTGGACTTATATACGATAATTATGTAAAAACAGAGTCTTGCAGAGAAGTCGTAAGCGATTTCCAACAAAATTTCCAGATATAAATCCCCCAAATGTAGATATCGTTCGATGACTTGTAAACAAATTTATAGAAACGGGTTCTGTGCGCGATAAGAAACCAAAGGTAACTAAATAGGAGAAAAATTAGAACATATGCCAACACAATTTCTATGGCGACTTGCACAAGAAACTGGTTCTATGGCGACTTGCACAAGAAACTGGTTCTATGGCGACTTGCACAAGAAACTGGTTCTATGGCGACTTGTACAAGAAACTGGTTCTATGGCGACTTGCACAAGAAACTGGTTCTATGGCGACTTGCACAAGAAACTGGTTCTATGGCGACTTGCACAAGAAACTGGTTCTATGGCGACTTGCACAAGAAACTGGTTCTATGGCGACTTGCACAAGAAACTGGTTCTATGGCGACTTGCACAAGAAACTGGTGTTTCGAAGACTTCAGAATTGCGAGCTGCGAACCTTTTACGTTTGAAACCATACAGAATAACTGCAATGCATGAACTTCACCCACGTGATCTTGAGATGCGGTTACGTTTTTGTAATTGGATGCTGGATGAAAATACGTAACTTATATTCGCTATTTTCATGGACATACACGAACCAAGTGAAAGAGCCATATAGTTGCTTTGCCGCGTGACGCGGAGTGAGGCCTCAGCGGCCGCATGCTATTTTTTCCGCTAGCCCGGCCGTAGGTCCGGAGATCCTCGCTATAGTACTAATTAGTGTCCATCCTGCGATGAGAATGCACCTATCACGAGTTACCCAACTGCATACAGGTACAGCGTTTGATATCTATATTCGTTGGGCTGGGCTGATACCTCCAGAATAAAATTTTAGAGAGATCTAATCAATTTAAATATCTTGGATATTATCTGTGATGAAAAGGATATTCCTGAAAAATTACTAATTATAATAAAAGTTTGGGAATTATTAATCAAGTTATGAAACCATCCCTTGTACAAAAAAACATCAGATTACGTTTTTATAACACTTTGGCTAGACCATTGTTGACCTGTGGTAGTGAAGCATGGACACTAAAAAGACAACATGAAAGCAGAATAACGGCTTCTGAAATTAAATTCATGCGCAGAACAGCGGGTTAGACCAGATGGGATCGATAATGGAACACCGATATCTTAAATGAATTGAAGACTACGCCAATTTTGGAATATATTAAACAGTAAGAACTAAGTTGGAAACATAATCTTGAAATAATGAGTTCAAATCGGATCACCAAAGCTGTTTATAATTATATACCAAGAGGACGAAGATCTCTGGTCCGTCGTATAAAATGCTGGAGGGAAATGTTTCTATAGGAACGTAATATGCCTTGGCCTAATACTTGGAAGGAAGAAGTAGGAGAAGAAGAAGAAGAACAAAGGGTTGATACCTTGTATACAGGGCGATTCACTATAAATATTACATACTTCTATTGGTTGTAGAGGGGACTTAGTAGATAAAGTTTTGATAAGGTACCCATGTCCGGAATCGTACCATTTTGATGTAAAATTAGTTTGAACATCGGAACACAATGGGTGAGTGACTTGTATTCCAGAATAAGTATTACAGACTTTTAGGGCTTGTATTACATGTGTGATTCCATGTGGCGACATTGTTGTCTGTTGCACAAAGTGGACCTGCGAGGAATGTTTTCATACACACGCCTTACAAGACCTGGTGTGTGCTCAATAATTTCTGTTGCCGTCAGAATTCGTGCAAGAAGATCTTCCTCCGTCTCAATAGATGTAGTTCAACCCACACAAGCCTGTAATACTGAAACCCAAGACACACGATATCAGCCCGTCGTATTTCGATCACCAAACTTATTGTACATCAAAATGGTACGTTCCCAGACATGGGTTCCTTATCAGAACTTTATCTACTAGGTCTCCTTTACACCCGTAGACGTCTGTAATAGATATTGTAAATCACCCTGTAGTTTCAAGACCAAAAGTTTGAATTGTTTTTCTCTATTCAAATTAATCGACTGTAGGAAAAAAAGTCAACATGTTCTTTATAATATTTTTCGTGTTCAGATTTCGTTCGATATATGTAGATTTTTAAGAAATGTCTGAATATATGATAACAATGTACATAATATTCTCTTTGTTGCATGTTTTATTTCAAGTTATGTTATTTGTTTGTATCGGATAATATATCTCAGTTTGGAAGAAATGAAAGAAAATCAATTCATTTAATTATATAGTAATGTAGTTTTCATTATTTATCATCAGTTAGATATTTACAGAGATGGCGATATGAATTGAAAGAAAAAATATACCTTAGTAGCTAATATCCGGAGTGCGCTGTTACGCCTAAATAATTTAAATGACGTGGTTTTAGGGTGGGGTTGTACAAGACCAGCTTTTTACTCACGCGACTTATGCCATTTTTGATGTAATTTAAAGTATTACGAAGTGTTAATGATACCATTTACCTCTGGGATTTAACCATCGTCAAAATATCGAAACCTATCATGAAATGAAGTAGTGGAAATATGATTTTACGTTGTAACCGTCAGACATGTTGAATGTTCCATAGAATAACAGATATGAAGAGGTCATTTATGTTACGTATTAAATCAGATTTAAAATGCAAGGAAACTAAAAGCTAACCAAACCTAAATCATTTAATGGAAACTAAATCAATTACTCTAACGTAGGTGAATTCCAGGGAACGTCCTTTTTATTATTTTAAACGGTTAAATGTGTAAAAGACAAATTCGGACATAATTTGTTGAAGCCACTGATATGCTGTAACGGTGGTATATTATCGGTGGTGTATCTGTGGTCATCGGTGCTCATCGTTGTGATAATTGGTGGTTTATCGCTGGTTAGAAGTAAGAACTTTTGTAAACTTCGTGGTCATGACAGGAAATAGTCCCACTTTATTTTCATATTTACGAGAAAATAAAGAAATGATAATAAGTTTCCCAGATTGAAATACGTTACATATAGTATTTAATTAATATGTATGCCAATTATGTACTGTTAAAGTGCGTAAATAAAAATACACTGTTCTCCCATCCGGCCGGTTTTAGTTTTAGTTTAACAAGTAAAAACATAAATTAAAAAGAAAATTTAAATTGTATGATATACTTCATGGCAGTTGCTAGAATCAATTTTCTATTTCGGACATAGGTAAATTCTCACTTCTAATTATCGGATTTCGCTGACACTCAGGCGCTATTGAGCTCGTAGGTTCATGACCGCGCGGACATAGGCTGACAATACATATCCATCCTGAGCTAATATTTTCCGATCATCCCCTGTATAATCTACTTCCTTCAATTTATGGTCAAAACGATAAATCAAATCCTTGTGCGGTATCTTGTGTTGCCACACTTTTATTATTGTGACATTATATACGTATAATGATCTAAACTCTGACTTGTCGCAGAGACTGCAGCGTGTTCATAATGCTTGCGTTCGATTCATTTACAGTATCCGCCGTTATGACCTTATTTCCGAACACTTGAATAACCTCTCATGGCTCCGTCTTGCTGACAAACGTAAATTGCACTCTCTTTCACTAATTTTCAAGCTTCTGAATTCCTACACTCCTACTTACCTGGCGTCCAGATTTGAGAAGTTACCTTCTTACCAATATATTGACTCTAGGTCACAAGATAACAATCTGTTAACAATTCCTCTTCGTAGCACTTCCTCTTATTATACTTTATTTACAATAGGCTCTGCCCGCCCCGGGAATTTCCTTCCTCAAGATATCAGGGGTTGCCGCACACTTTGCACTTTTAAGTCAAGCTTACTCAGTTACCTGTTGTCTAATAATTAGAGCTAGGAGTTTTAGGTGCTGCACTTTATTTTGTTACTATAATGTTCAGTTTAGCTAGTATTGCAAAGAAAACATTAAATAAATGTCCCTAGCTGTGTTTTAGTTGCACCCTTTGCACCTTTTTTCAATGCTAGCACCTTTTTGCACCTTTTCCTTAATGGAAGCACATTTCGCACCTTTTCAAACCTTTTTTGTCTCCTTTGGAACATTTTGTTAACAAAATAATATAATATATATATCATCATCATGAACAAATTCGTTTTAGGCCATGTGGCCTGTACGGTAAACCTAGCGAAGATGGTCTTGATCTTTCCACCGATGTTTTGGTCTTCCTTGGTCCCTTTTTTAAATAAAAGAAACTCTCATAAACTTCAAGTAAGCCAAATGCGCTTCTTACGATCATTGTTAGGAGTTAATAGACTGGATCACCAAAGGAACACTACTATCAGAGGAAAACTTGGAGTAACAAGTTTAAATGAAGATATATATATATACATTACATTTATTCAAATACGATTTCAAAGGTTGGTAACGATATGTGGTATCAGTTCACATCACGTTACTTCCACTTCAGTGCAATCCCGTTAGGCTATTCCTTTTAAATTAGTTTGCGCCTCATTGCACGTTATGCGAACGCCATTGTTCAAGCAAGGAAGGTTGTTGAGTGCGTGAATAAATGTTTCAGTTCAAAATAATATTTGGCTAGTGTGGCCTGCTATTTTCCTGAGTTACCAGTATACAGTATGCCGAAACCGAAACTGAACTCATATAAACTACGTGATATTGTTAAAAAGTTTAGTGCAGATGGAATTCAGAATGACGGATCTGTTATCAGGTGCATTCTTTGTGATATTTCAATAACAATTGATAAAAAACATCAATGCATTCGTGTTACGCAGCATATATGTAGTGTAAGTACTTACACAGGCTCTTTAATATAAGACAACGTGCGTGAATTTTGTGTCGTTAGTTATTTGCTGTAATTGGTTTTGGTAATCTTTAATGATTATATACATGGGAAATTTGCAACTTTTATTGAAATAATTGCACCTTTTTTGCACATTTTTCTGCTAAATTAAAGCACCTTTTTTGCACCTTTTTCACCAAAATTTTGCACCTAAAATTGCTAACTCTAATAATAATTAATTTTTCACAATTTATTTAAATTTATACTGTCATTAATAATTTCTTCTCGTTTTTTATATATCTTGTACATATTACGTAATTAATTCGTTAAAAGTAGAGTAAATGAAAATACGTTATAAATATTATTTGTGTTGTGTTTATTGTAATTTAGATGGAAGACTATTTTTTTGTATTTTTAAAACCTAGTTGAGTGGCAGACAAGGCCTTAAGGCCGCCAGGTAAAAAGAAGCTATTATTATTATTTTTATTAATATTATTATTATTCTCCCACCTCATTCTTAGCCTGTCAACTGGGGCTTTCCCTCTAATTTCCCTTTGAGTTTCTATGCTCATCTTTTATTGCCCATTGGCGCCAGATGTCCTGCCCTTCGCAGTCTACGACACTTAACTGTTTTTACTGTGTCTAGTTTCGTATAAAAATCACGTAGCTGTATCTTATGTTGTCTTCTTCATTCGCTTGTCTGTTCATCTCTCTTGGTCCAATATTCCTAACACTTTATTCTAAGATGCTCCTAACCTTTTTTACTTCCTGAGAGTAAGCGTCTACGTTTCGCCAATTGTGTTTACGGGTCTTAACTGTTCTTATCACATCTGATTTTCCATTAAGTTTATTTAGTTCAATGTTAAATATTTTTCTGTGTGTTCGTTGCCTAGATATGGTACACATTTAATTATATTTTGTCAATTATCAGCACTGATTTAATCTCATTTGTTTCTTTGTTGCAGGTAATATTGCACACGGTTCCCTGCATGTCCCTAACCGTAAGTTTATACAACTATCGATATTGTATTAGCAGTTATATCGAATATTTTAACCCTGCACTTTTTACTACTTTTTTCTTACTGAAACTACACACCGGGATAACACACACTTATAAATATTTTAATGTTTCAAAAAATCCAGCGAAATATGTATGATTAAATTATGTGTTATTGTATTTAACTTCCATTGTAGAACATATGAGACAAAAAAATTAAAATATTAAAAATTGCCAATTTTTAAAAGTATACTGTTTCTAGAGTGTTCAGGAGATCAATTACAAATATAGGTATAACCCTAGCAATGATTCCTGACGAATGAAATTTGTAATGAGAGCTTAGATGCGAGTCCTGTACTAACCAGATGTTAGGTCTCAGCCAATAGGAAGTATGACCACACGTCATTGCTAATTCCCCCGCTAGCGAATATCAAATACAGTCACTGCTAAACAGGTTTAAAATCTCACTACGAAAATTGAACAATATAGTTAAGCTTTATCGTAGACTGGGGGATTGGGCCAGGACATGTGGCACGAAATGGGGAATGAAAGAACGTGCATTGAAGCTTCTTATAGGAAAACCAGAGGGGAAAACACCCAGGTGGTAGACCAAGAATAGGGTGGGGAGAATAACATTAACTATGCTTGGAGGGAAATAGATTCTACGGGGAATGATTGGAAAAACATTAGCTCGAGAGAGGTATTATTGTAAGAGAGCTTATGTCCGCGCGGCCATGAACCTACGGGTTCGATAGTACCAGTGAATTAGGGGCATATTTATCCGTGGAGGAAGGATATTCGCTGTGTGTCTATTATATATATATATATACAAACACACACAATGTAGTTGGTTGATATCACACTTTTAATGTGTTAAAAACCCACGAAATGCCACTTTAATTTAAAACAATGTATAGTCGTCCCCGCGTCGTAGCCATGTGGATTTAAGGCAAGAAGCATCTTGGAGAAGAGATAAGAGACTTGCGCTGGTTCGAGGCTCTACGGGGGGGGAAGAAATGTTCTCAAGGAATTTCTGCCAGTATGGGACCGATACCCACCCAGCATGGTGAGGCATTTGGGTAGCTACAATAAGTAGCGGCTCCAGGTTGAGAAGACTAGCTATAATGGCTGGGAGACCCGACATTCACATTGCACTATGATTTTAAGACTTCAGGCAGCAAGTGTTCAAAATATTATAATTAAAGTCTACGGTTTAAAATCTAAATTCAACACATCCGCGTCTCACTATATTTATCTATGGACTGTACATGTTTTTGTAGAGGAACGGTTTTGTTTGTACACGTGGCAGACAGGGAATTCACAGCTTAGCAGTCTTGATAGGCTCTCCCATTGGATTTACGATCAAGGACGTTCTTCAAAATCCCTTGCGCGACCTATACAATTTAAATTATATGAAACATTATGACAACAGATAAACTTTATGAGAATTTTTTTTTCAAAATTTGAGTAGGCCCATTAACGTACAAAATTAGTCGGCACATCCAACACACTGGGGTCCAACAAACCCCGGCCTCACGATTGACGAATTAACTTCTGTTCTCAACTAAGTATTAACACAAACTGAGATTATAAGTAACATGTGGGCAGCTAACAATATAATTCAAATTTATGTGAAGAGCTATGTTGAAGTGTTCCGAAACATTCACTCTGTTTGAATCTGAAATGTTGCTGGGGTACGACAGACCCCAGCGTGTATGTGCAGGGTTAACTTTATTCATGTTTGTTGTTGTAATAATCATAATTTGACAAGAATTTCATGAAGGGATAAGGTCAGAAACAGGGGAATTATGCATGTTGAAAACATGTATTGGGGGGGGGGAACAAAATAGAAGAAGAACGTTTGAAATGGTATGGACACCTCAAACGTTTGAAATGGTATGTACACCTCATAAGAATGGAAGACGAGAGAATACCAAATATGATCCTTAATTGGAAAGCTAATGGAAGAAGTGGAAGTGGCAGGCCTAGAGAACGTTGGATGGATGGAGTGAGAAAAGGTATGGAAGTTAGATATCTGAGGAAAGAAGATGCTCTACACAGAAACCTCTGGCCACGAATCACTTTGGGTTGAAGGAGAAACACTCTATTGTGGAATATTCCTAATTTTAAAAAAATAATCATAATAAGTAATTTCAATATTACATGCAAATCAGTTCCTTCTGAGTACATTTTTATCATCATATTTGTGGATGAGTTACAGCTCTCTAAGAATTCTCCTCCAGATATCCATATTTCTGATAACTGCCCACGAATTTGGAATGTAAAGTATTTGGACATTAGTTAACATGGCAATGTGTGGAAAGAACATACAACGGGTGAAAATTGAGATTGATGGAAAATTATAGAACAAGTGTCAGATTTCTCTTACTTAGGAAGTGTATTTGCAGAGTATAAGAGTGACATTGATTCAAAATTACAAAAATATAATAAAATGAATGGGGTAATACGAAGAAATTTTGGTAAACAGATGAGGACAGAGACAAAACTAAGATTACATAACGTCACATCAAAAGCTGCTCTAAAATACGGAAGTGAAATTTGGATTTTAAATAAAAGAAACTCTCATAAACTTCAAGTAAGCCAAATGCGCTTCTTACGATCATTGTTAGGAGTTAATAGACTGGATCACCAAAGGAACACTACTATCAGAGGAAAACTTGGAGTAGCAAGTTTAAATGAAGATATCCAAAGATACCAACAAGAATGGAAAAATCATCTGAGAAGAATGGCAAGAAATAGACTTCCAAAATTGGCATTCCAATATACCCCAACTGGACATAGGGACCAAGGAAGACTAAAACATCGGTGGAAAGATCAAGACCATCTTCGCTAGGTTTACCGTACAGGCCACATGGCCTAAAACGAATTTGTTCATGATGATGATGAGTTAACATTTTCCAATACTGTTATTTTAACACAGTTCCGATAATGGATCATATGATAATATTATAATGATATTGTGAAAAAAGTATTGTCTGAACCTGGAATCGAAATGTGGACCTCTAGTTCTCCAGACTAGTGTGCAGCCCACTACGCCATTCTAGACCTGGCACAAACATTAACAATTCTTTCCGTTGGAGCGGACGAAAGGAGAATTTTAGATTTGTGTATGTGGATAGAAATGTTAATGTTTGTGTGAGGTCTAGAATGGTGTAGTGGGCTGCACACTATTCTGGAGAACTAGAGCTCCACGGTTCGATTCCTGGTTCAGGCGTTAATTTTTCTTTTCACAATATCATTATAATATTGTATGGAAATTGTTTAAAACGCAATTCAACCATTCACCTAGCTTTATAACTTCCAACGTCCCTTATTCTATCTGTATGATCCACCATTATATTTTTAATCAATTGATTTGGTGTTAACGTGATGAAAATCCATGATATTTGTAATAAATAAAACTATGAAAGTTTCATATGATTTTGATAAATATTTATTTTATTTAACGTTCGTAACAACTGTTTCGATACATTGTATCTTCATCAAACGACATTCAGATGGCAGATGAATGTTCAGTTTATTGAAACAGCTGTTACGAAAGTTAATTAAAATCAATATTTATGAAAATCACATAACACTTTGATAGTTTTTTTTTAATTAATGTTTTTAATTGCCTCGCTATTATCCATTCTCTGGATCGCAATCTAGCTATTTTAAATTATGTAACAATGTTTTGTGGTTTATACAAGTAGTATAAATTCCTAATGATGTCGTATTATCATTTTCCACTTTCCTGAATAGGTGCACACATTTTTCTCAGAATTTTCCGTTAAAAAATTCCAAGTTGAAGATTTGTATCTTCAGCCAAGACCCAAGTCTCACTTCCATACGTTAGCACTAGCTTTAGTAAGTCTTATATAATCTCATTTTTGTTATAGAAGTGATGTATTATCTCCTCACCTGGTTTATTTTCGTTCGCTCCCCCCCCCCCCCCCAATAATGCGTTTTGAGCGCAGAATACAACAGTAGAAGGCAATGTTTTGTCTTTCCTATGGGCAAGCAATGCATTATATGTGTGTAGATACAAATAAATCCCCAGTTTAACTAAATAAACAACTTAGGGTCAATTTCAGCAACATAGGTAACTGTATTACGCCAGTTTTCCCCGTGTATAATGCATAGATTAAACTGGCGCAACGCAGTTATCTCTGTTGGTGAAACCGACCCTTAACCTATTTGACTGATTCGATTCGAGTAGAGGTAAGTTTGTGTATGTCATTAATGTAAACTCTTTTCTCGCAATTTAATTTGTCATTGCTAAAAGACCCTTTTTCCAGTTCTTTTGCAGAATGAGTTAACTACAGATTCAACATCTTACATATCGATTATACTCTGTGTTTAAAGAAATTTCCTCCAGCTTTCACACAAAACCAAAGTTGAGCATTTCAGTTTTAGTTTCATGCTATAATGCCCTTACTTGGGCAGAGGGCTTTCAGGCAGCGATCTTTTCAATTAACTGTCTTGGAGAAAGGGCCTTATAACATTACCAATTTGTTTTTACAAACGCCAAAATTCTCAAATTGAGACGATATCTAAACAGTAGTTGATGTTTATAGATTTACATGTTTATGTCCACGTAGACAAAAACTGTAAATATGCACAAGTGCTATTTTTTTTATATATTTATCTAATTTTTCGCAACCTACTCTTAATAATGAAATGAATGATTTCTAAGATAAACAATACAAAACTTAGAATGTGTCCTACAAGAAGTATCATAAGCACAGGGTACAAATGCGTTAAACTAAACACCACTTATTCACTACTTTGATAAGTTTGTCTAATTTTCAAACTAATTTCGTCATCAATTTTGGACCAATATTCTTCAAGTAGTCCTCCCTCTACACAGCGTGTTATATGAACGTTGAATATATCCAATAAAGGGTGTCCTAATGTTAGTGCAATACCTAAAAGTATTTTCATAAATGATTCATTACTACGATCATGAACCCCGGCCAAGCTAGCTAGGTAAGAGGAGTAACAATTGTAACAGCGAATGTTTGTCTGTCAAACATCGCACTGCTGACACTTGCAGAAAAAACTTGTATATTCTGTAATATGCACGTAATCACGAGCATTATCTGTAATTTCGAAAGTACTTAATTGTAATCCGGTTCGCTTAACGTCATCTAAAATGTGAAGCGCATTTCGTAGCCCGGTTGAACTAAGTAAGTTGTGAAATATGCTTGAAACACAGTGCAAATTTCAAAACAATACCACACATATATAATAAACAATGTTCTTGTTCCTAGAGACAGGGGCATTTGTGGAACTGATATTCCCAGTAGGACTGTCCATGCTGTATATATTAGGTAATATATGTATATTGATGATATTTTTTTAAGATTAATGTGTTTAATTTATGAAAGTGTCTGTTAATAACCTACAAAAAATCTAATTCAAATTTGTTGACACCCCAAGTTCACATTTCATTTATACATTTATTGTTCCTCTCCGTTCAAGTAATTCCACTCAACTGAAGGATAAAAATAAATAATAGTTTTAAAAAACTAAAAGAACACGCTTTATTAGAAAACTAAAAAATGAAAAATAATTTTAATGTCCAATACGCTCTGGATAAACTAAAGTGGTCAACAAAAAAATCATCTCCAACACATGTAGAATAAAATTAGAGTTATCAACAAAAAGAAAATAATTTTACCATCAAAAGCGTGGGGTTCTCTATATCAATTAATATATTTGATAATAAACAGATATTGGTAAAAGTAAGCTCTCTAAGAAGAAAATGTAAAAATCATAAAAAGCACCCCACGCATTTGATGGTAAAATTATTTTCTTTTTGTTGATAACTCTAATTTTATTCTACATGTGTTGGAGATGATTATTTTGTTGACCACTTTATTTTATCCCAAGCGTATTGGACATTAAAATTATTTTTCATTTTTTAGTTTTCTAATAAAGCGTGTTCTTTTAGTTTTTTAAAACTATTATTTATTTTTTATTTTTTAGTTTTAATATTTTACAGAATAAAATAAAAATGTAAATATCCTTTAAATTCGATACTATTGTAGTATGAGCTAAAAGTAATACTCTTCTATAAAAAAACCCTCCCAGCCGGATTTGAACCAGCGACGTATGGATTACTGAAATTATATACCATTAAGAGTTCACTGCTCTACCAACTGAGCTCTTACGATTGACTAAAAACTCGACAAGTCCGCAACCTATTATACCAGTTTTCAGTTTTTTGATTTTCGGATGATTCTGGCCAGGATTTTAGAAGCAAAATATGAAATTATTGTATTGTCACGGGTCCTCTACACGTATACAAAGTTTCAAGTCGATCCAATGTTTCTAAGTGGGTAAAAATCGCGTTGAAAGATTCCGTTACATTGGTACAAAAACACTTTTTTTGATTTTCTGATGATTGTGGCCAGGATTTTAGAAAATAAATATGAAATTATTGTATTGTCACGGGTCATCTACAAGTATACAAAGTTTCAAGTCGATCCAATGATTTTAAGTGGGTGAAAATCGCGTTGAAAGATTCCGTTAGATAGATAGATAGATAGATAGATAGATAGATAGATAGATAGATAGATAGATAGATAGATAGATAGATAGATAGATAGATAGATAGATAGATAGATAGATAGATAGATACAGGTCAAGCTAATATAAAGCGTATAAAAATTTCATATGTCATATGTATTGCATGCTCACGCTTCGAAAACTAATAGTTCTGGTATCAAATTCGATTTGATATTTAATAAAGCAAATGTTGGCATAGTTTTACGTTGTACGTTGTATAATCGATGTTACAAATCGTGAGATTATTAAACAATAACTATCACGTCATTATTTTGTTTGAAATGTTTATGCGGCTGTTAGATATTACCGGAGGTTAACTGATGAATATAGAATGTTCTTTCCATTAATTTAATTCCTTAATTTTTATCTTTATATATTTAAACAGCGGAAAAAACCTTGGCAAAGACAGATAAACAGACGGACGAACGGTTAAGATTATTTAACAACGTGCTTCATTTTATTCATAGGAAATCTGTTGAATTGAAAACAGTTATGTCCCTTGAAGAGTGGGTGCCTCTGCTGTGCAGTTGCCTATCCGTTGACGTCTTAACCCATACATAGTCGATTCAGTCATTTGTTTAAAGGCGGCATCAAAGGAAAGTGTTTCCCTCTGGTTTTTTTAAACATTGTTACTGCTATATAGAGCCGGGATGTTGTTAGATGCTTCTAAGACGCCGCTCCAATCACCAAAAACTGAAAACAGTGCTCTACCAATAATGTGTTCGCATTCTTAAACGACTTTTCCATGTCTAGTCCACGTGGATATAATTATATTAACAGCGTTGCAACTTTTCTCTTTTGCAGTATTTTATTTGGTAAAAAATAGTCTAGTGAATAAAACGCGACAATGTCGGTTGATATGTTAATAATAATAATAATAATAATAATAATAATAATAATAATAATAATAATAATAATAGCTTTATTTTAATAATGACTCCAAAATAAATAAATTTCAGACGGTGTTTGGAACAATTCAGAGAACATTCAAAAATAAAATTAGAAAAGAAACCAAGATAAAAATGTATAATGTTATGGCGGTTCCCACAATATTGTATGGATGTGAAACTTGGGCTCCAGTGAAAAGACAGAAGGATAGAATACAGACGCAGAGATGCGGTTCCTAAGACAAGTAAAAGGATGTACAAGACTTGATAGAATAAGAAATCAGGATATAAGAGAAGAATTGAAAGTACAGCCTTTATTGGATAAAGTCACGAATTACAGACAGAAATGGATTGATCACATGGATGGAATGAGTAAGGAGAGATATCCATTGTTAGCCAGGAACTATCAAGCAAGAGGAAGGCGTGATGTTGGAAGACCTAGAAGACGTTGGGCTGATGCAATATGAAGTCGGAACGGGCAATTGCCTAATCCCTGGAGTGATGATGATGATGATGATTTTAATAATAATAATAATAGCTTTATTTTACCTGGCAGAGTTAAGGCCTTAAGGCCTTGTCTACCACTCAACCAGGTTTAAAAAAAATACAAACAAAAAAAAATAGTCTGAAATCTAAATTACAATATATATATATATATATATAAACGATTACAAGTTATGAATACAATACAATTAATATTTATAATGTATTTTGATTTACTCTAAATTTAACGAATTAAATATATAATATGTACAATAAATAAAAAAACGAGGAAAAGATTAATGACATAGTATAAAATTATATAAATAGAGAAAAATTAATTATTAGACAACAGGTAGCTGTATAAGCGTGACTTAAAGGTTCCAAGTGTGCGGCAACCCCTGATATCTTGAGGAAGGAGATTCCAGGAGCGGGCAGAGGCTACTGTGAAGGAAGTAGAATAGGAGGAAGTGCTATGAAGAGGAATTGTTAGCAGACTGCTATCTTGTGATCTAGTGTCAATATTGTGGTAAGAGGATAACTTCTCAAATCTGGACGCCAGGTAAGTAGGGATGTAGGAATTCAGAAGCTTGAAAAGTAGTGAAAGGGAGTGCAATTTACGTCTGTCAGTAAGACGGAGCCAAGAGAGGTTATTAAAGTGTTCGGAAATATGGTCATAACGGCGGATATTGAAAATGAATCGAACGCAAGCATTATGAACACGCTGCAGTCTCTGCGACAAGTCATAGTTTAGATCATTATATATAATGTCACAATAATCGAAGTGTGGTAACACAAGATTCTGCACAAGGATTTGTTTTAACGAAACTGGGAGAAAATTCTTTAAACGTCTAAGATAATGTAAGATGGAGAAAGTCTTTTACATATGTGTTTCACTTGTGTTTGCCAGGTTAAATTTGCGTCTAGACGTAGTCCAAGATCTATTACTGAAGAAGAATAAGGGATAATTATATTATTTATAGTAATGTTTGGAAGTGTAGATATGTCAAAGGTTGTGAAGCAGTCTTTGTTGTCCCATTAGAATTACTTGTGACTTGTTAGGATTTAGATTTAGACCGATACTTGAAGACCAGTTAAAGATGGATATGAGATCGTCATTCATTTTTGTCAAGCTGTTATAGAGAGAATGAGGAGGTGAATGTAGGTAAATTTGGAGATCATCAGCGTAGAGGTGATAACGGCAGTGCTTTAGTACAGTTGGCAAGTCATTTATGTAGATTGAGAAAAGAAGAGGTCCGAGAACACTGCCCTGGGGGACTCCAGCCGACACGTTGCGCCAAGACGAAGATCTAGAGTTTAGTGAAACATATTGTTGACGACCGTGCAGGTATGAGTCGAACCAGGATACAGCGCTGTCAGACAAGTGTAGGTGCTTGAGCTTTATCATAAGTAAGTCGTGGTCTACTGTGTCAAAAGCTTTGCTGAAGTCAAGTAAGGTTAAAGGAGTCAATTGACGTCTGTCCACGGCTTCACGAATATCTTCAGTAATTTTTAGCAAAGCTATGGTTGTGCTATGACCAGATCTAAAGCCGGATTGATAAGGATCAAGGAGGTGATTTTCTTGGAGATATTCAGTCATTTGCTTATGTACAATATGTTCCAGGGCTTTAGATAATGTCGGAAGGATGCTAATCGGTCGGTAGTCATTACAGTTAGTTGGTGTACTTATTTTTGGTATAGGCCGAACTCTAGACTGTTTCCATACAGTAGGGAAGATAGAAGTTATAAGGGAAGCATTAAAAATATGAGTCACTGTGGGTAGTATAATGTCAATGATTTTATTTAGCATTAAAATGCTGATGTTATCTGTTCCTTGTGCATTGGATTTAATCCGCTTGAGTGCTTTTTTAACGTCTATAGGCGAAATGTCGTTAAAGTAAAATTTATCTCTTCCTATATGGGGGGATGGGGATAAGTCTTTAAGAATGTCTATTTTAGTCTTGTTGTCTGGAGGTGTCATGGGTATTAAGGTAAAATGTTCATTTAAGTCATCTACAGAAATGTCTATAGAGTCAGTTGAGGGATTCAACTGTCTAAGTCCCATTGCACGGAGATTTCGCCAAGTGTCCCGTGCACTTATTTCAGGTCCGATTATACTGTGGGCGTGTCGTAGTTTGGCATTGCGTATAGTTTGTGTAGTTGTGTTTCTAAGTTGTTTGTTCAGTTGCCAGTTCTCGTCATTTTTATGTCGTCTGTATGTTCGGTATGCTTTGTCTCGTTTTGACATAAGTTCACGTATTGAGTCATTCATCCAGGGAGCAGGGGCGCGGGAAAATCGTCGGGTTTTGACTGGTGCATGTCTGTCATATAGTTGTAGTATCAGTGTATTAAATGTGTCTACTTTTTCATCAACTGATCTAAGATTCCATATTATGTACCAAGGTACTTCTAAAGCGTCTGATTTTAGTTTAGTATCGTCTATTTATCGTATATTCATGTGAGTGAAAATTAGACTATCTAACGACAATGCAAATCGCCTGTAAACTGAGTGACTGATCCGACTGTACGTGGGCAGGGCTCTCGTTGTATCCCGAGAGACTGGGTCCGTGACAGGACTTTGTTACTTTTGCCTCGTCCAGCCTAAGAAACACAACTGAGGAAAGCAAATGGGCGGGAAATCCCCGAAACAAATGACTTTATTCAAATTAATCGACTGCACAAAAAAAAAAAAAAACGTTAACACGTTTTCGAATTATCACATTTGCAATTCCAGATTTTGTTCGATATTTGTATTGTTACAAAACTGTATACATATTGCATAAGATTAAGCATGATATTCCCCTTGTTGCATGTTTCGTATGAAGTTCTGTGTTTTTGCTTGTATTAGGTAATCGATCTCATACTGCAAGAAATAAAAGGAAATAAATGTACTTCATTATATTTTAATTTTTTTCTTTATTTCACACAAGTTAGATATTTACAAACATTAAGGTATCAACTAAAAGAACAAAGAAAAAACACATTATTAATTAATATAATTCACAGACACTTTTCTGTTGGGTTGGGATCCGTTACTTATTTTTCGTCTCATAAGATAAGAGCTACCTCTCCCTACATTCCAGCCGCTAGTACAGTCGTGAAAGAAAACGGTATCTCTATTGTTTATATTATTCTTAAGATGGTTTCAAACGTGTTCTAGACACGGTAATTTTGCATTCAGTTGCAAGATAAGCTTCCAGCAGTACCAAGTCAATTAACATATCACTAATCACCAATTCAT
Source organism: Diploptera punctata (assembly GCA_030220185.1). Taxonomy (NCBI): domain Eukaryota; kingdom Metazoa; phylum Arthropoda; class Insecta; order Blattodea; family Blaberidae; genus Diploptera; species Diploptera punctata. Next base: position 1,137,612 of record JASPKZ010008345.1, read on the forward strand.
TTTACAATCTCAAAAATTTTCAAATGTAGTCGATGTGTCAACAGCGATATATATGTGTTAAACTTTCACTTGTTACCTGTCCACGTTCAAAAAATTTAGATCTGCACAAGTGTTAATATTTGGATAAGTTAATCAGGTTTTTCTTAGTCTTAATTATAAAGTGAATGTTTTCAAAAACGGACAATATAAAACTTGGAATGCACTCTACAAAAAGTATCATAAACACGGGATAAAAATGTACCTAACGTGTTCTGGACACGATAATTTTGGAGTCAGTTACAAAATAAGCTTCTAGCAGTGACCTTATAAATTAGCATTTCACTAATGACCAATTCAAACTACAATCTCCAATATTTTTAAATGTAGACGATGTCTGAACAGTGATATACGTGTTAATATTTCACCTATCAGTCCACGTTTACAAAATTCTAAAACTGTGCCAAGTTAATCTGGTTTTTCTTAGTCGTAATTATAAAATGAATGTTTTCAAAAACAAACAATATAAAACTTAGAATGTATCCAACAAGAAGTATCATAAACACAGGATACAAATGTGTTAAACTAAACACCACATATTCACTACTTTCATAAGTTTGTTTAACTTTCAAACTAAGTTCGTGATCAATTTTGGACCAATATCCTTCAAGTAGTCCTCCCTCTAGACAGCGTCTTATATGATCGTTGAAGATATCCAATAAAGGGTGTCCTAAAGTTAGAGCAACACCTAAAGGAACTGTTATAAATGTTTCATCCAAAAAACACTCAACTTTACTACGATCCTGAACCCCGGCCAAGGTAGCTAGGTAAGAGGAGTAATACTTCATTGAAGCGGTGAATGTTTGTCTGCCAAACATCGCACTGCTGACACTTGCAGAAAAATCTGGATATTCTTGCACTTCAAAGATGTCCAGATCCTTAATATCCACATAATCACGAATGATATTCATAATTTCGAAAGTACCACATTTTAACCCGGCTCGCTTAACATCAACTAAAGTTTTTAAGCGGGTTTCATATCCCGGTTCAACTAAGTAAGTTGTGAAGTAAGCTTGAAACACTGTGCTGATTGCAAAACAATACCACACATATGTGATAAACAGTGTCCTTGTTCCTGAAGACAGGGGCATTTGTGGAACTGAAATTCCCAGTAGCACTGCCCATGCTGCACTTAAACATTGTTCAATAATATTGAATCCAGTAAACTCTTTTCTGCGTGTTGGATAGTTGGACAAAGTCCAAAATAGGATCCCCACAATAATGAATACAAATCCAATGCTGGTATATGTAGATAAACTAAATATTGCTATTATCCTCTCAGTTTTTGCAATAGGCTTCGGACAAGGAACTATGAATCCTACTGATTCAATGTATATTGGAATTGAAATATCTACATAAAAAACAAAAGGGTGGGTTCTTAGAACATATCCTCCATAAATATCCGTTCGTCCAGATATCATCACTGTTGTCATTTCAATAAGGTTTTCCAATGTTATGTCAACGATTGGTTCAGTGAAGTTGGGAACGAAATTAAATTTTCTTGTAAACAAATTGATAAATTCCATACCTATGCCAACCAGTGCGAATTTGTTTTCCCCATTTTCTGTCGTATAATTTTCCTTTATTAGAAAAGGTTCAGGTCCAAAGGCACCTATATTTAAAACACACCCAAAGAAACTTTTCGGTACCTTATTTGGAAAGAAATCTACAATTTTGAAGCTGTCATCACTTGTATTATTCACGTTCCATTTCCCAATTAATAAAGTAACTCCTTCTTTACAGGAGCCGTTTAAGTAAGGGAATAATGTATAAGCAGATATTGTGGCGATGTTTTCTAACTGATTGACATTTGTCTCAATCGCATTAGAATTGATTTCATCCGTATCATCTGTGAATATAAGTAACACAGCATTGAAGATTTTGCATGTCTCCATTAAAATACGCAAAGCACTTTGCGCGAATTCTGTAGGGGATTCCTTAAGTTTACCATGTGCGAAAACTAAGAACTTTGATCGTGAATTCCAGTATGGGTTAAACCCTAAAACACCTGTTAAGGTCTCTAGGGTTTGAATTAAAATGCTCTCGAAGTCCTCAATCTGTGGATTTATGAACAAAATATAGTTTCTGTAAGGATAATTTATTGTTGTTCCTTCTGTTTCGGGATGTTGAATCATCATTGGCCATAAATAATTCCCGTTCGCAATTTGAAGAGTGATATCCTCAACCCATTGGATTGTGTCTGGTAATTCTTCGACTTTCAAAGATGGGGGGGATTTTTCTTGAGTGCTATTCGATAGCAAAAAAGAAGACAGATCCATCTTCTTTGAAATGCTTGAACAAAATATATTTGATCACTGAGTGAATTAAGTGTTCACTGCTTTCAAGGTATTTTCCTTTAACTACAGAATTCAGTATTAAAAATGTCACTAAAATTTGCATGAACACAGTCGACATTATGGAAAGTTGTATTTGGTTCTCTGTTCAAAATCACAAATCATTGACCACTTCGTTAGCACAAATTAACTTTTAGCAATTATTTTTAATATCAGTTATTCAATCAAGAAAGATCAACGAAATATCGTCGTTTTGACTGCCTTGTTCTCTCCTTTTGATTGTTTTTTTTGTTCCCTTTTTATGATCTTCATATATATATATATATCTTTAAAACTGTAAGAATAAAAGCGTGTCGTTAGCTTTTTGGTAATAAGTTACTGATGTTTGAAGTTTGATCAGTCATAAACGTAAGTGATAACTTGCACTTCATTGAAATGTTGCTGCTAAACTGTGCTTAATATGTTAAAACATAACCTGAGTTCTTTGTTTGCGTGTGCACAATATATTTTGTGTTCGTGAGATACAAGAATGCAAAACAAATATGAGGAGAGAATCGTTAAAGTTTTTAAATTAAATATTTATTGACACTATTTACTTCTATTAGGCGCCTGTAATAATACAGTATGATTTATGTTTGATAAAGTTTATTGCAACTCTGAAAGGGTACTCGAAATTGGAACTAGTTTAAATATCGAGGCATATAAAGTACAAATTTTAGGTAAGTAATTTTAATCTTTCCTAACTGTATTCAGTGTCAGCGACTAAAATATTTGTCGTCTGTCACAAATTATATTTTTATATGAAAATAATACAGATTGGGCGAAGGAAGAACAATGCTGGACTTCTTAAAGAAGAGGAAAACAAATTGGATTGGCCACTGGCTAAGAAGAAACTGCCTGCTAACGGATGCCCTAGAAGGAATGGTCAGCGGAAAGGAAGTTAGAGACAGAATACGACATCAGATGATTTACAATAATAAAACAAATTGTTTGTATATGGATACAAAGAGGAAAGCTAAGTTAAGGAAAGAGCAGAGAGTGCTGAATTTGCAGTGAAAGGCCTGTGAACACTATGTATTTGCATGAAAAGAATCATTTAATTTTGTTTCTAATGAACTCTTTGACTAACGATTCCATGCTGGTTCTGGAGCTTGCTGATTAAAACTTGTCCAGATAGATGGGTTATTTTCAGTGCATAAAAGTCCAGGATGTGTATACCATGAGCAGAGAAGTAAATCCAAGTGTTCTTTGTCATAGATATACTTCTCGTGGAAACTCCTCAGTCCCGTTGAGTTGACGAGCAGATTAGGACAAAATGATTTAATGCAAAACCACGTGTCTTGTCCTGGTTCGAGCCTCCATGTAGGCTCATCCAGGAAAAATCAAATTTGTCACCCACTACTTCCAATTTTGATGATTTTTTTTATCTTGTCACATAGTTATGAAATTGCATCATATATTATCTCTTTAGCTCAACTGGTTTTTGTTGTATAGGACTTTGAAATATTAATAAAATACCTGGTTTTGCCTTTTCGAAACTCCGAAAAGAACTGGTACTATCAATGAAAAATACAGTAAACTTGTTCAAAGCGGAATCACTTGTGACCAATTTTGTTTTCACATTAGACAACATTCCACATTATAAAAATATGAACCAATCTTAGAGTATAGAGTTCCGTGTATGTCTTTTTATGTACGTTGGGTTAATCGAAGCTCCGCTGCCATTGTAATGTGAAGTTTGGTATGTACGAGCGACTTTGACGGTAACGTGCGAAAAAAACAGTCCCGTTTTGCCAGCGTTAAAACATGTCTCTTTGGCGCGTGTTCTGAAATTAAAGTATGCAGTTTCGGTTTCCACTCACTAACTATAATTTCGTCCACATCCTTTGATTCCCCGCAAATTTCATTCCACACTATATTGCGTCGTCTTTTAAAACTGTCCACAATTAACCTGAAGATGCCTTGAAATCGTTATTCCGTAGGGATATATGTAACAGCTAGAGCTTGACTTTGGAGCATCTATGACTCTCTTAAAGTAGCCAAATGCCTCGTCATCTAATTAGTGTCGCGCATGAATGGATTAGCGTGATTCTCTCTGTTCCTATCTATGTTTGAGATGTTTTGACCGTGGACTTGTAATACACACTTCGTTGATTTATTCATTATTATTGTTTTTTTTGTACTCTTCATGTAACCATCTCCTTGCATCCATTCGTTCGTTATTTTTTCTTTGTTTTTTAAAATCACAAACTTGGGTTCCTCCACAATTTATTTTAGTCATTATTTCGCGTACTGAGAGTTTGTTTTCCTTTATCTTAAATCACTTTCACTTTTTCGTTTAATGAGAATGGTACATCGACTTAGCCACCTTTATTCCGTAAATTCAGAACGCTACCTGTGAAAGATATGTACAAAATCGGTAGTTTAAACCAATCTAAGATTTTACAATACCCTGGTTATTTATAAGACCGATGTTACACGCCAAATATGTGTTAAACGAACCCGTATTTCGCAAAACGGGTGTGCAGTGAGGCCGAAAGAAAATTCCAGATACAGGTAGAAACTCTAATTCACCCGACGCGGGCGGCAGGAATGATCACTAATTGTTAATTCGCCTAACGGGAATTCAATGAAGTGGAAACTAATTTATTTCTCTCTCTGTCTTTCCACCTTACAAACATTTTTTTCATGAACTGTGCAGAAATATCCTTCCATATCCGGGTTGGACAGATTCAGTTTTTTTTGCAAAATAAGTACACGTAAAATTACTATTATTTTGCCGGATCCAATAAATTTGTTCACGTTGAACAGATTTCCGAATTACTCACGTTCCGAATTAAACACGTTTTACAGTAATTGTATATTTAGCGTTTATAGTACAATTCTTATGAAAATTTGCAGTATCGTTGTGTCAACTGTTCTAATTGTGGAAAAAATATTATAGCAACACTTTATGTTTGTTTCCTTTGTATAACAAGATATTTTTATAAGTTTTTAAAAAAACGATTTAGCAGAAAATGGTGTTTAAAAAATGTCTTATCTCTGAGAGGCAAAATGATAAGTAAATTTTTAAAAATTGATATACAACATATATCCTATTTTAAGAAACAACAAAATACTTGCTGCTTCATTGTATAAAAATATTTTGAAGAGACTATTTTTTTTTACTATAGATAGACCTACCTTTAAGTTTTATGGGTACCACATTATAAATTAAAGAACAAATATCTACAACTTTGTTTTAAAATATATATTAACAATTACAATACAGGTTACAAGAATGTACAATATTATACCTATTGTAATAATAAAAGCAGTAAATAAATTGTCATAAGTAATGCCACGAGTGATTTCCAATTTATCTAGAGAATTTGGAAATCAAGAGTGGCATTTGTTAGGACTATTTAACGAATAAAATGAAGTTGTTTACTCACAAATCATTATTTAACTATAGTTATTTTAAAATATTTAATGTAAATGGCTGATGGTTGAAAACAAATGAGAAACGATAGGTTCGCTTCATCTGCTTCTTTTGTTTATCACTGCAACCAGATCATACTATTTATTGCCAAACGAACGCAATATTGTAAGAATGCTCTCTAGTGGAGAAAAAATGAAACACATCAAACTGTATATTAATTCATTTCTGATGTCGTATGATGTAAATATGACAATTATATTTTTCTGAATTATTACCTGGGAAAAAATACATTTAAGAAAGTGCAAACAGTGGTTTCTTTTTTTTTTCTGGTGGTATAATAAATTGCTACAAATGTTTTTATATTAACTCCTGCAAGCCCTATGTGTTGACATGTATGCACTATATATACGATCTGGTAGCCGTATTTCTTATAGGCTCAGTCACTGCAAAATAATGGTCAGACCTGTTCAGAATATTAAAAAGGAGGAGCTTTCTTTAATATGGTAAATTTAACACTGATAAATATTTCGTAAAACACGACTGTGATTGGTTGTAAAACAGAAATCATTGAAAAGTGATTGGTCATTGACTCCCATTTGGGGCATGAGTTAAATAGTCAAAATAAATTAATAGTTGATTACAGTAAATTTAATTTCCTTAAAACATATTTTTGAGTGTATTGTTAACATACTAGATTATTTAAATACAACACCTTAATATTTATTTATATTGTACATAATATTATTTGATATTATGGGTGGATATCAACAAAATTATTTTATCGTGATATTACATTTCCTGTAAAAAATTATACGTTTAAAAAAGTATACATTTGGTACATTAATTCAAGGTCAACATAAACTCAAGATAAGCATAATAATTTTACAACTTACCCTCATAATTTTTTTTTTATTTTTCAAGTCATTCATTACTATTTTTGTTTTGTTTTTTGTATTATGTGTTTGAAATTTTGATCTGCGATTTTCATATCTTTGTTATGAAAATAATGTATCCTCCAGGGCCTTTAGTTGTGGGAGTGTCCATGATACTTAAATGTACTGTAATAGGACAAAATATATATATCGTCTTTCTGATATGGCCAGTAAAATGATTTAACCAAAAGGATGGATGAACTTCATTTGCACATCAAGCTCTTATTCCTTTTCTGAAAGTACAGGACTAAAAATCCAGTGGTCACACAAGCCGCTTAAGGAATTCGTACAAATTTGCACCATAGCCATCATGGAAACTTCGTGTAGGAAAAACCAGAGAGAAAGCGCCAGGTAGAACAATAATGAGTTGGGAGAATAACATTAATCAGGATTTCAGCCCCCCCCCAGGAGTTTGACATGGGGCTTAGTACCCGATGAACCAGACGACTCTACTGGGGAAGATTGACTTAGGCTAATCTTGCTGGTGGGTAAGAGGCGAGGGGAACTAAGTATAGCTCACAACGAGGGAATGGCGTCTGTATCCATATTGGGCGGCCACATCTTCGTCAAGTCTTCAACGGTCAACAGGGCGACAAGGAATAGCACAGCTAAACTTGTAGGGCTTGAAGAGCGGAAGAAGCAGCCCTCTCTTGGGGTGTGGATACCCAGAGGAGCATGTTTGGAGGCTCAGAGGAAGCAGCCCTTCCACCATCCTTGTCCTGCGAAGCGCTCGTAACGCTTCCAGGAGACATTCATCTTACTGAGAAACTTCATGGAAATCAGCCGGATGACCTAGAAGACGTTGGGCTGATGCATTATGAAGTCGGAACGGGCAATTGTCTAATCCCTGGAGTGATGATGATGATTTCAGGAAGATAGATTATATACTGGATGGGAAGAGTTGGCTCGCGATAGAGATGTGTAGAGAGCTTATACGCGCCCTGGCATTTACCTATGGGTCCGCCATCATGGACAGTAAGTTTTATATATATATATATATATATATATATCTTCTTCCTTCCAAGTATTAGGCCAAGGCCTGTTACGATCCTATAGAAAATTTTCCCTCCAGCGTTTCATAGGATGGCCTAGAGATCTTCGTCTTCTTGGTATATAATTATAAACAGCTTTGGGGATCCGATTTGAAATCATTCTTTAAAGATGGTGTTTCAAATTTAGTTGGTACTGTTTGATATATTCCAAAATTGGCGTAGTCTTCAATTCTTTTAAGATATCGGTGTTCCTTTTCTGATCCCATTTGGTGTAACCCGCTGTCCTGTGCATGAATCTCATTTTACAAGCCGTTATTCTGCTTTCATGTTGTCTTTTTAGTGTCCATGCTTCACTACCATATGTCAACACTGGTCTAGCCAAAGTGTTATATAAATGTAATCTGGTGTTTTTGTACAAGGGATGGTTTCATAACTTGATTAATAATTCCCAAACTTTTATTATAACTACTATTTTCTTCAGGGATAACCTTTTCATCCCAGACAGATGTGTGTGTGTGTGTGTGTGTTTGTGATTTTGTACGCTCTAGTGGCGCATTTTTTGTTTTGGCTTTTAATCAAACTCGACATATATCAACCAATTAAACATAGTAAGTTTACCTTCGTTATCCATCGACATCGAAGGAATAGGACTTGGGAATGACCTGAAACGTAATTTGGGAAACATAAACTCTGTCTATAGCAGTTTTAGATTTATCGTCACGAAAATCGGCATTTGCCATTTAAATAAAACGAAAGATATATTATCATAAAATCAGTAATATCCGACCATAAGAAGTAGGGAATTACCAGAAAGCCGAAACATAAAAATAGTTGTATCGCGCGCTCTCACAACCTATGTAGATACATGCAATTTAATTTATAAAAATAAAAAAGATATTCGGAGAATCAGGATAATCGAACAACAAATTAGAGTACCTGAGGAATACGATTCGTGTCTGCATGATGGACTATACTATGTTTGACATGCTATCCTTTGTTTATGTAAAGGGTTGTGGCCTAATAGATGAATAAGTGCCATCAATATAATTTTTCATGTCATAATGTCGCGACACGAGAATATTCGTGTGAAGGAATGACTTTGAATATTGAAGTACATGTTCTCCATTTTGTATGATTATTGTATTGATCGAATATTGTGCAATTCCTCGTGTGCTTCACAATATTTTCTAGAATTTATGTTTAAAACATAAATATTTGACAATCTCCTCCAGATTTTTTATTAGTTCTCAGATATCAATCACTTTTATAAAAGAAAATCTGTCTCGCATGAAGTATGTAAACTTCTTCTTTGTCACGGTTTAGGCTCTTTTGTTAGCCTGTTCCGGCTCCAAATTGCTGCTGTTTCCATCTTTTGTTTCGTCTTCCCACGCTTCTTCTTCCTTGTGGTGAATAGTTGAATGCTGCCTTTGGTATTCTGTTCTCATTTATCGTTGCTAAGTGTTCTTCCAGTTTGTTCTGTATTTCACTATTGTTTTAGTTGCTGTCTTGTTTCTGTGTTGCTTTTTTTTTGTCTGTTCTTTGATACCCTGCTCTTGGTCTGAGGAATTTCATTTCAGCAGCTTGTATTCTAACAAATTGTTGTGGTATGTAAGTGAAGTAAGTCGTGTTAAATATCTAAACCAACAAGGGAATTGTTAACAATTGCAAAGCGAGACCTATGTTGAAATATCTTGCAGAGCAGCGTTGCGATGTAGAAAAGGTCGTGTAAAAAAAAACATCTCTACCATTTTAACTCCCAAGTCATTAAAAAGCAGAACCAAATTTCTCATTTAACTATAGGGAAGTAATGCAACTCATTAACTGGTAGATTGGATAACTGTAGTGAATCACCTCATTGCATTCAGCTCTCACTCGTGCAAGGAGTCCATCTGTTCCGGGCAGTGTGTTGCTATTGCTGGATCTAGCTTCGATCTCTTCGTCTTGCAGTTGAAAATGACAAGATTATTTTTCCGGACACATCCTTGTTAAATCACAACGCTTCTCTGAGGGGGGGGGGAATCAAGGTATGTTTCGGCATGCAATGGTTGACAGTTCCCTTTTAAACGAATTTCGCACAATTAGAATTTTTGATCATATTTTACTAATTTACGGAATATATCTTACTTTTGTTAATTAGATCGAATACATGTTGTTACGTTGCGAAAAAGGAAAACACGACGGCCGCTAGAACGATTTTTACATTATGATTTGTAGATGGCCACCTTTCTTTATGTACTAATTTTCCTGGTTAATAAACCGACCTTACTTTTCTTAATGTAATGCTATATGTCAAGTTTAACAGTAAAAATGACCTTCAGGAAAGGAGGAAGACTCGCAGCGAATGACTGCATTCGGTATAAGGGAGACCCACTGCAAAATGTAAACCAGTTCAAATATCTAGGGATCACACTGCAGAGCTGAGGTGACACCTTCGATAAGCACATCAAAGAACGCGCCTTAGCGGCCAGAATAGCAACGAACAACATTAAAAGCCTGAGTAAACTATCCCTGGAGACAGCAATGGCCAACTTCCGCTTAAAAATTGCACCAATCATGACCTATGGAATAGAAGTGATTTGGAAGAACCTAAATAAGGCAAACCTAGAGGAAATAGAGAAAGTCAAAGCACACTTTTTAAACATAGCGCTAGCGTATCAAAATACACGCCTTCACGCCTAACATACGTACTGACAAAGGAACCACTCTTCATAGAAGAGCTCCACCTGGACGTTCTCGTGCCGGCAACAGATGCCTACAAAGAACTGCTATGGGAACTCAACGAGAAGAGAGAACAGATATGGCCTGAGTTCTACGCAACGGATGCGATGATCTACAGGGAATGGACAGCAGCCAGATACGACCTGAGACACACCGTGACGAGAGTCGCGGTCCATGGTTTCCACCACAGGATATGCACAACAGTGAAGCGCCATAACCCAGAAGAAAAGTGCAAGTGCAAACTATGTGGGTCGCACTGCGACCGATATCACCTATTACAGTGTAAAAACATGGGAACATCGATAACAGACTTCTGTAAGACATGAAAACAGTTCTTTCTACATGGCCATTGGCTGCAATGATACCTATTATTATATGTCAAGTTTAATACCGAAAAAATACAAGAATTAGGGGTAAGAAATATTAAAACTCACACACACAAATATGTAAGTAACACTAATTAAGATCTATTAAGAAATCATAAATCATCATCATAAAGGCTTATGCCCTATGACCCGTCCCGACTTCAAGAGATTTGGTCTTTCCATCTAGTAAATGGCCTTCTTTGACTTCTAGATCCTGTGGGTCTGTAGTTTAAAATCATTTTAGAAGGTCTATCATCTAACATTTTTAGTAGATGTTCTTACCAATTTTGTTAATTCATGGGTAAACGGCGGGAGTAACTAAGACTCTCATTATGGTAGCCAATGCCTCGTCATCTAATTAGTGACGCGCATGAATGGATAATGAGATTCCCTCTGTCCCTATCTACTAACTAGCACAAGATTGGATCGGATAAGGAATGAAGATATAAGAACAGAGTTAAATATATATCCATTGATTGAGAAAATCAGAGAATATAGAGAGAAATGGTTTACACATGTGGAAAGAATGAATGTAACAAGATTACCAAGAGCAGCATTCAACTACAAGCCAGGAGGTTCAAGGAATGTAGAAAAGATGAACAGAACAACTGTGAGGCGGAACAGGCAATTTATGCCTAGCCCGTGATGTGAAGAAAAAGAAGAAGAATTTTTTTACCATAACATTCACTAATTAAGACTATTAAATACGTTCGCACGAAATCTCCTCACAGCCATTTGTTAAGCGTGCATGATGTCATATTGTTGTCACACGGAATATGTCGATATGCAGATGACTACACATCTGACATAAAAAAACCTATAACCCGATCGCAGCGCCACCTACCTAGTCCAATTGTGAATCTAAAGCCTAAACCATCCAGGGATCCGCTCAAACCCACACAAAATTTCATCGTCATCGGTCCAGTCGTTTAGGTAGTTTTTAATTTCGGGTTTGAAGTAAACCTCTACTTTTAGACTAAAGGGAGGCGAATGCATTTGCATTGAATTCCCTGATGCAGTTCCGAATGGGAGACTGTATTACCTGCAACAAATTTTTACCCATTGGAACCATTGTGCGCGTTTCTTTGACCATTATATTTTTACGGTGAAAGTTCGGTACTCTTATGAACAAGCTACTTTTTTTTTTATTTTTAGTCTGGCGTATATCGCCTTTGAGCTGTCGGGCAAAGGTACCCTTGCGCAAGTATAGATCACGGATATTACGAGCATTTGAGAATAAAGTTCGTAGGAACATTTTTTTGATCAAAGAGAGACTAAGAAACAGGCTAATGTAGAAAACTACATAATAGTGAGCTGCAGATCTTTATATAGTTGGGTAAGTCCAGTGGTGGGGTTGCCACATATTAAAGTGTTTTAAATTATAAATTCCTGTCTCTCGGAAATCTTGCGTGATGGAGAAAAACCGATAACATATTTGAATTCAGGAGAACAAATACTATCAGTATCACATATTTTTCTTTCTGAGACAAAAAAAAAAGAAGTTTATTTTTTGTTGCTCAGTGTTATTTTTGTTTACACCCACATAGATAGATAGTTATATTAATTGAATTTTATTGTTAGTAAGAAAGTACAATATAAGACAAAAGTCCATCAGTAAACTAATATTTGGTATCCTAACCAGTCAATGTTAAAATATTAATGGATACTATAATGAGGGTTCAAAGTGAATAGAGATTTGTTTTAAACTCTGAAACAAAAATATTGTTAGTACCATCTGGAAGACTAGCTATTGAACATATTCACGAATACAACCGCATAGCTGTTTTTAGTGTTACTACATTTTCAATATTATTGTTTATAAATACGAGCTCTGTCTCATTGTACCTATAAAATCGGGAAAGATTGGCATGCTACGAGTTATTGGTAAATCCAGAAAATTGGATAAACCTCGGTACATTTCTGGACAAAACGCGAAAAATAAGGACAACACTCATTCATGAATAAATATATGTTATCAAAATGCAATACCATTAATTATTAACAATTATATATAAATTAATTAATGTATAATGCTATTGTGTTATTATTTAATTGTAATATTAATGTGTTTTCTTTATGTAATTGTAATGTTAATGTTTTTCTAGTGTATAATGCTATTGTGTTATTACTTAATTGTAATATTATGGTGTTTTCTTTATGTAATTGTAATGTTATTGCTGTTTTTGTTGTTTATTTTTCTTTACACTAGTACCAATTATTACTTTATTGTAACGGACTGTCAACAGCACGTACGGCTTACTGCCCGTGCGACCCATATTTGTAAATAATATTGTAAATATCTTACTTTTTGTCTAATAAAGTGCTACTACTACTACTACTTGTACCTATAGGCCCTATATATAATTTCTGTGTGTACCTCATTCCTGTTCGTAATATTGTTCCTAAGTTTCTTAATTCAGCCACTTCTTCAAAAGTTCCCTCGCCTTACATTAAGTGCCCATTTCCATTATCACATACAGATTAAACGGAATAAAATTTATTTCCTAGTTTCTCCTTTATAAATAATGGCATAGGTTGCCGTCGCGGTTGTTTTCACGTCGTTTTAGCGTAATAGAACAACACAGATGATGTTGAAGAAATCCACAGCAGCTTTATTTAATTCTATAAACTCTCCGCGAAATTCTAATAAGAAATTGCTGTAATAACTAATATTGATTTAAAGAATGTCTATCACACATTTTTTTTAGTCTCTGACGAATCCACTTGTTTCAGTTTGTACTCTTACACAGCTTACTGTGTCGCTGTCATAATATATCTGACTAATTTCCGATCCTAGCAGCTGGTTATATTGGTCAGGAAAGGAAAATCTCGGGTCCCGATCAAGATTTCTCAAGTATGGAAGTTAATGGTCATTTACCTTCCCGACATGGAGGGTCAAGGCTTAGATAAATATCTGGAATATAAATCTAAACACATCGGTGATATGCGTGGGTCTTATGACACGCGAGTCAGTTGTTCACGAATCTATTTCCACCAATGCGAGACAACTATTCTCTCTGTCTCCCGCGAAATTAAAAAAATCGATATTACGATGGGTCACAATATTATGATCATAAAAACATATATGGTTAAATACACAGTTTTTTTTGTTAACATCGAAATGCCAGTTATGTGTGGTAGTGTATAGTATCAAAATATAATTATATAAATGATTCATTAAGGAAACAAAAGTATTATTTTGTTTGTGCGATAGAGTGGAATGTGTGTTTTATTGCATAAATATGAAAAATCACTTAAAAATTATGATTTTACAAGAACATCTCTAAATACAATATGATAATTTGAACAGTAAATGAAATGTAATTTAGGGTTTACCCTAATGCATGGGTTTACATACCTGTGCTTATTGTTTAAATGGAAAGAGCTATATTTAAATCAATGAAAATTGTTATCTAATATAGCTGATTACCTCTGTGGTAAATGTTCTTAAATGTTTAATTCTGAACGCAAAAAGAGACCTAGTGTCATTACAGTCCAATAGCTGACAATATCAACTGAATTTCATGAGTCAACTTCACAAGTAATACTTCTATATAAGTTAAAAAATAAATAAAACACATAGCCTCTTACTTACTTACTCACTGGCACTATCGAACCCGTAGGTTCATGGCCGCACGGACATAAGCTCTCCATACATACCTATCCTGAGCTAATTCTTTCCAATCACTCCCTGTATAATCTACTTCCCTCAAATCATAGTTAATGTCATTCTCCCATCTCATTCTTCGTCTACCAACTGGGCGTTTTCCCTCTGGCTTTCCTACAAGAAGCTTCCATGCAAGTCTCCCATTCCCCATACGTGCAACATGGCCTGCCCATCGCAGTCTACGAGACTTAACTGTTCTTATTATATCTGGCTTCCTATAAAGACCATGTAGCTACACATTGCCTCTATAATTAAAAAAATGAAAAAGTGGAGAAATTAGAACCGACAAATTCCAGACCTGCAAACGTTTGTCTACACTGTACACCACAAATAATATCGTATATGCAGTCATTTAATAATATTGCAACTCAAACATCTCCAAATGAAGTTAAAGGTTACACGAGTGCAACAAATCTCCCAAAAATAACTGCTTCTCCATTCCTCAAAGCTAATATTAAGAACCTGTTCACCTGACACACAATTATAGTTTCAAGGTAGATTGAGGTAAAGTTCGTTTGTCTTACAAACAGGTTTATGAATTCCATGCATATACCTCGTAAAACAAACTTTTCTTCTCCGTCTTAAATTGTATAATACTCTTTTATTACATTTGTTTCAGGTTCAATGATTGCTCCTATATTTAAAACACATCCCCAGAATGATCTGGGAACTTATTTGGAAATAAATCAATAGCATTAAAACTGCCCTAATTTGCATTATGCAGAGTCCATTTGCCAATTAATACTATAACATCTTAATTACAAGCGCCATTTAAATATGGGAAAAGTGTGTAAGCATATATTGTTATGATGTCCTCTGTTGAAGTGCTGTTTGTAATACTTCTATTGGAATTAGAATTGGTTTCTACAGTGTCGCAAGTGAATATAAACAACACAGAATTAGTTATATTTCCTGTCATTTTAATACACTCATTACTGTTTGTGCAAATTCTGTAGAAGTTTCCTCAAGTTTACCACATGCGAAAACTATGAAATTGGATCGTGGATTCCAGTATGGCGCCCGTTTTAATTTCCCCAAGTTTTCAGTAAAATTGTATTGCAATTCCTCCATCTATGGAGTTGTGAATAAAATGTATCCTTTGGATGGGTAATCTATGGAATATTGATGCCAAAGAAAGAGTATAAACTTGTGTTAACACTTTTAACAAGTGGCTCTATACAAATTTCCTCCACTGTAGTAAGAAGTTTAATAACCTATGGATTAGAAATGTGGAGTACAAACGCCAAATTAAAGCCAAAATTGCTACCAACAAAAATTTATTTTTAAGACCTGCTCGATGCTCTATATTAGACAGGATCAGAAACAGTATTATCGGAGAAAAAATTAACTTTAACCAAAAAAAATAATATAATTTATGGATAATAAACAATTACAATGGTTTGGAAACGTGAAGAGGATGACTGAAATAAGATTGCCAGTTAGGAGTTAGGAGTGGATTACAAATTGGAATCAAACCTTTAGAGAATGAAGAAGGCCTACAACTCAATGGTATTAATAAGCTGTTAGTTTATGCTGATGATGTAGTACTATGGGCGATTGCGAGGATATACTAAAGGCCAACTCGCACACACTGCTGAGAATTACTAAGAAATTGGGACTGGAAGGAAATATCAATAAAACTAAATATGTGATCACACATAGAAATACATTATACAATGGAAACGGACAGCTAATGACAATTGAGGGAAATTTTGAGAAAGAGGCTGAATTCAAATACCTAAGGAACAATAATCGTAAATAGGAATGAAATGCACAAATAAATTAAACATAGGCCTAATTCTGAAAATGCTTGCTATTATGCATTACAGAGACTATTGACTTCCCAACTCTTTAAAAAACATAAAAATGAAAATTTGTAAAACACTTATTCTACCAGTTATATGGATGCCAAACATGGCCTCTTACTTTAAGAGAGGAAAGGAGATTACGAGTATTTGTGAATAAAGTTCATAGGACAATTTTTGGACCGAAGAGAGATGAACTAACAGGTGAATGGAGAAGTCTACTTAACAATGAACTACTGGGTCTTTATAGGAATCCAGATATACGAGTAATAAGAACAGTTAAGTCTCGTAGACTGCGATGGGCAGGACATGTGGCACGAATGGGGAATGAAATACGTGCATGGAAGCTTCTTGTAGGAAGACCAGATGGAAAACGCCCAGTTAGTAGAGCAAGAATGAGGTGGGAGAATAACATTAACTATGATTTGAGGGAAGTAGATTATACAGGGAATGATTTGATAACTTTAGCTCAGGATAGGGATGTATGGAGAGCTTACGTCCGCGCGGCCATGAACCTATGGGTTCGATAGTGCCGGTGAGTTAGTTATGATGAGAACAATAAATGCCTGGACGGGATATGAACCCGGACCTCTGGGTTGGTACCCAGCGTGCTATCCATTACACCACCAGGCAAATCCAATACAAACATTTATCTTTCTTATATATATATATATATATATATATATATAAGCCTATATGTGTGTGTGTTTTTTTTTCTGGATGAGGTTTTTATCGGGGTTTTTCCTCACCTGTAAGACAAATGTCAGGAAAACTTTAAGTCCCAAACTGTCCCCGAAATCATATGCCCATCATCATCCTTATCATTATCATCATCATCCTTCACCGGTGTGGAAAGCAACGGGAAGCTACCACACCTACAATTCTCTGGTAAAGCTGCATTTTTTGACATTTGGCATTGAAGGCAAATATGATATGAGAGACTCGAGTTCAAGTCCCGACTCAAGCATTTTTTTTTCTTTTCATATCATATATATATTCTCCATTATTACGATATGTAGCGAGAACGCGGTCTTCACTGGCATCTGGTAGCTAGCTACTATAATAAGTAAGCAAATTAAAGAGAATGTTTTTACTTTATAGCAGTGACGCTTTATCGATGTTATAAGTAAATTTTTGTTTGACATTGAGCAATGCAAGCTTAATATGACATGATAAGAATATACATATATATATATATATATATATATATATATATATATACACGTTTTGGTCATCACTAATAGATAGGATCAATGAAGTTCTGTATTTTAGTTTGTTTAGAATAACATCAGAAGCAACTGATGTTATTCTATCATCATCTTCATCATCATCATGAACAAATTCATTTTAGGCCATGTGGCCTGTAAGGTAAACCTAGCGAAGATGGTCTTGATCTTTCCACCGATGTTTTGGTCTTCCTTGGTTCCAACTGGACATAGGGACCAAGGAAGACCAAAACATCGGTGGAAAGATCAAGACCATCTTCGCTAGGTTTACCGTACAGGCCACATGGCCTAAAATGAATTTGTTCATGATGATGATGATGATAGAATAACATCAGTTGCTTCTAAATCAGTTAGAAAGGGTAGTGAGTGGAGGTTGTATAATTATATGTGAAGCAGACCTTCCTGGAATAAGAGTGAACAACGGTTTTCGTGCTTCTCTTATTTAATGTAGATGTGCAAAATGTATACATAATAATTTACAATATTTATTTTAAATTTTGCTTTCAGTTTATAATACATATGTTCACACACAAAAATACATTATATTATGAAAATTAGCAGTTGATGACAAATGTAGGACATTTTAAAGAATTGGCTGAAATCAAATATCACGGAGCAATGATTACAAACAGGAATTAAGTGCAAAAAGGAATTAAACAGAGGCTAATTTCTGAAAATGCATGCTATAATATACTAAGAAACTCACGTCGTCTCAACGTCTCTCAAAAAAAAACATTTACATATAAAGGAAACTGTTATTCTTCTGTATTGCGATATTGTTGTTCTTCTGTTTATATTGTATCAATGCGATACTCTTACTTTAGGGGAGGGAAAAACTATTATTTCAGAATAACGTCGTTAGGGGCATTTTTAGATCATGGGCAGACACACCGTCAGGTGAATGGACACAACGAATTGAGGGTAATGATCTTTATAGGGAACCAGGTGTAATAATATAAATTAAATCTCGTAAACGGCGATGGGCAGACCATATGGCAAGAATTAGAAATAAAAGAGTAGCATGGAAACGTCTTCTTGCAAAACCAGATTGAAAACGCCCAAAACGTACACCATTAATGAGGTGAGAGAATAAAATGAAGTTTGATTTGAGGGAGGTAAATTATACTGGGGATATATAGAAAACATCAGGTCAGAATAGGAATATATAGAGAGCTTATGTCTGCCCGGTCATGAACTTACGGTTGGCTGGGCATGAGAGGATTTATAGAAATGCAATCGCACCTCTTAACTCTCTTGATTATAACGTTCCTAGTAGCCTTCGGAAAAATCGAAATACTTTAAGTTCATTAAAATCCGCTAAATCTTGAAGAAAACCCAAAATTACATAATAACCAATCGTTAATTCAATGTACAAAACATCATTTATAATTTGTAAGGTAGCGTGCTGCCTTGTCACGCAGCGAGCCCGGGTTCGATCCCCGGTCAGGGCAGTTTTTCTGGGTAATGTTTTTATCTGGGTTTTTCCTCACCTGTAAGACAAATGTCAGGAAAACTTTAAGGCCCAAACAGTCCCCGAAATCATATGGCCTTCATCACCCTTATCATCATCATCATCATCATCCTTCACCGGTGTGGAAAGCAACGGGAAGCTACCACGCCTACACAATTCCCTAGTAAAGCTGCAAGTATAGCATGAAAATGCTATGATTACAGTGAAGGACCTGCCTTCGGGCAGAATTAGTATGGACGGATAATTTGTATTCGGGCATCATAACCCAGTTGTGAAGTATGCTTGAAACCCTGTGCTGATATTGGCATCTTTTAAAAGAAATCTAAATTTATATTTGCTCTAAACTCGACTTCATTATTATCCAGTGTAAGATATATATATTAATTGGTGTTTCCCGTATAATGTATCATATTTATATTATTATTATTATTATTATTATTATTATTATTATTATTATTACTGATTGCAAAACCATATCACACATATATAATAAAGGAAGTAATTTTTCCTATAAATACAGACATTTGTGGCAATGAAATGCTGCACTGAAACATTGTGTCTTCAAATTGAGTCCAGTAAAGTCATTTCCGTGAGTTGCAGTTATCGACAAACTCCAAAATAAAATATTCACAAATGTATTTATATAAAATACCCTATCTTATTCGTGTTGATAAACTAAATACGGATGCTATCTACTCCCTATTAATCAGAGGTTTCAGGCAAATTACTTTGCATTATAAAGTGTTAATGAATGTTGGAACTTAACTGTCAGTATATAAACTTAATAGAGATAAGACTGGGACATACCCTGGAATAATGTATATTTCCCCTTTCACCAATTGTAATCCCAAATTTATAGTTTTTGCACCTGCCATATTGGTCGGTTCTTGATATTTGGAATACAAATTAATTTGTCTTGCAAACACGTTTTTTAACTCCACACCTATACTTCTCAAACCCAACTTTTTCTCTACATTTTTTGTCGTATATTTTTCCTTAATACCGAAAACTTTAGGTACGATACTTGCTATATTTAAACAACATCTCATACAATTTTTACTATTTTTTTCAGAAAGAAATCAGTAGTTTTAATGCTGTTCTCACTTGTACTATGCATAGTGAATTTTCCAATTAATAAATTAACATCTTCTTTATAGGTGCATTTATATTTATAAGGAATATATGTAAGCATACATATTGTATTGGTGTAACATTTGTGTCATTTACATTGATACTGGAATTGGTTTCATGGCTA
The DNA here is from genome assembly GCA_030220185.1 of Diploptera punctata. NCBI lineage: Eukaryota > Metazoa > Arthropoda > Insecta > Blattodea > Blaberidae > Diploptera > Diploptera punctata. The sequence goes on from JASPKZ010008345.1 coordinate 1,157,794, forward strand.
TCTCCTGTGAATTCAATCAACACAGTGTTAGTGATATATTCTGTCTACTATAAAAACAATTGTATATGTTCCAATGTATAATTTGTGGAAACACGTCAAACCACCAATCAGGTCCAGAATGAGTGTGTAGACGATCCTTAAAAGTTGATTTACCTCAAAAGTTATGGCATTTTAAATTTCTAGTTCCTGGATACTTTGCCCTGTAATTGTGCTCATTGTTGAGACCTTAGACTTACTAATTTTGCGTTTAATACTTAATCCAAAAAGCTGTGAGTTCACACACTAATAAAATTGCGCTTAAAATGTACCCAAACTAAAGTAACATTAACACAGGAATCAAATGTGTTAAACTGAATACCACACATTCACTACCACTCAGTTATATTGGCTTTCAGGTTAACTTCATGTTTAATTTTCGTCCAATACACTTCTAGGAGCCTTACGTCCATGCAAGGTCTGATTTTAACATTTAAAATCTTCAATAACGATGTCCTAAAAACATGGCTAATGTTATCACCGACATGTCCAAGAAAAACACAAATAAACTCCTGCCATGGTGTGAAGGAAGTAGGATAAAGCGAAAGTAAATATCTCTCCGTTAAACAACGCATTACTAACACACTAATTGAAATCACTGCAAAGAGTTTCTTCAAAAACGTCCAGTTTCTTTCAATCTATTGCCGCTTCTAAAGTTTCGATAGGATAAGAAGTACGAAATTTAATTTCGGCTCGTTTGACGTAATCTAAATTTATTAAATGTGCTTCATACCCCGGTTTAACTAAGTAAGTTGTGAAGTACGCTTGAAACACAGTGCTGATTGCAAAACAATGCCACGCATATAAATACGTTTATAGGTATAATAATGGTCTCTTGAAATTCTATGAAGAAGAATAATTTTGTGTGTTGTTAGTTCTCTCAAAATACACATTATAAAGTTTCTTGAAAACAAGTTATGATAGAGTAATCCAACAATTACTTTCATTATTTACTGTTACCTGGCAAGTATAGACATAATTAATTTCATTTTTTAATTCTACATCCAAAACAGACACTGAAATAATTGTGGAAACTAGTTTTAAACAAGTATTGTTCCCTGAAACTCAGGTAGGGTGACACCATTACTCCACCGCATTAAAATTTGATTTCATAGAAACGAACAATATTCCTGTAGACATTATTATAAAATCGTAAATTACAGACATTAATAAGATGGTATCCAAAAATACAAAACATTATTTTTGTTAAAAAAGATGAATATTTCAACTTATTGTATTATAGACACCCCACCTCTCCACTTAAGGGTTAAATATGGGAACAGTGTGTAAGCATATATTGTAGTGAATTTTCTCATTGATGTAATATTTGTATCATTCTCATTGGCATTAGAATTTATTTCATCGGTATCGCCTATGAATGTAAACAACACAGCGTTCACGAAAGTGCCCGCACAACTGTGTTCCAACTCTTGATTCGCGGAAACACATGATGTTATCAGTCAGGTTCAGACTGTGTGTGCAGGTGATTACATGATAAGTTTTGATTTGTTACTTCTTTCTTGGATACTTGGATCTGTATTTAGGCTGCATTTTGAATTAGACCTATTAATCGGACATTTATTACTCTTAATCCAAAAAACTGCGAGTTCACTCCCTAACAATAGTGCACTTAAAATGCACCCAAACAAAAGTAGCATAAACACAGGTGACAAATGTGTTAAACTGAACACCACGTATTCACTAGCTTTATCGGTGTTATTAGCTTTCAAATTAACTTCGTGTTTAATTTTGGACCAATATCCTTCGAGAAGTCCTGCTTCCACGCAACGTATGATATGAACATTTAAGTTCTTCAGTAAAGGATGTCCTATAGGTAAAACAGCAGCCATTGACAATGTTATTACAGAGTTGTCCAAGAAACACACAACTTTACTTTGATCTGAAATTCCGGCCAAGCTAGCTAGGTATGTAGGAAAGTAAGATAATGCGAACGAAAATGTGTCTCTGTTAAACAACACTGATTTATGACATTGATCTATATCGATACAAATAATTTCTTCAAAATCGTCCAGTTCATTTAAATCTACTGTCCCTCTAAGCGTTTCCATAAGATTATAACTACCAAGTTTCAGTTCGGCTTGTAACACGTCATCTAAAGTTTTTAAATGTGGTTCATATCCCGGTTCAACTAAATAAGTTGTGAAGTAAGCTTGAAACACTGTGTTGATTGCAAAACAATACCACACATATATAATAAACAGATTCCTTGTTCCTAGAGACAGGGGCATTTGTGGCACTGAAATTCCCAGTAGCACTGCCCATGCTGCACTAAAAGATTGTGTCAACACATTGAAACCAGTAAAGTCATTTCTGCGAGTTGGATAATTCGATAACATCCAAAATAGAACACTCACAATTATGAAAACAAGCCCCATACTTATCCATGTAGATATACTAAACAATGTTAAGATCTCCTCCGTTTTCTTCATAGGTTTTGGGCAAGGAACTACATATTTAAGAGTGTCAGTGAGCACTGGAACGGACAAATCTGCATGCGATTTTATGAATTGAACAGTTGGAATGAGTCCTGCTACAATATCTATTATTCCTGTTGTATACAGTGCTACTAATTCAATAAGTAGTTCATATTTAAGTTCAGTTACTGGTTCGAGGAAGTTGGGAGTGAGATTCACTTCTCTTGTAAACAGGTTGATCAATTCCATACTTATACCTTCCAAAGTAAACTTGTTTTCTCCATCATCCGTCTTATAAGTTTTAACTATCAAATAAGGTTCAATTCCAAAGGCTGTTATGTTTAAAACACATCCCGTGAATCGTTTCGGTACCTTATCTGGAAATAAATCAATAGACTTAAAATTGTCTTGACTTGTATTGTGTGCAGTCCATTTCCCAATTAATACTATAACATCTTCATTGCAGGCGCCATTTAAATATGGGGACAGTGTGTATGCATGTATTGCTTTGGTGTTCTCTATTATAATGCTGTTTGTGGTACTTCCATTTGAATATGAATTGATTTGTTCCGTGTCGCCAGTGAATATAAACAATACAGCATTAATTATATTACTGGTCTCTTTTAAAGCACTCAGTACTGTATGTGCGAAATCTGCAGGAGGTTTCTGGAGTTTGCCACATGCGAAAACTATTAAATTTGATCGCGGATTCCAATATGGCGTATTTTTCAAATTTTCCACATTTTGAATAAAATTGTATTTGAAATCCTCCATCTCTGGATTGGTGAATATAATATACCCTTTCGGAGGAATATCTAGAGAATAATCTTCGTGTTCTATATCGTGTACTAATATTGGCCATAGGCTACTCTTACTCATAACATCAAATGATTTATCCTGTAACCATTCTATTGTTTGTGGAGATTGTACTGCATTTAGTGATGCTAAGCGATCTTCTTGTGTGTTGTTAGACAATAAAACCACAACAGGACCTTCTTGTGTAAAATTGTTAAGTAAAACATGTTCGATCAATGATTGAACAAACTGTTGAGTGCTGTTTTCGGCGAATGTTTCTTTAGCTATAGAACTTAGTGTCAAAATCGGTAATAAAATAATTATGAATCGAGTTTCCATGTTTCCATGTAGGTAGTTCCCTGCTGTAAAGATTAAAAGATATGCTTACCACAGTTTGTGTTTGTCACTGAATATTTTTGTTAGTAATTATCATCCTCCACAATTCTGAATAAAGTATCATTGATTATTGTTTTCATCTCAGCTTTGTTTGTTTTGTTGAATTTTTACTTTGTAATTTGTAATTGTCTTCCTCTCTTCTTGACTAGATGTTAGTTTACACTAGCCATGTTTCTCTTCACTGCGATGTCATCATTCGACTGTGGAATAGGAAAGTAGACACGTAGCTTAATTTAAAAATTGCATGACTAATGTATGTTTCAATTTCTTAATGTGATGCAATCAGGTTGTAGTTTATAGACTTTTGTTCGTTTTTGTATTGTTTAAGGTAGAAAATTAAATGCACGTGTAATTATCATCCACTACAATTGTGAATAAAGTAACAGCGATTGTTGTTTTCATCTCAGCTTCGGTTGTTTTGTTGAATTTTTACGTTCTAATTTAGAATTGTCTTATTCGTACTTTTGGACTCTTGTTGCTTGCATGTTGTATTTCTTTAGTATATATTTGGTTATAAACTAAACAAAAAATTGTATATATATATATATGATATGAAAAGAAAAATGAATGCTTGAGTCGGGATTTGAACTCGAGTCTCTAAAGTCTGTACCTTTAGCGCTCTACCAACTGAGCTACCCAAGAATTCCAAGACAAACATACAATTTTCTTATACATGTAGTATTCTCAATTCACACAAAAGGTAGCGGAAAGTTATAATATCTATATATACAAGCGTTACTGCTATAAAGTAAATATTCTCATTAATAATTTGCTTAACTGTTATGTTAGCCGCTAGATGGCAGTCGGAAGATCTTTCCGCTACCTCTTGTGTGAGTTGAGAATACTACATGTATAAGAAAATTGTATGTTTGTCTTGGAATTCTTGGGTAGCTCAGTTGGTTAGAGCGCTAAAGGTACAGACTTTAGAGACTCGAGTTCAAATCCCGACTCAAGCATTCATTTTTCTTTTCATATCATATTTGCCTTCATTGCCAAATGTCAAAAATATATTTATAATATATATATATATATATATATTATATATATTGTAAATTCCATTCGGGGAGGACTCCCGTGTTCTTGAGGGTCAGTTTCACCAACAGAGGTAACTGGCCCTTAGTGTCAAATACTTGTCCGTCGTTAAAATCCTCCCTCCGACAGGTTGTGCCACTGTACGATCCACGTGGTATATGTCAATTGATAGTAGTTGTAAGGTAAGAGATTAAACTGCGGTAACAGAATGAAACAAAACTTTACGTATTGACTTAGTTCAACCAAACCACTTTGTTCTTCACTGTGATCCCATCATTCATCTGTGCGATAGGGAAGTAGACACGTAGTCTTGTTTTGAAGTTTGCATGACTACAGTTTTTTGCAATTTATTAATGTGATACAATAACTTAAAATGCAATTTTATATATTTTATTTGTTTTTGTATTGTTTAATTTAGGAAATTGAATACACTTGTATTTTTTATATTTAGATATTTGCAAAGATTACGTCATGAATTAACAAAAAAATCATAACTTATTCCCATCAAACAGACGTCGATCATATGTTTGTATTTTGTCTGAATGTTGTAGTTATAAAATCAATATCTGCAACATGTATCGTACTGATCGAACTCTGTTATAGAATTTGAATAATCAGAAATGATAGGCAGTACCCAACGTACATTCATGAAGGTTACAATGTGTTACACTGTTATCTTTAACATGAAGAGCATAGGTGTTTTCAAGAAGAGCAAAAGAAACTATTTTTGCGGAATATGTTAAAGGGTAAAGAAGCTGATGCATGCAGTGTTATTTTTTTATCCTGTCATAGCGTAAGTGAATGTATATTTTCTGAATGAACAGTAGCTTGTGCTCAGGTACAGTCTGGTGGTAAACAAATACTTAAAATGCAATTTGAGATACAAAAATCCACATAGTTAATTCTTATAATAGTATATATTTTATGTTCCTCAGCTCTGATCTTGGGGTAGCGTCGCTGCCTCTCACGCAACGGTACCCGATTCGATTCCCGGCCAGTACAATTTTACTGTGATTTTTTTTCGGGGCATTCCTCCCTTGCTAGACAAATGTTAGGAAAGTTTGTAGATCAAACGGTCCGCGAGTATCATCACAAAAAAAAACTATTTTACCATCGAGCTTCACTATTATAATTTTCCACTATCAAATAAGGTTCAACTCGAAATACTGCAATGTTTAAATGAATTCCCGTGAAACTTTTCGAAACATTATTTGTAAAGAAATCAATATGTTACATATTGTCCTTACTTAAATCATGCTTTGTCCATTTATGAAATAACAAAGTGATGTATTCTTTACAGGCTGCTTTTAATTTTTAGTATGGAAATTATAGTATGTTACTCAAATGAGGAGTTGGGTGGTAACAACACCCAGAAAGAATGGCTTTTAAAAAAAACTGTGACTTCAAAAGTCCACAGAATTTATAAATATGGTTACTTTATGCACCTAAAACTAGAGTATATGTGTTATAAATATTCTAGAAATTAAAATAAAACCTGAAATTTTAGTGTTTTAAAAATTTGTAATGTTTAGTCAATCCCTCCATGGTATCTTTACCTTGTCGTGGTGGAGTGGCTTGCGTGCTTAAATGATCCTGAGAGCTATGCCGGCGGTAGCATTGCTGCCGATAGGGTTACCCATGCCGGACTGGTCGAAGGTGATAAGCCGGACTAAAAAAGTACCTTGGTCGAAAGAGTGACGATCTTTCACCGTAAAAATAGAACTGTCAAGAAATGCGGGCATGGGTTCAACTGGGGTAAAATTTTCCGGAGGTCAAACAGTCCCCCATTCGGTTCTCCGGGCGGGGACTACTTCAGGGAACCCATGCCAAAGGCTCAAACACAGGGACATGTTCCTAGGAACATGGAATGTTAGAACTGTATACAATAGCGGGGCTCTAGAGATATTAACGCGGGAACTAGATAAATCGCCCTTGGATATAGTCGCTTTACAGGAAGTTAGGTGGCCAGGAGAAGGTAGTCAGGAATCAGGAAGCTTTGCATTATACTACGGGGGTGCAGAAAGACCTGAATTTGGAACGGGTTTTTTAGTCAGAAGGAGGATCCTATCCGCTATGCGAGATATTAAGTTTGTCAGTGATAGGGTATCATACATAATTCTAAAGGGTAAACGACATGATTTTATAATTGTAAATGTACATGCCCCCACAGAAGATAAAGCTGACAAGATCAAGGATGAGTTCTATGAAGAATTAGAATGCTTATTTGATAGCCTTTCAGGATATCATATGAAAATTGTCTTAGGAGATTTTAATGCAAAAGTGGGGCGGGAAGATATATTCAAACCAACAATAGGCAAATTCAGTCTTCATGAAGATAGTAACGACAATGGGGTTAGATTAGTCACATTTGGCACATCGAAGATTATCATTGTTAAGAGCACAACATTTCAGCATAAGGATATTCATAAATACACCTGGACGTCCAGAGATGGAGAAACTCGGAACCAGATAGATCATGTATTAGTAGATAAACGCTGGCACAGTAGCATCATCGATGTTAAATCAGTTAGAGGGACAGACTGCAATTCGGATCATCATCTGGTCAGAGTGAAAATCAGACAACGGCTATCGCTTATGAGAGGAACAAACGCTAAAGATGATTCTGTAAAATTTGAATTAAAAAACTTGAAAAATGATGAAATACGGCAAGAATACCAAATCAAAATTGCTAATAGATTTGAAGTACTGGAATTTTCCGATGACAATGTGGCAAACGAAGAAGAAACTGATATAAATAAAGAATGGGAGGCTATAAGAGATACTATTAAATTGTCGGCATCAGAAAGCATTGGTTGTTTAAAAAAGAGACAAAATAAGAAATGGTTTGATGAGGAATGTGCCGACATTGTAAAGAAAAGAAAGCTAGCAAAAATGAAATGATCACACGAGCCGAATGAGGTAAATTTAGAGAAATTGGGTAGTATTAGATGGGAAACCACCAAGCTACTAAAGAGTAAAAGGAGGGAATATTTGAGAGAGAAGATTAATGATCTTGAAATGAATGCAAAAAATAGGAACATTAGAGAATTATATCAGGGAATTAGTATAGAGAAGAAAGGGTTTCAGGCTAGAACAAACATAATTCGGACTGAAAATGGAGATATGATTGCAGATTCCAGGAGTATATTAAATAGATGGAAAAGTTACTTTAATCAGCTATTAAATGTACATATAGAACAGGACATTGTGGAGGATAATTTACAGACGGCAGAAATGCTAGTCGCAGATCCAAGTGCATTAGAGGTTGAAATGGAGATTGAAAAATTGAAGATGTATAAAGCATCAGGTTCAGATGAGATCCCAGCATAACTGATAAAATCAGGGAGAGAAAAATTGATGGACAAGATACGCTGCTTGCTTAGTATGATTTGGGAAAAAGAAGCTCTTCCAGATGAATGGAAGGAATCAATTATCGTACCAATTTATAAGAAAGGAGATAAAACTGATTGCAACAGCTACAGGGACATCTCATTACTTTCAACTTCGTACAAAATTCTAACAAATATGTTAGTAAGCAGACTTACTCCCTATATTGATGACATTCTAGGAGATCATCAATGTGCATTTAGAAGAAACAAGTCTACAACTGATCAGATTTTTAGTATAAGACAGATTTTAGAAAAAGAAATGGGAATATAATGGTACAGTACATCAACTGTATGTAGACTTCAAAAAAGCATATGATTTATTTAAGAGGGAGAAGTTATATAGTATCCTGCTGGAGTTCGGAATTCCTAAAACGTTAGTTAGACTTATACGAATGTGTCTAAATGGCACAAAGAGTAGGGTGCGTGTAGGCAAACAGTTTTCGGACACTTTTGAAATCCAGAATGGGTTGAAGCAAGGAGATGCACTATCTCCTCTACTATTTAATTTTGTACTAGAGCATGCCATTAAATCTTTAGAGAATGAGGAAGGCTTGTAACTCAATGGTATTAATAAGCTGTTAGTTTATGCTGATAGCGAGGAGGACAACACGCTCACGCTATTGAGTAACACTAAGAACTTAGGACTGCAAGTAAATATCAATAAAACTAAATATATGGTCACATGTAGAAATTCATTATATAATGGAAATGGACAGCTAATGACAAATGAGGGAAATTTTGAGGAGGTGGCTGAATTCAAATACTTAGGAACAATAATCACAAATAGGAATGAGATGCACAAAGAAATTAAACTTAGGCTGGAAATGCGTGCTATTATGCATTGCAGAGACTCTTGATGTCCCAACTCCTTTCAAAAAACGTTAAACTGAAAATATATAAAACTATTATTCTACCAGTTATATTATATGGGTGCGAAACATGGACTCTTACTTTAGGGGAGGAAAGGAGATTACAAGTATTTGAGAATAAAGTACTTAGGAAAATTTTTGGACCAAAGATAGATGAACAGACAGGTTAATGGAGAAGACTACATAACAATGAACTACATGGTCTTTATAGGAAGCCAGATATAATAAGAACAGTTAAGTCTCGTAGACTGCGATGGGCAGGACATGTTGCACGTATGGGGAATGGGAGACTTGCATGGAAGCTTCTTGCAGGAAAGCCAGAGGGAAAACGCCCAGTTGGTAGACCAAGAATGAGGTGGGAGTATAACATTAACTATGATTTGAGGAAGTGGATTATACAGGGAATGATTGGAAAGCATTAGATCAGGATAGGGATGTGTGGAGAGCTTATGTCCGTGCGGCCATGAAGCTACGGGTTCGATAGTGCCAGTGAGTAAGTACGTAAGTAAGTAATGTTTAGTCAATTTTTAATAAAGATTTATGTAGTCTGCTGTACGATGGTTTAATATGCATACGCAAACAATCTAATATATATGTTAAGCTATAGAGAATCATATTTTAATGAAGGAAATCTCATATTAATACATAGAGTTGGGAAATTTCAGGTTTCTTAAAAGCAAATACAAGAACCCTAATGCCATATGGTATATATATATATAATATATATATATATATATATATATATATATATGTGTGTGTGTGTGTGTGTGTGTGTGTGTTATTAGCAGGTAGTCGATCGTAGCAGCTAAAGAACCAGCAAACTAATTAATTCCATTTCCACTCTATTCTTTATTTTTTTTGTAAGCCCATGTTTTCCCTTTACAGAGATTTAGGCGCTCTCTCCCTACAGGGAAGAATTTTAACCCTACTACTTTAGTTACACTTGTTTTCGTATAGATGCCATTTTTGAGTGGTCCGTGGTCAGCGTTCTGCCTCATAGTGACATCTAGGAAACCAAGGTAGTACTAGGAAGGGAAAATTCGGTAAATTTTGCTTAGAGGCCTTTCCATTCAAGCTTAACGATATTTTACGAGCCTGAAATTCTTCAGACTCGGGATCCACGGCTTAAAGTCCCTCCCGGAGGACTTGCTCCTTGGATTTTTCCGTCCTAAAAAATCCATCGACCCCGGCCGGGTTTGAACCCGCGACCCTCGGGACCAGAGGCAAGGAGCATAACCACTAGTCCACCGCGACTACAATCCAAATAATAAATAAAATTTAATGTACCAAAATTTAATATTAAAGCAATAGCCATCAACAAAGCTACATCACCAATACGATTTGACAGCGCAGTCAAGAAAGGGGAAAAAAATTACAATGGATTCAGGTAGAGCATTCAAAATATTGCAATCAAGTATTCAGATATAATAATGGTCTCTTGAAATTCTATGAAAAAGGATATCTTTACTTCTTGTTAGTTCTCTTAATAAAGTTTCTTGAAAAAAAATGGTAGAGTAGGCTACAATAACATTCATTACTTACCGTTACCTACCAGGTATAGATTTAATTATATATCACATGTCCACCGCTGTGGTCTCGAGGTAGCGTGCTGCCTTGTCACGCAGCGGGCCCGGATTCGATCCCCGGTCGGGGCAGTTTTTCTGGGTGAGGTTTTTATCGGAGTTTTTCCTCACCTCTAAGACAAATGTCAGGAAAACTTTAAGGCCCAAACGGTCCCCGAAATCATATGGCCATCATCCTTATCATTATCATCCTTACCATTATCATCATCATCATCCTTCACCGGTGTGTAAAGCAACGGGAAGCTACCACACCTACACAATTCCCTAGTAAAGCTGCAAGCATGGCATGAAAATGCTATGATTGCAGTGAAGGACCCGCCTTCGGGCAGAATTACTATGGATGGATATATCACATACATTAAAGGAAGGTTTCAAAAATACAAAATATATATTTTTAAAAAGGACTAGCTAATACCCGGAGTGCGCTGCTACGCCTAAATAAATGAAAATAATGTGCTTTTATTTTAGTTGAATATGTACAAGGAAAAATATTTATACATGTATATTCGGCCGCGGTGGACTATTGGTTATGCTCCTTGCTTCTGGTCCCAAGGGTCGCGGGTTCAAACCCGTCCGGGGTCGATGGATTTTTTAGGACGGAAAAATCCAAGGAGCAAGTCCTCCGGGAGGGACTTTAAGCCGTGGATCCCGAGTCTGAAGATTTTCAGGCTCGTAAAAAATCCTTAAGCCCGAATGAAAAGTCCTCTAAGCAAAATTTACCGAATATTCCCGTCCTAGTACTACCTTGGTTTCCTATATGTCAGTATGAGACGGAACGTTGACCACGGACCACTCAAAATGACATCTATACGAAAACAAGTGTAACTAAATTAGTATGGTTTAAATTCTTCCCTGTAAGGGGAGAGCGCCTAAATCTCTGTAAAGGGAAAACATGAGCTTACAAAAAAAAAAATCCCCGTGCTGATTACCTGGTGTTGTCTGGGAATCGACTTATCTTGATTTTCTTGGCATAAATGAGCTAAAAATGTGAGTTATCCGTGTAAGAATTCCCGCCATGTGCTGTGCAATGCTTGCACAGGAATCTACGTACATGTTTCGATCTTCTTGGCATCGATGAAAGACAAAATGGTTATTGCGAGTTATCCGTAAGAGACGAACATATGCTGTTGCGGACTTTTTTGTATAGCTTATTGTGATATTCAATTCTGTGTACATTAATTTGGTGTATTTGTTATGATTTAGGCAGCGTAAGCATTTTAAGCGTCGAAAAAGCTACTTTTTTCACGTTTTCCACTATAAAGGGCAATTTTTATCTTGTCCACTGGCCATCAGCTTCTACTACAGCTCGAAATCGATCCTGCATGGATCTGACGAAGTCGCGGAAGAATTCTCGATGAGGATTGTTCTCCTCTTACCGGGCGAGATCTTCCCAGGTATCGAGAACGTTATCCCACAACTCGTCTTTATTTCGAGGGGGTTGGCGGACATAATATTTAATCCCATCATGTTGTTATGAGTAGACAGTGATTATTTAATATAAAATAAAAGGCACCTCTAACCCCATAATAGGGAATATCACAGTCCTAAATCGAATTAATAAATAACAGGGTAATAAATTATCGTCATTGTGCCCAAATTTTCTAAACTAATCAATGAAGTTCAATTACATGATATAAACAAACCACAAAGTATGACACCATTTCATATAGAAACATTTTAAATTTGCAAAGAGAATGTTATATTAGCTCTGCGGTTCTGCAACGGACTACATAATTAAACATTGAAGGTTCGAATCCATGCGAAGAGTTCATAAATTTTTATTTATATCAGGTTGCAGTTTGTTTACGGTTGTTGATATTCCCTAAACTATATACAGTAAAACCTGCATTAGCCGGAATCTTTATAAGAAGGAGACCTGTAGAGACGGGAAAAAATCTCCAGTAAGGTATGATTTTATATGTGAAAACTGTATAAGCCGGAAACCTTAATAACGGGGAAATGGAATGGTTTTTAAAGTACCAATACTTAATTTTTATCTCAATAAGAAGGGAAATTAATCTTAAGCGTGTTCTAATTACAGTATTAATGCCCAGTATTAATCTTGTAGTGAGATCACATATTTAAGAATTAAAATAAGTAAAAATGGGAGTTATGAAGAGGAAATAAGAAATGGAAATAATAAAGGAAAATTTGAAATTGCTTGCCTCAATGGAATATTGTGGGATAAAAATATAAGTAATAAAACTAAAGTGAATATATATCATACAATTGTTAAAAGCATCATTATTTATGGAGCAGAACTTTGGCCATTAACAACAAAAACAAGTAAGTACCTTTTGGCAACGGATATGGATTTTATACGAAGGGCCGCAAACATTTCAAGAAGAGAAAAAATTAGGAACTCAGTTATAAGGGAGAAAATAAAGATTGACGACACTATTTTAGATTATATTAAAACTCAGCAATTAAGATGGTACGGACATGTCCAGCGAATGGAAGAGCATCGACTACCAAAATCTGTTTTGTAATGGAAACCTGAGGGAAGATGAAGCAGAGGAAGACCTAAAACCTCCCGGAGTCAGGGAATATGTTTATATATGAAGCAGAAACATCTACAACCAGGTGATTGGATGAACCGACAAATCTGGCTATTAGGAATCGGACGATGTCAAAGACATTAATCAACCGATGATCTATCTATCTAATGACCACACGTGAAAATTCTGCATATGACGTTTTGTGCGTTACATCGTTTTACGTTCTTGTGTTGCCATTGTATTGCGGGGATACCCTTGCTTATGTGTGACAGCGGGGAATCCCTCGCTTTTCCTTGTCTGCTTACGTTACCTGCGAGGGAGTTGTGAAACTCTTCAGTCTTCCTGTAGTTGATTTCCTTGTTGCTTTTGTGTAATAAAGTTGTTTTGTATTGCCGTGCAAACTGAGCTGCGTTACGTACACTATCTTGTCTGTATTTCAGTCAGTATGTTATGTCTTTAAAGCGTGCATGTAAAGCACTTAAACTGAGAAATTTGGGAACCCTTTATAAGAAGGAAAATTGCCAAGACGGAAATATATTTAAGGAACCGTCATGTTCCTTCATAGGACAGGATTTACTGAATATATATATATATATATATATATATATGTGTGTGTATGTGTGTGTGTGTGTTATACGATAAACTATTATTTCATGTCAGTTTTGAGTGACTTTCTGATTCAGTTATATCAACCCAGAAGAGAACAGAATTAAGTAAGTCTTGTTGCTGTAGGGTGTGTATCATTGCTCGAGTTGTGCGCGCATTCGCAGTGTCGTCTATCAGGGACATTAAATATTCTACCGACCCATTATTTTTTTGGGGAAGTGTACATAATTTAGACACTCGATCCCATCAGCAGATTGTTCTTTATGACCCTCCTCATCACACTGTATTATTCAGAAATAGGGCTATACGATTGGTTGCATTTTGTGACGAAAATATTATTATTAAAGGGAATATGATGTTATCATTGGGAAAGGAATTCTTCAAATGACAACAATAGAACAAAACAAATCATTGCTCACGTGCAGCTTGGCGGGTTGATTTTTTTTGGCTAGCGTCGAACGCCTCCACAATTCTCTTCGTTGTTTTTGCATCCGTGTTAATGCGAGGCTTTCCAGCACGTTTGATTCTCTGCATCCTTCCCGTTTCCAGCAGTCGTTTTCTCCACTTCCCCACAGTCAACGGCTGCAATACTACGTTAAAGTCAGGTCTTGCCCGTCTTGCGGCCTCACGATCATTAGCATACGTTATTGCCCATGCAGCAATTGTAATATGCTGTTGCATATTCAACGCCATTTTGACTAATGACGTAAGTTCTACACTGTTTTGTTTTATTCCATTGTTGTAATTGGAATAATTGCCTTTCCAACAGTAATTTCATATTTCCTGTAATGGTAATATTTTCATCACACAACGCGATCAAACGTATAGCCATATTTATGATTCACCCTGTATACTACTCTTAAAGTTTCACTTGCCAGAGCATGAAATTCTCTCTCGACCTGTCAGAGACAGTCAGATTATAACATTATAAGAAAACTGAAAAGCTATTTAATAACAAACTGGATTATACACATCACTGATAATATTATTTTAGTAACTAAAATAATTAAATTATTTTTATCAAAATAATTTTAAGACTAACAAATATTTCTAGTGTTTTTTTTAATTATATGTAACCAATAAATTATTTTTTTCTCATATACATTAGTTAGGGACAGTCTGTCGAACAATTTAATTTAACTTAATTGTGTACATTTTATTTTTAGTTTTTGTCTTAATCTTATTTATCACTAAAATTATGTTATCTGTCTTAAACACATGGATATAATCTGACTGATTACATTATAATTTAGTATTTAATATTAGAGTCAATTGTTATTGCTATTTCTAATGTAACATATGTTTGTCCTAGTGAGTGGAAGAGAACCCCACATATCCTTCACTGAACCAGGCTAAATAAATGAAATAAATAAAACAAAAACAGGAGATTTATGTTTAAATCTCGACAGGTCTTATTTCTGTAAGGCTCTAGTGGCGTATGGTTCGTAAAAGTGCCTATAAGGTGAAGGGTTTAAGTGTGCCAATGGAATGGATATATATATATATATATATATAACTTCGGTTGTGCAGGTAGAAAGGGGAGTGAGTGGAGGTTGAGGTAGTATAACTATATGTAAGGCAGACCTCTCTCGAATAAGAATGTAACAACAATGTTTGTGCTTCACTCATTTAATATTAGTGTGCAAAATGTATACATATTAATTTACAATATTTATTTTTCAATTTCCTTTCAGTTTATAATACATATGTGGTCACACACAGAAATAAATTATATAATGAAAATTGGCAGTTGATGTGGGAAAGTTTAAAGAAATGGCTTGAAATCAAATAACCGGAAACAATATTTACTAACAGGAATTATCTGCAAAAAGAAATTTAAAAAGTCTCATTTCTGAAAATGCATGATATTATGTACAGCAAGTGTCTCATCAACGTCTCTCAAAAATCATTAACATAAAAATGTAAAAAAAAAACGCTTATTTTTATATGTATTTTATGACAATACGACACATATACACTTACTTTAGGAGAAGAAAAACTGTTATTTGAGAACAAAGTGCTTAGGGACATTTTTTGACGATGGACAGATACAAAATCAGGTGAATGGAGACGAGTACTAAACAATGAGCTACATAATCTTTATAGCACACCAAATGTAAAAAAAAAATTAAATCTCGTAAACTGCGATGAACAAAATATATAACAAGAATTGGGAATAAATTAGTAGCATGCAAACGTCTTGTTGGAAAACCAGATTAAAATCGCCCAGAGTGTATGCCAGTAATGAGGCGAGAGAATTAAATTAAGTATGATTTGAGGGAGGTAAATTATACTGGGGATATATAGAAAACATTAGATCAGAATAGGAATATATAGACAGCTTATGTATGCCGGGTCATTAACTTGCGGTTGGCTGGATATGAGAACATTTATCGAAATGCAATCGTATATAACTCTCTTCATTATTACGTTTCCAGTACATTCGGAAAAATCGAAACAATAACTTTTTTTCAAAACGTCAGGTTCATTAAATTCCATTAAATCCTGAAGAGCAGGCATAATTACATAATAATCGAACGTTAATTTGACGTACAGAACATCATCTATAATTTCTAGTCAGACGACATCATAACACGGTTGTGAAATTTGTGTGAAACCCTGTGCTGATTACAAAACTACACATATATAATAAAAAATTCATTTTTCCTATAAATAGAGGCGTTTGTGGCAATAAAATTTCTAGTAACACTGCTTGTGCTCCACTGAAAGATTGTATCAATAGATTGATACCAGTATAGTCACTTCTGTGAGTTGCATATATTGGCAAAATGAAAAATAAAATATTGACAAATATATATATATATTTACAATACCCAATCTTATTCAAATGGATTAGTTGAGGATGTTTTCTTCTCCTCTTTGATCAGAGGTTTCGGGCATCTTACTATGTATTACAAAGTGTTCATGATTATTGGAACTCGAACTACATATAAACTTAATGGAGATAAGACTGGTACTGACCCTCGAATAATATATATTTCCTCTTTCATCAATTGTAATTCCAAATTTATAATGTTTGCACCAGTCATATGGATTGTTTTTCATATTTGGAATAAAAGTTCATTTATCTTGCAAACAGATTTATTAATTCCACATCTATACTTCTCAAAACCAACTTGTCCTCTCCATATCCAGTAGTATATTTTTCCGTAATAACGAAAACTTCGAGTACGAGACCTACTATATTTAAACAACATAGAATACAGTGTCATTTATATACAAGGAAAAGTGTGCAAGCATATATTGTGGTACATTTTTCCATTGATGTAACATTTGTGTCATTTACATTGATACTAGAATTGGTTTCATCGGTATCTCCACTGAATACAACAAATACAGTGTTGGTGATATAACATGTGTACACTCCAACAATTGTGTATGTCCCAACGTATAATTTGTGGAAACATGTGAAATCAGCAATCAGATCCAGAATGAACATGCAGGCGATTTTTAAAAGTTGATTTACCTCAAAAGTTAATGCATTTTAGTTGTCTTGTTCCTGGATACTTGAACCTGTAATAGTGCTCATTGTTGAAACTTTAGACATACTAATTTGCCGTTTATTATTCTCAATAAAATGCTATGACTTACTTGTACTTAAAATGTACCTAAACAAAATTAACATAAACACTTGAGTCAAATGTGTTAAACTGAACACTATATATTCACCACCTTCATGAGTTATAGTTGTTTTCAAGTTAGATTCCAGTTTAATTTTCTATCAATACCCTTCTAGAAGTCCTACCTCCATGCAAGGTCTGATATGAACATTTAAGATCTTCAATGAAGGATGTCCTAAAGGTACAGCTGCAGACATTGCCAATGTTAGCACTGTCATGTCTAAGAAACACACACAACTTTACTGTGATTGGAAACGCCTGCCACGCTAGTTAGGTATAAAGGAAAGTGGGATAATGCGAAAATGAATGTATCACCGTTAAAATCACATTGTTAACACATTCATTCAAATCACTACAAAGGGTTTCTTCGAAAACGTCCAGTTTCTTTAAACCTGTTAGCGCTTTTGAAGGTTTCCATAGGTAATTAATACCAAAGTTGAATTCTGCTCGATTACGTCATCTAGAATTCTTAAATGTGCTTCGTACCCCGGGTCAACTAAGTAAGTTCTGAAGCATGCTTGAAACGCTGTGCTGATTGCAAAATAATACCAGGTGTGTGTGTATATATATATATATATATATATATATATACACGTGTTTGCAGCTATAATAATTGTCTCTTGAAATTCTCCGAGGAAGAATATCTTTGCATGATGTTAGTATTCTCAATAGACACATTATAAAGTTTCTTGAAACAAAATATTGAGTAGTAGGCCTACAGTAACTCATTATTTACCGTTACCTAGCAGGTATATAAGTAATCAATTCTACATAAAACATAGACACTGAGATAACTGAGGAAACTAGTTTTAAAGATGTAGTGTTCCCTGAAACGGGGGTGAGGTGGCATCGTTACTCCACCACTTTAAACATTTGTTATTTTATAAACGAACAATATTCTTGTGGACATTTATATTAAATCAGAAATTACAGACACTAATAAAAAGGTACTTTAGAATAAAAAACATTTTTGTTCCAAAAAATGGTGAACGTACAGCTTTGGGTGGTATAAACATCCCACAAGCCCACTTAAGGATGAAATATCGGAAAAGTATGTAGCCGTATATTGTAGTGACCTTTCTCATTGATGTAATATTTGTCTCAGTTTTATAGATATTAGAATCGGTTTAATCGGTACCAGCTGTGAATGTAAACAACACTGCGTTCGTGAAAGTGCCCGCAGACCTGTGTTTCATCTCATTATTTGTGAAAACAGATGATGTTATCAGTCAAGTTTAGACTGTCTGTGCGGGTGATTACATGATAAGTTTTGATTTGTTACTTTTTTCTTGAATACTTGGATGTGTATTTTCAATTATTAGACTTAATAATCTGCCTTTTATTACTCTTAATCCAAAATGTTGCGAGTTCACTTACTAATAATATTGCACTTAAAATGTACCCAAACAAAAGTAGCAAGAACACAGGTGATAAATGTGTTAAACTAAACACCACGTATCCACTATCTTCATCAGTGTTATTAGCTTTCAAACTAACTTCGTGCTTAATTTTCGACCAATATATTTCGAGAAGTCCTGCTTCCACGCTACGTCTGATATGAACATTTAAGTTATTCAATAAAGGATGTCCTATAGGTACAGCAACAACTGTTGACACTGTTATTATAGAGTTGTCCAAGAAACATACAACTCTACTCTGATCTGAAATTCCGGCCAAGCTAGCTATGTATGAAGGATAGTAAGATAATGCGGGAGAAAATATCTCTCCGTTAAACAGCACTGTTTTAACACATTCATTCATATCAGTATAAATAATTTCTTCAAAATCGTCCAGTACTTTTAAATCTAAAGCCTCTTGCATTTTTTCCACAAGATAATAACTTCCAAATTTCAATTCGGCTCGCATGACGTCATCATAAGTTTTTAAATGTGGTTCATATCCCGGTTCAACTAAATAAGTTGTGAAATATGCTTGAAACACTGTGCTGATTGCAAAACAATACCACACATATATAATAAAACAGATTCCTTGTTCCTAGAGACAGGGGCATTTGTGGCACTGAAATTCCCAGTAACACTGCCCAAGCTGCACTAAAAGATTGTGTCAACAGATTGAATCCAGTAAAGTTATTTTCTGCGAGTTGGATAATTTGACAATGTCCAAAATAAAATACTCACAGTTATGAAAACAAGTCCCATGCTTATCCATGTAGATAAACTAAACAATGCTGCGATCTTGTCCGTTTTCTTCATAGGTTTTGGGCAAGGGACTACATATTTAAGAGTGTCAATGAGAAGTGGAACGGACAAATCTGCGTATGGTTTTAAGTGTGGAACAGTTGGAACGGATCCTCCTAAAATATCTATTATTCCTGTTGTAAACGTTTCAAATAATTGAAAAAAATCTTCAGGCTCAAATGAAGTTACAGGATTTAGGAAGTTGGGAGTGAGATTCACTTCTCTTGCAAACAGGTTGATCAATTCCAAACCTATACCTTCGAAAATAAACTTGTTTTCTCCATTTTCACTCTTATAAGTTTTTACTATCAAATAAGGTTCAGCTCCAAAGGCTGATATATTTAAAAAACATCCCGTGAAATGTTTCGGCACCTTATTTGGAAAGAAATCAATAGACTTTAAACTGTCTTGACGTATATTGTGTGCATTCCACTTCCCAATTAATACTATAACATCTTGATTGCAGGCGCCATTTATATATGGGAACAGTGTGTAGGCAGATATTGCTTTGATGTTCTCTATTAAAGTGTTGTTTGTGGTACTGTCATTTGAAGTTGAATGGGTTTGTTCGGTGTTACCAGTGAATATGAACAGTACAACATTAATTATATTGCTGATCTTTTTTAAAGCTCTCAGTACTGTATGTGCGAATTCTGCATGAGGTTTGTTAAGTTTGCCACATGCGAAAACTAAGAAATTTGATCGTGGATTCCAATACGGCGTATTTTTCAAATTTTCCACGTGTTCAGTAAAATTGTGTTCGAATTCCTCCATCTCTGGATTGGTGAATATAATATACCCTTTCGGAGTAATATCTAAGGAATCATCTTCGTTTTCTGAATCCTGTACTAATATTGGCCATAGGCTACTCTTACTCATAACTTCAAATGATTTATCCTGTAACCATTCTATTGTTTGTGGAGATTGTACTGCATTTAGTGATGTAACGCGATATTCTTGTGTGTCGTTAGACAATAAAACCACAACAGGACCTTCTTGAGTAAAATTGTTGAGTAAAACATGTTCGATCAATGATTGAACAAACTGTTGAGTGCTGTTTTCGGCGGTTGTTTCTTTAGCTATAGAACTTAGTGTCAAAATCGGTAATAAAATAATTATGAATAGAGTTTCCATGTTTTGTAGGTAGTTTTCTGCTGTAAAGATTAAAAGATATGCTTACCACAGTGTGTTTGTGTTTGTCACTGAATATTTTTCTTAGTAATTATCATCCACCACAATTGTGAATAAAGTATCATTGATTATTGTTTTCATCTCAGCTTTGTTTGATTTGTTGAATTGTTACGTTCTGATTTCTAATTGTCTTCCTCTCTTCTTGACTAGATGTTAGTTTACACTAGCCATGTATCTCTTCACTGCGATGCCATCATTTAACTATAGGAAGTAGACACGTAGCTTAGTTTGAAGTTTGCATGACCACTGTTTGTTTAAATTTATTAATGTGA
Source organism: Diploptera punctata (assembly GCA_030220185.1). Lineage (NCBI taxonomy): Eukaryota > Metazoa > Arthropoda > Insecta > Blattodea > Blaberidae > Diploptera > Diploptera punctata. The sequence continues at coordinate 1,178,735 of JASPKZ010008345.1, forward strand.
TGCAATAACTTAGAGTGCAATTTGTAGATTTTTGTTTGTTTTTGTATTGCTTAATGTAGGAAATTAAATGCACTTGTATTTATTTTAACATATCATATATTTACAAAGATTACATCATAAGTTTACAAAAAAATAATAACTTATTGCCATGGAAGGAATGTCGATCATGGGGTTATTACGTCTGAATTTTGTAGTTAGTAAATCTATATCTGCAACATGCATCGTACTGGTCGAACTCTGATCTAGAAGTTGACTCTTCAGAAATACGAGGTTTATATTTCCAACTTGCAAACATGTTCTGAACGGTAGGCGACATGCATTCATAGAGGTTACAAGTGTTACAGTTTTATTTTTAACATGGAAAACATAGATATTTTCAAAAAGAGCAAAACAAAGCAAAACAAACTATTTATTGCGGAATATGTTAAAGAGTGAAGAAACTGTTGCAAGCAATGCTATTTTTTCAACCTATCATAGCGTAAGTGAATATATATTTTCAGAGTGTACAGTAGTTTGTGCTCGGGTACAGTCTAATGATAAACAAATACTTAATACAATTTGTGATATAAAAATCCACATAGTTAATTCTTATAATAGTATGTAGTATATGTTGCTCCGCTCTGATCTCGAGGTATCATCTCTGCCTCACACGCAACGGAACCGTGAACGATTCCTTGTCGGAACAGTTTTACTGGGTGATTTTGTTTTCAGGATTTTCTCTCCCTTGCAGGACAAATGTTAAGAAATTTTAAAGATCAAACGGTCTGCGAGCAACATACAAAAAAAATCTTTTTCCCGTCTTCACAGTTACAATTTTGCGCTATCAAATAAGGTTCAGCTCCAAATACTGCAATATTTAAATGGATTTATCGGAAACGATTCGAAACATTTTTTTGTAAAGTAATCAATATGTTAGGAACTGTCCTCACTTAAATAATACTTTGTACATTATCAAATAATAAGGCGATGTCTTTGCAGCCTCCATTTAACCCTTAGTATGGAGATGATAGAATGTTACTCAATTAGGAAGGTGGGGTGGTAACAACTCCCAGAAAGAGAGGCGTTTATAAAAAAGACTATGACATCAGAACTATACAAAATTTACATATGTGGTTACTTTATGCCCCTAAAATTAGAGTGTCTGTGTTACAAATGTTCTAGATATTAAAATATCTACTTATCCCGATCTTCTTGACATAATTGAGCTGAACTACGAATATTAATGTCTTTAATGTTTAGTTAGATAAGAGAAAGGAAAAATTTACATCATAATTATTTTCAGATAGTCCGTGTTTTTTATCCGGCGTTGTCAGGGAATATACTCATCCCGATCTTCTTGGCATAAATGAGCAGAAAGACAAAAATTAATATACTTCTTATGATTAGTTGAATAAGACAATGGAAAATAATTATAAATGTATATCGTAATTATTTTAATATTCTCCTTGCTGATTACCTGATGTTGCCTGGTAATCTACTTATCTCGATTTTCTTGGCATAAATGAACTAAAAAAGTGAGTTTTCCGTGAAAGACTACACGCCATGTGCTGTTATGCTTGCACAGGAATCTACTTACTTGTTTCTATCTTCTTGGCATCGATGAAAGACAAAAGGGTTATTGTGAGTTTTCCGTAGCACACAAACATATGCTGTTGCGGACTTTTTTGTAGAGCTTTTTTGAGATATTAAATTCTGTGTTCACTAATTGTGTGTATTTGTTATGATTTAGGCAGCGTAAGCAATTTAAGCGTCGAAAGAGCTACTTTTTTCACGTTTTCCACTACAAACGTGATTTTTATGGTTGTAGGAGTTGAATATCACAACTCTCTTATAGCCTATGTTCATCCCGTGAATCTCCTGAACATTTTGCAAAGAGCCGCATCACAATCGGATCAACGGTATGGTCGCGCATAAAGTACGAACAAACAAACAAACAATCATTCATTTTTATATATTAGATGAACATCTCAGTTTAGGGTGATATATAGACACCCCACATAGCCACATAAGGGTTAAAATATGAGAATAGTGTATAACCCTATATTGTAGTGACTTTTCTCATTGATATGTTATTTATCTCATTATGATAGACATTAGAGTCGGTTTCATCGGCATCGCCTAAGAATGTAGGGTAATGTTCTCTGATGAAGCGACTTTCCTTGTCTGTGGGCATGTTAACCGCCATAATGTTCGGATATGGGGGCACTGGTGATTTACCAGACTCAGCATACCACCATACCCATTGGTGCTTTAACTGCGGTGTCCTCGTTGTCTTTTGAATCAAAATCTGCAACAAACGTAAACTAAACTTCGAGAGATGTAGAATACGTTGCAAAAAACCGCATGTCTGTATCTCAAATAGTTTACGAGCTAAGTTACATTGTTTTGGTAGCAGTACTTTGTGGACTCCCTGTAGATCGTGTGGATAGCGTTTCATCTGATTTTGCATTTGTTAAATCTATATCTACAATATTTATTGAACTCTCGTCTAGAAGTTGACTAATCAGAAATATTAGGTTTATATTTCTAATGTTCGAAATGTTTCCAACAATTTTCAGCATGTATTCATAAAGGTTTCATGTGTTATAGTTACATTTTTAGCATGAGATAGTATAGATGTTTAAAAAAAAAGAGCGATATAAACGTTTTGATGGGGAATATGCCAAAGTTAAGCAACGGGAAGCTACCATACCTGTAATTCCCTAGTAAAGCTGCAAGCATAGCGCACCTGTAATTCCCTAGTAAAGCTGCAAGCATAGTACTGATCTTAAAGTTTTCCTGACATTTGTCTTACAAGTGAGAAAAACCCCGATAAAAACCTCACACAGAAAAACTGCCCCGACCGGTGATCGAACCCGGGCCCGCTGCGTGACAAGGCAGCAAGCTACCTCGAGACCACAGCGGTGGACAGTTATATATGAGAATCTTAAAACATATACAGTGGAACCTGTCTTAGCCGGAACCTTTATAAGAAGGAAACCTGTAGAGAGGGGAAGAATTTTCCAGAACGGTCCGATTTTATATGTAAAATCGGCCTGTATAAGCCGGAAACCTTCATAACGCGGGAACGGAATGTTTTTTAAAGTACTGTTAGTTAATTTGTACCTCAGTAAGACGGAAAAGTTTTCTTAAGCACGTTCTAATTACAGTATTAATAACCACACGTGAAAATTCTGCATGTGACGCTACTGCATTATATCGTTTTACCTTTTTATGTTGCCATTGTATTGCTTATGTTAGAATCCCTCGCTTTTTCTAGCCTGCTTACATAACCTGCGAAGGAGTTGGGAGATTCTTCAGTCCTCCTGTAGTTGAGTTCCTTCTCGTTTTTGTGTAATAGGGTTGTTTTGTATTGCGGTGCAAATTGTGCTGTGTTACATACACTGTTTTGTCTGTATTTCAATTCAATACGTTATGTCTTTAAAGCGTGCGTGTAAAACCGTTACGCTGCGTGAGAAAAATCAAGCTTGTAATCTGGGAACCCCTTATAAGAAGGATAACTTCCAAGAAGGAAATATATTTAAGGGACCGTCATGTTCCTTCATAGGCATGTTTTACTGTAATTACAATTGTATTGTATTAAATAACCATTGTTCAATTTAATAGGAAGAATATATATATATATTTTTTTTTTCGCGGATATAAGTATGAATAAGAAAGTTTTCTTGGGTTTTCCGCGTCTTGGAGTTGATGTAGGTTCTTGACGATTTATTGCAGCCTTATGTTCTTGAATTCGGCAGGAAATTCGTCTGTTGGTACGTCCTACATATGTTTGTTCGCAAGAGGTGCGAGGGATCTCGTAGAAAACCACATAAGAACTGAACTTTGTATGGGTGTACGGCTTCGGAAACGGACCGCACTGAAAACTGAAAATGTTTAACTACATAAGAACAACCTTGGATGGGTGTACGTCTTCGGAAACGGACCACAGCGAAAACTCTATTTGTTTAATTATATATGACCTAAACCTGTGACTCGAACTTATCATTCCTTGATAATGGCATGTGGGATCATGGCGAAACGTCGGAGTCAGTGGCCAGGGGCAGAACTTGAATCCAAGACGCGGAAAACCCAAGAAAACTTTCTTATTCATATATATATATATATATATATATATATATATATATATATATATATATACGGGGCTATTCAGAAAGACGGGACAGACTTCGACAGACTTCAAACATTCATTTATTCCATACCACAAATAAGAGAATTACAAATCCAACGTTCCTGGAAAGAGAAAATGTATGCAGTTCCGATCACAGCCGCATTTCTCTAACCACGTCCGACGTTACATGAATAACACCATTCCAGAATGTTGGATTGGAAGATGAGCAGAAGATCAATTTCATTACCAGTGGCCTCCCAGGTCACCAGACCTAACGCCGTGTGATTTTTTCTGTGGAGTTACGTAAAAGGCCGTGTTTTTATCCCCCCATACCAGCACACCCTTGAAAATCTGCGACATCGAATTGTTGAAGCAGTGAATTCGGTCACCAGAGACCAGCTGAATCGTGTATTGTAAGAAATGAGCCACCGTTTTGATATTTATCGTGTAACACTTGGTGCTCATATTCAACGCATAAAATAGTAAAATTTGAACTTTTCTCTATGTATTACACCGTCTGTTAGGGGATCCTTGATGCTACTTTTACCCGCCATACGAATAAATTGTTTACGGAACTGTCATCGTTAGAAACATTGTTTTTCTTATTTATTTTTTACAAAAAATTTTATGGGTCTTCCTAATCTAACATTTACGCTTTTTCCGTAATGTCGATTGATGGATTTTATTTAAAATTTAATGACAATCAGACTTTATGCTATGCTGACTCACCTGTAAATTTTAGCTGTTATTTTCTTTACATTCCCGATGGCTAATGTGGGATATATTTCTCAAAACTGTTTGGAAACATTTTATAATTTTTCTCCTCTCTTCGAATACTATCATTTCCAGTTATTTAAGGAATTGTACAGAAGCGACCATTTAAAACAACTGAAGTTCTAAAGTATTCTGCGCATGCTAAACATTAAACAATGCTCATTCATTCTATTAAAATTATAATCATATGTTTTAAGATGCTCCTGTATGACTTATATAGATGTGTGCCAGATACTGTATACATTTATTGGTTTTATTTCCTTTATTTCGAGTGTTTTCTTACACGCTTAAAGATAAAAACAGTTAATCGTCTTATGAAAATGCAGTCATACATCTGATATATTTACATTAATTGGTCTTGGAATACGTACAGATATACTCAGATTCAACCCAGGAAGTTACTCTGTGTTTGGAATAGGGAACTGGGTTGCCATTTTAACAGTATTTTCTTGAGAGGAATCCTTAAGTACAACTGAAATATGCAACACAGCAGGTATAGAGTTGTAAGTTGTAGCCGTCCAAGCCACCCCTCTTAAAGAAAAAAAACAGTTACCACTTGTCACTGAGCTCCTGCGGCCCTGTAGTATCCTGTGACTCATATTCACTATAAAACTAGTTTGCATGCCGTAAAAGAAAACTATGTTTTTTTTTAATGTATAGTACATTTTGGAAAAAGTACGGTTACCCTTGCCCCTCCACCCTCCCTAAACAATGAAATGCCGTTATTATGAGTTTGGCAACATCTACCCCTGTACGTAGAAGGACACTCGCGTAGCCCGTAAGGCCTGTAGGTACTTTTTGGGTTGAATTAGAATATAGGATCGGTGCAGATTTTATAAAAATATATTCATTAGAACAAATTCAATAGCTTCATTGCTTTGGTGTCAACCGCTGTGGTCTCGAGGTAGCGTGCTGCCTTGTCACGCAGCGGGTCCGGGTTTGATCCCCGGTCGGGGCAGTTTTTCAGGGTGAGGTTTTTATCGGGGTTTTTCCTCACCTGTAAGACAAATGTCAGGAAAACTTTGAGGCCAAACGGTCCCCGAAATCATATGGCCATCATCATCATCCTTATCATCATCATTCTTCACCGGTGTGGAAAGCAACGGGAAGCTACCACACTTATAATTCCCCAGTAAAGCTGCAAGCATAGCATGAAAATGCTATATTTGCAGTGAAGGATCTGCCTGCGGGCAGAATTACTATGGATGAATGGATTGCTTTGGTATTTGCAAAAAGAAAATTATATAATTTAGAAGAGAAATTGGGTACGATGTGGAGTATAAAAGTTAATCTTGTTTCGGTCTACAATGATAGTATTCTTAATTACATATTTTATATGTGGTTTTTTTTTTGCAGGTATGTGACGTCTCTGTTTACCTGTGTGGAAACTACCACAAGCTTGTTTTTCACGTGAGTACAGTTCTGTATTTTGGGAGAATAAACACAACAGACACACGCTAGCGCACGCACACACACACACACACACACATATACATGTATATATATATATATATATATATATATATATATATGACATGATAAGAAAAATAAATGCCTGGTCGGGATATATCGATATATATATATATATATATATATATATATATAACAACGAATGGATGAAATTTTGAAGAACTGACTGAATTAAAATACTTAGAAAGTAAAGTGATCCCTCTATAGGCCTCAGGAGGCGCGATTCACAGGAGAACATTGTCTCCCTCTGTTACGAAGAAACGCGATGCAGCTGAGAGACCAGGAGCGCAACGGCTGCTAATCTTGCCATCGTGTCCCCGTAGCACGTACAGTTGAGTCTTGGTCCAATACGTTATCAAGAAGATTGCCTCGCGTTCGATTCTAGGTTGCACCAACTTTTTTTAATGTTAATGCGAGTTTATTTTAATTTTCCAGATTTCCTGCACTATCTAATTTAATAAAAAAAATAGGAATAATTTATACCAAACTCATGTGGGTAGGCTGAACCTGGCCTAAAAAAATACATTATATCTGGAAGTTAAAGTTCTACTTCCTCACATAAAAATAAAAAAAAGCAAAGAAAGAGACCAGTGAACTTAATATCTTGTCCACAGGTCATCAGCTACTACTACAGACCGACGTCGATCCGGCAGGGATCTGAAGTAGAGGAAGAATTCTCGATGAGGATTGTCCTCCTCTTACCGGGCGAGGTCTTCCCAGGTATCGAGAACTCGATCCCACAACTCGTCTTTATTTCGAGGGGGTTGGCTGGAATACTATTTAATCCTCTCCTGTTGTTATGAGTAGACAATTCCTATTTAATATAAAATCAAAGTCACCTCCAACCCCATAATAGTGAATATCACAATCCTAAATCGAATTAGTAAATAACAGGATAATAAAATATCGTCATTTGCCCAAATGTTCTAAACTAATCAATGAAGTTCAATTACCTAATATAACAAGCCACAAAGTATGACACCATTCCATATAAAAACAATTAAATTTTGCAAAGATAATGTTAGATTAGCTCTGTGGTTCCGCATCGGACTACAGAATTAAACATTGAAGGTTCGAATCCATGCGAAGAGTTCATAAATTTGTATTTATATCAGGTTACATTTTATTTATGGTTGTTGATATTCCCTAAAATATATACAGTAAAACCTGCATTAGCCGGAACCTTTATAAGAAGGAGACCTGTAGAGACGGAAAAAAAATTCCAGAACGGTACTATTTAATATGTAAAATCTGTATAAGCCGGAAACCTTCATAACGCGGAAATGGAATGGTTTTTAAAGTACCGATAGTTAATTTTTACCTCAGTAGGACGGGAAATTAATCTTAAGCATTTTCTAATTACAATATTAATGACCACACGTGAAAATTCTGCATATGACGTTTTGTGCGTTACATCGTTTTACATTCTTGTGTTGCCATTGTATTGCGGGGATACCCTTGCTTATGTGTGGCAGCGGGGAATCCCTCGTTTTTCCTTGCCTGCTTACGTTACCTGCGAGCGAGTTGGGAGACTCTTCAGTCTTCCTGTAGTTGAGTTCCTTCTCGCTTTTGTGTAATAAAGTTGTTTTGTATTGCCGTGGAAACTGAGCTGCGTTACATACACTATCTTGTCTGTATGTCAGTCAGTATGTTATGTCTTTAAAGCGTGCATGTAAAACCCTTACACTGCATGAGAAAATTCCGATTCCGATTGAGGGTCTTTCCACTTTTCAGCGGTTGCCCTTTTACCAGCCGGCTGCTGGCCCTTCACATCCACATGTGTCAATCACAGAGGTAGATGATCAACAGCCAGTGTAGGGGTGACATGTGGTTAGCATGTCGAGTCCCCCAGCCGTTATAGCTAGTTCCTCAACCTGGAGCCGGTACTTATTGTAGCTACCCAATTGCCTCACGATGCTGGGTGGGCACCGGTCCCATACTGGCCGAAATACCATGAGAAAATTTCTTCCCCCATGGAGACTCGAACCAGCGCAAGTCCCGTAGCTCTGCGCCAAGGCTTCCTACCTTAACCGCTCGGCTACGGCGCGGGACGCATGAGAAAATTCAAGCTTGTAATTTGGGAAGCCTTTATAAGAAGGACAACTGCGAAGACGGATATATATTTAAGGAACCGTCATGTTTCTTCATACACAGGATTTACTGTGTGTGTGTGTTTTACAATAAAATATTATTTCATGTCAGTTTTGAGTGACTTTCGGAGCCAGTTATCATATCAGCCCACAAGAGAACAGAATTAAGTAAGTCTTGTTGCGGTAGGGTGTGTATCATTGCTCGAGTTGTACGCACATGCGCAGTGTCGTCTATCGGGGACATCAAACATTCCACCGACCCATTATTTTTTTTTTTGGGAAGTGTACATAATTTAGACACTCGATACCATCAGCACATTGTTCTCTATGTCCCTCCTCATCACACTGTGTATTATACACTACCCTTAAAGTTTCACTTGCCAGAACATGGAATTCTCTCTCGACCTATGTCAGAGACAGTCAGATTATAACAGTAAAAAGAACTGAAAAGTTATTTAATAACAAACTGGATTATACACATCACTGATAGTATTATTTTTAGTAATTAAAATCATTTAATTATGTTTATCAAAATGTATTAAGACTAAGAAATATTTCCAGTGTTTTTTTTTTCAATTTTATACAGTGCGAAAATTATTTAAAGTGACAAACTCTGGGAGGTTGTAGGGGACACCAAAACAAATATTTTTTCCCTAATGCCATTTTTTCCTATGAGGATTATTTTAACCGGTAGAGGGCGTATTACGCTCTTCAGTTGTCATGACTACAACTGCTGTTGATGGTAGGAATTGTTTTGTCCACCAGTGTAGTAGAAAATTGTATCAGTTTACTAATGGAGCGATACACCTGGAGTCAGAACACTGATATAATAATAATAATAATAATAATAATAATAATAATAATAATAATAATAATAATAGCTTTATTTTACCTGGCAGAGTTAAGGCCTTAAGGCCTTGTCTACCACTCAATGTGGCCCGGTGTTGTTGGGGACTGTTTAGTTGGGACATATCTCCTACCTAATCCATTAAATGGCAGGTAATATTACAATTTTCTCGCCAGACTATTGCCAGAATTGGTGGAAGTCGTCCCGCTCCCTACAAGACAACGCATGTGGTTCCAACATGTCGGGACACCGGCACATTTCAGTCGTCGTATGCGTCGTTTCTTGAACCAACGGTTTTCAGAAAAGTTCATTGCAGAGGTGGTCTTGTACCATGGCCTGCTCGATCCCCAGATATGACTCCTTTGGATTCTTTTTTTTTTTGTTTGGGGAGAGATGCGCAACCTTGTTTACACAACTCCTGTTGCATCAGAAAAGGATCTGGTTGCCCGGATAGTTGCAGGAGCAGGAACAATTAACGATACTCCTGGAGTTTTTGCCCGTGTTAGACGGAACATGATCCGCCGGTGCAACTTTTGTTTACATGTCAATGGAGGCATTTTAGAACCTCTACTGTAATTTGAGTAATTGCATTGTGTTAATGTGTTGTCTCTTGGTAATAAAAAATGCAAAAATGTTTGTTGATTTAATTAATTTGCCGCCAGAGAAATCTTTCTCTACCGGTTTAAATAATCCTCATAGGAAAAAATTACATTAGGGCAAAATATTTGTTTCTGTGTCCCTTACAACTTCCCAGAGTTTGTCGGGTTAAATAATTTTGCACCCTGTTTAACCAATATTTTTTTTTTCACATATACATTAGATAGGGACAGTCTGCTGACCAATTTACTTTAACTTCATTGTGTACATTTTAATTTTAGTTTTTGTCTTAATTTTATTATCACTAAAATTATGTTATCGTCGTAATCTTATGGATATAATCTTACTGATCACATTATCATTTAGTATTTAATATTAGAGTCAATTGTGATTGCTATTTCTAATGTAACATATGTTTTTCCTAGTGAGTGTAAGAGAAGGCCACATGGCCTTAACCAGGTTAAATAAATGAAAAAAAAAAGCAAGAGATTCATGTTTAAATCTCGACAGTTCTTATCTCTGTAAGACCCTAGGGCGTGTGGTTCGTAAAAGTGCCTATATGGTGAGGGGTGTAAGTGTGCCAATGGAATGGAAATATATATATATATATATATATATATATATATATTTATATTTATTTATTTATATAGTTTGGTTATGTCTAGTAGATAGGATCAGTGGAGTTTTGTATTTTAGTATAATTAGAACAACTTCAGTTGTGCAGGTAGAAAGGGGAGTGGGTGGAGGTTGAGATAGTATAATTACATGTAAGGCAGACCTCTCTCGAATAAGAATGTAACAACAATTTTCCTGCTTTACTCATTTGATATTGATGTGCAAAATGTATACATATTAATTTACAATATTGATTTTTAAATTTCCTTTCAGTTTATAATACAAATGTGGTCACACACAGAAATAAATTATATAATGAAAATTGGCAGTTGATGTGGGAAATTTTAAAGAAATGGGTTGAAATCAAATAACAAGGAACAATATTTACTAACAGGAATTAGCTGAAAAAAGAAATTTAAAAAGTCTCATTTCTGAAAATGCATGATATTATGCACTACAGTGTCTCATCAACGTCTCATAAAAAGGATTAAAATAAAAATGTAAAAACAAACTCTTATTCTTCCATTTATTTTATATCAATACGACACATATAATCTCACTTTAGGAGAAGAAACACTGTTATTTGAGAACAAAGTTCTTAGGGACATTTTTTGACGATGGACAGATACACAGTTAGGTGTATGGAGACGACTACTAAACAGTGAGCTGCGTGATATATATAGGAAACCAAATGTAACAATAAAAATTAAATCTCGTAAACTGCAATGTACATAACATATAACAAGAATTGGGAATAAAGCAGTAGCATGGGAACGTGTTGTTGGAAAACCAGATTAAAACGCCCAGAACGTATGCCAGTAATGAGGTGAGAGAATACAATTAAATATGATTTGAGGGAGGTAAATTATACTGGGGATATATAGAAAACATTAAATCAGAATAGGAATATATAGAGAGCTTATGTCTGCCCGGTCATTAACTTACGGTTGGCTGGGTATGAGAGGATTTTTCGAAAAAAATATCTATCTCTCTTGATTGTCACGTTTCCAGTACATTCGGAAAAATCGTAACAATCACTCTTTTTTTTTCAAAACGTTAAGTTCATTAAATTCCATTAAATCCTGAAGACCACGTATAATTACATAATAATCGAACGTTAATTCGACATACAGAAGATCATAAATAATTTCTAGTCGAACATCATAACACGGTTGTGAAATTTGTTTGAAACCCTGTGCTGATTACAAAACTACATATATACAATAAAAAATGCATTTTTCCTATACAAAATTGAGGCGTTTGTGGCAATAAAATTTCTAGTAACACTGCTTGTGCTCCACTGAAAGTTTGTGTCAACAGATTGATTCCAGTATAGTCACTTCTGTGTGTTGCATATATTGGCAAAATGAAAAATAAAATATTAAGATATATATATATATATATATATATACAAGACCCAATCTTATTCAAATTCATTAATTGAGGATGTTTTCTTCTCCCCTTTGATCAGAGGTTTCGGGCATCTTACTATGTATTACAAAGTGTTCATGATTATTCGAACTGAACTACATATAAACTTAATGGAGATAAGACTGGTACTGACCCTCGAATAATATATATTTGCTCCTTCGTCAATTGTAATTCCAAATGTATAATGTTTGCACCTGTCATATGGATTGTTTTTCATATTTGGAATAAAAGTTAATTTGTCTTGAAAACAAATTTATTAATTCCACATTTATACTTCTGAAAACCAACTTGTCCTCTCCATGTCCAGTAGTATATTTTTCCGTACTAACGAAAACTTCGGGTACGAGACCTACTATATTTAAACAACATCTAATACAGTGCCATTTATATATAAGGAAAAGTGTGCTAGCATATATTGTGGTAAATTTCCCCTTTGATGTAACATTTGTGCCATTTACATTGATAATAGAATTGGTTTCATCGGTATCTCCTCTGAATACAACCAACTCAGTGTTGGTGATATAAAATGTTTACACTCAAACAATTGTATAATTTGTGGAAACACATGAAATCACCAATCAGATCCAGAATGAATATGCAGGCGATTTTTAAAAGTTGATTTACCTCAAAAGTTGTGGCATTTTAATTGTCTAGTTCAAGGATACTTGAACCTGTAATAGTGCTCATTGTTGAAACTTTAGACGTACTAATTTGGCGTTTATTATTCTTAATCCAAAAAGCTGTGAGTTCACACACTGATAAAATTGTACTTAAAATGTACCCAAACAAAACTAACATAAACACTTGAGTCAAATGTGTTAAACTTAACACCACATATTCACTACCTTCATGAGTTATACGGAGTGGTTTTCAAGTTAACTTCGTGTTTAATTTTCTACCAATACCCTTCTAAAAGTCCTGCCTCCACGCAAGGTCTGATATGAACATTTAACATCTTCAATGAAGGATGCCCTAAAGGTACAGCTGCAGACATTGCCAATGTTAGCACTGTCATGTCTTAGAAACACACACAAATATAATGCGATTGGAAACTCCTGCCACGCTAGCTAGGTAAAAAGGAAAGTGGGATAATGCGAAAATGAATGCATCGCCGTTAAACATCACATTGTTAACACATTCATTCAAATCACTACAAAGGGTTTCTTCGAAAACGTCCAGTTTCTTTAAATCTATTACCGCTTTGAAAGTTTCCATACGGTAATAAATACCAAGGTTAAATTCTGCTCGTTTACGTCATCTAGAATTCTTAAATGTGTTTCGTACCCCGGTTCAAGGAAGTAAATTCTGAAGTATGCTTGAAAGACTGTGCTGATAGCAAAATGATTATGTACACGTTTGCAGGCATAATAATTGTCTCTAGACATTCTCTGAGGAAGGATATCTTTGCATGATGTTAGTACTCTTAATAGACACATTATAAATTTTCTTGAAACAAAATATTGTATAGTAGGCCTACAATAACTTTCATTATTTACCGTTACCTAGCAGCTATAGAAGTAATCAATTCTAGGAATTTTTAAATTCTACATAAAACGTAGACACTGAAATAACTGAGGAAACTAGTTTTAAAGATGTAGTGTTCCCTGACACTGGGGTGAGGTGGCATCATTACTCCACCACGTTAAACATTTGTTATTTTATAAACGAACAATACTCTTGTGGACATTTATATTAAATCAGAAATTACAAACACTAATAAAAAAAAGTAGTTTAGAAGAAAAGCATTTTTTTTTTAAATTATGAATGTTTCAGGTCAGGGTGGTATAAACATCCCAAATCCCCACTTAAGGGTTAAATATCGGAACAGTATGTTGCCGTATATTGTAGTGAATTTTCTCATTAATGTGGCATTTGTCTCGTTTTCATAGACATTTGAGTTGGTTTCATCGGGCTGTGAAAGTAAACAACACTCCGTTCCTGAAAGTGTTTCATCTCATGATTTGCGGAAACACATGATATTATCAGCGAGGTTCAGACTGTGAGTGCAGGTGGTTATATGATACGTTTTGATTTGTTACTTTTTTCTTGGATACTTGGATCGGTATTTAGGCTGAATTTTCAATTATTAGACTTAATAATCTGCCTTTTATTGCTCTTAATCCAAAAAGTTGCGAGTTCGCTAACTAACAATATTGCACTTAAAATGTACCCAAACAAAAGTAGCAAGAACACAGGTGACAAATGTGTTAAACTGAACACCACGTATTCACTATCTTCATCAGTGTTATTAGCTTTCAAACTAACTTCGTGCTTAATTTTCGACCAATATATTTCGAGAAGCCCTGCTTCTACGCAACGTCTGATATGAACATTTAAGTTATTCAATAAAGGATGTCCTATAGGTACTGCAACAATTAATGACACTGTTATTATAGAGTTGTCCAAGAAACATACAACTCTACTCTGATCTGAAATTCCGGCCAAGCTAGCTATGTATGAAGGAAAGTAAGATAATGCGGGAGAAAATATCTCTCCGTTAAACAGAACTGTTTTAACACATTCATTCATATCAGAATACATAGTTTCTTCAAAATCGTACAGTTCATTTAACTCTAAAGCCTCTTGCATTTTTTCCACAAGATAATAAGTTCCAAATTTCAATTCGGCTCGCATGAGGTCATCATAAGTTTTTAAATGTGGTTCATACCCCGGTTCAACTAAATAAGTTGTGAAGTATGCTTAAAATAGTGTGCTGATTGCAAAACAGTACCAAACATATATAATAAACAGATTCCTTGTTCCTAGAGACAAGGGCATTTGTGGCACTGAAATTCCCAGTAACACTGCCCATGCTGCACTAAAAGATTGTGTCAACAGATTGAATCCAGTAAAGTCATTTCTGCGAGTTGGAGAATTCGATAATGTCCAAAATAAAATACTCACAGTTATAAAAACAAGTCCCATGCTTATCCATGTAGATAAACTAAACAATGCTGTGATCTTCTCCGTTTTCTTCATAGGTTTTGGGCAAGGAACTACATATTTAAGAGTGTCAATGAGTACTGGAACGGACAAATCTGCGTATGCTTTTATGTGTGGAGTAGTTGGAACGGCTCCTGCGAAAATATCTATTATCCCTGTTGTAAATGTTGCAAATAATTCAAGAAAATCGTCAGGCTCAAATTCAGTTATTGGATTAAGGAAGTTGGGAGTGAGATTCACTTCTCTTGCAAACAGGTTGATCAATTCCAAACCTATACCTTCGAAAATATACTTGTTTTCTCCATTTTCACTCTGATAAGTTTTTACTATCAAATAAGGTTCAGCTCCAAAAGCTGTTATATTTAAAACACATCCCGTAAAACGTTTCGGCACCTTATTTGCAAAGAAATCAATATACTTAAAACTATCTTGACGTATATTGTGTGCATTCCACTTCCCAATTAATACTATAACATCTTGATTGCAGGCGCCATTTATATATGGGAACAGTGTGTAAGCAGATATTGCTTTGATGTTCTCCATTAAAGTGTTGTTTGTGGTATTTCCTTTCGAATTTGAATGGATTTGTTTGGTGTCGCCAGTGAATATGAACAGTACAACATTAATTATATTGCTGATCTTTTTTAAAGCACTCAATACTGTATGTGCGAATTCGTCAGGAGGTTTATTGAGTTTGCCACATGCGAAAACTAAGAAATTTGATCGTGGATTCCAATATGGCGTATTTTTCAAATTTTCCATGTTTTCAGTGAAATTGTATTCGAATTCCTCCATCTCTGGATTAGTGAATATAATATATCCTTTCGGAGGAATATCTAGGGAATAATCTTCGTTTTCTGGATCCTGTACTAATATTGGCCATAGGGTACTCTTACTCATAACTTCAAATGATATATCCTGTAACCATTCTATTGTTTGTGGTGATTGTACTGCATTTAGTGATGTAACGCGATCTTCTTGTTTGTCGTTAGAAAGTAAAAACACAACAGGACCTTCGTGTGTAAAATTGTTAACTAAAACATGTTCGATCAATGATTGAACAATCTTTTGAGTGCTGTTTTTGGCGAATGTTTCTTTAACTATAGAACTTAGTATCAAAATCGGTAATAAAATAAATATGAA
Source organism: Diploptera punctata (assembly GCA_030220185.1). Taxonomy (NCBI): domain Eukaryota; kingdom Metazoa; phylum Arthropoda; class Insecta; order Blattodea; family Blaberidae; genus Diploptera; species Diploptera punctata. The sequence goes on from JASPKZ010008345.1 coordinate 1,194,756, forward strand.
TACAGTTTCCATATTTTGTATGTAGTTCCCTCCTGTAAAGATTAAAAAATATGCTTATTACAGTGTATTTGTGTTTGTCACTGATATTTTTCTTAGTAATTATCATCCACCACAATTGTGAATAAAGTATCATTGATTATTGTTTTCATCTCAGCTTTGTTTGTTTTGTTGAATTTTTTAATTCCAATTTCTAATTATCTTTTTCTCTTCTGGACTAGATGTTAGTTAACACTAGCCATGTTGGTCTTCACTGCGATGCCAACATTCGATTATGGCATAGGAAAGTAGACACGTAGCTTAGTTTGAAGTTTGCATGACCACTGTTTGTTTCAATTTATTAATGTGATGGAATGACTTAGAGTGTAATTTATAGACGTTTTGTTTGTTTTTGTATTGTTTAATGTAGGAAATTAAATGCACCTGTATTTCTTTTTATGTATTAGATATTTACAAAGATTACATCATAAGTTTACAAAAAATAATAACTTATTCCCATGGAAGGAATGTCGATCATGGGGTTATTACGTCTGAATTTTGTAGTTAGTAAATCTATATCTGCAACATGCATCGTACTGATCGAACTCTGATCTAGAAGTTGACTCTTCAGAAATACGAGGTTTATATTTCCAACTTGCAAACATGTTCTGAACAGTAGGCGACATGCATTCATAGAGGTTACAAGTGTTACAGTTTTATTTTTAACATGGAAAACATAGATATTTTCAAAAATAGCAAAACAAACTATTTATTGCGAAATATGTTAAAGAGTGAAGAAACAGATGCAAGCAATGCTATTTTTTACCAATCATAGCGTAAGTGAATGTATATTTTCAGAGTGTGCAGTAGTTTGTCTCGGGTACAGTCTAATGATAAAAAAATACTTAATAAAATTTGTGGTATAAAAATCCACATAGTTAATTCTTATAATAGGTTATAGTATATGTTGCTCCGCTCTGATCTTGAGGTAGCGTCGCTGGCACACACGCAACGGCACCGTGTTCGATTCCTGGTCGGGACAGTTTTACTCTGTCATTTTTTCGGGTTTTTTTTTCTGCCTTGCAGGACAAATATTAGCGAATTTTAAAGATCAAACGGTCTGTGAGCAACATCTAAAAAAATCTTTTTCCCGTCCTCACAGTTTCAATTTTCCACTGTCAAGTAAGGTTCAACTCCAAATACTGCAATATTTAAACGAATTTATGGGAAACGATTCGAAACATTTTTTGTGAAGAAATCAATATGTTAGGAATTGTCCTTACTTATATAATACTTTGTCCATTTATCAAATAATAAGGTGATGTCTTCTTTACAGGCTCCATTTAACCCTTTATATGGAGATGATAGAATGTTACTCAGTTAGGAAGGTGGGGTGGTAACAACTCCCAGAAACAATGGCGTTTGAAAAAAACTATGGCTTCAAAACTATATAGCATTTACAAATGTGATTACTTTATGCCCCTAAAACTAGAGTGTCTGGGTTACAAATATTATAGATATTAAAATAATTACTGAAATTATCCATCCATCCATAGTAATTCTGCCCGAGGGCAGGGTTTTCACTGCATTCATAGCATTTTCATTCTATGCTTTGCAGCTTTACTAGGGAGTTGTAGGTGTGGTAGTTTCCCGTTGCTTTCCTCACCGGTGAAGGATGATCTTGTTCTTCTTCTTCACATCACGGGTTAGCAAATTGCCTGTTCCGCCTCACAGTTGTTCTGTTCATCTTTTCACTGGCCTTCCTACATTCCTTGAACTCTTGGCCTGTAGTTGAATGCTTCTCTTGCTAATCTTGGTACATTCTTTCTTTCCACATGTGTAAACCATTTCTCTCTATATGTGAAGTATGATGATGATAATGATAAGGATGATGATGATGGCCATATAATTTCGCGGACCGTTTGTGCCTTAAAGTTTTCCTGACATTTGTCTTAGAGTTGAATCAAATCCCCGATAAAACCTCACCCAGAATGACTGCCCCGACCGGGGATCGAACCCGGGCCCGCTGCGTGCCAAGGCAACACGCTACCTCGAGACCACAGCGGTGGAGAACATCATATATATATATATATATATATAAATATATATATATGTGTGTGTGTGTGTGTGTGTGTTTAATCATTAGCAGATAGTCGATCGTCAAGTAAGAGGAAAAAAATTGCAATGCATTTAGGTACAGCTTTCAAAATTTTGCAATGAAATTTACAGGTATAATAATGATCTGTTAAAATTATGTCGTGCCATAATTGGAACGTTATGCTAATCCACATTGGGCGTCAACGGAAATGATTGTTTCCCTTCCGAGACACAGACTACGTCTCTCCTGGCTTACAGGATGGTTCTGTTGAATAATCAAATGAAACACATAGGCCTATAGTCTATAAACTAAGATTTATTAAAATTAAGAGTTCTGGGTGAAACAATATAACAGTAAAATCTCTTTGATGTTTAATCAACGTTATATGAGATAGGAGAGAGTATGAGGCTTGTTATAAGGGTTCTAGAACAACAAAGCAACACGTTACGTACAGTCTGTGCAAATAACCAGTTCAAAACAATAGTATTTATGTGAATTAGGGAGAAAGATAGTTACTAGACAGATAAGGGTTCTCTACACTTACGTTGTATTACAATTAGGGTGGTGATTACGACGATGGTTGACTTCATGGATTCCTATAGCTTCCGCCTAAGGTTCCTTCTTGGTCGTCTACTTGTTTCCTCGGGGTTTTCTCGTATTCGTCTGATGGCTGCACACTGGTTTCTTCCGGGTCCTCCTCTCGGGGTTGAACTGTTGTTGTCTAAGTGTGAAGCTGGCCCTCCTTGCCGCCGACTCTTGTCTCTGATCTCGACTCTTATATCTTGTCTCTCTTTTTTTGTTGTGATCTGCGGTGCCTATGTTTTTACTAAATTATTGGGCCGTTGGCCAGAGGGGCGTTCTTCCATGTTTCATCACACAAGGTGATCAAACTCGGCCATTGTATCTGCAATCGTTTGGTAATGAGTCTTCTTGTGTAACTCTTACACAGCGCTACGTAATATCTTGCATATTGTTTTTGCGTCATCTGTCACCATACTTACTTACTTACTCACTGGCACTATCGAACCCGAAGGTTCATGGCCGCGCGGACATAAGCTCTCCATACATCTCTATCCTGAGCTAATTATTTCCAATCATTCCCTGTATAATCTACTTCCCTCAAATCATAGTTAATGTTATTCTCCCATCTCATTCTTGGTCTACCAACTGGGCGTTTTCCCTCTGGCTTTCCTACAAGAAGCTTCCATGCACGTCTTTCATTCCCCATACGAGCAACATGTCCTGCCCATCGCAGTCTACGAGACTTAACTGTTCTTATTATATCTGGCTTCCTATAAAGACCATGTAGTTCATTTTTGAAAATATATAAAACTATTATTCTACCAGTTATATTATATGGGTGCGAAACATGGACTCTTACTTTAAGGGAGGAAAGGAGTTTACGAGTATTTGAGAATAAAGTTCTTAGGAATTTTTTTGGACCAAAGAGAGATGAACAGACAGATGAATGGAGATCTGTCACCATACAGGGTGTTAATAAAGTTTCTATATCTGAATAACTCTCTTGTAATGTGCCTTTTAAATGGGTTTTAGGGGTCTAAGTATTACAGTTGGTGGGCACAACAATTCTATGAAGAAGATTATCTTTTCGTGTTATTAGTTCATTTTTAAAGTTTCTTGAAAAAAAATGATAGAGCAGGCATACGATACATTTAATAACTTAACGTTACTTACCAGGTATAGAATTAATTAAATCAAAGAATTTTTAAAAATACACATTGAACCAATTATGGATACTGGTTTGTAGGCAGTATGGCTGAAAAAAATTATCAGTATCAGAGTAGTAACTAATGTATGTATACATTGTTTACAAAATACGTGTATTCGTCGAGCGTCTGCACTGCCTGCTCGGAGTGCGAGTGTATGTTCCAACACTCCCCAGTAATATACCTGTTCACGCGACGTGTGGTTGTATCAGAATGCCGAAACAAAAATTGTGCAAATACCATTCATACACAGAGCGAACTCTACTAGATATCTGTCCCGAGTAGCGCATGTCAACTTATAGTTTGTAAAGCAGAGAGGCCTAAGTACGGTGCAGCCTAGCTTGTAACCCATTTTTTTCAGCCCTAGTAAGAAGTATTGTTCCCTGAAACGGAGATGGGGTTGCGCAATTACTCCACCACATTAAACATTTTTTCTTACATTCGAACAGTATTCTTGACAATATTATTATAAAATCATAAATTACAGGGATTAATAAGAAATCACCCAAAAATACATTTTTTTTTTCAACAAAGAATGAACGTTTCAGATTAGAGTGATATTGACACCCCACCTCTCCATTTAAGGGTTAAATATGGGAACAGTGTGTAAACGTATATTGTAGTGACTTTTTTCATTGATGTGATATTGTATCATTTTCACTGACATTAGAATTGGTTTCATCGGTATCGCCTCTGAATGTAAACAACACAGCTTTCATGATAGTGTCCGCAGAACTGTGTGATTTGCAAAAACACATGATGTTATCAGTCAGGTGCAGACTGTGAGTGCAGGTGATTACATCATATGTTTTGATTTGTTAATTTTTATCTTGAATATTTGAATCTGCACTTCTGCTGAATTTTGAATTATTATACTTAATAATCTGACATTTATTACTATTAATCCAAAAAACTGCGAGTTCACTCACTAACAATATTCCGCTTAAAATGTACCCAAACAAAAGTAACATAAACACAGGTGACAAATGTGTTAAACTGAATACTACGTATTCACTATCTTCATCAGTGTTATTAGCTTTCAAATTAACTTCGTGTTTAATTTTCGAACAATATCCTTCGAGAAGTCCTGATTCCACACAACGTCTGATGTGAACATTTAAGTTCTTCAGTAAAGGATGTCCTATAGGTACAGCAACAGCCAAAGACAATGTTATTACTGATTTGTCCAAGAAACACACAACTTTACTGTGATCTGAAATTCCGGCTAAGCTAGCTAGGTATGAAGGAAAGTAAGATAATACGGCAGAAAATGTGTCTCTGTTAAACAAAACTGTTTTAACACATTCATTTACATCAGTATAACAATTTCTTCAAAATCATCCAGTTCTTTTATATCTACTGAACTTTGGAATGTTTTCATAAGATAATAAATACCAAGTTTCAATTCGGCTCGCATGATGTCATCTAAAGTCTTCAAATGTGCTTCATATCCCGGTTCAACTAACTAAGTTGTGAAGTATGCTTGAAACACTGTGCTGATTGCAAAACAATACCACACATATATAATAAACACAGTCCTGGTTCCTAAAAACTTGGGAATTTGTGGCACTGGAATTCCCAGTAACACTGCCCAAGCTGCACTAAAACATTGTGTCAACAGATTGGAATCTAGTAAAAGTCATTTCTGCGAGTTGGGATAATTCGATAATATCCAAAATAGAATACTCACAATTACGAAAACATGTCCCATGCTTATCCATGTAGATAAACTAAACAATGCTATGGTCTTCTTCGTTTTCTTCATAGGTTTTGGGCAATAAACTACATATTTAAGACTGTCAATGAGCATTCGAACGGAGAAATCTCCGAATGGTTTTATGTGTGAAACATTTGGAACGAATCATACTACAATATATATTAATCCTTTTGAAAATACTGCAAATAATTGAATAAAATCTTCAGATTTAAATTCAGTTACTGGATTTAGGAAGTTGGGAGTGAGATTCACTTCTCTTGCAAACAGGTTGATCAATTCCAAACCTATACCTTCGAAAATACATTTCTTTTTTCTCCATTTTAACTTTTATAAGTTTGTACTATCAAATAATGTTCAGCTTCAAAGGCTGTTATATTTAAAACACATCCCGTGAAACGTTTCGGTACCTTATTTGGAAAGAAGTCAATATATTCAAAACTGTCTTGACTTATATTGTGTACATTCCATTTCCCAATTAATACTATAACATCTTCATTGCAGGCGCCATTTAAATATGGTAACAGTGTGTAAGTATATAGTGTGTTGATGTTCTCCATTAACGTGCTGTTTGTGGTACTCTCATTTGAATATGAATTTATTTGTTACGTGTCATCAGTGAATATAAACAGTACAGTTTTAAAGCACTCTGTAGTGTATGTGCGAATTCTGCAGGAGGTTTCTATAGTTTACCATATGCGAAAACTAAGAAATAAGACCGTGGATTCCAATATCACATATTTTTCAAATTTTCCGCGTTTTCAGTAAAATTGTAGTCGAATTCTCCCATCTGTGCGGTGGTGAATAAAATATACCGTTTCGGCCGAATATCTCGGGAATAATCTTCGTTTTCTGGATCCTACACTGATATTGCCCATAGGCAATTCTCACTCATAATTTGAAATGATACATCCTGTAACCATTCTATTGTTTGTGGTGATTGTACTGCATTTAGAGATGTAATGCGATCTTCTTGTGTGTCGTTAGACAGTAAAAACAAAACTGGACTTTCTTGTGTAAACTCTTTAAGTAAAACATGTTCGATCAATGATTGAACAATCTTTTGAGTGCTGTTTTCGGCGAATGTTTCTTTAACTATAGTACGTAGTGTCAAAATCGGTAATAAAATAATTAAGAATAGAATTTCCATATTTTGTTTGTAGTTCCGTGCACAGTGTATTTCTGTTTGACGCTGAATATATCTATTAGTAATTATTATCCAACATTATTGTGAGTATAGTATGATTGATTGTAGTTTTCATCTCAGCTTTGTTTGTTTTATTAACCGTACTTTTGGTCTCTTGTTAATTAAATGTTGTATTTATTTATTATGTATTTCGTTATAAACGAAACAAAATGTATTTTTATGTATTTACTTTGTAAATTCCATTCGGGGAGGTCTTCCATGTTGGTGAGTGTCAAGTACTTATCTATAGTTAAAATTCCCCTCCCGACAGATGATGACACTGTACGGTTCGCGTGGTATATGTCTATTGAAGCAGTTGTAAGGTGAGAGCTTAAACTGCGCTAACAGAATGAGACGAAACTTTAAGTATTGTCTTATTTCGCACAAACCACGTTGTTGTTCAGTGTGATCCCATCATTTGTCTGGGATAAAGAAGTAGACACGTAGTCTAGTTTTGAAGTTTGCATGAATACGGTTTGTTTCAATTTATTTATGTGATGCAATAACTTGTGCTGGTTGAGTGGAAGAGAGGGCCTTATGGCCTTAACTCTGCCAGAATAAATAAAGTATTATTATTATTATTATTATTATTATTATTATTATTATTATTATTATTAACTTGGAATGTAATTTAAGATGTTCTGTTGGTTTTTGTATTGTTTAATGTAGGAAATTAAATGCACATGTATATATTTTTATACATTACGTATTTACAAAGATTACGTCATAAATTGACAAAAAATTATAACATATTCCCATCGAATAAATGTTAATCATAGGGTTGTATTTTGTCTGAATGTTGTAGTTATGAAATCAATATCTGCAACATGTATCGTACTGATCGAACTCTGGTCTAGACTTTGAATAATGAGAAATGTCAGGTTTATATTTGCAGCATGTTTTCGGCAATACACTACGTAATTCATGATGGTTACATGTGTTACACTTTTATCTTTAACATGGAGAGCATAGGCGTTTTCAAAAAAAGCAAATATGCGGAATATGTTAAAGAGTGAAGAAACTGATGCAAGGAATGTTATTTTTTAACCTATCATAGTATAAGTGAATTTATATTTTCGGAGTGAATAGTAGCTTGTGCTCGGGTACAGTCTAATGATAAATAAATACTTAATATAAAGTTAGATACAAAAATCCACATAGTTAATTATTATAATAGTATATAGTATATGTTCCTCCGCTCTTATCACGGGGTTGCGTCGCTGTTTCTCAAGCAGTGGCACCGGGTTCGATTCCCGGCAGGGACAATGTTATTTTTTAGGGGGTTTCCTCCCTTGTAGGAGAAATATTAGGAAACTTTAAAGATCAAACGGTCTGCGACTATCATCCAAAAAAAAAAAAATTCTCATCTTCACTATTATAATTTTCCACTATTAAATAAGTTTCATCTCCAAATACTGCAATATTTAAATTAATTACAACTCTTTGTTAAATAATAAACAAATAATTTGCAATAAAAATAATGAGACTATAAATTTAGTTATAAACTTCCCTAAGTCTGAAGTTGGATCAAACTGCACACAGCGTGTAAGATTTTATTAAAATCGGTTCAGTAGTTTAGGATTCCATCGCGGACAAACAACGTGACACGTAATTTTTTTAATATATATATATATATATATATATATATATATATATGGCATTTGTAGGTAGTCGATCGTCAAGAAAGACGAGACAATTTACAATGCATTCAGCTACAGTATTGAAAATTTTGCAATCAAGTTTACAGGTATAATTCGAAATTCTATAAGAAGAATATATTTTCTTGTAGTCAGTTCCCTTTATAAAGTTTCTTGAAAAAAATGGTAGAGTAGGCCTATAATAACTTTCATAACTTACACTTTAGTAACAGGTATAGACCTAATTAATTCAAAGAATTTATAAAGATAGACATTGAAACTCCCATGAATATTGGTTTATAACAAGTATTTTCCCTGAAACGTTGGCGGGGGTGACACCGTTACTTCACCACATTAAACATTTGTTTTATTTGAGACGGACAGTATTCTTTTTGACATTATTATGAAATCATGAATTACATACATTAATAAGAAAGTATTCAAAAACTAAAAATACATATTTTTTTAAAAAGGTTGAACGTTTCAGCTTAGGGTGGTATAGACACCCCACCTCGGCACTTAAGGGAATAGGGTGTAAGCTTATATTGAAGTTACTATTGTCATTGATGTGATATTTGTCTCATTTTCATTTACATAGAATCGGTTTCATCGGTATCGCCTATGAATGTAAACAACACAGCGTTCACGAAGTGTCCGCAGAACTGTGATTCATCACATGATTTGTGGAAACACATGATGTTATCAGTCAGGTTCGGGCTGTGAGTGCAGGTGATTACATGATACATTTTGGTTTGTTACTTCTTTTCTTGGATACTTGAATTTCTATTTCGGCTGAATTTTGAATGATTAGACTTAATAATCTGTCTTGTGCACGCCGTAGCGTAGTGGTTAAGGCACTGCGCTACAAGCCGGAAGGTCGAGGGTTCGAGTCCCAGTGGGATCAGGATTTTTAAACTGACCCAAACCTTCTGGCGGCACTATGGCCCTGGGGTCGACTCAGCCTCTAACTGAAATGAGTACCAGACGCTTGTTCTGGGGTAAAGGCGGCCGTCACGCAGGGCTGACAACCCGGCTGACATCAAGTGCCGATTGTCAAGAACAAGTGGGAGCCTTAACCTCCTACTACCCCAAGGGCCTCCTGAGGCCTGTAGTGGGATCACTTTACTTTACTTTAATCTGTCTTCTAATACTATTAATCAGACAAAAATTGCGATATGGGAATATATAGGCCTAGAAAGCATTAGGTCAGAATAGGAATATATGGAGAGCTTATGTCTGCCCGGACATTAACATACGGTTGGCTGGGTATGAGAGGATTTATCGGAATGCAATCTTATATCTATCTCTCTTTATTATCTCGTTTCCAGTACATTCGGAAAAATCAAAACATCACTTTTTTTTTCAAAAAAATATATTAAGTTAATTAAAATCCATTAATCATGAAGATTACGCATAATTACTTAATAACCAAGCGTTAATTGGCGTAGAACATTTCTAATCGGACATCATAACCCGGTTGTGAATTATGTTTGAAACCATGTGCTGATTGTGAAACAATAACAACACATATCTAATAAACAAAGTCATTTTTCCTATAAATAGAGGAGTCTCTTGCAATGAAATTACCAGTAACACTGTTCATGCTCCACTGAAACATTCTGTCAACAGATTGAATCCAGTAAAGTCACTTGTGTGTGTTGCATGTATCGGCAATGTGCAAAATAAAATATTCATATATATATATATATATATATATATATATATAATCTTGTTGAAGTTTATAAAGTAAATAAGCATGCTTACTTACTTACTCACTGGCACTATCGAACCCGTAGGTTCATGGCCGCGCGGACATAAGCTCTCCATACATCCCTATCCTGAGCTAATGCTTTCCAATCATTTCCTGTATAATCTACTTCCCTCAAATCATAGTTAATGTTGTTCTCCCACCTCATTCTTGGTCTACCAACTGGGCGTTTTCCTTCTGGCTTTCCTACAAGAAGTTTCCATGCAAGTCTTTCATTCCCCATACGCGCAACATGTCCTGCCCATCGCAGTCTACGGGACTTAACTGTTCTTATTATATCTGGCTTCCTATAAAGACCATGTAGTTCATTGTTATGTAGTCTTCTCCATTCACCTGTCTGTTCATCTCTCTTTAGTCCAAAAATTTTCCTAAGAACTTTATTCTCAAATACTCGTAATCTCCTTTCCTCCCTTAAAGTAAGAGTCCATGTTTCGCACCCATATAATATAACTGGTAGAATAATAGTTTTATATATTTTCAGCTTAACGTTTTTTGAAAGGAGTTGGGACATCAAAAGTCTCTGCAATGCATAATAGCATGCATTTCCAGAATTGAGCCTATGTTTAATTTCTTTGTGCATCTCATTCCTATTTGTGATTATTGTTCCTAGGTATTTGAATTCAGCCAATTCCTCAAAATTTCCCTCATTTGTCATTAGCTGTCCATTTCCATTATATAATGTATTTCTACGTGTGATCATATATTTAGTTTTACTGATATTTACTTCCAGTCCTAATTTCTTAGTGTTACTCAATAGTGTGTGCGTGTTGGCCTTTAGTATCTCCTCGCTATCGGCCAGTAGTACCACATCATCAGCATAAACTAACAGCTTATTAATACCATTCAGTTGTAAGCCTTCCTTATTCTCTAAAGATTTAATGGCATGCTCTAGTACAAAATTAAATAGTAGAGGAGATAGTGCATCTCCTTGCTTCAACCCATTCTGGATTTCAAAAGTGTCTGAAAACTGTTTGCCTACACGCACCCTACTCGTTGAGCCATTTAGACACATTCGTATAAGTCTAACTAACTTTTTGGAATTCCGAACTCCAGCAGGATACTATATAACTTCTCCCTCTTAATTGAATCATATGCTTTTTTGAAGTCTACATATAGTTGATGTACAGTACCATTACATTCCCATTTCTTTTCTAAAATCTGTCTTATACTAAAAATCTGATCTGTTGTAGACCTGTTTCTTCTAAATGCACATTGATGATCTCCTAGAATGTCATCAATATAGGGAGCAAGTCTGCTTACTAATATATTTGTTAGAATTTTGTACGAAGTTGAAAGTAATGAGATGCCCCTATAGTTGTTGCAATCAGTTTTATCTCCTTTCTTATAAATTGGTACGATAATTGATTCCTTCCATTCATCTGGAAGAGCTTCTTTTTCCCAAATCATACTAAGCAACCAGCGTATCTTGTCCATCAATTTTTCTCCCCCTGATTTTATCAGTTCTGCTGGGATCTCATCTGAACCTGATGCTTTATACATCTTCAATTTTTCAATTGCCATTTCAACCTCTAATGCACTTGGCTCTGCGACTAGCATTTCTGCTGTCTGTAACTTATCCTCCTCAATGTCCTGTTCTGTATGTACATTTAATAGCTGATTAAAATAACTTTTCCATCTATTTAATATACTCTTGGAATCTGCAATCATATCCCCATTTTCATTGCGAATTATGTTTGTTCTAGCCTGAAACCCTTTCTTCTCTATACTAATTCCCTGATATAATTCTCTAATGTTCCTATTTTTTGCATTCATTTCAAGATCATTAATCTTCTCTCTCAAATATTCCCTCTTTTTACTCTTTAGTAACTTGGTGGTTTCCCGTCTAACACTACCCAATTGCTCTAAATTTACCTCATTTGGCTCGTGTAACCATTTCATTTTTGCTAGCTTTCTTTTCTTTACAATGTCGGCACATTCCTCATCAAACCATTTCTTGTTTTGCCTCTTTTTTAAACAACCAATACTTTCTGATGCTGACAATTTAATAGTATCTCTTATAGCCTCCCATTCTTTATTTATATCAGTTTCTTCTTCGTTTGCCACATTGTCATCTGAAGATTCCAGTACTTCAAATCTATATGCTATCTTCTCCTTTTTCATCAGAGGTTTCGGACGTATTATTATGTGTAATAAAGTGACCATTAACATTGGAACTGAACTGCCTGCATACAAACTTAATGGAGATAAGACTGGGACATACTCTAGAATAATATATATATATATATATATATATATATTCCCCTTCATCAATTGCAATCTCAAATTTATTTTTTTGCACTTGTCATTTGGACTGGTTTTGATATTTAAAATAAAACTTCATTTCTCTTGCAAAAGAGTTTAATTAATTCCACACCTATTCTTCTCAAAAGGAACTTCTCTGCATCTTCAGTCGTATATTTTTCCGTAATAACGAAACGTTGAGGCACGGGACCTGTTATAGTTAAACATCTCCTTCAGTTTTTGATAATTTATTCGCAAAGAATCCAGTAGCTTTAAAACTGTCCTTACTCGCATTTCCCAATTATTAAATTGATGCATTACAGGTGCAATTTATATAATGTATATTATATTATAATAAAAAGTGTGGAAGAATATATTGTGGTGAATATTTCCATTGATGAACATTTGTGTTATTTATATTGATACTAGGATTGGTTTCATCGGCATCTGCTGTGAATATAATCAAAACAATGTCGGTGATATATTCTGCCTACTCTAAAACATTTCTACATGTTCCAAATTTATGGAAATAAAATGTATCCCAAACCAGGTACAGAATGAGTGTGGTGGAGATCCTTAAAAGTTGAATTACGTCAGACGTTATGAGATTTTAATTGTTTATTTCCTGGATACTTGAACCTGTAATTGTGCTCATTGTTGAAACTTACTAATTGGGCATTTATTATTCTTAATGCGAAAAACTGTGAGTTCAAACGCTAATATAATTGTGCTGAAAATGTATCCAAATAAAAGTAACGTAAACACAGGAGACAAATGTGTTAGACTGAACACCACATATTCACTATCTTCATCAGTTATATTGGCTTTCAAGTTAACTTCGTGTTTAATTTTCGACCAATACCCTTCAAGAAATCCTGCTTCCCCGCAACGTCTGATATGAATATTTAATATATTCAATAAAGGGTGTCCTATAGGGACAGCTATAGATATTGCTAATGATAGTACTGTCATGTCCATGAAACACACAATTTTACTGTGATCGGAGACCCCTGCCTTGCTAGCTAGGTATAAAGGAACGTAGGAAACGGAGAAAGTAAATGTCTCTCCGTTAAACAACACATTGTTAGCACATTCACTCAAATCACTATGAAGAGTTTCTTCAAAATCGTCCAGTTCTTTTAAATCTACTGCAGCTTTGATAGTTTCCATAAGAGAATAAGAACCAAGTTTCAATCTGGCTCGTTTGACGTCATCTAAATTTCTCAAATGTGCTTCATATCCCGGTTCTACTAAGTAAGTTGTGAAGTAAGCTTGAAACACTGTGCTGATTGCAAAACAATATCACACACATATAATAAAACAGAGTCCTTGTTCCTAGAGACAAGGGCATATGTGGCACTGAAAGCCCCAGTAGCACTGCCCAAGCTGCACTAAAACTTTGTGCCAACAAATTATATCCAGTAAAGTCATTTCTGCGAGTAGGATAATTCGATAATGTCCAAAACAGAACGCTCACAATTACGAGTACAAGTCCCATACTTATCCATGTTGATAAACTAAACAGTGCTATGATCTCCTCCGTTTTCTTCATAGGTTTTGGGCAAGGAACTACATATTTAAGGGTATCAATGAACAATGGAACGGACATTTCTGCCAACGATTTTATAGGCTGAATAAGTGGAATGTATCCTGAAAACATATATATTAATCCCGTTGAAAACACTCCAAATATTTCTATAATATATTCAGATTTAAGTTCAGTTATTGGATATAGGAAGTTGGCAGTGAGATTCACGTGTGTTACAAACAGGTTGATGAATTCCATAACTGTACCACGCAAAACAAACTTCATTTCTCCATCGTCACTCTTATAATTTTCTACTATCAAATAAGGTTCAGGTCCAAAAGCTGCTATATTTAAAGAACATCCATTGAAACGTTTCGGTACCTTATTTGGAAATAAATCAATATCTTTGAAACTGTTTCACTTGCATTGTATACAGACCATTTCCGAATTAATACTATAACAACTGCATTGCAGGCGCCATTTAAATATGGGAACAGTGTGTAAGCATATATTGTTTTGATATTTTCTATTGACGTGTTGTTTTTCTTATTCCCATTGGAATTAGAATCGGTTTCTTCAGTGTCGCTAGTGAATATAAACAACACAGCATTAATTATATTGCTGGTCTCTTTTAAAGCACTCAATACTGTATGTGCAAATTCTGCAGGAGCTTTCTCAAGTTTACCACATGCGAAAATTAAAAAATTCGACCGTGGATTCCAGTATGACGTCTCTTTTAAATTTTCTATGTTTTGAGTAAAATTGTATTCGAATTCCTCCATATGAGGATTTGTGAATAAAATATAACCTTTTGATGGAACATCTATGTAATGTTGATCATTTTCGGAATGCTGAACTATTATTGGCCATGAATAATTCTCACTCACAATTTCAAATGATATATGCTGTATCCATTGTATTGTTTGCGGCAATTCTACGCTATTTACAGATGCAACACGCACTTCTTGAATGTTATTTGACAGTAAAAACACAACAGGACCTTCGTGTGTACATTTTTTAAGTAAAACATGTTTGATCAATGAATATACAAACTGTTGAGTGCTGTTCTCAGCGAATGTTTCTTTAACCGTAGAACTAAATGTTAAAATCGGTAATAAGATAATTATGAATAAAGTTTTCATGTTTTGTATGTAATTCGTTGCTGTAAAGATTAATAAATATGCGTTCGACTATTTATTTGGGTTTTTGTCTCTGAATATCTTCTGATAGTAATTATCATCCACCTCTTATCTGAACATAAGAACATTGGTTAAAACCCACATTGTTTTCATTCCAGATTTAGTTTGTTGTGTTGAATAATTATGTTTTTCTCTAATTGTCGTATCTGTACTTCAGTTCTCAAGTTGATTAAATGTTGTATTTCCTTTACAAAAATTTGATTGTGTTATTTAAAATAATATATTTGTATAGAAATTGCACACATTACAATCTGGGAGTCCCTCCATATTGTTGAGTGTTCAAAAACGTATCCATATTTAAAATCTCTCCACCGACAGATCGTTCCACTCTGAGGTCCACGTGGCATGTGACACGTAAAAGTACATTAGGGTGAGATTGCATTATAGTAATGGAATGGAACGGAACGAAACTGTAGAAATTCGCTTATTTTGTTCACACTGACCATGTTGCTTTTCACTGTGATTTCATCATTCGACTATGGGATATGGAAGTAGACACGTAACCTAGTTTTGAAGTTTGCATGACTACTGTTCGTTTCCATTTATTAATGTGTTGCATTAACTTTTAATGTAATTTAGGATTTTTTTTTGGTAAAGTGAATAAACTTGTATTTGGTTTTGTGTATCAGATAATTACCAAACTTACGTCAAAAATTGACAAAAAAGTCATAATTTATTCGTAATGCATTAATGTCCATTATGGGGTTATGTCGTCTCCATTTTTTAGTTATTAAATCTATATCTGCACCATGAATCATACAGATCGAACTCTGGTCTAGACGTTAACTAATCAATCAGTAATATCAGGTTCATATTTCCAACATGGAAGCGTGTTTTTAACAGTACATGACATGCATTCGTAAAAGTTACATGTGTTACAGTTTTATTTATAACATGGAGAGCATAGGTGTTTTCAAAAAGAGCAAAATAATATATTTATTGCGGAATATGTTAAATGGTAAAGAAACGGATGCAAGCAATTTTATCTTTTTTATCCTATCATAGCGTAATTGAATGTATATTTTCCGAATAAACAGTAGCTTGTGTACGGGTACAGTCCAATGATAAACAAATACCTAATACAATTTGTGATATAAAAATCCACATAGTTAATTCTTATAATAGCATATAGTGTATGTTCCTCCGCTCTGGCCTCGGGGTAGTGTCGCTGCCTCACAGGCAACGGCATCGGGTTCAATTCCCGGTCGGACAATTTTACGGGCTGATTTTTTTCGGGGTTTTTCCTCCCTTGCGAGACAAGTGTTGGGAAATTTTAAAGACCAAACGGTCACTGAGCACCATCCAAAAACAAACTGTTTTTCCCATCTTCACTATTATAATTTTCCACTAACAAGTAAGGTTCAACTCCAAATATTACAATATTTAAATCAATTCACATGAAACTTTTGGAAAAAAAAAATTGTAAAGAAATCAGTATGTTAGAAACAGTCCTCACAAAATTATACATTGTCCATGTATCAAAAAATTAAGTGATGTCTTCTTTACAGGCTCCATTTAACCCTTAATATGGAGATGATAGAATGTTACTCACCTGGGAAGGTGGGATGGTAACAGCACCCAGAAAGGATGGCGTTTTAAAAAAAATTGTGACTTCAAAACTGCACAGAATTTACAAATATAGTTACTTTATTTATATAGAAATTGGAATAAAGAATTAAAGAAGAAGGAAGAAAACAAACAAGAGTTTTATAAAATAAATTTGTTAGAAGAAAAATCGATACAATGTTTATTCAAAGAAGGCTAGAAGATTATACAAATGCGGAAGAGCCAGAAAAGGAAATTAAAGATGAATGGAATAGTATAAAAAAACTTATACATAAAACAGCAAAAGAAGTATTAGGAACAAAGGAAGTAGGAGGAAGAAACAAAGGACTAAAAAAATGGGATCCCGAAATCCAGAAATTGGTAAGAGATAAAAAGGAGGCCTATTTAAAATACTTATACAACAAGAATGACCAAAACAGACTAGAATATAATAGAACTAGAGCATTAGTAAAAAAATATACCAAAAAATTAAATAGAGCACATAGGGAAAGATACTTAGCAGAAATGGAACACAATTTACACGGAAGACAAGACAAAGTATATACATTTATAAGAAGTCTTAACCCTGAAGTAAAAGACAAAACAAACCTGCTAACTATACAAGATATAGAATTAGAAAATTATTATAAAGAACTGTGGACGGACATACAAAATAAAGAAGAAATATCACTCAAAGAAACAAACGAACAATATGCAGAAATAGATGAATTAGAGATGCAAGAAATGATAGAAATATTAAAGAAATATAAAAATAATAAAGCATGCGGAATAGACAATATAAACATAGAATTGATAAAAAATGCCCCAAAGAATTTTCAAGAAATATTATTAAAATTCTATAACAAGTGCTGGAAACAAAATACAATACCAGAAGGATGGAAAATTGGAAAAATAATCTCAATATTTAAAAAAGGCGATAAAACAATGCCAGAAAACCATAGAGGCATAAGCTTACTATGTGCAGCATAGAAAATATATTCAAAAATAATCAACCAGAGATTAACAACTATAGTAGACATAATAATATCAGAAGAGCAGACAGGATTTAGGAAAGGAAGAAGCTGCACAGACAACGTATTCACTTTAAAACAAATAATAGAGAAGCGAAGAGAAGTCAACTTAGAGACGCACATCCTCTTTATAGATTATAAGAAGGCCTTTGATAAAGTGTCAAGACCAAAATTTTGGAACATATTAAGAGAAAAAGGAATTCCACTACACTTGATAACAGTAATTAAGAAAATGTATGAGAAAACAAAAATAAAAATAAATCAAAAGTAACCAATACATATAACAAGAGGAGTTAGACAAAGTTGTCCACTATCAACCACTCTTTTTAACATTTATTTCGACGACATGATAAGATTATGGAAGCAAATGACGACTCGGGGAATTAACTTAGGAAATATAGTAATGAAAACAGTAGCCTTTGCAGATGACCAGATTTTAATAGCAAAAACAGAAGACGAACTACAAAGAATGCTATATAAAGTAAACGAAATGTCAAAAAATACAACATGGAAATATCATCATCATCATCCGGTTCATGGCAGCTGCCGCCGTCTTCCGGAAACCAAACGCCTTTCCTCTCTATCCATCCATTGATCTTCCTCCATTCCTCTGATATTCATAGCTGCGTGTACCCCTTCTATCCAAGTTTTCTTCGGTCTTCCTCTCTTCCTCCTTTCCATTGGTATCCATTCCATAACTATTTTTTGCAATCTTTGCTCTGACATTCGTTTGGCATGACTATACCACTGTACACAATAAATGTATTTTTTTACTTTAAATATAAACATGCAGAATTGCGTGTGAATAGTGAAAGTGTTTTAATATATTCAATAATTATCTGCATAATTCGACGCAATAATCAATTAAAAGCGAGTGATCGGTGATATTGACACTCATAACATCAAGTTAATTATCACGAACACTATGAATAAACACTTCTAAAAAAAAAAGAAAAGAAAAAGGGTTACAATTTTAATAGTATGTCTAATCACAAGCAATGCTGCTAATTTAAATGCATTTATGTTTGTATCAACTATTCTTGTGTGTGTGTGATTTTATTTACAGATGAAAGGGCAATATTTGAGAACAACGTTACAACTAACCCATACAGGTAGCCCAGTTAGACTATCTACGCCAGGTAAAGATTTACTGGGACAATTATTACAAGTTTGTATTCACATTTACCCTCAGTCGTTATTTTAATTAAGATTTTCGACTACAGACTCACTTAACCAATTTATTAAAATTCAATACGAGAAGTATTACTCTTCGATAGAAAACTCGCTTATCAAGTTTTCCATTTCAATCATAAGGGCATTTTGTAACACGAATTTCCATCCATATTGTTTTTAGTTTCAAACATTATCTAAATATTTAATTAAATCCAAATTATTTAAATATAGGACCATGATTTGAGATAAAGACGTAATATATATATATATATATATATATATATATATATATATACACACATACATATCGAGTTTGGACTTTAATTACTCAGAAATTTATTTGCAATCCAATGATCGTATTAATGAATCAATTTTATTAATTATATAAAAGTTGATTTCCTCTTTTTATAAGTGACAAAGACAACTCCTTTTATTAGATTTGGGTTATTCCAATAAAGATGGAGCCAGAAAGTCTAGAAGACGTATGGTATAACAAAGGTAGACTCAGGTACCTGAATACAATAGGAACCTATGGATACGAAACCCTTTCTTAATAGAAATGTATCAGAACGTCTATTTGAAAACAGATTAAAATGTCAAGTCAGAATAATGTTTATGAATGACGAGTATGACTAAACGTTTACAATTGGAATTTCGCTATGAAGATTCTAATTAAAATTGGACATACATATCAGTTAAAAAATAACTACGAATAATAGATTCAAATTAATTGAAACTAACGGTTTTAAGTAAGCAGTTAGGCTCTTAATGGACAACCCAAAGGCCTAACTATGAACAACTTGGCAACATTGTCAATAAATAGCGCGAGGTAGACACACCTATTATTAGTTGCGCCACTAACAGAAAGAAAGGAAAGCCACACCTTATATATATATATATATATATATATATATATATATATATATATATATGTCCACATATGTTTAAACCAATAGGAATAAATTGTAACCCCTTCTCCTGTAGCGATCTGAACGATTGAAGGAATACTGAAATTTTCAAGATATCAAATTGAGACGCGTACAGATGAGAAACCTCCCAGATATCGAAGGGAGAACATCGATTAAGTTTTATTTTAAACCGCGGGATAATAACGACCGCTAATAGTTAAAATAGAAAATTGTAACTCCTAATCGAGGAGGACAATCTTAGGGCAAATTACGTTAAGTTGCTCTAATAAGTAAAATTACTATATTAATAGTAATAATACTTCATTATTCCGTAGAGAAGTCAGATCGCTATACACATCGTATCATCAAATGTTTTCATTATATTAAATATATGTATAGCAACTTCTATACTAAATAAATTGAGTGACTTGTGAACTTCAATTATTGATAAAACTATCACTGCCCGTACAAAGTTCCCTCGTTCCCTGTAATAAGTGATCCTAATCGCTCACCGAACCCACCCTGACGAGACCGCGAGCATTAAATTCCCACATTACAGGAATTCCTTCATATGTTAAATCCCTAACCATCACCATTTACCTATCCCCTAATTAATACTCTATCAATATATATATATATATATATGTGTGTGTATATCTGTGTGTGTGTGTGTGTGTGTGTGTGTGTGTGTATGAATAAGAACATTTTGTTGGGTTTTCCGTGTCATGGGCTCAAGTTCGGCCTCTGGTCACTGATATATATATATATATATATATTGGCAGGTAGTCGATCGTCAAGAAAGAGGAATAAATTTACAATGCATTCAGGTACAGCGTTCAAAAGTTTGCAATCAAATTTACAGGTACAAGAATGGCCTCTTGAAATTATATGAAGGAGATTATTTTTACGTATTGTTAGTTCATTTTATAAAGTTTCTTGAAAAAAAATGGTAGAGTAGGAATACCATAACTTGCATAACTTAACGTTACCTTCTGGGTATAGACCTAATTAAATTAAATAATTTTAGAAAATACATATTGAATCACTTATGGATATTGGTTTATAAGCAGTAGGGCCGAAAAAAGTACTAGTATCAGGGTAGTAACTAATTTCTGTACACAATGTTTACAAAATACGAGTCTATGTCGAGCGTCTCCATTGCCTGCTCGGAGCGGAGAGTGTGTATGTTCTATTCTTCTCAGTAATATACATGTTTAAGCTACGTGTGGTTGTATCAGAATACCAAAACAAAAATTGTGCAAAGGTGAGTGCATTCATACACTTAGCGGACTGTACTATAACCTGTCCCGAGTAGCGCGTGTTAACGTGTAGTTTGTAATACCAGAGGTCTAAGTAAGATGCACCCAGACCTATAACCCATACTTTTTTCAGCCGTAGTAAGAAGTATTGTTCCCTGAAAGTGAGGTGGGGTGCAACCATTACTACACCACATTAAACATTTTTTCTTACAATCGAACAGTATTCTTGACGATATTATTATAAAATAATAAATTACAGACATTAATTAGAAAGTACCCAAAAATACAAAATATTTTTTTAACAAAGGATGAACGTTTCAGATTAGAGTGGTATGGACACCCCACCTCCCCACTTAAGGGTTAAATGTGGGAACATAGTCTAAACGTATATTGTAGTGACTTTTTCAAAGGATGTGATATTGTCTCATTTTCACCGACATTAGAATTGGTTTCATCGGTATCGCTATGAATGTAAACAACGTTGCGTTCATGATAGTGTCCGCAGAACTGTGTTTCATCTCATGATTTGCGGAAACACATGGTATTTTCAGATTTATCAATCAGGTTCAGACTGGAGTGCAGGTAATTACATCATATATTTTGATTTGTTAATTTTTGTCTTGGATTTTTAAATCTGCATTTGTGCTGAATTTTGAATTATTAGACTTAATAATCTGGCTTTTATTTCTCATAATCCAAAAAACTGCGAGTTCACTAACTAACAATATTGCGCTTAAAATGTGCCCATACAAAAGTAACATAAACACAGCTGACAAATGTGTTAAACTGAACACTACGTATTCACTATCTTCATCAGTGTTATTAGCTTTCAAATTAACTTCGTGTTTAATTTTCGACCAATATCCTTCGAGAAGTCCTGCTTCCACACAACGTCTGATATGAACATTTAAGTTCTTCAGTAAAGGATGTCCTATAGGTGCAGCAACAGCCAAAGACAATGTTATTACTGATTTGTCCAAGAAACACACAACTTTACTTTGATCTGAAATTCCGGCTAAGCTAGCTAGGTATGAAGGAAAGTAAGACAATGCGGCAGAAAATGTGTCTCTGTTAAACAGCACTGTTTTAACACATTCATTTATATCAGTATAAATAATTTGTTCAAAATCATCCAGTTCTTCTATATCTACTGCCCTTTGGAATGTTTCCATGATATAATAAGTACCAAGTTTCAATTCGGCTCTCTTGACGTCATCTAAAGTCTTCAAATGTCCATCATACCCCGGTTCAACTAAGTAAGTTGTAAAGTATGCTTGAAACACTGTGCTGATTGCAAAACAGTACCACACATATATAATAAACAAAGTCCTTGTTCCTAGGAACTTGGGAATTTGTGGCACTGAATTTCCTAGTAACACTGCCCAAGCTGCACTAAAAGATTGTGTCAACAGATTGAATCTAGTAAAGTCATTTCTGCGAGTTGGATAATTCGATAATAACCAAAATAGAATACTCACAATTATGAAAACAAGTCCCATGCTTATCCATGTAGATAAACTAAACAATGCTATGATCTTCTCCGTTTTCTTCATAGGTTTTGGGCAGGGAACTACATATTCAAGAGTGTCAATGAGCACTGGAACGGACAAATCTGCAAACGAATTTATGGGTAGAACAGACGGAATGAGTCCTGCTAAAATATCTATCAATCCATTTGATAACAGGTCATATAATTCCAACATACCTTCTGATTTAAATTCAGTTACTGGATTTATGAAGTTGGGAGTGAGATTCACTTCTCTTGCAAACAGATTGATCAATTCCATACCTATACCTTCGAAAATAAACTTGTTTTCTCCATTTTCACTCTTATAAGTTTTTACTATCAAATAAGGTTCAACTCCAAAAGCTGTTATATTTAAAACACATCCCGTGAAACGTTTTGGTATCTTATCTGGAAAGAAATCAATAGACTTAAAACTGTCTTGACTTGTGTTGTGTGCATTCCATTTCCCAATTAATACTATAACATCCTCATTGCAGGCGCCATTTATATATGGGAACAGTGTGTAAGCAGATATTGCTTTTATGTTCTCTATTAAAGTGTTGTTTGTGGTACATCCATTTGAATTTGAATTGACTTGTTCGGTGTCACCAGTGAATATAAACAATACAGCATTAATTATATTACTGGTCTGTTTCAAAGCACTCAGTACTCTATGTGCGAATTCTGCAGGAGGTTTCTTGAGTTTGCCACATGCGAAAACTAAGAAATTTGATCGTGGATTCCAATATGGCGTATTTTTCAAATTTTCCACGTTTTCAGTAAAAGTGTTTTCGAATTCCTCCATCTCTGGATTGGTGAATATAATATACCCTTTCGGACGAATATCTAGGGAATCATCTTCGTTTTCTGGATCCTGAACTAATATTGGCCATAGGCTACTCTTACTCATAATTTCAAATGACATATCCTGTACCCTTTGTATTGTTTGTGGTGATTGTACAGCATTTAGAGATGCAATGCGATCATCTTGTGTGTCGTTAGACAGTAAAAACACAACAGGACCTTCTTGTGTAAAATTGTTAAGTAAAACATGTTTGATCAATGATTGAACAAACTGTTGAGTGCTGTTCTCGACGAATGTTTGTTTAACTATAGAACTTAATGTCAAAATTGGTAATAAAATAATTAAGATTACAGTTTCCATGTTTCGTGAGTAGTTCCTTTTTATAAATATTAGGCCTATTATATATTTTTACCACAGTGTGTTTGTGTTTGTCACTGATTATTTTTATTAGTAAGTATCATCCACCACAATTCTGAATAAAATAACATTGATTGTTGGTTTTGTCTTAGCTTTGGTTGTTTTGTTGAATTTTTGCGTTCTCATTTTTAATTTTCATTAGTGTACTTTTGGTCTCTTGTGTATTAGATGTAGTATTTCTTAAGTACTTATTCCGTTATCAACTAAAAAAAATGTGTTTGTAGTTATTTATTTTGTATTTTCCATTCGTGTAGGACTTCCATGTTCTTGAGTGACAAATACTTCTCGATATTTTAAAACCCCTTCCCGACAGGTCGTACAACTGTACGCATCGTGTGGAATGTGGCACG
This sequence comes from Diploptera punctata, assembly GCA_030220185.1. Lineage (NCBI taxonomy): Eukaryota > Metazoa > Arthropoda > Insecta > Blattodea > Blaberidae > Diploptera > Diploptera punctata. The sequence continues at coordinate 1,218,825 of JASPKZ010008345.1, forward strand.
TGAAAGTACTTGTTAGGTGAGAGGATAAACTGTGGTAACAGAATTAATTAAATCTTTACGTATTTGCTTATCTAGTTTACTCTGACCGTGTTGTCGTTCACTGTGATCCCATCATTCGACTTTGGGATAGGAACGTAGACACGTAGTCTAGTTTTGAAGTTTGCATGACTATGGGTTATTTCAATTTATTAATGTAATGCAATAACTTATAATGTAATATAGAAATGTTTTGCTTGTTTTGGTATTGTTTAATGTAGGAAATTGAAAAAACTTGTATTTGTTCTTGTATATCAGATATTTACAAGGTAACTTCCTAAATTGCCCAAAAAATCCATAACTTATTACCATAGAATAAACAACTATCATGTGTGATGTTTTTCGTCTGAATTTTGTAGTTATTAAATGTATATTTCCAACTTGCATGGTACTGATCGAACTCTGGTCAAGAATTTAACTAATCAGAAATGTCAGGTTCATGTTTCCAACATGGAAGCGTGTTTTTAACAGTACACGACATGCATTCGTAAAGGTTACATCTGTTACCATTTTATTTTTAACATGGAGAGCATAGGTGTTTTAAAAGGAGCAAAATAATATATTTATTGCCGAATATGTTAAAAGTAAAGAAAGTGATGCAAGCAATTTTATTTTTTTATCCTATCATAGCGTAATTGAATGTATATTTTCCGAATGAACAGTAGCTTGTGCTCGGATACAGTCTAATGATAAACAGATACCTAATACAATTTCATCATCATCATCATAGTACACTCACTAATTTAGGCCATTTGTTGACCTGTTTCGGCCTCAAGAGAAACACCATCCAAAAGTCTTTTGAGTGGACGTCCTGGTCTTCTTCTTCCTGCAGTTTGATATCGTAACATTTGTTTGGGTATTCTATGATCTTCCATTCGATGAAGATGTTGCATCCATCTTGACTTGTAATCAGAAATTTTGTTTTCTAAAGATTCCATGTGTAATTCTTCTAAGATGGTACAACCCGTTTTCACAAACGAGGCTCTGAGGACCGAGTCACGGCGGTATAACCGTTCCATCGGGTACGAGTAAATGCAGTATCCTAATGTCTGTCCAGAGACTAAAAGGTAGCAGCCCTACCACTGGACTACTTAGCGTCGGGCCAGTAACCTGTCCTAAGGAACTTCAAAACTACTTTCAAGCCTCAACACGAAAAAATCCAGAAGGAATTGAAATATGACGACCCTAATACAATTTCTGATATAAAAATCCACATAGTTAATTCTTATAATAGCATATAGTGTATGTTTGTCCGCTCTGGCCTCGGGGTAGCTTCGCTACCTCACAAGCAACGGCATCGGGTTCGATTCCCGGTCGGGACAGTTTTACGGGCTGATTTTTTCGGGATTTTTCCTCCCTTGCAAGACAAGTGTTAGGAAATTTTAAAGATCAAACGGTCACTGAGCACCATCCAAAAACAAACTGTTGTTCCCATCTTCACTATTATAATTTTCCACTAACAAGTAAGGTTCAACTCCAAATATTACAGTATTTAAATCAATACACGTGAAACTTTTCAAAACATTATTTGTAAAGAAATCAATATGTTAGAAACAATCCTCACTGAATTATACATTGTCCATGTATCAGATAATTATGTGATGTCTTCTCTAGAGACTCCATTTAACCCTTAATATGGAGATGATAGAATGTTACACGCCTGGGAATATGAGGTGTAACAGCACCCAGAAAGAATGGTGTTTGAAAAAATTGTGACCTGGAAACTGCACTTAATTTACTAATATATTTACTTTATTTGCCTATAACTAGAATATCTGTGTTATAAATGTTCTAAAAATAAAAATAACATTCTAGATTTTAAAATAATTACCGAAATTCTAGTAAAATTTGTAATATTTCGTCAATTTCTAATTAAGATTGATTTATACCGCTGTACGATGACAAAATATATAAACACTAACAATGTAAGATACATTAAGCTATACAAAAACATATTAATACACACAGCCTTGGGTAATTTGAGGTTTTTTTTTTTAACTCTCAAATGCGAGTACAGGATCCTGACGCCATTTATACATTTTTTGGTATTAGCACATGTTGATTGTCAAGAAAGAGGAAAAAACTTACAATGCATACAGATAGAGTATCAAAATTTTGCAATTAAATTTACAGGTATAATAATGGTGTCTTGAAGTTCAATGAAGAATATCTTCACGTGATGTTAGTTCTCTCAATAGATACATTATAAAGTTTCTTGAAAACAAATGGTAGAGTAGCCCTAAATAACATTTATTATTTACAGTTACCTAGCATATATATACCTAATTAATTCTAAGAATTTTTAAATACTACATTAAAAATAGACACTGAAATAACCATGGAAACTGGTTTCAAAGAAGTATTGTTCCCTGAAACCGAGTTAGGATGACATAATTACTGCACTACATCAAATATTTGTTTTCTAAGAAACAAACAATATTATTTTAGACATTATTGAAAATCATAAATTACAGACATTAATAAGAACGTAAGTAAAGTATCCCACTACAGGCCTCGGGAGGCCCTTGGGTAAGTAGGAGGTTAAGGCTCCCACTATTTCTAGACAATCGGCACTTGATGTCAGCCGGGTTGTCAGCCCTGCGTGACGGCCGCCTTTACTCCCAGAACGAGCGTCTGGCACTCATTGCCGTAAGAGGCTGAGTCGACCCCAGGGCCATAGTGCCGCCAGAAGGTTTTGGTCAGTTTAAAAATCCTGACCCCACCGGGACTTGCACCCTCGACCTAATAAGAACGTACTCAAGAATACAAATCATATTTTTTGTTTTTCAAAAAATGATTAATGTTTCAGCTTGCGATGGTATAGACACTCCACCTCGCCACTTAAGGGTTTAATATGGGATCAGTGTGTAAGTGTACATTGTAGTGACTTTTCTCATTGTTGTGATATTTGTCTCATTTTCATTGACATTAAAATTGATTTAATCGGTATCGATTATGACCTTAAACAACACAGCGTTCATGATAGTGTCCGCAACTCATGATTTGCGGAAACACATGATATTATCAGTCAGATTCAGACTGTGGGAGTAGTTGAGTATATGATAAGTTTTGGCTTGCTACTTTTTTGTTCGATACTTGGATCTGCATTTGTGCTGAATTTTGAATTATCAGACTTAATGATCTGACTTTTATCACTCTTAATGCAAACAACTGCGAGTTCACTCACTAATAATATTGCGCTTAAAATGTACCCAAACAAAAGTAGGATAAACACAGGTGACAAATGTGTTAAACTGAACACCACGTATTCACTATATTCATCGGTGTTATTAGCTTTCAAATTAACCTCGTGTTTAATTTTCGACCAATATCCTTCGAGAAGTCCTGCTTCCATGCAACGTATGATATGAATATTTAAGTTCTTCAGTAAAGGATGTCCTTTAGGTACAGCAACAGCCAAAGACAATGTTATTACAGATTTGTCCAAGAAACACACAACTTTACTGTGATCTGAAATTCCGGCCAAGCTAGCTACATATGAAGGAAAGTAAGATAATGCGGCAGAAAATATATCTCCGTTAAACAGCACTGTTTTAACACATTCACTTATATCAGTGTAAATAATTTCATCAAAACCATCCAGTTCTTTTAAATCTACTATCCCATTGATTGCTTCCATAATATCATAACTACCAAGTTTCAATTCAGCTCTCATGACGTCATCTAAACTTTCTAATCTTGCTTCATATCCCGGTTCAACTAAGTAAGTTGTGAAATAAGCTTGAAACACTGTGCTGATTGCAAAACAATACCACACATATATAATAAACAAAGTCCTTGTTCCTAGGAAGTTGGGAATTTGTGGCACTGAAATTCCCAGTAACACTGCCCAAGCTGCACTAAAACATTGTGTCAACAGATTGAATCCAGCAATGTCATTTTTGCGAGTTGGATAATTTGATAATGTCCAAAATAGAACACTCACAATTACGAAAATAAGTCCCATACTTATCCATGTAGATAAACTAAACAATGTTATGATCTTCTCCGTTTTCTTCATAGGTTTTGGGCAAGGAACTACATATTTTAAAGTGTCAATGAGAACTGGAACGGAAAGATCTGCGTACGATTTTATATTTTGAGCAACTGGAATGACTCCTGCTATAATATCTATTAATCCTGATGAAAACGCTATTATTAATTCAATAATATCTTCATGTTTAGTTTCAGTTATTGGATTTATGAAGTTGGGAGTGAGATTGACTTCTCTTGCAAACAGGTTGATCAATTCCAAACCTATACCTTCGAAACTAAACTTGTTTTCTCCATCTTGACTCTTATAAGTTTCTACTATCAAATATGGTTCAGGTCCGAAAGCTGCTACATTTAAAGCACATCCCTTGAAACGTTTCGGTACCTTATTTGGAAAGAAATCAATAGCATTGAAACTGTTCTCACTTGCATTGTGCATATTCCATTTTCCAACTAATGCTGGAACGTCTTTATCGCAGGAGCCATTTATATATGGGAATAGTGTGTAAGCATAAATTGTGTTGATTTTTCCCATTGATGTAACTTTTGTTCCATTTCGATTGTAATTACAATTGGTTTTATTTGTATCGTCAGTGAATATAAATAACACAGCGTTGATAATATTTTCCGCCTTTTTTAAAATAGTCAGAACTGTATCTGCGAATTCCACTGGAGATTCTTCAAGTTCACCACAAGCGAAAACTAAGAAACGTGACCGTGAATTCCAGAATAAATTATTTCTTAAATTATCCACGTTTTCAGTAAAAGTTCCTTCGAAGTCCTCCATCTGTGTATTTGTGAATAAAATATATCCTTTGAGAGAAATGTCCAAAGAGTAATCTCCGTTTACTGGATCCTGAACTAATAATGGCCACAAATTATTATCACTCACAATTTCAAATGTGATACCCTGTATCCATTGTATTGTTTGTGTTGATTTTGCGGCGTTTATATACGTATCACGATCTTTTTGAGTATCATTGGAGAGTAAAAATACAATAGGACCGTCTTGTGTAAAATGTTTAAGTAAAATACGTTTGATCAATGATTGAACAAACTGTTGAGTGCTGTTCTCAGCCAATATTTCTTTAACTGTAGAACTATGAGTTAAAATCGTTAATAAAATAAATATGAATACACTTTCCATATTTGGTATATAGTTTATTGCTGCAAACGTTGATAAATATCCTTAACACAGTGTATTTTTGTCCCTAAATACGTTTTGTTCCTAATTGCCATCCACCACGTGTCTCAACTAAACATTGGTTGAAAACCCCCTTTTTTTCATCCAGCTTACGTTTGTTGTGTTAGATTTTTATGTTGAAGTTTACAATTTACTTATCTATTCTTTAGGTCTCTTATTGATCACGTGTTCTATTTTCTTCACCAAACATTCGTCATGAAATTAATAAAACTACTTTAGTATGTTTACTCTATTAATTCCATTCGGGGAGGTCATCCATATTCGTGTGTTCTAAAAAGAAATATGTGCCTGTTGCATAGTTAGAATGCCTCGTGGCACTGTAAGGCCCAACACGGTGTGTGGCACGTAATAATACCTATAAGGTAAATCGGTTAAACTGCGGTAACGGAATAGTATGGGACCTTTTGAATTCGGTTATTTAGTTCACACTGGCCATGCTGCTCTTCACTGTGATGCCATCACTCGACTGTGGGATAGGAAAGTAGACACGTAGCTTAAATTTGAAGTTTGCATGACTACACTTTATTGGATAATTATTCGTGTTAAAATATCTTTTAATATCTAATTTCATTAGGGACTCATTACAAGATGGACAGAACAACGGTTAGGCGGAACAGGCAATTTGTCTAGCCCGTGAAATGAAGAAGAAGAAGGGACTCATTACCATTGTACACTAGTTCCATTTTTATTCTTTTTGGTATTGTTTAGTGCACGAATTTGAGTAAACCTGTATTTTTTATTCGTATATCGGATATTCTCAGAGATTACGTTATTAATTAACGAAACATTCGTAACTTGTATCGATGGAATTAAGGTAGATTTTGTGAATGGTGTTTCATCTGATTTTGAAGTTATTACATCTATATCTGCAACATTTAGCGGACTGGTCGAACTTTGGTTAAGATAATGACTAATCAGAAATATAAGGTTTATATTTCCAACGCGCAAACATGTTTGCAACAATACACGACATATATTCATAAAGGTTACATGTGTTATATGGGTCTAGCCTAAGAAAGACACTTCAGGAAAATAAATGGACGGATAATCCACGAAGCACATGAATGCTGCAGTTACTGCGATTCGTTCAAGACCAAAGCACAGTTCAGCGGAAGTGAAAAAATAGATTGTGTACTCGATTAATATAATTATATGTTTAAAGCTATATGTGTTAACTGTCCACCGCTGTGGTCTCGAGATAGCGTGCTGCCTTGTCACGCAGCTGGCCCGGATTCGATCCCCGGTCGGGCAATTTATCAGGGTTAGGTTTTTATCGGGGTTTTTCCTCACCTGTAAGACAAATGTCATGAAACCTTTAAGGCCCAAACGGTCCCCGAAATCATATGGCCATCATCATCATAATCATCATCGTTCATCGGTGTGTAAAGCAACGGGAAACTACCACACTTACAATTCCCTAGTAAAGCTGCAAAGCATAGCATGGAAATTATATGATTGCAGTGAAGAACCTGCCCTCGGGCAGAATTACAATGGATGGATCCGTTAGCTATAGTTGATCAGAATACAGTATATACCTACATATTTCTTCGAAGGTCGAAGACTGTCTAAAAATTCGCATTTGTTTGATGAAACTGAACGATTGTTGAGAAGAAGTTGAATATCAGTTACAAATATGACGGCTGTCGGGTAGTTTATGTTAACTTAACTTGGTGATAAAATGTGTGATCAAAATTATTAGAAGCACAAAGGGAAATTGTTAAAGAGTGGTGAAAACGGTGTTGAATATATTTTGTAAGTTTATGGAGCATAATTTAGCCACTGTACTGTAGTGAACGAATTATGTTGTGTTAAATTAACCGCAGAATATACTGATGTGTAGGAGAGTAGTGTTGTACATATTCGCAGGGAATTAAAAGAAACTGTTAATATCAAAACGCCCAACAAAAAGAGGAAAAAGGACTAAACCTGTTTTAAGAGTGACGGACAATTTTGTGAAGTGTACAGTACTGGACAGCTAATGACAAATGAGGGAAATTTTGAGGAAGTGGTTGAATTCAAATACCTGGGAACAATAATTACAAACAGGAATGAGATACACAAGGAAATTAAACATAGGCTCAATTCTAGAAATGCATTTTATTATGCATTAGAGAAACTCTTGACTTCCGAACTCCTTTCAAAAAAGTTAAACTGAACATATATAAAACTATTATTCTACCAGTTATATTATATGGATGCGAAACATGGACTCTTACTTTAAGGCACGAAAGGAGATTACGAGTATTTGAGAATAAAGTTCTTAGGAAAACTTTTGGACCAAAGAAAGATGAACAGACAGGTGAATGGAGAAGACTGCATAACAGTGAATTACATGGTCTTTATAGGAAGCCAGATATAATGAGAACAGTTAAGTCTTGTAGACTGCGATGGTTAGGACATGTGGCACGAATGGGGAATGAAAGACGTGCATGGAAGATTCTTGTAGGAAAACCAGAGGGAAATCGCCCAGTTGGTAGACCAAGAATGAGGTGGGAGAATAACATTAACTATGATTTGAGGGAAGTAGATTATACAGGGGATGATTGGAAAACATTGGCTCAGGATATGGATATATGGAGAGCTTACTTCCGCGCGGACATGAACCTTCGGGTTCGATAATGCCAGTGAGTTAGTTAGTTAGTACAATTCATTACAAGGTGCATAGGTTTTTTATTTTGTTACTGTAAGTACAGTTATTTTAATTTATATGTTTGATTTTAATTAATTTGTTTAATATTAACAATTATAATTTAATTAGTTTTCGACATGCCATTGTAAATGTTAATACAACCTGCAACATTAAAAATTAAAACGAATGTTGTGCATTAATTTATCGGCTTGTAACAAACAGCTGACAGAGTTTGCCTGCACTCTTACACGTGCTACGCGGAGTAGTACATTCGGAAGTTAAATGTCATAGTGTGCTTCTTACGTTGGACAGAGAATAGTCATATTTGTGTAAAATTGTAGACTTTCACGGCAGGTATTTTGATTCATGTATTTTACGTCTTTCGGGCTAAATGGCAATGGTCTGGTTTTATTAACACACGACGTTTCATCTACTACTGCGGTAGATATCCTCAGGAGATTCTGCGTGCTCTTTGACTTCTGCAGCCGATATTTGAAGAGTTAAGAGGTCAAATAGCACGCAGAATCTCCTGCGGATGTCTACAGCAGTAGTAGACGACACGTTGAGTGTTAATTGTGTTTTCTTTATGTAATTGTAATGTTAATGTTTTTAGTGTATAATGCTATTGTGTTATTATTTAATTGTAATATTTTTATTGTGTTTTCTTTATGTAATTGTAATGTTATTGCTGTTTTTGTTTATTTTTCTTTACACTAGTACCAATTATTACTTTCTTGTAACGGACTGTCAACAGCACGTACGGCTTACTGCCCGTGCGACCCATATTTGTAAATAATATTGTAAATATCTTACTTTTTTGTCTAATAAAGTCCTACTACTACTACTAAAAAAAAAATAAAACCAGACCACGGCCGTTTAGCCCGAAATACATAAAATACATGAATAATAGTTATATTTTTAGCATTAGAGAGTCTGAAAAAACGATTTCTTGAGGAATATTCTAAAGTTTACAGAAAAGAAAGCAACCAATGTTAATTTATTTTTTTATCTACTTACAGGGTAAGTGCAGATATATTTTATGAATAAGAATGTTGATACTAATAATAGTTTTATTTTTATAATGATAGTAATAATAAAACATAATAATATTTTTTTTAATTTAGAAATATTCCACAATACAGTGTTTCTCCTTCAACCTTAAGTGATTTGTCACCAGAGGTCCCTGTCTAAAGCATCTTCTTCTCTCAAATCTTTAGCTTCCATACTTCTCTTCACTTCATCCATCCATCCATCGTTCTCTAGGCCTGCCTCTTCTACTTCTTCCATTAGCTTTCCAGTTAAGAATCTTCTTTGGTATTCTTTCTTCTTCCATTCTTATGAGGTGTCCATACAATTTCAAACGTTTTTCTTCTATTTTTCCTAATATGTTTTTTTCAACTTGCATAATTTCCCTTATTGTGCTGTTTCTGACCTTATCCCTTCTTGAAATTCTTGCCAGTCGCCTCCAAAAATCCATTTCTACTGCTAACAGCTTGTTGGCTTGTTTTCTACTTACTGCCCAGATTTTGGACCAATAATAATAATAATAATAATAATAATAATAATAATAATAATAATAATAATAATAATACTTACTTACTTACTCACTGGCACTATCGAACCCGTAGGTTCATGGCCGCGCGGATATAAGCTCTCCATACATCCCTATCCTGAGGTAATGCTTTCCAATCATTCCCTGAATAATCTACTTCCCTCAAATCATAGTTAATGTTGTTCTCCCACCTCAATAATAATAATAATAATAATAATAATAATAATAATAACTTTATTTTACCTGGTCTCAAGGCATTGTTTATCACTCATTCAGGTTAAAAAATAAAATAAATTACTGTTACATTAAAATTACATTAAACAAAATTAATACGTGGTATATCTAAAATATAATTAGTAGCTAATTCTCAGGGGCAATAATAATACTCGTATTTAAAAGAATCTGAGATGTAAAGAATTACGTAATTACGTAGTCAATTCATGTTTAATACTTTTTTTATATTCCACCGCAGCGGGCCCAGGTTCGATATCTGTTGGGAACAAATTTCTTGGGTAATGTTTTTTTCAGGGTTTTTCCAAATCTGTTAAAAAAAGTATCAGGAAACTTTAAGGCTCAAATGATCCTCGAACGTCATCTGGCAAACATAATCATCATAATATTTGCAATGTTGTATGAATGTGTGTGTGTGTGTGTGTGATTGGCGTGTTTTATCCTAGTGACTGCGTTGTCTCGGCGGTGGACCTAACATTGAGGTGATTACTCCTTCGGGGGAGTCGTCCATATCCTTGTGTATTCAAAAGAGTACATATGTGATCCATAATTAAAATCCCTCTCCCGACAGGTCGTACCACTGTAAAGTCTGGGTGGCGGGTGACATGTAAAAACACCCGTAAGATGAATTAAATTAATTGTTAACATCATGAATCATTAACACATTTATCGATATTTTCTTTTGAGTGTTTCTTACTTACACCCCTGTCCTGAAATAAGAATATTTGAAAATAAGGAAATATAGTTCGCTAACACTGGTAATAATAATAATAATAAATAATAATAATAATAATAATAATAATAATAATAATAATACTGCTTTATTTTAGCTGGCAGAGTTAAGGCCATAAGGCCTTCTCTTGCACTCAACCAGCGAATAGTAGAATTATGCAAAAATTAGATACATATTACAATTTTAAGATGTTATTAAAATACAGACTAAACAAAATGCAATGATGATGTGATCTAATACTAGTTAATAGTAACAAAAACATAGAATATAATAAAATTAAAATGATATAAAATAAAGTAAGTAGCTTTCTAGATGATTATTTATAGATTGCTCTATATAGTTGTTATGCAGTTAATGTTTTCATTGTGTCGAACTTAAGATATCAGTTAATTTGGATTTAAATAATGATAGCGATTGACAGTCCCTGACATGACTGGGAAGTGAGTTCCATGCTCTAGTCATAGATATTGTGTAAGATTCAGAGTATAGACAGGTCCTGTGTTGTGGTATCAAAAGTAAAGAAGAGTCCTGTGATCTTATTCCTAAATTGTAATGAGCCGATAAATTTTGAAAACGTCGTTAAATGCCTTGGTAAATATGTGTGCAGAATTTCGAATAGTAAGGTATGTGAATGTAAAGTTCTTAAAGCAATTAAAACCGATAAAAGTATATATCGCTCATTTGCTGCAACAACGTCATAACTAAAAAAATGTCGATTTTGAGTTATTGGTACTACATGAAAGACAAAACTCAGTTCTATATTCAGGAAGAACGACATAAGCTATTCTATACAATGAGTTGGTATAGTAATATGATATTTATGACAAATACAGGCAAAGGTATAGTGATTTCAAACCTTTAAATGCTTGTCTTGAAAAAGTATGTGTTTTGAGTTATGACGTTGTTGCAGCAAATGAGCGTTATTATCTAGCATATGTTTATAGAAGTTACAAATGACAATCTTAAAACATATAATTACAATTTTAATAGATTAAATAAACATTGTTTAAATCAATAGCAAGAATATATATACATATATATACTAGCTGTCCCGGCGAACGTCGTATCGCCTTTTAATATTTTTACGTTAAGTTTTTCCGATGTTTTAATAGTTATCTGCTATTCGGGGCGGAAACAAATCGAACAAATGAAAGATCATAAAAATCGGTCCAATGTATATATATATATATATAACAAAGTCCCGGCCACGCGTTGCTGTGGCTAAGGTATACGTTAAATTATGTTGTAGTAAACTAAGTGAGAAATCTAAATCAGAAAGTTTTTATTTTACACAATTTTTTAGTTCTGGTACGTTAACTACACCCGATATAAATATGGGTGGTGGTTTATGTGGAAGTGGTTTTGTTGATTGAGATGAATTTATGTTGTCTGCATTCTCGGTATCATCCATAAGTGTATCATAAGGATTATATACATTTATTGATGGAATATTTTGAGGAGGCTTGCTGATTTCATTATACTTTCGTTTTTTTCTACGAACTTGTTGGCAGTTTGGATTCTCATCATCATCAAGAAGTCTCTGTATAGTAATATCATCTTGTGATATATTATAGTCATCTTGTTTTTCATTTAATTGAGGCATGGAGATTGTTTCTGTAATATTAGGCATATTATTATAACTAACAGACTTACTTACAGTTCTGTTATTCCGTTCCTTAGGACCTTCATTTGTTTTTAAATTTACATTCTTCTTAAATGTAATATTTATGTCACATAGGCCTATACCAATTTGCGGAAATTCACTTGATATCTTATCATTCATGGTCTCTAGAACCGATTCGCCATATAGTTCAATGTCCCTTCTCGGTCCAGTTAAATTTAAATTAAGTTGCTGTCTTTCAGTCATATTACTTAATACTTACACAACACTTAAATTATGAAATAATCAATATTTGTAATTCAATTGAAATTCGCGGTTGCAACAAAAAGCACAGCCACCTTGTTAAATAATAAACCAATTACCTTACACGGCCATCTGTTAGAATCGTATGGTACTCTCAGATAATTACAACTCTTTGTTAAATAATAAACAAATAATTTGCAATAAAATTAATGCGACTATAAATTTAGTTATAAACTTCCCTAAGTCTCAAGTTGGATCAAACTGCACACAGTGTGCAATATTTTATTAAAATCGGTTCAGTAGTTTAGGATTCCATCGCGGACAAACAACGTGACACGTAATTTTTATATATTAAGATATTTGTCATTGCATTTTTGGTGCCTATTATACTTATTCCGAGCTAAGTTCCAGTTGTTCTGTAAACAAATTTGTATATGACATTATTCCATCTATTGGGGGAGCCGTGGTGCTACTTTTACCCGTCATATGGATGAATTGTGTACGGAACTGTCATCGATAGAAACATTGTCCTTAGGCAACATCGTATTTTACGGGAAATAAGACGGAATACAAGGTGAGATGGCACCAATAAATAAGAACTTTCTCAATTTATTATTTATTTAAGACAAAAAATATTTGTGGGCCTACCTCATCTAACATTTATGCTTTTTCCGTAATGTCGATGGATATCCTTTTTAAATTTTCATTACGATCTGAATTTATGCTATGCTGACTCGCCTGTAAGTTCTGCTGTTATTTTCACTACATCCTCAATGGCTAATGTGGGATATATTTCTCAAAACTGTTTGAAAACATTCAATATTTTGTTTCTCTCCTTTTTTCGAATGCTATCATTTCCAATTATTTAAGGAATTGTACAGAAGCGACCATATAAAACAACTGAAGTTCTGAAGTATTCTGCGCATGCGAAAAATTGCAGTGTGCTTATTTATTCTATTAAAATTGTAATTATATTTTTTTAAGATTCTCCTGTATAACGTATATATAGACGTGTGCTAGATAATATATATTTTCATTGGTTTTATTTCCTTTATTTCGAGTGTTAGCGAGCTATAGGCCTATTTTATTACATGGATAAAGATAAAACCGTTATTCGTCCTATGAAAATGCAGTCATACATTTGATTTGTTTACATTACATAGTTTGGAATACGTATAGACAGGATCGGTGAAGATATATAATTTTTATAAAAATATATTAATTAGAACAAATTCAATAGCTTGATTGCTTTGGTATATGCCAAAAGGAAAATCATATAATTTTGAAGCGAAATTGGATGCCATGTGAGATTATAAAGTTAATCTTGTTTAGTTCTACAAAAAAAATGTTTTTAAATTATTATACTGTCACCATTGATTAATTTTCCCTTAAAAGATTTAGGCTATGATAGTAATCTTAATTACATATTTATATGTAGTTTTTTTTATTGCAGGTATGTGACGTGTCTGTTTACATGTGCGGAACCTACCACATGATTGTTTTTCACGTGAGTACAATACTGTATTTTGTGAGAATAAAATTACGGAATAAAGACAACAGAGACACGCGCGCGCGCACGCACACACACACACACACACACACACACAATAATAATAATAATAATGTTTTATTTATTCTGGCAGAGTTAAGGCCATAAGGCCTTCTCTTCCACTCAACCAGCACAAATACAAATAAATATTTGACAAATATAGATATACATTATATAGTGTATATATAGTGTATATAGTATATACTAATTATAAACAGTTAAAGATACATTAAATGTAGCAATGTAAATTTCATGTACAAACAACATTTTATACGATAATAATAATACTTACGATGATAATTATAATAATAATAAAATAATATAATAATAATAATATAGTAATGATGATAATAATAATAATAATAATAATAGTATGAATATGATAAATTATACGAGAAACACCAATTAATATATATATTTAACGACGAATGGAGGAAATTTTTAAGAAGTGACTGAATTCAAATACCTAGGTAGAAGAAAACTGCAATGAGATGCACAAAGAAATTTAACATAGGATTAATTCTGGAAATGCATGATATTATGATTTACATAGAGTCTTGTCCTCCCAACTTCTCTAATATATATATATATATATATATATATATATATATATATATAATTAATTACGAGTATTTGAGAATAAAGTTCTTAGGACAATTTTTGGACCAAAGGAACAAAAGTTTACAGACATGTGAATAGAGAAGACTTGATTAAAGCGGGCTACATCATATTTAAGGGAAACCTGATATAACTAAGAAACAGTTTAATCGTACTCGTAGAGTGATGGGCAGGAAATGTAGCGCGAATGCGGGATGTTTTCGAAGGGAAACGGAAAAATCCTTATTGGAAAACTAGAGGGTAATCGTCCAATATACAGTACAAGAATGAGGTGAAAGAATAATGTTAACCATGATTTGAAGGTTGTAGATTATACAGGGAGCGATTGGAAAACATTAGCTCAGAATATGTATATATGGAGAGCTTATGTCCGCGCGACCATAAACCTACTTGTTTGATAGCGTCAGTTATATTTCACTCCAAATGATCCGATTAGTCAGTGCGTAACTTTTATATTTCATCGATGTATACTTCGTAAGTCTGAACTAATGTTCTTTATTACATCTGACTGCTGTTCAGAGTGATCTCTACTGAATGATTGAAGTTCTGTTAACCTTGGGTTAGTTGAAGGAGAGATTTAATCTCTAATTATAAATCAGCATTACAGTGGAGCCAGTGAACGGTTAGGATTTTTAATAATAATAGAGATTTAAAATTCTGCGGGAAGTATGTAAAGGTTGACTATCTACATTTTATACAGGCTGTCTCTAAAGTCACAATCCATTTCCATGAAAAGACTACCGTCAACCAGGGTTACTTTGACTCTAGGGGAAACTTTGACAGAATTGGGGCTTCTTTGACATTTTAAATTTCTTGCGTGTTTTGGGCTATTTTGACAACAATGCAATGGTGTAGATAATTCCTTGAAGGCGCACGAATAATTGTTTTAAAAGCGGATGTTAATTGTTGGAGACACATCTGTGCCACTTTCAACAACAATGGATTGCCAGCAAGGATAAAATTAATTTCTTAATAATTTCGTTGATTTTCTGTGTGGGAAGGAGTTACAATAGTTAGATGCTATAAGAAGAAGCCTGGGAGTCGTGCATACAAGAGTTACCGTGATGAAGATCTTAAAAAACCTCTTGAAGAAGTGAGAAGTGGGAAGTTATCTCAGAAGCAGGATGCAGAGAAATATAACGCAAAAAGAATGACTCTTTTGTACAAACTCCGTGATGATCATCAGGGAAAGCCAGGGTACCCCACAATTTTGAATCAAGAAGAGGAGAAGTTTATTTCTGGGACCTTAGGAACTGTTGCAGACTGGGGCTTTCCTATGTCTAAGAGTGATATTCGCTCTGTTGTAAATAAAGGTTTTCTAATTAATTCCTGATTGTCTAAGTACAATAATTATATGATAGTCTAAAACATGCAATATGCTTACTTAATCTGGAAATGAATTTTGTGTTCTATTGCGTGCCAGAATCGATAATGAAGTTTAAGTTTATTTTGTCAAATTACAGTTATGAAAACATCTGTAGTAAGGTTGTTTACAATAAAAATATTTTTAAAAAGATAAATTGGTGTCTAAGTAGTACCTACAGTGGGTCTACTTTTAATTATTGTGAAAACAAATGTGTTGAAGTTTTTTATGAATTTTATTTACAAAAACATTAAAAAGTCCCCAGTTATTTTTTGTCATAATCACTTCTGTAACGGGTGGTTTACTTAAACAGGCGATGTTACTTAGAAGACATACAATTTCAAATCTTTCGTTCCAGAACAAAGGACAATCAAATATAACATGTTCTATACTTTGGTTGCTAATACCACAATTACACCTTGCTTTTTCTATGATGTTGAATCTCTATAGGTATTGGCCAAATTTTCAGTGTCAAGTTAGTGAATAATTAAGTGTAAGGTAACACTGGGTAACTCCTCGTTCCTCTCAGTTAAAACTTTATAAATGCAATGAAATTCTACGGAAACAGTTGGATCGACACCACCGCCACAACAGCCAACACGCACACAACATCCAAGACTTGCATATCAGCAAAGAAGAGACACTATCCGATCGCATCCTCATAATCTATGATATAATAATACAGCGTACCACCCCAAACATAACCCGACAAGTAAGCCACTCCACCAGGAAATTGCTGCGAGACAGAATGTAAATGTATGTAAATAACTGTAAATATCCTATGATTTACCAATGGCAAAACACGGGTTGAAAATATCATGTAAACATTTTTAAAAAGTCTATGGTTCCACTATGTAATTTATAAACTGACTTTATAACTTATACCAAAGGAATATTTATAATGGCTATAATATAATTTACGACTCGTAAATTAAATAGTGCCAATGCTATAAACATAAAATCAAAAGCTCTCGACGAAATTAACATATATATTGGTGAAATATACAAACTTATTAAATATAGAGAAAAGTATAAATCTGTTGGGCATCCTATCGTTTGTCCCAGTTTTTATTTCAAATGTCCGATATAAATGACACAAAAATATAAAATCGGATTTGTTCTAACATCGGTGACTTAGCAATTAACTTGTTAGAAATAAGGTTGTGGTCTTCTTTTGTTTTATTGTGGACTGACTATCCGTCACCAAACTCCAAATGTAATTTGTTCTCATATCTGGATGGAATCTTTCTCCATGTTCTTTGCTCTACATAAATCCAATTTGGAGTGCTGATACTACCACTCTATTGCGCGACAGGCATAGAAGGTCCTAAGCCTACCAGCCGGTTACTGCATCACATCCACGTGTGTCAATCATAGAGGTAGACGATCATCCAGCCAACGTAGGGATTACATGTTGTGAGCATGTCGGGTCCCCCAGCCGTTATAATTGGCTTTATGACATGTTTTACAGGTGAGTAAAAACCCCGAAAAACACTCACCCAGGAAACTTGTCCCGAGCGGGGACCGAACTGGGGACCGCTGCGTGACAAGGCAGCACGCCAGCTCGAGACCAGAGCGATGGACTATATATATATTATATTGTAGATTTTCGCGGATATAAATATGATTAAGAAAGTTTTCTTGGGTTTCCCGCGTCATTGATTCAAGGTGGCCCTTGAATTTTATAGCAGGAAAACCAAACCGGTCCCTACTGCTCAGTAACCAATACCCAACCTCGAACTTTCACTTCGGTCAAAGTCTAAGTAACTCTATAACCAACTCACTGGCACTATCGAACTCGCGGACATAAGCTCTCCATACATCCCTATCCTGAGCTAATGTTTTCCAATCATTCCCTATATAATCCACTTCCCTCAAATCATAGTTAATGTTATTCTCCCACCTCATTCTCGGTGTAACAACTGGGCGTTTTCCCTACAAGAAGCTTCCATGAACGTCTTTCATTCCCCATTGGTGCCACATGTCCTGCCCATCTCAGTTAACTGTTATTATATCTGGCTTCCTATAAACATCATGTAGTTAACTGCTATGTAGTCTTCTCTAATCACCTGTCTGTTCATCTCTCTTTGGTCAAAACATTTCCTAAAAACTTTATTCTCAAATACTTGTAATCTCCTTTCCTCCCATAAAGTTAGGGTCCATGTTTCGCATCCATATAATATAACTGGTAGAATAAATTTTTATATATTTTCATTTCTAAGTTTTTTGAAAGGAGTTGGGACTTTGAGTCTCTGTAATGCATAATAGCACGCATTTCCAGAATTGAGCCTATGTCTAATTTATTTGTGCAGCTTATTCCTATTTGTGACTATTGTTTCTAGGTATTTGAATTCAGCCACTTCCTCAAAATGTCCCACATTTTTCATTACCTGTCCATTTGTATAATGTAGTTTT
This sequence comes from Diploptera punctata, assembly GCA_030220185.1. NCBI lineage: Eukaryota > Metazoa > Arthropoda > Insecta > Blattodea > Blaberidae > Diploptera > Diploptera punctata. The sequence continues at coordinate 1,237,012 of JASPKZ010008345.1, forward strand.
ATATGTGAACATATATTTAGTTTTATTGATATTTACTTCCAGTCCCAATTTCTTAGCATTACTCAATAGGGTTTGTGTGTTCGGTGAAAGTCAATCCCCCTATTTCATTCAATGAGGCCCTAAAATGTGGCCTTTTAAGCTCGGGGCCGGCAAATGCCAACACCGCCCTTAAGAACTCTTGCAGGGAGAATGCTCAAACATATTCAGCCCTTGTTGGCTGGATTATCTAATCCCATGCAGCGTTTTCTCTTCATGAACTGACTATGCTTTGCATAGGTTGATCTCCCCTGGATGGACTACCACTTAAATTGTGCTAGTTTCCCTCGCCTCGTAGAATAGCGAGGCTCATTTTGTACTCTTTGTGTTTTCGACTCACGGCTTGCCGGCAGTGCAGTTTCTGATTCTCTATTCAATTGTGACAATGCCCACTTTTTAAACCCAACAACGACTTATCAGGTGAATACATTTTTGTTATAAACGAATAAAAGAACATGTCCAGAAATAGGCAATAAAGCTAATTGAATAAGTCAAAACTGAATTTTTTCTAAATTTTGTGAACAAAATTAAGTACCGGTACAGTAATAGCTCCTTATTTGCGGGTTGAAAAATTGCGACTCGGTTACTGTATTCGCGACTAAAAATTTCTTTATTCGCGGATCCAGTCGTTATATTAGAAGGATAAGTGTCCTGTATTAACAATAACTATCAGAAGTCCTTTTTTTTATTTTTGCTGTAGGCAGGTGCCAAGGCGACTTTTACAAATAACGATACAAACTAAATAAATGTCAGAATAAAACAAACCTTATTGTCATTAACCCTAAAATCGTATTTCACGTGCCGATATATACTTTCATAAATGCCACGATAGTATATTGTTTCAACTTGTCATGCGTTGCAATAATGTTAATTGAATAACACATGTCTCTTGTGCTTTGTTATTGTGATTCATTCATGAAAATGTATCCGTATATGGAAAGAAGTCTTATTTTTAAAAAGAAAATTGTTAATGCCACATCTGAATATCAAAGTGAATTAAAATCCGTAAAACAAGAAATAAATACTAAGTTATTTAAGCCCTTGCCTAAGCCTTACAATAATAATTAGTAGAAATTGTTCAAAAAATTGATTTTATTTTAATAATTTTATTTCATTTTAGGACGTTGGAGCGTATCCCCTATATACCCATATAAATTGCCATTCCATATTCGTGGCATTTTTACGGAACATATCCCCCGCGAAAAAGGAGCTTTTATTGTAGTTAATAAGGAAAACAACAATACAGAGTACATAGGTGTGCATGTATTTGGACTTCATAGCTCCCGTACATTGGACATAACCCAACATAAACCAAACGAACTTTCATCTCTCCTGCAATTCTCCACTGCATAAATGTTCTGTTTTCATGATCATTAAGTTATGCGTGTTATTCCATACCTTTTGGTCTCGGAATGAGAAAGAGGCATGGAATCTCCTTGTAGGAAAATGGTGGGAAAACGTCCAGATGTAAGCCTAGAATGATGTTGGTGACCACTATTACCAGATTTGACAACGTAAATTATGCAGGGAGTGATTTAAAACGAATAAGGATGCACGGAGAGATTTTATATCGCGGAAATTAATCTCCTTGTTCAATAGTGACAATGAGTTGGTTAATTACAATTTTGTTATATATTTATAAGGAATACGTTATAAATGGTGTTGCGTCACTGCCGTAATGTTGTTAGAATTAACAAACCCGCAACACGACTAAATTTAGATTCAGTGGTCGAAAAGTCTTCTGGTAGGTGGCTGGGATTTTTATGTCTAGAAAGAATTTGTAGAACACCTTGGTAACTATTATAAGTTTTATTACGAGTATTATTATCGATATTAGACACAACTTCACTTGTTTGATCGGAAGGCTGTTGTAGGGTTCAGGTCGCAAAAAAATTTCAATTTAATATCTTATTCCACTGATGCACTAAACACTTTTAAACACGTTTAAAACATTTTGCAACACTTTTAAACACATTTTAAACATCTTCCAATGTTGCAACGATCTTTTTTTTATATTTATATATTTACGTAAAACATGGCCGTGCTACATTGCTTACTTGCTACTCTCTGCTATTTTCCCTCCTCTTCCTATGTTGTTCCAGCGTTGCCACCATCAACAACCCAAAATACTCCAGATGTTGCCAACATCACTTCCACGTTCCCTGGATTTCACCTACGTTAGAGTAATTTATTTGTGTTACAGTAATTGATTTAGGTTTGGTTAGCTTTTAGGTTCCTTGCTTTTTAAATGTGATTTGATACGTAAAATAAATTACCTCTTCATATCTGTTATTCTATGAAAAATTCAAAATATCGGACGGTTACCACGTAAAATCATATTTCCATTAGTTCATTTCGTGTTAATTATACACTTTTAGACACGTTCTGGGAATTTTGTGTCAATGTTGGTCATACTGATTTCACATACATATACCGCCAACTGCTGGAGGTTGCATTTATCTACCTGGGATAATTGGAGCACTAGCACATGCGCACTGCGATTCTATAGAACTTAGAAGAATTTTCTTGCGACCCGAAGAGTAGCATATCCGATCTGAATACTCAGATTCCTTACAACGAGGGTCCACGAGGCATTCAAAGCCTCGGCCTACAAGCAAATGCCGTCGACGTAGACGGCCTAGTTAACTAGCGAGGTATTCAGACCTCTAAGTAATCAAAACGATACCATCGACACGATGGCCCGGCTAACACTGAGAGCGAGCCACACGAGGACACGCTATACCTGGACACAGCACCGACAATGTTGCCAGCATGACAAGTGCTGCAGCAAAACAGTATGACCAACATAAAATGTCTAGTGCTGTATTCAGGCGCCTCCAAGTGGAGAACAAGTGAACTACATCCGAGTCGATGCAGATCACGCCAGATGCGACTGAGCCAGCCGCACCGGCTACTTGTTGCGAATACATATCGCAACAAATGTATAAAATAATTCATAAATGGTTACCACTAATGAACACAGTTCATGTTAGTTTTGTGTCTCTTTTGTTTTTGGTTATCTACTTTTTAATATGCGCTATGATCTTTATCACGTTTTCAGAGCATAATAGTATAATCAGAAAAAAATAATCTGGTTTATATTTCCAAGCATGCAAACACCTAATTGAATGGCACATGGAAAAAAAAAACTAGTAAAATCGATTTTTTTGTCATAATAGATTTGAGGTATTATTAGATTCTCCGTGGAAAGCATCATTTACAAATGTGAAACAGTAAAAATACAATTTAGACATGGGATTTAATTACCTCTAGTTTGGCACACATGTAAGGATATAAGGATGTTGAAGAAATAAAATTACATTTTATACGTTTCATAGATTTTTTGTATCCTTAAATTCATAAATATACATCATCAAATACTATATACAATAATTAAGGTTAAGTCGATTTCAACTATGTTTCGTGATAGAAATCTTACAGGCACCCACACACGAATGTGTACGTATTTATTTATTTTATCATGTGTTTAGCCTAGTGGAGTTCACCATATGTGGGTTTCTCTTCCACTCACCAGCAAATATGTGTTATATTAATATACAGAACTCACACCCATTATAATATTAAATACTAAAAAAATAACAGCGAAACTAATCTAAGACATAATTATATAATGATGTTTGAAATTAAATCTAAAACTAGTAATAATATGAACAGAAGCAAGATAACTGATTCCGTAGACAGTTCCGGTCTACTGGAGGCGTACTAGTGGAGAGACGATAATATATTATATTATACACAAGCTCAAAAGCATAACAGACTCCTATTACACAAGTCTGTATTTTAAAACTTTTTCTTAGATGATTTATTTAAAATAGGTGTTTTTAAATCAATTTGTTATACTGATACCAGAAATGATTTTCATTTTTTCTATCACGTCAGGTTTTTGTACAAAATATGAATTTATATTTTCATGTTTTATATACTACAAGCACAAATATCCAAACTTCATTTCACACAAGATAATTTTTGTTAAAAATACATGATAAAAATACAGTAAAGAAATAATTTCTTGACTAACTTGTAACAAAACAGAAAGTAAATGGTGTTCCATTAATTTTGAAACTTTCCCATCTTTGACTTCCTTGAAGTTCCTCCATTTTCAGTCTCTCTCATCAACATCCAACAATTTTTTCATTTTATGTTGCCTGGCACCTCCTCTCCATCTCTTTAATATCTTTGCTCTTCATTATAATGTCCCCAGATTTTCGGGGAAGTAGTCGATATGGGAATAGAGAAAGCGAACTTTCACACTCATGTTATAATTCAACTTTTTAAAAATTTCCAACATACTTTCCCCAATTACCTTATAATTAGGATATTTGATATTGCCTAGAATGTTTTCAGTAACAGATCAGAAAGCGGTCCAGGCTTCTTTTTCCTCTGTCATTCATTGTTTTATTAAAAATATTCATCCTTCAGCAGTTTATTTGTTTGCGGACCAACAAAATAAAAAAGGCTTTCAATTTTTCTTACTATGGTACTTGAAGCAAGGCCCATCCTTTGGTAGAGCCCTTACAAACTCCTTCATCAAGCCCAATTTGATGTGTAGTGGTGGAAGCAGGACTTTTTGAGGGTCTACAAGTGGTTCATGTAGGACGTTTTTAGTTTCAGGCACACATTCCTTTGGCAAATTCAGATCACGAACTAGATCACTTTGAGAGAACCGTTGTGGAGTAAAGCCATCTTCAGGCTGATATATATCATCAGTATCGTCAGTGATTGATTGCATTAAGTTCACTTTCAACATTATATTCTGTCAGGTTCTCTAAAGCAGCTGGAGGAAGAGGAACAAGCAGCTATTCTCCAGGTGGAACTAGCCTAATGGCCGAAGGGATGATTGGATAGACAATTTGGTTATTTTTTTAAATTACACCCCTGAACATTAAGCAAACAGGAGTAATAGTCAATAAGGTGGTCATTAGGCTTCTTCCACGCCATAGGAATGGCAAACAGCATGCACGTTTTCTTCCCTTTTGTCCACAATTTTAACCTCTCAACGCAATAGCGGCAAACTTTCATTGGTGCCGACGCCTTATCCTGGTCACAAAGTTTCACTTTAAAATAAGCAGAGTAAGCTTGTTTCTCGAAGTCCGTAATATCAGTTCTTTACATTGTATAGTTTCCACAAATATAGCAGAAAACGTTAGGATTGTTCACACACTTGCCTGTAGACATTGCCATACTTGCATTCACGATAGAGAGATAAAATGAGAACAGAATTCATAATGCAAGTTTCTGATATGAACAACACTTCAAAGATCACTCAATTACAGTTAGAGGCTTGAATTGACAAATTTCCTTCCAACAATACTCATTACCGTCTGGCACATATTATGCTCTCGGCAATAAATATATGAAAACAGATTGGGTCCATTCTGAAAAAAACTGTACGCGATAGAAGAAAACTAAGAACAGTTCTGGAATCAGTATACAAAAGTGAACTAACACAACATATTAATTTTCAATCATCTGATATCATGCAGACTAGTGTTATTGCCAATCTGCGCAGAACGGGAAACTGGTCTTTGACTAATTGTAGACTCATACACAAATTTAAATATAGGTATAGAAGATAGCCAGCTGCTGTGCCAGAAAAGTCCCAGGGGATAGATATATTATAGACGTAGCACTCCATTATACGTAAAATTACCTCAGAGATGTATAATGACCCTATTTATTAGGATGTATTTTAAGTATTATATTGACGTGCCATCAATAATGTTAAGTTCTTTGGAATGATGTAGTATGTTCGGTGTAGCAACTTCTATACACTGCAGTATAGTTGTGTATTTTAAAGCATGGTCATTATGTTATAGTGCGACACATTCTTGATCCGTTGCTCAAATAACTGCTTTTTGAATTCCGCGGGCGACGGCAGGATACCTTATAATCCAATAGGAGTTGTATTCCGGTCGTGTGAAATTTGCAAACAATCTCTAAAAACGTAATTTCTAGAGGAATCACTTTCCAGACTATTTAACTCATGCCCGAAATGGGAGTTAATGACCAATCACATTTCAATGAATTTTAATTTACAACCAATCACGGTCGTTTCTCACCTCGATTTTATCAATTTAATGTTATCACATTAAAATCAAACTCCTCCTTTTTAACATTCTGAATAGGTCAGAGGATTATTTTGCAGTGATTGACTCTCTAAGAAATACGTTGAATAAGATATAAAAATTTATATATTAAGATGTAGGAATCCTAGAATGTAAGTGGCTCTGATATTGTATATATAGTGCATGAATCTAACCAGATACTGCTTGCGAAATATAATAGAAACACATTTGCAGCAATTGATTATACCACAAAAACACTGTTTGCACTTTCTTAAACGTATAATTTCTCAGGTATTCACGTTCCCGGAAAAATATAATTGTCATATTTACATCATAGGACATCAGAAATTAATTAATAACCTATAATGTTGGTTATAAACAGTTTTATGTGTTTAATTTTTTCTCCACTAGAATGCGTTCTTACAATATTGCGATCCTTTGGCAATAAATAATATAATCTTTTTGCATTGATGAACAAATGAAACATAATAAACGTTTCTCGTTTGTTTTCAGACATCGCCGGGTATATTAAATATACAAATATTTTAAAATAACTATATTTAAATAATGATTTATGAGTAAACAGCTTAATTTTATTCGTTAAATAGTCCTAACAAATGCCACTCTTGATTTCCAAATTCTCTAGATATATTCACTCGTCTTTTCGTAACATCGTAAATTTATCGATAATTTGGAAATCCCTCGTGGCATTACGTATGATAAATCGATTATGGAAGATAGGCCCGCTCGGACTTTCTATTCAAAATGAGTTTACATTAGAATTCAAGATAATCCCTACCTTCGTATATATATATATATATATATATATGTTATAATTAAAATTTTAACTCTGAGTTCCGGGTTTGAATCCCGTCCAGGCATTTATTTTTCTTATGCCATATATATATATATATATATATATATATATATATATATATATATATATGAATGTACGGGGTTAATCATAAATATGGATATACGTTTGATCGCGTTGTGTGATGAAAATATTACCATTACAGGAAATATGAAATTACCGTTGGTAAGGCAATTATTCAGATTACAACAATGGAATAAAACAAAACAGTGTAGAACTTATGTCATTAGTCAAAATGGCGTTGAATATGCAACAGCAAATTACAATTGTTGCATGGCCAATAATGTATGCTAATGATCGTGAGGCCGCAAGACGTGAGTTTAACGTAGCATTACAGCCGTCGACTGTGGGGAAGTGGAGAAAACGACTGCTGGAAACGGGAAGGATGCAGAAAATCAAACCTGGAAGGCTTCACATTAGCACGGATGCAGAAACAACGAAGAGGCGTTCGACGCTAGCCCACAAAAATCAACCCGCCAAGCTGCGCGTGAGCTTCATATCAGTCAATCGAGTGTGTGTCGTGTTTTGAAGCGTGAGAAGTACCACCCCTTCAAACCGATTCGTGTCCACGAACTTAATGAAGACGACCCTGATAGGCGGATGGAATTTTGTGATTTTGTTGTAAGAGAATCAGCAAACGACGAATATTGGTACACAAAATTGTACTTTTCTGATGAAGCTGTTTTGCGTGTGAACGGACGTGTTAATCGACGCAATTGTCACTATTATGGTAAAGAGAATCCTAATGTTATTGAAGAGACACATTTAAGATGCGGCAAAGTCACTGTTTGGGCTATGATCGGATGGGAAGGACTGTTAGCAATGCGAATTTTGGATGACACTCTTAATGGTGATCTGCATAGTGATATCCTTAGACAAATTGTCCTGCCGGTAATGTAAAGTGCTGAACATGAACAATGTTTATTCCAGCAGGATGGTGCGCCTCCTCACTATGCAATTGCGGTGAGGGAAATTTCGCATGATCATTTGGAAAACAGGTGGGTGGTAAGAAGAGGCCCCATTGAATGGCCAGCCCGTTCCCCTGACCTCACAGCATGTGACTATTGGTTGTGGGGTTATTTGAAGGAGAAGGTTTATGCCCGGAAACCTCAAGACGTCGACATGCTGAAATTAGTGATTGAGGAAGAAATTAGAGCTATTCCTCTAAACATGTATCATAACGCAATGAATGACTTCCCAAAACGTTGTCAGTTATGCTTGGATGTAAACGGCGAACAGTTTGAAGCAATAAAGTGACTTGCTTAGTGTTGTTGTAAGTGATTTGTTTTGTTTTGTTGTATTGTTGTAATTTGAAGGATTCCCTTTCCAATGATAACATCACATTTCCTTTAATAAAAATATTTTCGTCACAATATGCGATCAAACGTATAACCATATTTCTGAATCACACTGTAGTTAGCTGTGCGAGGTTCTGAGGTGCCAGTCATGTTCTTGTGGCGGACCAAAGTGAGGAAGAGCGATCAAAAAAATGTAAGTGGAAACTTCAGCGAGTGTGAAGAACTCAATTGTTAAATAAACTGTGAAGAAGAGCAAATTGTGTGTTCACAGTAAAGCATTGAAAGATAAAAGAAGGAAATTTGGAAAATTTGTCTAAAGATTTGTGAAGTTAAATTAAATACTGCTTTCCATCACTAACGCCATCCATGACAATATATGTAATGTAAACCCATCATCTAAACAACACAACAGTGCTTCTATTTTCGAGTTAGTATTAAAATATTGATATACATATTGTTTATGGTTGATAGCTGTCTTTTTTATCATTGAGCAGTAACATAGATCGCACATTTGTCAAGCAAATTGTTAATTTTATGAATGAGACAATAACATATATAAATATATATATGTAAATGTTTAATCAATTATATAAACTTATTGTCAGAGTGGTAGTATTTGCTGTTGATGTAGTATTACTGACCATTTGCGAAGAAATACACACCCATTGTATTAAAAAACACTAAGAAGTAGACTGGAAGCAAGAACAACAATAAAAATAAATATATGGTTACACTTAGAAATACATTACATAATGTAAGTGGCAAAATTCAAATACCATCAATAAATACAAGCTAGAAACAATCGTAGAAAGAAATTGAACATAACGTCAATACTGGAAACACATAGTATTATTCATAACAAAGAGCCTTGTCATCTCAAGTTCTCAAAACTATAAACTCACATAGTATATGAGCACGAAATATAGTCTCTTGCTTCAAGGAAAGAGAAAAAATACTATTACTCACACAAATTATGTCTGGCAGGATTGGAGGACAAGTGTTCTTGCGCTAGTGTCGCCAAACTATTTCTCTATAGAAGGGAGAATCCATTATCATGTGAAATATCATTACATGATTGTCAAATTAGTCACTTAATCGACGACTGCTGAAGGTGTCGGATCATTTGAAATCACATTGTTTGCCATTTCTCTATTACCATTACACAGCGGACGGCAATTGGCAGCATGTAATGAGAAAGTCGAAAGAGGGACACTCATTCCCCAGTAGTAACATAGTTGTCAGATATTTTATTTAGTCAACGGCTACTGTAAGTGACATATCATTTAAAAAGCGCAGTAAATTCCAGCGCTCCCCTTCCAGTCTAATAACAGAATACAGGGGACAGGAAGTGGTAACATTTTAAGAGGAGAAAGAGAATCGACAGCACATTCCTAGCATATTTTCCGCGTGCAGATTTATCTGAGAGTAAAGTGCTTAAAACGTGTTGTATGTTCCAAATAGAAGCGAATATTCAGGTAAATACATTTTCCTTTTTGGAAACCAGATGCAATAAGCACAGTTATTTCTTGTAAATGGGGACGAATAAGTTATTTGGCATGAATGAGGAATGTAAGACGGGCGTGGTAAGTTATTTTAGGAACGGTCAGTAGATAGGCCTTAACGAGATGGGAAAATAGTATTAATCATTATTTTATGGAGAAAAATTATACAAGAAAAACATAAGCTCAAGGTTATGATACACAGTGGTTATACCCGGGGGGGGGGGAGTGAACTTCAAAGCTAAATAGATTTATTTAGTAATTCAATTCAAAAATGTGTATTTTTCCTATCTAACAAACCTTGTTCTGCGCACATATGTACCAAATGAAAAGCATGAATTAACATTGTTCCGCTCATACAACGTGTAATGATTAATGCTTGCATGAGCTAAACTATTACAGGATAAGCATTCGATCACAATTGACTAAGACGTAACTTCTTAACGCGGACTCGATGCCTAAACGGCGATAAGTACGTTTTCATTTTCTTCTAATGTATATCCACAAAAATTATGTCTCTCTGCTCAATTGTCAAAACGTTAGAATAACAAATCGGGCTTTTCCTAGACTTAAAAAGTATAAGTTCACATATAAATAAAATCACACATAGAAAGTATCCTAGGAACAGTAACATAAACACAGGTGCTAAATGTGTTAAACTGAAGACAACATATTCACCGTCTTCATCAGTTTCATTAGCTTTCAAATTAACTTGGTGCATAATTCTCGACCAATATCCTTCAAGAATCCCTGCCTCTAGGCAGCGTTTGATATGGGTATTTAATATGTCTAATAAAGGACTTCCCATAGGTAAACCTGCACCCATTGGAACTGTAGAAATTGATTCATCCAAGAAACACACAACTTTACTCTGATCCTTAACTCCTGACAAGCTAGCTACGTATGACGGGAAATAGGTTATTACAGCCGAAAAAGATGATCTGTCAAACATCACACTGCTAACACATTCAGCAAAGTCAGTCCAAAATGTTTTATCAAAATCTTTCAGATCTGAGATATCTACCGCCGCTTCGAGACCCTCCATTAAGTCATAAGTGCTAAACTTCAATCTAGCTTGTCTAACATCGCCTAAAGTTTCTAATCTTGATTCATATCCGGGTTCAACTAAGTAAGTTGTGAAGTATGCTTGAAACACTGTGCTGATTGCAAAACAATACCACACATATATAATAAACAAAATTCTTGTACCCAGAGAGAGAGGCATTTGTGGTACTGATATCCCCAATAGCATTGCCCATGCTGCACTAAAACATTGTGCCAACAAGTTGAATCCTGAAAAGCCATGCATTTGAGCTGGATAGTTGGACAGCATCCAAAATAAAACGCTTACAAATATGAATACTAGCCCAAAACTTGTCCATGTTGATAAACTAAACAAATATATTATTTTCTCCGTTTTCGCCATAGCTTTTGGACAAGGAACTATGTATTTAAGAGTGTCAAAGAGCATTGGAAACGAAACATCTGCAAACATATTTATTGGATACATAACTGGAAAACATCCACCAGTAATATCATTTTCCCCTGACATTAACGAAACTAATACATTCGAAACTGTATCTGGTTCTACTTTTACGACTGGTTCGTGGTATCTGGGAGTCATGTTCATTACTTCTGCAAATAGGTTGATTGATACCAATCCTATTCCTTGAAGAACAAACTTGTTTTTCCCATCTTCAGTCGTATAACTCTGTTTTATCACATAAGGTTCAGGTCCTAGTGCCCCTACATTCAAAACACATCCCATGAAACGTTTCGGTAGTTTACTTGGAAAGAAATCCACATGTTTTAAGTTTTCATTACTTTCATTATTCACAGTCCATTTCCCAATTATGACAGTAATATCTACATTACAGATGCCATTTAAATATGGGAACATTGTGTAAGCGTATATTGTGGTGATAGTATCTATTGAAGTGGCATTTGCCTCATTTCCATTGAGATGATAATTGGTTTCATTAGTATCGCTAGTGAATATAAATAACACAGCATTGATGATATTGTCTGTCTGTTTTAAACTAGCCAGTACTGTCCCGGCAAATTCTTTAGGAGATTCCTCAAGTTTACCACATGCGAAAACTACGAAGTAGGACCGTGGATTCCAGTACGGTTTGCTTTTTAATCGAAGTATATTTTCAAAAAATACGTTTTTAAAATCCTCAATCTGTGTATTTGTGAACAGAATATGACCTCTGTATGGATACTCTGTGTAATATTGTTCGTTTTCAGGATTCCTCATTAACATTAAGATTAAATAGTTATCGTTCGCAATTTGAAGAGTGACATCCTCGACCCATCGTATTGTGTGCGGTAATTCTACGACATTCAAAGAACGGGGAGGTTCATTTTCAGTGCTGTTTGGTAGTATAAAGATGACAGGCATTACATGTGTGAAATATTTAAGTAATGTGTATTTGATCAGCGATTGAACAAAGTGTCCTGTGTCCTCAGAATGTTTTCCATTAACTGCACAACTTATTATTAAAAACGTCACTAAGATTTGTATGAACACACTTAACATATTGTAACTTGTTTAGTTTTTTAGTTGGTCAAGTTCACGTACCCGTTTGTCGTCGTGATTTAACATTATAATAACTGTTAGCAATATTGATTTACATCAGTTTTCTGATAAAAAAAGCAATATCGTCCTTGTGTAATCCTTGAGCACTAATTATTAGAATTGCTGTTTTTTTAACTTGAAAATATTTGTTCGCTTCTTTGATCACATTTATTTTAATGATATATGCGCTTTGAAATGTTATAACTAATTTCGTTTTTATGTAGAAGGATTATTGGTCCAATGTTACAACTGGTAGCCTCCACTTTATTGAAAGGCTACAGCAGAACTGTGGCTTGGAATGTGAACACATAGGTTGAATTCTTGCATGTCCACGCTATATTAATTGATCACGGGAAGAAAAAATCGTTCACTAAATATAAAACACTGCATTTACGTGTTGATTTTCTTGATAATTTTTTACTTAATTATTCATTGCCTTCAATTTATCGTATATATTTTACGCGATGTTTCAACCTGCATACGTTTACCCGTTTTGCAGTGAAACTTATTACAACTCTCGTAATAGATTAGATTAGATTTATTTAGCCCGGTGGAGTTAAGGCTATGTGGCCTTCTCTTCCACTCACCAGGACAAACATATATTACATCAGAATATAACAATCTCATTTAACTCTAATATTAAATACTAAGTAAAAATTTGATCAAAAAGATAATATCTAATATATTACGATCTATAATGCAACCAGTTAATGTTAGTTAAAATTAAGACTAAAACTAATAATAAAATGTATACAAGCAAGACATATTAAATTGTCCCTGCTTAGTGTATATAAAAAACAAAGGAAAATAATAAGATATATAAAACTAATTTTACGATTATACAATTTTTAAAACAAAACAAATTAAAATATTTGTTATTCTTAATATTATTTTCATAAATAATTAAATTTATTAATTGTTATAAAGAATATTATCAGTGAGGTGTATAAGTTAGTTTGCTATTAAGTAATTCCTTAGTTTGTTTTTGAAGGATGTTATAGTTTGACAGTCTCTGACATAGGGCGGAAGAGAATTCCATGTTTTGTTAAATGCGACCGTAAAAGATAATGAAAAATATAAAGTGTGATGAGGAGGGATATAAAGGACAATGTGCTGATGAAGTGGCGTGATAAATAATTAGGCGATGATGTGTGAAGTATTTTATAGAGAAGTGATAAGGAATGGGCAGTTCTACGATCCCTTAGACGAAGCCACGATAATTGTTCCAGGGACGGTGTAACATGGTCAAATTTGCGAATACCACAAATAAAACGTGCGCAAGAATTATGAACATGTTGAAGTCTTTGAGTGGAAATAATATTTAAGTCTGTAAAAAGAGTGTCACAATAATCAAAATGGGGCATTGCAAGTGTTTCTACTAACATTTTCCTAAGAGGGAATGGCAGACAATTTCGTACGTGATTTAATGAACGTATTGTTCAGAAGACTGATTTGAATGTATGGTTTATTTGTGTATTCCAATTTAAGTTGTTGTCAATAAATACTCCTAGAATTTTTACTGTCTCATTATAAGAGATTTGAACTCCATTTAGTGACACATGCGAGACTGTGTTTAGGCTAATTGTAGATAATAGTCTCTGATGACCCATAATGATTGATTGTGACTTTCTAGGATTTAATTGCAGTCCATATTTAACTGTCCAAGTCATTAGTGAGTCAAGATCCTCGTTAATTTTGGCAACAGCGTCATTTAGTGAATATTTGTCTCTGTGGATGTAGATTTGCATGTCGTCTGCAAATAAATTATGTTTGCAATGCTTTAGGGAGTTAGATATGTAATTTAAGTAGATTGAAAAAAGCAATGGTCCAAGCACCGAACCCTGTGGAACCCCAGCTTTACAGGTGGACCAAGAAGAACATAATTAATGATTTCCTACAACATATTGCTGGCGCTCATGAAGGTAGGAATTGAACCATTGCGTGGCACTATCAGAGTAAGAGTTTTTAAGTTTATGCAACAATAAGTCCAAGTCTACCGTGTCGAATTCTTTACTAAAGTCTAGTAATGTAAGAATGGTAAGTTTTCGATTATCAGCAGCTTCGCGTATGTCTTCGCAAATATTTAGTAGAGTAGTACTTTTATTGTGTCCTGTCCTGAATCTTGACTGAAGTTGATCTAGAAGGTTGTGTTCATTTAGGTAGTCAGTCAGTTGTTTATGGATTAATCGTTCCAGAGCCTTTGAAAGGGTAGTTAAAATGCTAATGGGTCGAAAGTCGTTCGGGGTTGAGGGCGTTTTAACTTTAGGCAATGGGTGTACGAGGGCTTGTTTCCACAATGAGGGATATGTAGAAGTTTGTAGTGAGGAGTTAAAAATATGAGTTATAGTAGGTAGTATAGCTTCGATTATTTTATTCAGTAAAGTAATATTTATACGGTCAGTTCCTTCTGCTTTCGTTTTTATTCGCATGATGGCTTTCTTTACGTCGTAATCTGTAACACATGAGAAGTGGAAATGTTCTCTGTCGGGTTGATGTGTCAGTGATAATTCATTTATTGTTTGTTCTTTATCATTTGGAGTAGTAGTTATACCTGTGAAGTGATTATTGAGTGTGTCCAGGGAAACAGGTAATTTGTCTACCTGTGTGGAACAAATTAAAAAATTAAAGTCAGATAAACTAGTCTCATAGAAGAAAAAAAACATTTTTCTTAATTAGTTTTGTGTCCTCTAGTGAATAGATTCTAGTGTGTTCCGGTGTAATAATGGCTACCATCTTGAACCTTGTGATGGCACTATGGCCCTGGGGTCGACTCAGCCTCTAACGGAAATGAGTACCAGACGCTTGTTCTTGGGGACAAAGGCGGTCGTCATGCAGGGCTCACAAGCCGGCTGATATGAAGTGCCGATTGTCCAGAAAAGACGGGAGACTTATCCTCCTACTACCCCAAGGGCCTTCTGAGGCCTGTAGAGGGATCACTTTACCGTTTTTACCGAAGTGGAAGAATAGTATTAACGCTGATTTGAAGAAGATGAAAATTATAGGAAATTTTTGGAAAACGTTAGCTAGGCAAAGAGATGTACGGAGTCTGCGCGGTCAACTTTCGCATTCAGTCGTGCCAGTGAGTTAGGAAGTTTAGGTTGTACGAGGGGTAAAGGGTAGAACACACCCTCTACTGTAAATAAGAAAATGGTTGTAGTGGTAGTGAACGTTTGCCACAACCAATCACTGCTCTTGACGCAGCTATAGCGCGCTAGTAAGGTTTTAAATAGCTGTATGTCTGCTAACCGCATACTAAAGCGGCCACTCCCACTGAATATCCATATCGGCAACACTGTCGTGAAAACGTCAAGGCCGGAGAATCAGTGTCTGCAGTGTAGATATATTTTGAAAGACTACAATTTACAAAGTAACATGTAATATTATTTTGGAATACTAAAGACCTGCATGATTTCATAAACGTGATATGAAGCAATCACAATTATAAAGATTGTGTGTGAGATAATTCTATATTCAAATATGATAGTTGCGGAAATTGTGGACTTTTATCCTTTATTTCATCTTAACGTTTTACAAATGTGACTTTTATTACAGTTTTATTGATTTAATTATACAGTCTTTTTCTTCTTCTGCTCATATGCTGGGAGCAACTGTCCTGCCATTGTTTTGAAGACGGTCCAAAGGTTTTCGAAGCAGATATTATCTAACAACTCAATGTGTGTGTGTGTGTGTGTGTGTGTTTTTTTTTTTAGTGAGGCTCTACCTTCAGTCACTAACAAGGAAAGTACTTGGGCTCAAACAAACATATCTGTATCGATGTTCAGTTACAGGACCATTACTCACCTCTCAATGTGCTGGTGGATGTCGTTTTTCTGCAAAACTCTACAATCATGCTCTAGATATCATTATAAGATGTCATTGTAGAAACTATACGCAATGCAGATATCATAACTATAAATGTAAATGGGAACTTTTCGAGTGTTTTTTTTCCCCCCTTCAGTCATGGTAATTTTATGAGACGTTCATTAGACATTCTTGAGATATGCTTTCCAAATGGATTCCCCCTTTCTTTTTTCTAAAGTTGTGAAATCATTTCTTCTTCTTCTTTGTTAATAAATTATGTCATATTTAAGAAACCGGGTCTGAGTAGTATATTTTTTAACATAGTTTCTTTATTCTCGCCATCTTGTACTCTCTAAATCCATTTTACACGACACTATTAATTCTTGGAGGGAAATTGCTAGCATCGCTGCATTGGTATTTTCTTTCAAAGGTTGCTCCCTTTGACGAAATTCCCTGTATTTAGGCTGCCTTCAGTCTGCTATGACCATTCTCATTCCCCAGGTATCAACTGATTTAAGCCTTGTAGAATATGGGATACAAAAGATCTTACACTAGAGGGACTTATCCCAGATTTGCAAGTGCCAATTATCGAGATAAATGACACTCCTTCAAACTAGTTCAGGCACTTGTTCTTCTATTTATATAGCTGGTAGTGGTAGTAGTAGTAGGACTTTATTAGACTAAAAGTAAGATACGTACAATGTTTTTTTACAAATATGGATCCAACGAGCAGTAATCAGTACGTGCTGTTGACTGCCCGTTAAAATAATGTTTGGTAATAATATAACGTAAAAATAAAGAAAACACAATAATATTACAATTAGATAATAATACATTAATTAGGTTATGTAGAATTATTAAGAATTAATGATTTTACGTTTGGCTAACATACTTGTTTATTCACGAATGAGTGTAACTAAATCACTGACTATATCGAAAATAGAGGTTCATCGAACGCGGGTATATGCTCACTATGTTACCCTATCCTGAGTTGTGTTCCAATCAATCGCTCATAATCCACCTCTCTCAAATCATGGTAAATATTACCTTCTCTCATCTTAATCTTCTGGTACCTAATGAGCAATTTCTCTCCGGCTTACCTACTAAATACCTAATATATATATATATATATATATATATATATATATATATATATATATATATATAACAGGACTCTTGAATTGGAAGTAATAATGATAATAATAATAATAATAATAATAATAATAATAATAATAATAATAATAATAATGCTTTATTTATTCTGGCAGAGTTAAGGCCGGGCCTTCTCTTCCACTCAACCAACACAGATACAAATAGATATTTGACAAATATAGATATACACTATACTCATTATAAACAGTTAAAGATGCATTAAATGTAGCAATGTAAATTTCATATACAAACAACATTTTATACGATAATAACAATAACAATACGATAATGATAATAATAATAGGCCTATAATAATGATAATATAAATATGATAAATTATACGAGAAACACCAATATATATATATACCTTACACTGGGTAATAATGAAGTCGAGGTTAGAGGAAATATAAATTTAGATTTCTTTTAAAAGATGCCAATGTCCGGCAGCCCCTTATTTCTTGTGGTAGGGAATTCCAGTTGCGAGAAGTGAGTATGGTATATGACATGGAGTGATGTGATGTCGTATGTTGCGGTATATTAAGCAAGAGACTATGTTGCCATCTTGTGTTTAAGTTATGGTTTGAGGATAGATACTGGAAACGGGAAGTAAACATAAACACAAAAAAAATAAATTAAGGTACAAGGAAAAATAAAGAAGTCAGTTTTTTCTCCGAACATAGTTCCGTACAACTTACATGTATGTTAAAAATTGTATGGAAATAAACCTGTGACCAAATTATATATTTTATTGTTTCACAATTTTAAATGATTGTCCTTTCCATATAGAATTTATTGGTGCCTCGGAGTAAAATAATATATATATATATATATATATATATCACAAAATAAGAAAAATAAATGCCTGGACGGGATTTGAACCCGGATCTCTGAGTTGATATCTCAGTGCGCTACCACTTACGCTACCAGGCGAATCCAGAACAAACATTTATTTTTCTTATACATATTCTCTTTTATTACTAGATGTAGCGGGAATTCGGTCTCCACTGCCACCTAGTAGCTACTATAACAAGTAAGCAAATTATATATATACCTGGTAATTTTTTTACCCTCCATGTACGTACCGGTATATTATACAATGCAAATCGGCCGTTTATATCAATTGAGGTAAATATTGAGAATATACAGATTACAAATACCTATAGCAATAATTACAAAAAGGAATGAAGTGCAGGAAGAAATCAAACGAAGCCTTTACATTAGAAACACATGTTATTGTGCACTACGAGACTCTTGTCGTCTTAACTATCTCAAAATACGTTCCTAAACAGTTATTGTTCCAGTTATACTAATGCGAAACACAGATTTTTAGTTCATGCGAGAAGAAATTGTATATATATATATATTTAAGAATAAAATCCTTAGGACAACTCATCAACATTCTTGGAATAATTTTATAAGTGAAATAGAAACCGATATTCATGGCAGACACATTTTTTGCGTACAAAGTTATAAAACTTTTAAATAAATCAGAAAAGGATACTGCAAAAATAGATGTCATTAATAAAGAAAGATGGATAGAATACTATGAAATTTTGTGGTGTAAGGAAGAAAAACAAGTAGACGAAGAAAAACAAGAATCATATCTAGATAATGAAACAGGAGAAATTCAAACTGATATGATTACATTTGATGAACTTCAATGGAGAATATTGCATTTACTTAATGAATGTTGGAGAAATTGCAGAATACCAGAAAGTTGGAATATAGCTGAAGTCATATCGTTATTTAAAAAGGAGATAGAAGAGAATGTAAGAACAATAGAGGAATTAGCCTACTTAATTCAATTTATAAAATTTATGCAAGGGTTGTAAATAAAAGACTTAAAATAATAGCAGAAGCAATACTTGAAGAAGAACAAAATTACTTTAGAACGGGGCGATCAACAGCAGATAATTTATTCATATTACTGCAAATATTTGAAAAAAAAAAAAGAGAACATAACCTACAGACGCATGTTGATTCTGAGAAGGCGTTTGATCGTGTTGATAGAGATAAGTTATGGAAAATAATGGAAATACATGACTACCCCGCAAAATTAGTTTATGTGATAAAAAATGTGTATGTAAAATCTCAAATTATAATAAATATAGGCACATCAACACTACTTGAAAACATTATTATACGCTGATGACCAGGTAATAATAGCAAATACAGAAGACGAACTTCAGAGGAATATTTTTAAACTACATAATATATGTGAACAATATAATCTCAAAATATCCATTGAAAAAACTAAGGTAATGGCATTCCAAGGGAAAAATCAAATCAGATCGAAAATAGTAATAGGAAACAAAATCATAGAACAGGTGAACCATCTCAATTATCTAGGATGTGACATTTCATTTAATTATGATAATGATATAAATAATAAAATAGCAAAATTCCAGGGAATATGTGGTACGATAAAACGAACACTAAATAACAAAACAACAAGAGAGACCCAACTGAAATTTTATAAAATGTTGGCAGTACCGGTACTGCTCTATGGTTCAGAAGCCTGGATACATAAAAAACAAGACCTAAGTAGGATAACGGCGGCAGATGAAATTTTTGAGATCTGTTAAAGGGTGCACTAAGTAAGACAGAATCAAGAACACAGAAATAAGACAGGAACTTGAAATATTTGCAATAACTGATAAAATGGATACATATAGACAAAAATGGAAGCAACACATAGACAGAATGAATGAAGATAGATATCCAAAACAAATAACAAAATACAAACCTAAAGGCACCCGAGATGTGGGCAGACCTAGAAAGAGATGGGCTGAAGTCGGAACGGGTCAAGAGACCTAATCCATGAATGAAGATGATGATAGGCACATCAAAGACCGAAATATTTTAATAAATAGATGTGCAAGACATGGGTGTATTTTATCACCTACTCTTTTTTATCTATATATTAATGAGATCATACAAAATTTGAAAAGTGTTGTTAATATAGGTATAGGAATGGACTGTTTTAAAATATTAAATGTTTTAATGTATGCTGACGATTTGGTTATTATTCAAGAAAATGAAAATAATTTGCAGTACGCTTTACATCACTTAAATGAGTTATGCCAAGAATATAATTTTAAAACATCAAAAGAAAAAGAAAAAAACAAAATAATGGCATTTTGGTGAAACGAACATACGAGTATAAGATCAAAAATCGTAATAGACCACAAACCTCGGGAATAAGTAACAAATTTTAAATATTTAGGTTGTAATTTTACTATAAACACAAAAACTGAAAGAGACATAAATATGAAACTGTTGAAATTTCAAATGATATGCGGAACTATACATAAAACATTCAAGAATAAAAGAAGAAGAGATACTAGACTGAAGTTTTATGAAACATTGGCATTTCCTGCATTACTTTATTGGAGTGAAACATGGGTAATGACCACAAAATTACAAGTAGAATACAAAACGCAGAAATGAACTTCCTTAGAATAACAAAAGGCTGCACAAGATTGGATCGGATATAGAATGAAGATGTAAGAATATAGTTAAATATACATCCATTGAATGAGAAAATCAAATAATATAGAAAGAAATGGTTTACATATGTAGAAAGAATGAATGCAACAAAATTACTAAGAGCAGCATTCATCTTCAAGCCAAGAGATTCAAGAAATGTAGGAAGGCCAGTGAAAAGATGGACAGAACAACTGTGAGGCGGAACAGGCAATTTTTTCCTAGCCCATGGAATGAAGAAGAAGAAGAAGAAGAAGTCTTAAGATTTTTTTTTCGACCCAAACAGAGTCAAATAGACAGGCGAATGGGTAAGATTTAACAAAAGTGAGCTACATGATCTTTCTGGGAAATCAGATATAACTAGAAGAGTTAGGCCTCGTACACTGAACATAACAGATTCTATAGCGCGAATGGCGAACGAAGGAGGGTTATGGAAATTCCTCGAAAGGAAGCCAGAGGGGAACCTCGATATATAAATTGGGAGAATAATATTAACCATTATTTGTTAGGAAGTTAAATTATGAATGGAAAACATTAGCTCAGGATAAGGGACACAGCTTACGTTTGAGCGAAAATAAAACTCCGGGTTCTATGATGCCACTAAGTTTGTTAGTTTAAGTAAAATATGTGCGTATTTCGTATAGTTACCAAATATTGTATCTATCAAAGTGTTTATGTACAACAAATAAAATCATGAATTAACATTCGCATATACAATGTGAGAAGTGTATTGCTTGTATTAACTAATAAATAACATCACAATATTTTCCTCAAGATTGACTAAGACGTAACTTTATAATACGGAGACGATGCCTAAACTGTGATTTACGGGAAGGGTTTTTATTAGCTTTTAATCTATTTCCACAATAATTAGATGTGTAGGTATCCACAGCTGTTAAATCGTCAGACATACTAAACGGACTTTTGTTCATAGTAAACTGTATAAGTTCACACATAAATAAAATCACACTTAGAAAGTACCCAGCAAACAGTAACGTAAATCCAGGAGACAAATGTGATAAACTGAACACCACGTACTCACTACCTTCATAAGTTTTATTAGCTTTCAAATTAACTTCATGCTTAATTTTAGACCAATATCCTTCAAGAAATCCCCCCTCAAGGCAGCGTCTGATATGAACATTTAATGTATGTAATAAAGGATTTCCAATAGGTAAAGCTGCTGTCATTGGCATTGTCAAAAGTAGTTCATCCAATGAACATACAACTTTACTCTGATCATGAACTCCAGACAAGCTAGCTAAGTAAGAGGGGAAGTAGCTTACTGCAAAAGTAAAAGATGATCTGTTAAACATCACATTCCTAACACATTCACCCATGTCGGTAAAAACAGTTTGTTCGAAAACGTTCAGGTCTGGTAGATCAAAAATGTTTTCGATAACATCCATCACTTTATAAGTGTTAAACTTCAATCCTGCTCGTATAACATCGCCTAAAGTTTCTAATCTTGCTTCATACCCCGGCTCAACTAAGTAAGTTGTGAAGTATGCTTGAAACACTGTGCTGATGGCAAAACAATACCACACATATGTAATAAACAAAATCCTTGTTTCCAGAAGGACAGGCATTTGTGGCACTGAAATTCCCAATAGCACTGTCCATGCTGCACTAAAACACTGTGCTAACAGGTTGAATGCAGAAAAGTCACGCTTTCGAGCAGGATAATTTGACAGCATCCAAAATAAAACGCTGACAAATGTGAATACCAATCCTATACTTATCCACGTTGATAAACTAAACAAATATATTATTTTCTCCGTTTTCGTCATAAGTTTCGGACAAGTTACTATATATTTAACAGTGTCAGAGAGTATTTGGAACGAAACGTCTACATACGTATTCAGAGGATATATTCCTGGAAAAAATCCACCAACAATGTCTGACTCTCCTGATATTAATGAAACTAACAATTCCGAAAGTGTTTCTGGTTCTACTTTAACGAATGGCTCTTGGTAGCTAGGAGTCATGTTCATTACATCAGCAAATAGGTTGATTAATTCCAATCCTAGTCCTTGCAGAACAAACTTGTTTTCTACATCTTGATACATATAACTCTGTTTTATCACATAGGGTTCAGGTCCAATCCCCCCAATGTTCAAAACACACCCCATAAAACGTTTTGGTAATTTAGTTGGAAAAAAATCCACACCTTTAAAGATGTCGCCACTTGAATTATTCACACTCCATTTCCCAATTTTAACAGTATTTTCCACATTGCAGGCGCCATTTAAATATGGGAACAGTGTATAAGCATATATTGTGGTAATGGTTTCTATGGAAGTTACATTTGTCTCTTTTTCATTGAGATTATAATCAATTTCATCGGTATCGCCAGTGAATATAAACAACACAGCATTCGTAATATTATCCGTCTGCTTCAAATTTGTCAGAACTGTGTCTGCGAATTCTTCAGGGAATTCCTTAAGTTTACCACATGCGAAGACTACAAAATTGGATCGTGGATTCCAGTATGGTTTCATTTTTAGTTTAAGTATGTTTTCAAAAAATATATCTTTGAAATCCTCACTCTGTGCATTTGTGAACAGAATATGTCCTTCGTAAGGATATTCAGTGTAATATTCATCGTTTTCAGGATTCCTCATTAACATCGATCTTAAATAATTATCGCTGGCAATTTGAAGAGTGATATCTTCGACCCATCGTATTGTGTGCGGTAATTCTACGACATTCAAAGATCGGGGAGGTTCATCTTCAGTGCTGTTTGATAGCAGAAAGATGACAGGCATTACATGTGTGAAATATCTAAGTAAGATATATTTGATCAGTGATTCAACTAAGATTTCTGTGCCCTCAGAGTGTTTTCCTTTAACTGCACAACTTGCTAACAAAATCGTCACTAAAAATTGTATTAACACAACTGACATTTTGTTTTTTTTTTTTTTTCGTGCAAGATCACGTACGGGTGTATCCTCATGTTTTAACACATTATGTTTGTTGGTAATTTATTTTTACACCAGTTACCAATTCAAAAAGAAAGAAAAACGAAATAACCTCCTCGTATAAATATTGAGCTATAATTCCAGGAATAGCTGTTGATTTACACATGCAAATATTTGTTTACTTTTTTATCACTTTTTAATGACTTATATGTTTTGAATTGTGTTAACAAAACTTCTTCTTCTGATTGGCACTGATTGTTCGTGGACCCTCAGCTATTATAAGTGGCAGCCTCCACTTCTTTTGTGGGTTGCTGCACAACTGTGGCTTGGAATCTGTACACACAAGTTGAGTGATTGAATGTCGAAGCTCTATTAAATGTTCATGGGTAGGAAAAATAGTTCATTATGTATAAAATCCTGCATTCACGTGTCGATTGCCTTGATAAGCGTCTACCTAATTATTTATCAACTTTGATTTATACTATACAATTTTACTCAGCATTCTAAGCTACAAGAGTATACGTGAATTAACACGAATCTTACTGCAACACTAGTAATTTGAATTACTTAAAAAATCCATGTCAAAGTATCATTACCGGAGAAATAAGTTATTATTTCAAAATTAATTCTTACATCCAGATCTGCAATGATTGTAGTAGGTCCCGATGGAATAATGGTTACCACCTCGACCTTAGTTCTAAAGAATAAATTAAGTGAACAATATGTGAGTAACTAGATGTAATACGAGCAGTTAAGGATCGTAGATTGCGATGTTCAGGACATGTTATACAAATGTGCATTGAAACTTCTTGCACGAAAGACAGAGGGAAAGCATCTAATAGGAACGGCGATAATGAAGTTGAAGAATAATACTAACCGTGATTTGAAGGATACGTTTATAGGATATGATTGGAAAACAATAGCTCAGGACAATGTCGAAAATGGAGCATATTATACCTGCGCGGGCATGAACTTTAGGATTCAATAGTTTCAGTGAGTTGTTTAGGATCAAAAATACAAATATTTTGAAACACTACAATCTACGAAATAGCATTTAACATTGTTGGAATACAATACACATGCATTACTTATAACCATCATATAAAGCAATTGTTATTACAAAGATTGTATATGAAAATAGCCATATTCTGTTATAATAGACACCTAGGCTAGGATTTTATCCCTCATTTCGTCCTGACATTTCACAATTGTGATGATGTTTCATTATAGTTTTACTGGTTCCGTTATATAAGTCTTCTTTTTCTTCCTCTTAATGTAGCAGCGATATCTAATCTCATCAATAATATTCATTTGCTGTGAAGCAAATTTCCTGCCATCGTTTTGATGATGGTACCAAGAATTTGTGGTGTTTCTTCTTCAGTGTGGTGATTTTTACAAGATAGTCATTGAACGTTCTTGATATATGATTCGTATAAACAATTTTCTCATATTTTTCTCTCAAGTTATAATTCCTTGTTCCTTTTATTTATCGATGTTACATTTCCTCAACCAGGTCTTAGTAATCTGTATTTATTTATTTCTTTTTTCCATGGTCGTTTCCTTATTATTGCCGCCATGCCATCTATAGATTCATTTTCGGGCACTGTAAATTCTTCGGTCGTAATTATAGCACATCCCAGCATGTTGCTGTATTTGCTGCAGTGGGTTTTTCTTTCAGGGCATGCTCCCTTAATCGATAGTCCCGTTTTTGAGTCGGGGATAACTCGTCTCTGGTCCGCTATTATCATTCTCATTGCCCAGATATCACGCGGCTTAAGTCTGGCATGATATGGGAAATTATATGTCTTAACGTTGGTTTCGCCAACATAGGTAACTGTATTACGCCAGTTTAACCTATGCAAAATACAGGGGAAAACTGGAGTAATTCAGTTACCTCTGTTGGTGAAATCGAACCTAATACGGGATGCATTTTCTGAAGACTTGCAGATGTCATTTATCGACACAAATGACACCCCTTCAGACCAATATCAGCATAATTTCCTCTAATTGTTAAACCAACTAACTCACTGATTGTATCGAAAATACAAGTTCATGAAGCCTGGTCTGACCTTACATCTCAATCCTCAGTTGAATCATTCACCTCTTGTAATTTACCTCCCTCAATTCATGGTAAATATTTTTCCATATCATTCATCTGCTACATGCTGGACAATTCATCTCAGGCATGCCTACTACAGTACTGAGCACACTTAATAAAAACGCCATAACAGTTTAGTTGGAATTAAATCTTATGATATATATATATATATATATAAAGCGTCACTACTATAACAATAAAAATATTCATAAGTAATGCCACGAGTGATTTCCAAATTATCGATAAATTCACACTCACGAAGTGAGGAGTGAATTTATCTAGACTATTATTGCCAAAAGATCGCAATGTTGTAAGAATTCATCCTAGTGGAGAAATTCATAACCAATGTTATAGGTATTAATTAATGTTTGATGTCGTATGATGTAAATATGTCAATTATATTTTTCTGCATCATTTCCCAGAAAATAATTCGTTTGAGAAAGTGCAAACAGTGGTTTCTTTTTTTGTGGTAATATAATCAATTGTTACAAATATTTTACATTGTCTCTCGTATGCGCTTTCTGCTGACATTCATGCACTATATATACAATCTGGTAGCCGTATTTCTTGGAGACTTAGTCACTGTAAAATATTCAGAATGTTAAAAAGGAGGTGCTCTCTTTATTATGATAAACTTTAGTTGGTAAATTTTAGGCGAAACACGACTGTGATTGGTTGTAAATGAATAATCATTGTAATGTGATTAGTCATTGACTCCCATTTGGGGCATGAGTTAAGGGGCATGAGTTAAATAGTCTAAGAAATACACGACCTTACTCTGCTCATGCACTCCAGACAAGCGAGCTAGGTATGAGGGGAAGTTGTTTATTGCAGCCGAAAAAATGATCTGTTAAATATTATATTTCTAACACATTCACCATCGGTAAAAATAATTTGCTCAAATTCATTCATTTCTGGAAAATCAAAAATACCATGGATAGTCTCCATTACGTCATAAGTATTAAACTTCAATCCAGCTCGATAGACGCCATGTAAAGTTTCTAATCTTGCTTCATACCCCGGTTCAACTAAGTAAGTTGTGAAGTAAGCTTGAAACACTGTACTGATTGCAAAACAATACCACACACTTATATGATAAACAAAAATATTTTTCTTAGAGACAGGGACATTTGTGGCACTGATATTCCCAATAGCACTGACTATGCTGCACTAAAAATCGGTGCTAATTGTTTGAATCCAGGAAAGTCGTGTATTTGAGCAAGATAGCTGGACATCATCCCAAATAAAACGCTGTCAAATATCAATACCAATCCAATACTTACTAATGTTGATAAACCAAATAAATGTATTATTTTGTCCGTTTTCTTCATAGGTTTCGCACAAGGAACTACATATTTAACAGTGTCAGAGAGCATTTGGAATGAAACGTATACAAACATATATATGTTATAGACAGGGTTATGGACACGTTTCCTTTATTTCGTCCGCATGCTTTACAAATATGTTTTATTTTATTATATAAAACTTTCTTTGTTTCAGAATTTCCACACAGATAGAGTGATACAAACATTTAATTTTCGAAATTGATCAAATACATTTTGTAAATACATTAAAAATGTTCTTATTTTTCCTCTTCCTTTCATGTGATAGACCTAGTGGTCTGTTACGGTCTCAATCTAACGTCTGAAAGGTCTGCCAAAAAATCTCTTGCCTGGTGGCTGGTAATTTAAGATTTGACGTGGTATTCTTGTTCTGCTCATTCTTCATACGTGAGATTTCCAGTTGTTTATTTATTTTTGTACGTATTCCATGACCGATTCTGTTTGTAATTCTCTGAGAATCTCATAATTCCTTTTATGGCGTATTCTTGAGTAACCTGCAGTAGGTCTCATAAATTTCATTTCTGCCGCAGTTAGTCTTTGTTCATCTACACTGCGAATTGTCCAGGCCTCACTTCCGTAACATAATATGGGTCAGTGTTTTATAAATTCTAGTTCGTGTGTGTTGCTCTACTGTGTTTGGCTTGAAAATATTATTTATAATTCCCGTTACTCTGTTATTTTTTTATATTTGTACTAAAATCTTTTTCCTTTTTTTTTATTTTTTTTAGAAAAATAAAAAAAAATCAAATTGTAATTGAAGTATATTATAGAAAATATGAATTTTGTAAAGGTTGTTTCTTCTTCTTCTTCTTCTTCACTTCACGGGCTATGCAAAAATTGCCTGTTTCGCCTCACAGTTGTTCTGTCCATCTTTTCACTGGCTTTCCTACACTCCTTGAAACTCTTAGCTTGTAGTTAAATGCTGCTTTTGGTAACCTTGTTACATTCATTCTTTCTACATGCCTAAACCATGTATCTCTTTATTATGTGATTTTATCATTCAATGGATATATACTTAATTCTGTTCTTATATCTTCATTCTTTATCCCATCCAATCTTGTGCAGCCTTTTGTTCTTCTAAGGGAGTTCGTTTCTACGCTTTGTATTCTACTTTGTAATTTGTTGGTCATTACCGAAGTTTCACTCCCATAAAGTAATGCAGGAACGCCAATGTCTTAAAAAACTTCAATCTAGTACATCTTCTTGTTTTAGATGGTTTCTTAAAATTGAAATTGATCATCTAATGGCAGCGATGGAGATTTTAGAAAGATACACTCTGTCCAAATCTAAGAAATTCTAAAATTTAGCTATGAATCCTGGTTTAGTACCTCTTGCCTCCATCATCAATCCTGTGAAATTTAGACTACCGGTATATAATTGGTATTTATCTTTCTTATAGTCAACTGTTGGCTCGTATATAGCTTTCTTTTCACAGTCAGGTTGTCCACTATGAGTCTCAAAACGAATTGTGGGATCCAATATCACACCAATTTTAGAAGATGCTCTAAATGCAGTAATATCTATTCGTCTGTATTACAGTTTTATCGATATAATTATATAGCCGTTTTGCTTTTCTTCCTCTTGGTGTTGGGATGAGTCATGTCCCTTTGAATAGTGCTCCTTTACTGGGAAACAACAGTCATCCCATCCTTTTAGATTTGGTCCCAATATGTTGGGGTTTTAATACTTCACTCGTGTTGATTTCTGCAAGACAGTCGTTAAACATTCTTGAGATAAGATTTATAAATAATTTTATCATCTCTTTCTCTTAAATTCTGTTATGTTTTCTTGTTATACGTTATTCAATTATGTCACATTTCAGAAGTAATTTATTATAGCCTGAGTCAGCACAGATGGGGTAGTATATGAAGGTCTCATAGGATCGTGATAAATTTGTGTGTTGCCAGGTGTGGTTTGGACTGAACAATTACGATGGCTATTTAACTTATATCGCAAATGGTAGTCAATGACCATTCACGTTTCAATGAATTCTGTTTTACACCAATGACAGTCGTGTTTCACATCCGCTATTTACCGATTTCTCTTTATCAGCTCCTGCTTTTGTGATAAAGAAAGCTCCTCCGTTTTTAATATTCTCAACAGGTTAGACTATTATTTTTCTCCAACAAATACATTAAATATACCAAATAATGAATAGATTCAGTGATTTTACTGAGTTGTTTATTCAAAATATAAATGATTAACCTATAATGTTGATTATAATAGTTCGATGTGTTTTATTATTTCTCCACTAGAGTGCATTCTTACGATATTGCGATCCTATTTGACAATAAATAATATGATCGAGTTGCAGTGAATATACGTAACCTCACATTTCTAATTTGTTTTCAAACATCGCTGTTTACATTAACTATATACATATTTTAAAACACCGGTAACTATATTCAAATAATTATTTTTTTAGTAAAGAACTTAATTTTATTCGTTAAATAGTCCTAACAAATGCCACTCTTGATTTCGAAATTCTCTAGATAAATTGGAAATCACTCGTGGCATTACTTATGAGAATTATTGATGAGACGAGTTTAGGTGAAAATAACAGAAGGGTTTATTATGTCAGATGAACAATAGACATAAACAAATTGTACAGAAAATATTGAAGACTGAATACTGTGGCCCAAATCACGACTGTTGCGTCGTAAAATTATTTATTTAAATGATCATTATCGCGAGGCTACTATTTACGCTCGCGATAATTGTAACTTTCACTTGTTGTTAGCGAATAACTAGTAAATTACGATGCGAGGTTGGGAAGTGTTTTTTACAGAATGAAGGAAAAATGTTTAAATACCGAACGATAGCGAGGTTTTTAATTGCCGAAATTCTATAAAACACTTCACAAACGTGCGTTGTACATTACTTTTTGCGCGATGATGTTTTCAAAATAAAAATAATAGTAAAATAATATCTTTGTTGGAAATATTTGCGTTCATTATAAACAATTGACTAACGTTAACAGTGTGGGCCATGTTTATTAGTTGAAACAACAGGCGGCCTTGAGAACAATTATTGATACCATGACCGCAAGTACGTATTTATTGCTTTATACTGTTTCAAATAAAGTTCAGTACATTTAATTAAAATGCACTGATTTGTTTCGTATAATGTATATTCACGCTATCTTTTGGATATTTTCTGCATATACATTGTATGTAGTATACATAGAGGGCAGTGGTTTTACTTCCCGCACGTGGGTGTAAATGTAATATTGTAGTATATTTACTTAGGTTACAACCATGAAATGTAGGAAGTTCAACTTTCAATAATGATCGCGATTGCTTGTAAGTACGAAAAAACGCACTATCGCGCAAAAATTATGTTTTCTTTCTATTTCGTAGTCGGCCCGGTAATTACTTAAGCGAACTCTTTGGCATATATACATTTTATCCCCAACATAATATATTGGTTCACTAATATTTTTTAAACTATTTAACTCATGCCACAAATGGGAATCAATGACCAATCACGTTTCAATTAATTTTGCTTTACAACCAATGACAGTAGTGTTTCACCTCGCTCTTTATCGAATTCTCTTTACCAGCTCCTGATTTTCTGATAAAGTAAGCTCCTTCTTTTTAATATTCTGAACAGGTCCGAGCATTATTTTGCAGTGACTATCTCTCCAACAAATACATTGAATATAGCAAATAATGGACAGATTCCTTCGAACTACACATTTGATAATTGTGTGTTCAATAATTGTGTTTTTAAATAATGATTTTACTGAGTTGTTTACTAAAAAATAATTAATAACCTATAATGTTGGTTATACATTTATAATATACAGTTTCATGTGTTTCATTTTTTCTCCGCTAGGGCGCATTCTTACAACACTGATATCCTATTTGGCAATAAATAATATGATCAAGATGTAGTGAATAAACGAATGAGACATAACCACACATTTCTGATTTGGTTTCAAACATCACTATTTAGATCAAATATATAAGTATTTTAAAATACCGGTAACTGTATTTAAATAATGATTTTTTATTAAATTGCTTATTGTTATTCGTTAAATTGTCGTAACAAATGCCACTCTTGATTTCAAATTCCTGTAGATAAATTCACAAGTCACTTCGTGACCATTACTTATGATAGATAACACGCACGTGTACTAATACCGCCGCTCTGAATATAAAATGTTATAATTTAGGAACAACCCCCCCCCAAATGATGTGGGAACAATAAAGTACATGAACTTATGTACTCCATTATGAGCATATCGTGATTTTGACTATAGTATTCTTCCGCCATTTCACACTTACACAAAATATTATCATTGATTCATGTGATAATATTAGACATCTCTGTAATATATATTTTCAATGGGATTAATATAATAAGGACGTGAATCTTCAGACCTCGTTACAGTCGAAAATTGGGGTGAGCTTTTTTAGGGATGGAAGTGTAATAAATCTAGTGATCCTTTTCTTAACAATATAAATTGCTTACGTAACGAAAGTAATCAGTTTCGCCTCACTGAGTTCTTGTCGTCTCAAAGTTCCTAAGAATGCTTCTAAAGAGGTAATATTGCAGTTATTCTAAAGAGAAACGTAGTTGTTTACTTCAAGGGAGGAGAAATAGTTACAAATATTTGAGTATAAAGTTCTTAGAAACGTTTTCGACCAATGAGAAGCAATCGGGTACGCAAATGGAGAATACATAACTGTGAGCTATATGATTTTTTAGGTATATCAAACATAATAAGGACAGTTAAGTCTCGTAGGCAGGATATGTGGATCGAATGAGGAATAAAAGAGGGAAATGGAAACATCCTGTAGGGAGGTCAGATGGAAAGCGTAAGAAGTTACGTTAACAGCCAGTTGGGAGAAATATATTAACAATTATTTGTTTGGAGGGTAAATTAAAAGGGAAAACATTAACTCAGGATAGGGAAGTGTGAAAATCTTGTGTCCGAGCGAACATGAAACACTGGGTTCGTTAGTTAATTTGTCGTTTAGTTAAAATTATATCACTCACCTCATATTATTCAATAATATGTGGTGAGTGATATAATTCTACGTAAATGAATATACCTCATAGTGTGAATTCCTAAAATAAGTAGTTACTTTGTAAGTTTAATACAAAATATATGTTGTTTGATGTCGGCAAAACACTGAACACTGTACAAAGTCAAAAGCATGCATTAATATGTTTCTGCTCGTGCAAGGTGCAAGGATCAATAATTCATAAAGGCACCAATAAATAACAAAATCTGTTTTCCTTCAAAATTGAATACGTCGTAACTTTCTAACACGCAGACGATGCCTAAACGGTAATTTACAAAGTAGATTTTCATTTATTTTAAATCTACTTCCACGAGAATTAGATTTGTAAGTAGACACATCTATTAAATCGTTAGACATATTCAATGGGCTTTCCTTTGTCGTATAATGTATAAGTTCACACACAAATATAATCACACTTAGGATATTTCCAACAAACAGTAACATAAACCCAGGAAATAAATGTGTTAAACTGAACACCACATATTCACTATCTTCCTCAGTTTTATTAGATTTCAAATTAACTTCGTGTTTAATTTTCGACCAATACCCTACTAGAATTCCTGCCTCTATGCAGTGCATGATATGATCGTTTAAGTTATGTAATAAAACATTTCCCATAGATAAACCTGCGCCCATTGGTATCGACACAAGTAAATCGTCCAAGAAACACACAACTTTACTCTGATCGTGAACTCCTGACAAGCTAGCTATGTAAGAAGGGAAATACGTAACTACAGCTGAAAAAGACTGTCTCTTGAACATGACATTGCTGACACATTCACCAATATCAGTACAAAAAATTGGCTCAAAACCATTCACTTCTGATATATCAATAAACTCGTTGACAGTATCCATTATGTCATAAGTTCTAAAATTCAGTCCTGCTCGTTTAACATCGTCTAATGTTTCTAATCTTGCTTCATATCCCGGCTCAACCAAGTAAGTTGTGAAGTATGCTTGAAACACTGTGCTGATTGCAAAACAATACCACACATATATAATAAACAAATTCCTTGTACCTGGTGACAGAGGCATTTGTGGCACTGAAATTCCCAATAGCACTGCCCAGGCTGCACTAAAACATTGTGCCAACAACTTGAATCCAGAAACGTCACTCTTCTGAGAAGAATAATTGGACAGCATCCAAAATAAAACGCTGACAAGGGTGAATACCAATCCAATACTTGTCCATGTTGATAAACTAAACAAATATATTATTTTCTCCGTTTTGATCTTAGATTTCGGACAAGGAACTACATATTTAAGAGTGTCGAAGAGCATTGGAAATGAAACATCTACAAACGTAGTTATAGGATATATTCGAGGAAAACATCCACCAACAATATCTGTTTCTCCTGACATTAGCGAACCTAACAACTCTACAGCAGTTTGAGGTTCTATTTTAGCGAATGGTTCATGGTACCTGGGAGTCATGTTCATTACTTCGGAAAATAAGTTGATTAATTCCAATCCTAATCCTTGCAGAACAAACGTGTTTTCTCCATCATCTGTCGTGTAACTCTGTTTTATCACATAAGGTTCAGGACCAAATCCCCCTATGTTCAAAACACATCCCATGAAACGTTTCGGTAATTTACTTGGAAAGAAATCCACATGTTCAAAACTGTTGCCATTTGCATTGTACACACTCCATTTCCCAATAATGACCGTATTTTCTACGTTACAGGCGCCATTTATATATGGCAACAGTGTATAGGCATATATTTTAGTGATAGTTTCTGTCGAAGTGATGTTTATCACACTTTCAGTGAGAGTAGAATTGGTTTCATCGGAATCACCAGTGAATAAAAACAAAACAGCATTGATGATATTGTCCGTGTTTTTTAAACTAGATAAAACTGTGTCTGCAAATTTTTCAGGAGGTTCCTCAAGTTTACCGCACGCGAAAACTACGAAATTGGATCGTGGATTCCAGTATGGTTTGTTTCTTAATGTTTGTACATTTTCAAAAAATGTGTCTTGAAAGTTCTCACTAAGTGCATTTGTGAATAGAATATGTCCTTTGTATGGATACCTTGTGTAGTATTCTTCATCTTCATGGTTCTTCATTAATATCGACCTTAAATAATTCTCGCTTGCAATTTGAAGAGTGATATCCTCGACCCATCGTATTGTATGCGGTAATTCTACTACATTCAATGATCGAGGAGATTCTTCTTCTGTGCTATTTGATAGCAAAAATAATACAGGCAAATCTTGTGTGAAATATTTAAGTAAAATTAATTTTATCAGCGATTGAGCTAAATGTACGAAGTCCTCAAAGTGTTTTCCATTGACTGCACAACTTAATATTAAAAATATGACTAAATTTTGTATGAAGACAATTGCCATTTTCGGATTTTTTTTTTCAGTGCTAGATCGTGTACCAATATATCCTCGTGCTTTAACACGTAATTACTCTTGCTAATGTAATCTTATACCGGTACTAGTTATCCGGTCAAATAGAACAACAGTTTGACGTCCTCAAAATAACCTCGATTTCTAATTATAAGAATAACTTTTTACACGTGCAATTTTGTTTTTTACTTTTTTGTACACAATTATTTGATGACATGTTTTGAATTACCGGTACGTAAAAATGGCTTTTTATAACAAATTGTTGATTATTGATAATTGACTGTCCGATATTATAAACGAGATAGACTCCACTTTATTGAAAGGTTGCAGAAGAACTGGGGGTTGGAATGTGAACACGTAAGTTGAATTATTGCATGTCCACGCTATATTAAATGTTTACGGAAAAGAAAATCGTTCACTAAA
The DNA here is from genome assembly GCA_030220185.1 of Diploptera punctata. Lineage (NCBI taxonomy): Eukaryota > Metazoa > Arthropoda > Insecta > Blattodea > Blaberidae > Diploptera > Diploptera punctata. The sequence continues at coordinate 1,272,001 of JASPKZ010008345.1, forward strand.
TACAAAATCATGCTTTTTCGTGTTGATTCTTTTGATAAGCTTCTAATTAATTATTCATTGACTTTAATAATATCATATTATCCATTTTTATCCAGAGTTTACTTCTTTTTTCACATGACTTGTTGCAACACTTGCAATTGAGAACTAATTAAAAATTAAATTCAAATAAAATAGCCTCATCGAAAAAATAAGATTTTCTTCTTCTTCTTCTTCTTCTTCTTCTTCGGCTTTCCCCCACTTATAGGGTTGCCGTCTTCAGTTTCCATTTATCTCTACCATTCCAATCTCCTTCTTTCAAATTCCTATCCTCCATTATTGTTCTGACGTAGGTTTTCCATTTCCATCTTGGTCTGCCACGTTTATTTCTTCCAGGGGGTTACCATTGGTATATATTTGTTGGCCATCTTTCATTTTCCATTCTTTGTACATGGCCATACCATTTAAGCGTTTGATTTTCAATCCTCTTAACAACAGATGTGGTGACATTCATTTCTCTCCAAAGGAATTCATTTCTGATTTTATCATGTCTTGTTTTTTGGAGGCTTCTTCTAAAATAATCAAATTCAATAAGTTTTTCTTTAAATTAATTCTGTTTAACTATAACTCCAAGTGCGACAGGCCTAGAAGGCCCTTGCCCTATCAGCCGGATGCTGGCCTCACATCCAGATGTGTTAATCACAGATTCAGACGATCATCTAACCAGTGTAGGGATGTAGAGTCCTCCAGCCGTTATAGCTGGTCTTCTCAATCTGGAGTCGCTACTTATTCCCCCATGGGGACTCGTACCGGTGCACGTCCCGTAGCTCTGCACCAAGGCTTCTTGCCTTAACCACTCGAGTACCTTCACTAAAATGGTTGTTGTAGGTTCCTGTAGACTAGTGGTTACCACAATAGACTTAGTCTGAAGACTACATGACAGTGATATTTATAGGAAACCACGTGTAAGATAAACAGTTAAGTGTTATTCTTTTTATGGGTAGGACACGTCGCAAGCATGGAGACTGAAAGAAGGAAATTGGGACTTCCTGCAGGAAGGCCTCAGAGAAATAATTCAGTAAAGCTGGCGATAATGAAGTGGAAGAATAATATTAACCGTGATTTGTAAGAGTTCAAATGTGTGAGGAGTGATGGAAAATATTAGATCAGCAAAGGGTATACGGGGAGCGGACATGAACTTTTGAATTTAATGATGCCACTGCCTTAATGAGGATCAATAATACAAATGTTTGGTAAGACTAAAATTTTACAATGTAACCATTTTTCATTGTTTTGGGATACCAAAGACCTGCATGACTTATAAACATGATATCAACCTATTACAATTATAAAGATTGTGTGTGAGATAATTTTATATTCAAATCAACATAGACACGGAGATTATAATCTTTTATTCTTTATTTCATCCTCACGTTTTTCAAATGTGACGTTTTAGTGTTTTCACTGAATTAATTATATAGTCTTTTTTTTATTCATCGTGGTGTAGCAGTTTGTCCTATTATTTTCAGCAGCTCTCTTTTGATGGGAAGCAACGCTCGTGGCATCGTTTTCAGATAGTCCCAAGGTGTTGTAGTGTATATTCTTTAGTCATGGTGATTTTTTAGAGACGTTCATTAAACATTCTTGAAATATGATTTCTAAATAATTTTCTCCTCCCTTTCTCTTAAGTTATATTATATCTTGTTTCTTGTTGATTCATGTTATCACATTTCACGTTCCCACTCTCTGTAGCCTATATTATTTTCCTTTTTTATGATAGATTCCTTATTATCGCCAGGTTTTCCTCTTATTCTGCTATTCAAAATTATTCATAACTCTGCATTAAGCTACTTACCTTCTCGTTTACATCTCCTAACATCCAATCACAATGTGGGTACTCAGTCAGTCCAGAATCTTCTACTTCACAACACGCGAAGCTCGCATTATAGGGCCTACTACAAATCAGTATACGAGTATACACTATTGTGTATAATGGTTGACACTGGGACTCCTTACTGGCAGCGTCGGCCAGTAGGTAAATTTAAAACTCTTTCTTTTGTAATTAGTAGGGCAAGGCATCTAATGACCTATAAATTCCTAAAAATGCAAAATAAAAAATGCATTTATGACCTAAAAATGCAAAAAATGACCAATAAAATAAAAAATGACGAATGAAAAGTTAATAATTACCAATAAAAATACTATTTATTAGATTAAGTACTCACTTGAATACTGAATTACACAAAATTTAACTTAACATCAAAATATAAAGAGAAAAGTATTAAAAATACATATTACAGTACCTTTTATTGCAGAAAATCCATTTCAATTACACAGTGCACTTTTACAACAATTGCAGTTAACATACAGAATAAGGGTAGAAGCTAGCATAAGCTCTAAGAAATTGAATAAAATTCCTAGAAGCGGGCAAGTTTATTATGCACATACCTTGAAAAATATGGGTAGTAATTATCAAAACAGCTACTTCATTCTAAGAAATTGTATTGACAAGGAAAAATACTGAATTATAATAAAACCATCTTAAATAAAATACAAATAATGCCACAGCCTTCCGGAAAAGTGTGAAAAAATGCTCAAAATGACCTAAAAATTGCCAAAAAATTGAGATCCCTGTAATAAGTTCAGAAAATGCAAAAAAATGCGCTAACGAATTGCTTTTATTTAATCCGTTTTTTTAATCCCATACATTTTCATATATCTAAGCAATGTTTTGACCTTCATAAGAAAAATATGAAAAATCATTAATCAATTGAGTTGGTGTTTACTTGATGAAAATCCATAGTTATTAATTAAATAAAAATAAAACGTAGTTTTATTTGATTTTCATATTTATTATATAATTCAGTGACAGCTGTTTCGGTACACTGTACCTTCTTCAGACATGTTAACAAATTACGATTTGTGTTCCAACTGATCTAAGCAACAATACAACAATATTTATTTAAATTTTTTAATTTAACAAAGGGGATTCATTCAAATCAAGTTGAGAATTTAACAGTTTACTACTAGTACTCTTTGTTAGATTAAAAAATTTAAATAAATATTGTTGTATTGTTGCTTAGATCAGTTGGAACACAAATCGTAATTTGTTAACATGTCTGAAGAAGGTACAGTGTACCGAAACAGCTGTCACTGAATTATATAATAAATATGAAAATCAAATAACACTACGTTTTATTTTTATTTAATTAATGAAAATTCATTAATTGCCTTGCCGTAGTAATTAGTCTTTCAGTAGATAGTTTTGATTGATTTTTCTCAAATTAAATCTGCATCCTTCACTGAATTGGATGTAGTATGTCGACCTCTTTTCTGAATAGTACATAACCGTAAGCTACATGTTCAATATGGGAAACCAGCTATAAAAAGATCAGTTAAGTCTAGTAAATTTTCAAGTGCAGGACATGTTTCACGAATTGAGACTGAAAGAAGAAAATCTAAACTCTTTGCAGGAAAACCTGACAAAAAGCACCCAGTAGGTAGAGCAATAATGAAGTACGAGAATAATGTTAACCAAAAATTAAGAAGATGAACTTCGCAGGTAATAATTTCAAATTATTAGCTCAGGATATGGATTAACGGAAAGCATATTGTGTTTAACTGACCATGATATTCAGGATTCAATATTTCTAGTGATTTAATTAGTTAGTATCAATGCTACAGGCATTTTGAAAGACCTCAGTTTACAAATTAACATTGTCATTGTATTGGGATACTAAGGACCTGCATGGTTTATAAACAACATTTGAACCTATCATAATTATAAAGATTGTGTGGGATAATATTGTATTGAAGGAACAATAATCACAAATAGGAATGAGATGCACAAAGAAATTAAACATAGGCTCAATTCTGGAAATGCGTGCTATTATGCATTGCAGAGACTCTTGATGTCCCAACTCCTTTAAAAAAACGTTAAACTGAAAATATATAAAACTATTATTCTACCAGTTATATTATATGGGTGCGAAACATGGACTCTTACTTTAAGGGAGGAAAGAGATTACAAGTATTTGAGAATAAAGTACTTAGGAAAATTTTTGGACCAAAGAGAGATGAACAGACAGGTGAATGGAGAAGACTACATAACAATGAATTGCATGGTCTTTATAGGAAGCCAGATATAATAAGAATAGTTAAGTCCCATAGAATGAGGTGGGCAGGACATGTTGCACGTATGGGGAATGAAAGACTTGCATGGAAGCTTCTTGTAGGAAAACCAGAGGGAAAACGCCCAGTTGGTAGACCAAGAATGTGGGAGAATAACATTAATTATGATTTGAGGGAAGTAGATTATACAGGGAATGATTGGAAAGCATTAGCTCAGGATAGGGATGTATGGAGAGGTTATGTCCGTGCGGCCATGAACCTACGGGTTCGATAGTGCCAGTGAGTAAGTAAGTAAGTTAGTATCAATGCTACAAGCATTTTGAAAGATCTCAGTTTACAAATTAAAATTGTCATTGTATTGGATTACTAAAGACCTGCATTGTTTATAAACAACATTTGAACCTATCATAATTATAAAGATTGTGTGGGATAATATTGTATTGAAATATCGTTGAGAGTTATGTTATGGGCGTTTATCTTTCATTTTGTTTGAACGTTTTGCAAATGTGACGTTTTAATGCAGTTCTATTGATTTAATTACACTTTTTTTCTCGTGCTGTAGGAGCGAGTCCTGTTATCTTGAAGCAAGATTTGTGCCATCATTTAGGTGTTTGTCCCAAATTGTTGGGGTGTTTTTTCACTAGTCATGGTGATTTTTTGAGACAGTCATTAAACATTTTTGAGATATGATTTCTAAATAATTTTCTTCTCTCTTTTTCCCCAAGTTCTTCTGTCATGTCTCTTTGCTTGCAATGTAAGAATGTCACGTTTCAGGGTTCACCTCTTAGTGGCCTATATTTTTCCTTTTCCATTACATTTTCCTTGTTCTTGACTTGTTGTCATTACATTCTGCTATTTAAAATAGTTATCCGTAAGTCTGCAGTAACCTTCTTCGTCTCTCGCTTCCATCTCCAAGCCTGCAATCACAATTTGGGTACTCAATAAGATTGGATAGCATTAGCTCAGGATGGGGATGTATGGAGAGGTTATGTCCGCGCGGCCATGAACCTACGGGTTCGATAGTGCTAGTGAGTAATAAGTAAGTAAGTAAGTAATATCACCAGAAAATCCTAGTCCACATCCCACAACACAGAACCTCCCATTATTCGAATTACTCTACTGTATACTATTAGACTCGGGAACTCCTTACCTCATGAAATTAAGGTTTGCTGGACATTAGTTACATTTAAAAGAAATTAATTTTTTTAATTGCTCTTTTAGTAGATTAAGAAATTGTTCTTTATTTTTTGCATCCCTAATAACATTGACTTGATTTAACATAATTTTAGTTTCTTGCGTATAAATATGTACTTATAATTATATGATATATATTTTGTGTGTGGCCAAGTGGAGGAAAGAAAACTTTTGGCCTCAATTTTACTGTGCCGGTTAAAAAAGATAAACAAGCAAGCAATGCATTTGTTTTTGTACTTCAAGAGTGTAGAAATTATTACAAATAGTTGAGTATAAAGTTTTTAGACATTTTTGTCGCCAATAGAGAATGAAGTAGACAGTTGAATGAAGAAGAGTACGTACAGCGAACTGTATGATCTTAATGGGAAACCAACCATAACTAGAAGAGTTAGGTCTAGCAGACTTCAAATTACGGAATATATGTCCTCAAATGAGATATGATTGAGAGGCCTGGAAACTTCTCGGAAGGTAGCCAGAGGGAAAGCAACTGGGAGACAAGTCAGGAATCAGTTGAGAGATCAATATTAACTATAATTTGTTAGGAAGGTAAATCATAAAAAAGTAAATATTAGTTCAGGATAGGGAACGAATGGACATCTTACGTTCGAGCGAATTTGAAACTCTCGGTTCGATAGTGCAGTAAATATGTTAATTTCATACAAATATATGCTATTTTTTATCTACAAAATATTATACTAAGTGTTTATTTACTAAATCAAAATATTTGATTAATGTTTTTTTTCCCACTCATACAATGTGTGATGAATAATGCTTACATTAGCTAATAAATAACAGATTTTGATTTCCTCACATTTAACTAAGGCGTATCTTTGTAACTCTGAGACGACGCCTAAACTGTGATTTACGGCGAAGACTATTTTCACGATACTTAGATATGTTACTAGACCCATCTGTTTAATCGTTAGATATACTAATCAGGCTTTTCTTCCTTGTAAAATATATAAGTTCACACAATAATAAAAACACACTTAGGATGTATCCATCATACAGTAACATAAACACCGGAGACAAATGTGTTAATATGAACACCACGTAATCACTATCTTCATTAGATTTCCAACCTTTCAAATTAACTTGGTGTTTAATAGTTGAATGCAGGCTTTCACGGCCGGTAATCATAATGTTGAGTGATTCCGGGTTATGTGGCCGTGGTCCATAGTTGGTGTTGATACCAGACGTTTCGCCCTCAACTGCGGAGGGCATCTTCAGTGGCGAGTGCTTCTAGGCGTGTTTCCTGGTCGGAAGATCTACTTAGAGTGAGCGCTGCGGACGTTGTGGACGTTGTATTAGTGGTGGGTGCAGGGTGAGTGGGCGTGGCTCTTGCTGATTGGCTAATGGTCGTCTCCTTGTTGTCCCTAGTGTTAATGCATTTATTTTCTAGTATATGATACCAGGCCTTAGCCAGGCTAAGGAAAATAAATGCATTAACACTAGGGACAACAAGGAGACGACCATTAGCCAATCAGCAAGAGCCACGCCCACTCACCCTGCACCCACCACTAATACAACGTCCACAACGTCCGCAGCGCTCACTCTAAGTAGATCTTCCGACCAGGAAACACGCCTAGAAGCACTCGCCACTGAAGATGCCCTCCGCAGTTGAGGGCGAAACGTCTGGTATCAACACCAACTATGGACCACGGCCACATAACCCGGAATCACTCAACATTATAACTTGGTGTTTAATTTTCGGCCAATACCCTTCAAGAATTCCAGCCTCCATGCAGCGCACGATATGGACATTTAAGATATGCAATAAAGGATTTCCAATAGATAAACCTACACCCAATGGGACTGTAGAAAAAACCTACACCCAATGGGACTCTAGAAATTGATTCATCCAAGTAACCCACAACTCTACTCTGATCGTGTACTCCTGACAAGCTAGCTAGGTATGAATGGTAGTAGATTACTACACCAGAAAAAAGATGACCTGTTAAACATCACACTGCTAACACATTCAGCAATATCTGTACAAATAATTTGGTCAAAAACTTTTAAATTTGAAACCTCAAACATTGCTTCGATGGACTCCATTATGTCATAGGTTTTAAACTTCAATGCTGCTCGTTTAACATCGTGTAAAGTTTCTAATCTTGCTTCATATCCCGGTTCAAGTAAGTAAGTTGTAAAATATGCTTGAAACACAGTGTCGATTGCAAAACAGTACCACACATATATAATAAGTAAAGTCCTTGTTCCTAGAGACTGAGGGATTTGTGGCACTGAAATACCTCGAGACCACAGCGGTGGATATATATGAGGCTAATTGGGATTTCCGGATCTTTGATCTGGTCAAAAACCCTGATGGAAATTATATTTAATCTCTGGGGTGAATTTCGCTGAAGTCCGGAGGGTCTAACTTAGCCAAATCCACTTTCATCACCTCCAAGTTGGGGCCCCTCGGGACCTTCTTAATATCATTGAAGATTTTAAGGTGCAAAACAGAGAGTGGGGTGTGGAAAGAAACGGGAAGCTACCACACCTGTATATCCCTAGTAAAGTTGCAAACATGGCATGATGAGTCTTTCCACGGTAAATGATAAAAATAAATGGTTTGTATGCAGATACACAAAGGAGAGCTGAGTTAAGGAAAGATTGGATAATGCTAAGTTTGCAGTGAAAGACCTGATCTTGAGCAGAACACTATGAATGAATATATATATATATATATATATATATATGCCTATTTAGATGTTATAACTTATAACTATATTTTTGACATTTGGCAATGAAGGCAAATATGATATGAAACGAAAAATGAATGCTTGAGTCGGGATTTGAACCCTACTTTAGAGACTCAAGTTCAAATCCCGACTCAAGCATTAATTTTTCTTTTCATATCATATATATATATATATATTTATTTATTTATTTATTTATACACATAGTAAAGGTTATTTTATTGACACACTGTACAATTTTGCTTGTCTTCATTTATATTTCTTATTCCTGTATTTAGTATTATTAATTTTGAGTCACCCTATCGAAGTTGGCTGAATAAATGACTGCACTGCTCCTATCATGTAGCTTTATTTAGTGGTGCAATTTCCTAGGGAGTTTCTGAAATTCGCCCCCCATTCTCTTCTTATTCTCCAGCTCATCTCCTGTTGCCGGAATGTTTCCTTTTATAGAAGGAAGGAGCATTGTAAAGCTTTGTCTTCAGTTACTGGAGTCTGCTTTGTATAATACATACAAGTGATCCCTTAAGAGAGGGTTAGATTTCTCTATGCGAGATGCCGCTTGGGGAAGGTATAATTATTCCTGGGATGATTACGGGTATGTGAGTTAGCAATGCTAGACAAAAACAACCTCTCTTAATTGTCTGGGCACACTGATAACTCTCTGATAAATACGTGTAGAAAAGAGGGCGTAAACGTACTTCCTGATGACTCTAATAACGACTTGTAATATGCAAAGAGTTGGCAACTTGCTGCTCGCGTACCAGTACTCTCGTTTGTATTCCGAAGTTTGAACTATATTTATATGTACAGGGTGTTACCGAAATGAATGCAGATTTTTCGTGTGGTGGTAGGGAACATCCATACAAGTATTTTAACGCAATGAACCTTGGGTCGGAAATGCATTGCTGTGGGTCTATAGAATAAAACAGCATTTAAAATTGTTGAATACATTGTTGTTCATTTATTAATTCTATGAAAAATGGAAGGTATTACATGTTATTTTACAATAATTGTTGGAAATGGCGACGATTGACCTGGATGCACAGCTCCGTGCGTCTCATCTCGGACTGATGAACTCTAAGAAGCATATCTGGATGCTCCCTGATTTCCGCAGCCGCTGTCACGATCCTTGCTACAAGCTATGGAGCTGTGCATCCAGGTCAGTGGTCGCCATTTCCAACAATTACTGTAAATTAACATGTAATACCTTCCATCTTTCTTAGAATTAATAAATAAACAACAATGTGTTCAACAATTTAAAGACTGTTTTATTCTGTAGACCCAAAACAATACATTTCCGACCCAAGGTTCATTGTTTTAAAGTTCTTTATGGATGTTCCCTACCTCCACACGAATAATCTTCACTCATTTCGGTAACACCCTGTGTATAATAATTCCATTCCATTAACTTAGTTTATCTCTCACCTTATAGCGTTCTCTTAAAACAATAGAATAGTATATTGCGATACGAGTATGGTAAACTCTTGATACAGATCGAGGAAAAGTTAAAAAATAAAACGAGACTCTTGCGCCGAGTTTTTTTTATGTTTTATTTCTGGATTACGTTATGTGTTTACCACATGAGTATTGCATTGCATAATATTTTTTTACACTATGTGTATTTATTTAAGTAATTAAAATATTAGCTAAAATATTAATTAATGTAAGTGAAGATAAATGTTAGATTTCAGAAGATGAATCGGCTATGTGTGTTGCTATGGGGAAATGATGCATATTGTTTGTCATGTCGCCAACTAATATTTGTTAAAACTGTAAAATCAGTTTGATTTGTGATCTATTTCTGATTATAGAGAAAGTTTTAGACGATGTGTGCACATTGATGATGAAACAGAAGAGGCGTGGAAAGCTGGATGTGATGAATTAATACCGAAATTAATACAAATTGCAGGACCGCTATCAATATTTCAAAATAAGTCTTTTTACTTACAGCACTAGTGTTTTTAGTCATTTATAAAGTATTGAGATTCCTTGTTTCCAAATCGTAGTCCTTTTCCCAGCGTTTGTCGTGTTTTGTTTCCGTCTTTGATCCTTGGGAGTGCGAGCAATGTATAAGATACACCTTGAAGTGGGTTGCTATCCCGTTTTCATGGTGTGTTTATAATTCGGGGTTTCCTCCCTAGGCCGATTGCTTTCACTCAGCTCGAGAGCTCAGCCTGCCCCGTTTTATTTCGGAGTTGTCTCTCCTAGATGGGTTGTCTTGCAGGACAAACAAATCCCTTCCGCCCGTTCATCAATCTACAAGGCAGTAGATGTATAGTTGCCTCTTCCCCCAACTACACCGTACCGAAGGACAACCAAATGTATTATAGATAGACGAAAATATTGTAAAGGTCATATACAAAGAATGGAAGACAACCGACTTGCAAAAAGAGCTAAAGAAGATAGACCAATGGACGGGAGAAGAACAAAAGGAAGACCAGCCAAGAGATGGATAGACAGCGAATGCACATCCAATACGTTTTCCTCCGAGGAGTGATTTTGGAAATAAACAGGATGAAAATCCTACAAATTATGAAGAAGAAGAAGATTTATTTTGTTTTCATAGCAACCGAGATCGTATGCGGGAATGTCAAATTACGTTGCACATCAACAATAATAATAAGTATACAATATTAGTTACATAGTGTTATTAATATTAGGGCATTCGATAATTTATGTTTGTGCAGTTACATATTTTCAAATACCAGCATTAGTAAATGAAGACAGTGCCTCTTAATGCTTACATAAAATGTAATAAAACTGCATTACTAAGCTATTATGTGCACTTGCATTAAGTTGCATGCTTTCCTTATGAAGGTGTTTTGTAGTAGGAATGTACGAGATTAGAACTTGATTATTCTAATGGATTTTTAAAACCTGACTTGAACACTTCTCAGTCTATTTAATGTTTTTTAAACTGGATACGTTTTTATAAATACACTTAAAATGATTGCAAAACAAGTTTTAGATATGTTGATGTTATTATTTAATTTGCAATGTAAAAAACAGCAACATTCGATAATAAACAAGTACATAAAAGAGGCGAATTATATTAGAGCTGGCACTATCGAACCCGTAGGTTCATAGCCGCGCGGACATAAGCTCTCCATACATCCCTATCCTGAGCTAATGATTTCCAATCATTCCCTGTATAATCTACTTCCCTCAAATCATAGGTAATGTTATTCTCCCACCTCATTCTTGGTCTACGAACTGGACATTTTCCTTCTGGCTTTCCTACAAGAAGCTTCCATGCAAGTCTTTCATTCCCCATACGTGCAACATGTCCTGCCCATCGCAGTCTACGAGACTTAACTGTTCTTATTATATCTGGCTTCCTATAAAGACCATGTAGTTCACTGGTATGCAGTCTTCTCCATTCACCTGTTTGCTCATCTCTCTTTGGTCCAAAAATGTCTCTAAGTACTTTATTCTCTAATACTTGTAATCTCCTTTACTCCCTTAAAGTAAGAGTCCATGTTTCGCATCAATATAATATACCTGGTAGAATAATAGTTTTATATATTTTCAGTTTAACGTTTTTTTAAAGAAGTTGGGACATCAAGAGTCTCTGCAATCCATAATAGCACGAATTTACAGAATTGAGCCTATGTTTAATTTCTCTGTGCATCTCATTCCTATTTGTGATTATTGTTCCTAGGTATTTGAATTCAGCCACTTCCTCAAAATTTCCCTCATTTGTCATTAGCTGTCCATTTCCATTATATAATGAATTTCTACGTGTTACCATATATTTAGTTTTATTGAAATTTACTTCCAGTCCTAATTCCTTAGTGTTACTCATTAGTGTGTGCGTGTTGTCCTTTAGTAATCGGGCAATAGTACTACATCATCAGCATAAACTAACAGCTTATTAATACCATTGAGTTGTAAGCCTTCCTCATTCTCCAAAGATTTAATGGCATGCTCTAGTACAAAATTAAATAGTAGAGGAGATAGTGTATCCCCTTGCTTCAACCCATTCTGGATTTCAAAAGTGTCCGAAAACTGTTTGCCTACACGCACCCTACTCTTTGTGCCATTTAGACACATTCGTATAAGTCTAACTAACTTTTTGGGGATTCCGAACTCCAGTCCGATACTATATAACTTCTCCCTCTTAATTGAATCATATGCTTTTTTGAAATCTACGTATAGTTGATGTACAGTACCTTTATATTCCCATATCTTTTCTAAAATCTGTCTTATACTAAAAATCTGATCTGTTGTAAACCTGTTTCTTCTAAATCCACATTGGTGATCTCCTAGAATGTCATCAATATAGGGAGTAAGTCTGCTGACTAATATATTTGTTAGAATTTTATAGAAAGTTGAAAGTAATCAGATGCCCTTGTATTTGTTGCAATCAGTTTTATCTCCATTGTTATAAATTGGTAAGATAATTGATTCTTTCCATTCATCTGGAAGATCTCTTCTTTTTCCCAAACCATACTAAGCAAGCAGTGTATCTTGTCCATCAATTTTTCTCCCCCTGATTTTATCAGTTCTGCTGGGATCTCATCTGAACCTGATGCTTTATACATCTTCAATTTTTCAATCGCCATTTCAACCTCTAATGCACTTGGTTCTGCGACTAGCATTTCTGCTGTCTGTAAATTATCATCCTCAATGTTCTGTTCTGTATGTACATTTAATAGCTGATTAAAGTAACTTTTCCATCTATTTAATATACTCCTGGAATCTGCAATCATATCCCCATTTTCATTCCGAATTATGTTTGTTCTAGTCTGAAACCCATTCTTCTCTATACTAATTCCCTGATATAATTCTCTAATGTTCCTATTTTTTGCGTACATTTCAAGATCATTAATCTTCTCTCTCAAATATTCCCTCTTTTTACTCTTTAGTAACTTGATGGCAACACTTTTGTAAATCAGCGTTCCTAGTGGTGACTATTGTAATCTAGTAGTATGTTGTTGATTTGTCTTTGTTGTATAACTATGTGATATTTAATGTCTTCAAAGAGTAATATTTTGTGAATACATTCACTGTTTCTCATATTTAGATAGTAATACAGCCCTAAAAAGGTGTTCAGTATAATTTGTATAGAAAATAGAATTGGGAAGTTCTCGAACATCCACCAAATCCACCAGAATGAGTACCAGATGCTTGTTCTGGGGGTAAAGGCGGCAGTCACGCAGGGCTTACATGTCGGCTGACATCAGGTGATGATTGTCTAGAAACGGTGGAAGCAATAACCACCTACTATCCAAAGGGTCTCCAATGGCCTATAGTGGGATCTATCCATAGTAATTCTGCCCGAGGGCATGCTATGCTTGCAGCTTTACTAGGGAATTGTAAGCGTGGTAGCTTCCCGTTGCTTTCCACACCGGTGAAGGAAGATGATGATAAGGATGATGATGGCCATATGATTTCGGGGACCGTTTGTGCCTTAAAGTTTTCCTGACATTTGTCTTACAGGTGAGGAAAAATCCGATAAAAACATCACCCAGAAAAACTGCCCCGACCGGGGATCGAACCCGAGCCCGCTGCGTGACAAGGCAGCACGCTACCTCCAGACTACAACGGTGGACAATATAGTGGGATAATTTTACCTGCCCTGGGAGGGCAGTCTGCTGTGAGCACCGCGACTTGGAATATCTGTTGCGCTATCCCGAGTATTATGGATATGAATGGAATGAATGTCTGCACTAGGGTGTTATGTAAGTTGTGGGTCGTCTTCCAGGTCCGACATAACTAACTCACTGGCACTATCGAGGTTCATGCGGACATAAGCTATTCATACATCCATATCTTTAGCTAATATTTCCTATTTTTCCCTGTATGTTTTACTTTTATCAAATCATGGTTAGTGTTATTCTCCCATCTGTACTTGGCCTACCAATTGGGAGTTTTCCCTCTGGTTTTTCTACAAAAAAATTTCAAGCGCGTTTTTCATTCCCTAATCGTGGCACGTGTCGTACTCACCACAGGCTACGAGACCTACTGTTTATATTTTATCCGATTTCCCATAAAGATCATGTAGCTCACTTTAGTAGTATTCTCCATTCGCCTGTCTGCACATCTCTGTTTGATCCAAAAATGTCCTTAAGAATTTTATTCTCAATAATCTTCTCTTCTCCCTTAAAGCAAGAGCCCCGTGTTTCGCACCATATAATATAACTGGGAAGATAACAGTTTTATATATTATTATCAGTTTAATGTATTTTGAAGAGAGGTTGGAACCAAAATAGCCACTTTAATGCATAGTATTTACAAAATTGAGCCTATGTTTAATTACTTTCTACACCTCGTTCCTGTTCATAATTATTGTTCTAGATGTTTGAATTTAGCCACTTCTTGAAATTTTCTCTTGTTTATCATTAATTATCCTTTTTCATTATATAACGTATTTCTTTGTGTTAGTATATATATATATATATATATATATATATATATGTGTTATAATTATATTTTTGACATTTGACAATGAAGGCAAATATGATATGAAAAGAAAAATGAATGCTTGAGCCGGGATTTGAACCCGAGTCTCTAAACTCTGTACGTTTAGCGCTCTAAACGTTCAGAGTTTAGAGACTCGGGTTCAAATCCCGACTCAAGCATTCATTTTTCTTTTCATATCATATATATTTTTTTTTTCAGGGTTATTCCTGTTAGTTACACAGGTACCCTTAACCAAAATATACAATCTTTTCCTCCACACTTCCGATCTTGTGTGTCTGTTTTTTGTCATATTTCTCTTCTTCATGTTGTCTCGAATTGCCTTTATCCACGTTGGCTTTGGTCTACCACGTTTTCCTTTTCCTGGAGGTATCCATTTCATTATTTCTTTGTTTGTTTGTGTCCCTTCTTCTCATTATATGTCCATACCATCTTAGTAGGATTTATTCTATCTCTTGTACAATCCTTTTCTACATTCATTATTTCTCTTACTGTATTATTTTATGAATATATATATATATATATATATATATATATATATATAGAGAGAGAGAGAGAGAGAGAGAGAGCGAGAGAGAGAGCGAGAGAGAGAGAGAGAGAGAGAGTTGTATTGATGTTTACGTCCAGCTCCAATTTTGTAGTGTTGCTCAATACAGTGTGTGAGTTGACCCTTAGTTTCTCTTCACTAACTCATATTAATACTACATCATCAGCGTAAACTAACAGCCTATTATTACCATTGAGTTGTACGCCTTCTTAATCCTCCAAAAATGTTATGACATGTTCTAATACGAAATTGAATAGTAAATAAGATAGTGCAACTGCTTACTTTAATCTTATGCAATTAGTTTTCCAAAAACATTCAATTATTTCAGAAAGAGTTGGTACGAAGTGTGTTATCCTCTTTGTTTTTAAGTTTGTTTTCTATAAGGATTAGCCCTTTTTAATTTATTTGTTAACAAACAGCAAGGGTTTTCTTTGTTTCATAAGCAGTTCCAATTTGTGGAGGAGAGTTTCTTGAGTGGCTTGGCATTGTTGAACTCACAGGATCGATTGGCCTGTCTGATCCAGGAGAATCAATTGACTTCATCAATTTCTAGCTCCTTTTCAATCTCCGCCTTCTTCAACAGTGTCCCCCTCTCCCCACAAACTTGTTTCTAACCCATTTCTTAAATCCCACAGTGCATTTTCAGTTTTCTCTTTTACGTAAAGGGGCTACAAACCTCTAACGGAAATGAGTACCAGACGCTTGAACTGGGGTAAAGGCCGTCACATAGGGCTGACAACCCGGCTGACATAAAGTGTCTATTCTCCAGGAAAAGAGGCAACCTTAACCTCCTACTACCCCAAGGGCCTCCTGAGGCTTGTAGTGGGATCACTTTACCTGTACCTTGACGTAAATGTTTATTATAAAATATTTCACGTAGGGTGTTAATACTAACAATGAACTACATGGTCTCTATAGGAAGCCAGATATAATAAGATCAGTTAGGTCTCGTAGACTGTGATGGGCAGGACATGTTGCACGTATGGGGAATGAAAGAGGTGCATGGGAGCTTCTTGTAGGAAAGCCAGAGGGAAAACGCTCACTTGGTAGACCAATAATGAGGTGGGAGAATAACATTAACTATGATTTGAGGGAAGAAGATTATACGGGAAATAATTGGAAAGCATTAGCTCAGGATAGGGATATGTGGAGAGCTTATGTCCGTACGACCATGACCCTGCGGGTTCGATAGTGCCAGTGAGTAAGTAAGTAAGGGTGTTAATACTAATTTGAAACCAATAGAGTTATTAGTGACATGTTTAATTTTTACATTATACACTTTTCTTTATTCCATTAACTAAGTTCGACCTCCCAACCTCTCACTTCTCACCTTAAAGGTAACGTTTTAAATGCCACACGCACTCGTTGACATCTGGCGGTAAATAGGTGTAACTAAATTAGCTTAGTTAAAACACTCCCACTATAGAGCATATTAATTACCACATGGGGAGGAACGGTGTATATAGATGATTTTATTACTATTGCTGTATTTATTATCGTTATTAATATTGTTATTGTTATTATTAATATTGTTATTTTTGTTATTGTTTTTATTGATATTTATTATTATTATTGTTACTGTTATTGTTGTAATTGATATTATTATTATTATTATTGGTATTAATTTTGTTACGGTATTATTATTTTATTATTGTTATTATTACTACTGTTATAATTGTTGTAATTATTATTATTTATTATTGTTATTTTTTGATATGATATTGTTGTTATTAATAATTAAATTAATGTTTTTATTACCTCACCTCATATCCTTTTTCTTCTATACTGCAGTTTCGGAGCTTATTTCCATCGTCAGTAGTCAGTAGTATAAGTCAGGAATATATCAGATCAAATGTCAAGATTGCGACAAAATCTATATAGGAAAAACAAAAAGAAATTTAAAAACTAGATTGAAGGAACACCTTAGAAATGTAAAAAAGGGTGAAGTGGACAAGTCAGCAGTAGCAGCCCATGCTTGGTCTGAAAAACATTTAATTGATACAGAAGCTAGCCTAATCAAACAAACAGATAAACTAAAGGAACTCACTGTCTGGGAAAAAATCCATATCCAAAAAAACAAAAAAAGACAAACTCATGAATTTTGAAACTCCCGCAAATTTTGACTTGATCCAGAGGTTCATCGGTCCACCGATAGAAGTAAGAAGGAAACCGCCAAGAAACGACATAACACCGGTCGACCAGAGGCTACTGACGATGGAGATAATTTCCGAAACTTCAGTATAGAAGAAAAAGGATATGAGGTGAGGTAATAAAAACATTAATTCAATTATTAAATTAAACCTCATAGTGTTCTTTCCCTGTGAAAGTTAAATAAATTGTTGTTATTGTTATTTCCGTTGTTTTTTTATTATTAAATGGGGGGCACGCCGTAGCGTAGTGGTTAAGGCACTCAGCTACAAGCCGGAGGGTCGAGGGTTCAAGTCCCTTTGGGGTCAGGATTTTTAAACTGACCGAAACCCTCTAGCGGCACTATGGCCCTGGGGTCGACTCAGCCTCTAACGGAAATGAGTACCAGACGCCTGTTCTGGGGTAAAGGCGGCCGTCACGCAGGGCTGACAACCCGGCTGATATAAAGTGCCTATTGTCTAGAAAAAAGTGGGAGCCTTAACCTCCTACTATCCCAAGGGTCTCCGGGCCCGTTGTGGGATCACTTTACTTTTTATTATTAACCCATTCGCCTCAAAAGACGAGATGGACTCGCCGGCAGTTAAATGGTCTTCAACTAAGAAGACGAGGTACACTCGCTTTAACTCTGCTGTTATACATTTTGCAATACTTTGTACATCCCTTGGTAGGGCAATCTTTTGTTAACATTTATGAATAGTAGAGGAATGTGTTTTAGCCTTCACCCTTATTGTGATCTCAAGTACCGTTATATTTTGCTTGTTTTGAATGTCTGAAAATAGACAATATAATTTACGGTAACTTAAATGAGGTTTCTGGAGAAATGCATTGAAAATTTAAACTGAAGCGAATGGGTTAAATGGCTGTTACGAATGTTAA